>OX453308.1:9360950-10560950 GCA_949710035.1 Crambus lathoniellus
AGTGAATTTACTTCTGGCCACTTCTTGGACATTTAGCATGCGAGAAGACTATGTATTGACAAGATGTAAGTTCAAATGTTATTCTACTACTTAGTGTCCACGTATGAGAGGGAGATTATTATTGAATTCTATGAACATTTCTTTTAAGAATAAGTATTCAAGAAAATCACTATCACATACAAGCTGGGCAGGCATTTGACCACCATCTTGTTTATTATCAGGATGTGATCTAAGATGTTGCATGCTTGCCCAGGAGATGCATGTTTACTCTGGTCTTGAAGATACCAAGGTTGTAGGTATCGGGGAACACATACATAGGCAGGCAACGCATTCCATTCCTTAGCGGTTCGCATAAGAAACGAATCTGCGAAGCGTTTAGTGCGGACAGGTGGAGTGTCAACAACGTAAGGGTGATAAGCTAGCTTGCGTCTGGTTCCCCGATGGTGGAAACGGGCTGGGGGAAAAAGGTCGTGCAGTTCTCTCGCACACTCCTCAAAGTGTATTCTATAAAAATCGATAGACACGCAACTTTGCTACGGTGACTGAGGCTCTGAAGTTCCTGGGAAATGAGCTTCCAGGCACGGTTTTCGATCAATCCAGAAGTTCTAGCTGATACTTAGCAGAACCAACCCATAGGTGACAACATAGTACTCCATGCACGGATGAATTTGCGCTTTGTATAACAAAAGCAGTGTCCCGGAGTGATGTACCGATTAAGCACGAAATTAATTAACTTTTGATTGATATCATAGAATTCAAGTATTTAATTTGTAATTAATTAATGGGTTGTAATAAACGCGGCGAGTAAAAACTGCTGGGTACTGCGCGACTGTCGCCAATCTACCGAACCTAAACCTATTTTTTCCGCTGCTCACCTAGTATTTTTGCGACCCTATATCACAGAGTACTATATTGCCCGGTTTATTATATTCCTTAACTAATTTTATTATTTAGAATAAGTAAATAAATAAATAACTTCTTACAACCACACCAATTATCTAAGCCCATGTTAATTTCATTACGAAACTGTATCATGGAAAACTTGATAACGGATAAATATATACTTATATACTTTTTTTAAGTATACGTTTCGTAAACGTTACCGCTAACACTTTAAATATCTATTGTTTTAAATTGTGCATTGATTGGTGGATGAAATTAGTGTCAAAGTTTGGCGCCAATTTTTTGTCGCCAACGAAAAATGCAGTTTAAAATCAAGTAATTAAAGTCGTTTGACGGGTAATTTTAAGTAAAACAAGTTTTTTCTTTACGCAGCGTTTGGCGGCTGTGAACGTGATATAAAATTAATGTAATGAACGAGTAAACTTGAGTTATACTGTAATTTGTAAACAAGCAACACTTTTACTTGATTGGTAAAGAATAAATATTGTTACCACTGTTGCATAAAATATTAACGACCGTACCAGAAGCCATTATTTAATACGGTGTCGGAGTAAAAGCTGGTGTTTATTTCATTAAGAAAAATACCGTTCAATTAAAAGCATTTATGTTGTCAAAAGCCTTTACGCTCACTTCAACCAACATGATTCAACAATGAAATTGTAAACCATGAATCTGTTCTTCTTGCCGTTTATTTTAGGAGACAATACCTAAGTACAATGGAATTACCAAAGATAAAGTATATCACTACATAGTATAAAACAAAGTCGCTTTCTCTTTCCCTATGTCCCTTTGTATGCTTAAATCTTTGAAACTACGCAACGGATTTTGATGCGTTTTTTTTTAAAGATAGAGTGATTCAAGAGGAAGGTTTATATGTACTTTTTATCCCGATATTCCCACGGGAACGGGAACCACGCGGGTGAAACCGCGGGCGGCCGCTAGTAATAACTATACACAAAATTTTATCGTCATATTTCGAAGTTTTGAGCCTATGTCTAGGTCAGTTACACTAAACCAGTGAACGCATATATTTATGATATATTTACCAAGCAGTAATTACCTACATCATACCATACCTATATCCTAAACTAGGGGTCACGTATTCTAGATATATCCGGGATAAAGAGTTACGGGACAAATATATTTTTTGTGACTGATATCCCAGGCACAGAATATATTTATAATAGTACTAACGTCCGTAGGCCTATACTCGTAAATGCGCCGAACACAGATAATATAATACTATGCGCCGAAGCATTTTTTTTTTAGAGTCGGGTCTATTGGTGTATGGAGTTACCTGATAGATGCTGTTAAATTAAATAAATAAATATTGGACACCACAACATACATTGTTCCAATACCAAACTTTAGTAGCTTGAGCAGTAGTGTTATGGAAGAAGGAATCAACTACAGGAATCACACACACCCAGACTCGAGAAAATATTGAAAATTAGTTCGAGTCCAATCGGAGCTGGTTGTGAGACGGGTCGATTTTTTCTAAATACTTCATTTTCCATTTTTCAGTAATAAAAATTGCATTATGAATGCAAAAAAGTAAAAAAAAAAAAGTTGAAAAGTTCGTTTTCAAAATTTACCGGGAATCGAACACGGGTCCTCTAGGGAGATCGGCACCTTGTGCGAATACCACTCGGCCACGGAGGTCGTTTACTATACTCAACAAATATTTTTGTAAGGTGGTAACATTAAGTACGTACACCAAAATGTTAGCAGGGTTGCCATTCAAACCGCACGTAGTTTCCTCTCGGCAACCAGGAGTGTGGAAACGATGATTTCCTATTTCGACGGACCGGACGCCTTGCCGCCACGTTCGATTACGTTAAACTAATGAATTTCGAACTTCGAACGTTCGACGAATATACATGCAACATGTGGTGTGGCGGCGATCTTCTTCGTTTATACCATGTTTATACCGGCTTTGAATAAATTCAAAATTTAGAACGTTTCCTTTGATTGTGTTCTGGGTGCTTACCATCAACTCTTATTGCGGTTTTGTTTAGGACCTAAACTGAACTGCTTCGCTTATTCGTACCACGACAGCTTAATATCAATGACAGCGATTCAGTGATCGATCAATGACATTTCACAGCCGCTAAGCTGTCAGGAACTCTTATTTGACTTATAACCCGGTCGATTTAACATGTCACCTGCAGGCATAGATATAGTACCTGCAGGTTATACCCGTCCCTCTCACTCTCCGGGCATGACAGAATCGAGTGAAAGAGACGGGTAGAAGAAAAAGGACACAAATCGTTCGGTCATTAACATTTAGCAATTCATTTGCGATCCAGTTTTTAGAAGGTCAGAGTACGAAAGAAAGCAATTCATTTTAGGAACCTATTCTGCATCGCGCTATTTTTGAATCGCTGTCTTAAAGTTGATGGTAGGCAAGGCACCCTGTTATCAATCTTACAACAAGGACAGAAGCTTTACATTATTTATTTACTTTCACGGCGGTGATTTGTCGAATTATATTTCTTAAGGAAAACCATTTAATATAAAGACAATAGATAAGATCATGTAAACAACTCCCAAGAAATCGTTTTTCAGGTGTAAAATCAGTCTTGAAGGTTTCTATGCGACAAAAAGGCCGGTAGACGAAGTCACAGACGATTGCTAGTATTATAATGGCAGTACCTATCAATTGACCAATGCCTATTTAAATGATTATAATGATTATTAAGTAGATATTATTTCCACCTTTATTTTTTATGTGACTACTAATGGTAGGTATACGAATTAACATAAATATTAATCTATTTGAATAAGTTTTTATGTATTGAGAATCAAATCAAACCGGAAAATAATGGTCTCATAACATCGTTAATATAACATATTATGTTATTATAACACGCAAAAAGCATTATTGAAATATGTAGATTACTAGCTAGCATACTTACATCTAATTTAATATTTGGCGTTAAAAAATCGAATTGACAAATTCTCATGGTCATTAAACGTTATAAAGGAGTGTGATCTGTGTGATAGAATACAAAACAATTTTTTTCTCTTGTGTCACTTAAAAAACCACTTACCAATCTACTTAAAAATCCATACATAAAATAATGTATAAAAGGAGTACCTAGGTGTTGTGTGAACGCGTTCATATCTTTATTGCGATGAATACCAATATGTATACTGGTTGGAATTATTTCAATACCTGGAGAGAAGTACTCGAAATAATGAAGATAGCTACTCAAAAGAAACATTCCTTTATTTTTGAAATGCAATTAACCATACAACCATTTAAAAAAAATAAACTTGGCACACCCAGTAGTCGAACGGCTAAAATTCGAAAAAATAACATCCCATAGGTACTTTTTTGCCTGTAATCGATAGAACCTCAGATCATATATAGTATTATATGATCTGAGGATAGAACCATCCCGATATATAGATTTAGTTGCCCAAAATCCTTTCGTAGCCGACGTCTAGATAATCTACCTTCCTGCCAAATTTCCTCTTCAGTGGTTAAGTAGTACCTTTGCGAGATTTCGTGATGAGTGAGTGAGTGACCTTTCGCTTTTATATTTATAGACTTAGCGCTCCGCCCGCAACTTCATCCGCGTGGTATTAAGATATTGACAAAAGTTTCATACATACTCTGACCCCCTTTTTTAATGTCTTAGCGAGGAAATTTCCAAATATCCTTTCGTAGTGCTCCCCTACACTCCCCAAGGAACATACATACCAAATTTCAGCTTTTTGCGCCCAGTAGTTTCGGCTGTGCGCTGTCTGTCAGTCAGTCAGTAACGGAAGAGTTTTATATACAGGATATTTTTTTTATCAGTGCACAAATTTTTAGGATCGACTCGGAATCGGTCAGTGAACAACTTTCTCATAGAAACATAGGTCGAAATATGACAATATTTTTTGACTCTTCATACAAATCGGACTGATCACGTGATCGATTTAGTATGGGAAGTCCAAAATTTTTTGTTTTTAGTTTCGCGTTTCTAGGTGAAAGTTGTTCACTTACAGATTCTGAGTAGATCCTAAAAACTTGTGCACTGATAAAAAAATTATTCTTTATTCTTTATTCTTTATTAACAAATTGCGTTACATGTTACTTAGTAGCTAAACAAAACATGCAAGCACCAATTTTCACATGCACCTCGAAAGGCACTGCAACGAACAGGAGAGGGGCAGACATTTAAAAAATTTTTTCCTCAAAATATTCCTTAATGGAATAGTAAGCCTTTTCTACTAGCAGTTTTTTTAAGGAGCGAATGAAAATGCTAATTTTCGTTTCAGCCTTTAAATGCTCCGGCAACTTATTAAAGATTTTGATTGACATCGGGTAGGGACCTGAACTGTGCAATGCTAATTTGGATCTTATTTGTAACAAATTATTTTTGTAGCGAGGCATGTTGTGCCGCGGCGCGTCTATTATTTTTGTGTAAAAATTTGGGTGATTTTTGACAAATTTACACATTTCGAATATATATAAGCACGGTAATGTAAGTATACTAAGGTTCCGAAAATGAGGCTTGCAGGTCTCTCTTTGTCCAATATTGGCAAGTGTACGGATGCATTTTTTTTGCAAAATAAAAAGTTCATGTGCATCCACACTGTTACCCCATAGTATAACGCCGTAGTTTAACCACGCTTGTGCGTAGGCATGGTAGGCTGTAACTGCCGTTTTTAAATTTGTCCATTTTTTAGTTCCCTTAAAGCGTATATAAATTGTGATAATTTTGACTTATTTTTTGAATATGCGATTTAAAATTTACATTTGAATCAATATTTATACCCAGCAAAGAAAAATTTTGAACACATTCTAATTTTGCTTGATTATATGTAAAATTTATGTCTAGTTTATTCTTTTGTCTTGGTCTGAATTGCATTATCTTAGTTTTATTGAAATTGATTTCTAAATTATGATCACTGAGCCATTGTTTTACTTTATTTATAATTGTTTCAATTTTTTCATTAAGTTTCGTACTATCGATACAAGGGAATACTACGGAAAAATCGTCGGCAAACATGACACAATGTTCGTTAATAACCTTCGGAAGGTCATTGATGTAAATAAGGAAGAGGGCACACCCGAGTACTGATCCCTGAGGAATAGAGTCTCGCACCGGCTGGGCCCTCGACCTGATACACGTTATGGTCTTTGAGTCTTGATCGACATTTTCTATTTCGACGTACTGTGACCGATTACTTAGAAAGGAAGCAAACCACTTATGAGCTACACCGCGGATACCAATGTCAAATAGTTTATTTAAAAGAATGTCATATTTAATTTTTTCATAAGCTTTCGTCATGTCAAATAAAATTCCAATTGCGTATTTTCGATCATTTAATTTATTTAAAACTTCATTCAAGTATTTATAAGTGGCCAGGGTTGTCGAACGGTTTTTTCTAAAGCCATTCTGGGCGTCATCGAAAACATTATTCTTTTCACAAAAGGAGTATAGTCGTCTGAACATAGCTCTTTCAAATATTTTCGAAACTACGGGTAAAAGGGCAATGGGTCGATAATTATTGGGGTTAGTTTTTTGGTCTTTTTTATGTATTGGCTTTACGATTGCAATTTTTAGTAGGTCAGGGAATATTCCTTCAGAAAAAGACTGATTAATTATTAGAGTTAACGACGGAACTAGTTCTTCGGCACATTTCTTTATAAGAGTGGATGACAGTTCATCAACACCGTAGCTAGATTTTAATTTTAGCTGTCGCACTATTGACATAACTTCTCGCTCATTTACTGGGCTTAAAAACATCGAGTGCAGGGAGGGGCGCTCGACCGGACGACCGCGCGGCGCGGACGCACCGCCTGACGCCTCGCTCCCGACTGACGCGAACAACTCGGACATTAGAAACCTCATGTGGGTCTGACGTTGGCTTGTTGTTGATAAGCAATTTAATATTTTCATTGTATTGTTTTACCTTACTATGTTTTGTTTTTTCATTTATTATTTGCCACATACATTTAATTTTATTACTTGCTTTATTCATTCGTTTAATGGATTGTAATTGTTTTGATTTAATAATAACTTTTTTTAAATACTTTTCATATTGTTTATAATGATTTTGTAAAACTTTATTTTTTGAAAACATAGTGTGAATTTTTAATAATCTTTTATGCTGACAAGATTTTTTTATACCGTATGTTAGCCATGATTTACGTCGTTGTTTAGTATAAATTATCCTGTATATAGGTAGATTAGTGGTGTATTGTATAGGTAATATCTTAAGGATACCTTACCGGCAATAGTTTAGTGACGTAAGCATTGGTGGTGAAGAGGTATGACGCTTTACCGAGGCTAAGGTAATAAAAGAGATGTGACTTGTTCGGTGTCAAGATGTATATTGAGATAATAATATTGAGTACAATTAAAGATACATTATCTTAGTAAGCGATCTTATTCTAGATTGCTGAGAATGCTACGCGTGTGTTCCAATTTTCTGTAAATGCGCGATAATGCAAACATCTTGTTTGTGTAATATGTTGCAATCATACTTCATCTCCCCTGAAAAAGTGGAAGGATCATCCCCTCCCTGCAAAAAGGAACAGACTCGTAACATTGACTTTAACGAACTTAACCAAAATTTAATTACTTAAGTAAAATAAGTAAACAAAATTTAAACATTATCAACATAGCAAAGTTAAAACTATTTCATTTATTAAATCGTACTAATACAAAAACGTTTTACAATATAAACAATATACCTAATTAAAATTGTATCTAATTAAAATGGTATCGAATTGAAATGGTATTGAATTAAAACGGAAGCTTCACATTTTACACTTAATCATAACAATAACAAAGTGTTAAGTAACATGGTATGTAATTAAGTACCTATACTTATAATTACGTATCAAATAAAATAGTTATTTATTGAATGGTTTGGTATTATTCTTATGCACAATTATAGCTTTATTTTCTTTTAAAATTTCTACATTAGACGTCATATCTCTTAAAACTTTATAAGGGCCATTGTAAATACTATCTAATTTATTTCCTACTTGGTTCTTTAATAATAACAAATCGCCTAACTGATAGGTAACATTATTGCTAGTTTTATCATACAATAATTTTCTTTTCTCTTTAGATTGTATCAAGTTACGTCGTGCGTCGGATTGCGCTTGTTGTAAACGATACTTAAGTTCTCGGGGATAACTGTCATAGTTATATAAGGGGTCGATTTCTGATTGTAAATTATTTGGAAGGTTACAAATTTTTCCAAAAACTAATTCGAAAGGCGTATATTTAGTTTCACTATGCACTGTGGTATTAAAAGAAAAACACCAATATGGAATCCAGGTGCTCCAGTTATGTTTATAATTATTACACTGGATTCTCAGAAAAGCTCCTAGGGTTTTATGAGTATTTTCTAAAGCGCCTACAGTTTCGTGATGGTACGCCGTAGAATTTAATTTTTTAATATGTAATAGAGAACATGTTTCGGACATCACTGATGACATGAATTCGGTTCCCTGGTCAGTCAATATTTCTCTAGGAATACCATAACGTAAAATGAAATTATTGGTAAAAGATTGAGCAACTGTGACCGAGTCTTTACTAGGTAATGGATACGCTTCAACGAATTTGGTTAAATCGCATTGTAATGTCAATACATATTTATTATTATAGTCATCAACATCGAGTGGACCCATTATATCCAAACTAATTCTTTCGAATGATGAGTGGGCTGTTGATGTTATGGTTAAGGGCTGCTTAATATGTTTATTACTATGCTTATGATATTGACATTGATGGCAATTTTTAACAAAAAGTTTTACATCATTACTCAAATCTGGCCAAAAATAATATTGCTTAATGTTGTTCATCATTCTATTAACTCCTGCGTGTCCGCTGGTAGGTAATAGATGGAAATCATTTAGTATTACTCTTTTTTGTTCACTATCATATATTCTTAATATATTTTTTGTTATGAGAAAGCGCGGGGTAACAGAGTTAATTCTTTTTGTTGCTTGTACAAGACTTTTGATTTTACTCTCGTTACATTTTTCTTTAATAATAAGTACCTCATGTATGCCTATTTTTTGACATAATGACTCTAAGTCCCTCGCTAACACCTCTGGGGTAGATGACGATCGGGTACTCAGATATATCGCTGATTGCGAAGGTACGTAAACGTAACAACTTGCATTAGAAATAATGCTATCTTTAGACTTTGAATAATTGTCAAACTTTAATTGATTAAAACTTAATTCAGTTACGTCATCGGGTTTCTTGAGAAGTTCTACCGCAATAGGTTGATCAGGCCTAGTGCTGGTGGAGCTCTCTGAAGAAGAATCAGTGGGGGTTTTTAATTTTTTACTTTGTGCTCTAGTTAAAACTGATACTGTGTTTTGATGTAATGATTTTAAAGTAGAAGATGTAATAGGTATGCGACTCAATGCGTCTGCAGCTGCATTGTTTCGTCCTGGAACATACTCTATTTCAAAATCATACTCCTCTAGGAATAATCGGAATTTAGTAAGTCTGCTTGTTGGGTCTTTCAAGTTAAATAAATAAATTAACGGTTTGTGGTCTGTTATAATTTTAAATTTACGTCCATATAAATAAGGGCGAAAATGTCTCACAGACCAAACAATTGCTAAAAGTTCTAATTCTATGATGGGATATCTCGTCTCGGCGGGTTTCAGGTTTCTACTCGCATACGCGACTACTTGACCGTTCATGTTAGATAAAACAGATCCTAAACCTGTCTTACAAGCATCTGTTTGTAGCCGAAAGATGTTACTTTCTGAAAAATCTGGATAAGATAAAATAGGGGGTTGAATTAATGCTGATTTTAATTTTTCAAATGCCGTTTGACACTCTGATGACCATAGAAACTGTACATTCTTTTTTCTTAATTGATTTAAAGGATAAACAATGTTTGCAAAGTTCGGTATGAATCGTCTGTAGTAATTTGCAAACGCGACAAAACGATTGACATCGTCGCAGTTCATCGGCACTGGATAGTTTTGCATGGTTGCAATTTTACTTTCATCTGGTAAAATTCCATCAGAAGTTATTTTGTGTCCTAGATATATTATTTCGTTTCGCAAAAATTCACACTTCATAGGATTTAATTTTAAGTTAACTTTTCTAAATCTCTCTAGTATACTAATTAAGTTTTTATTGTGGTTTTCTATAGATTTCCCGAAAATTACGCAATCATCTAAATAAATAAAAGCCTTTTTATAATTTAAGCCTGACATTGCAATAGTCATAAGACGTGAAAATACACTCGCAGATGTCCGGAGACCCATGGGACAGCGTTTCATCTGAAAAATTTTATCACCAGCAGTGAAAGCTGTGTACTTTCGTGAATCTTCGCTTAAAGATAACTGATAATAGCTTTGCGAAAGGTCTAATTTTGAAAAATAAATGTTATTTGCAAGCGAATCTAAGATATCAGTTATATTAGGCAAAGGGAATTTGTCGTCCTCAATACGATTATTTAACTGCCTGTAATCTATAACTAATCGCCATTGTTTCTCGTTTGATCAATGTTTTTTTCGGTACAAGCAAGACGGGACTAGACCACTCTGACGTAGCCTCTTCTATAATATCATTTTCGAGCATAATATCTATCTGTTTCTGAACTTCCTTCCTTAGTGCGAACGGTAATCTATGTGGCTTGACATAAACTGGCGAGACATTAGGTTTTAAAGTTATATTATGGGTCATTAGGTTTGTACAAGAGAGTTTGTCGCCTGGCAGATGAAAAACATCTGCGTACTTAGCGCAAATACTCTCAATACTTCGTTTTTCTTCTAAATTCAGTTCAGGTAAATTTAATAATCCTAATAATGTTTTTACACGATCGACAGAAACCTCCTCTTTTTCAAAATTACAGACTTCAAAATCATTCAATGAAAAAGTCTTTAAATCGGTAAGATCTAGATCAACTTCTTTCTCAGTGGTGTTTAATATCCTTACTGGCATGCGACCATTACAAGGTTTCGCTATTATACTTCCTATAAAAACTCCTTTCTGTATCTCTTTAGATAAACAAACACAATCGTCGCCTAACGATGTAGGTATATATTTTATTACCTCACATCGTGGCGGTATCAAATGTCTATAGTGACTCAATATAGGTATAGACACATAATTACTATCTTTAGTTAAAAGCAAAGTATTTTCTTTATAGTTAATTATAGCTTGATAGCGTTTCAAAAAATTATCACCTAAAATACCATTTGCAGAACAAGACATATTTTTAAACACATACATTTTTTCTCTAAAAACTAACCCATTATAAGACAAATCTAAGTAAATATATCCTTCAGATACTAGTTTACCGCTAACACCTTTTATAACTAACTTCTCAAATGTAATTAAATTCAATAACTTCGGATAATCGCATAACCATTCGTATTTTAAAACACAAAGGCTTGCTCCGCTATCGACTAAAAGATCGATATTGCTATTACTTACGTTAAAAGTTACGGTACTACTATTATTGTAGTTTAAAACATAATTTTCAGTAGGAACGAAAAAAATCTAAATTATTATCGTTCTGGGGCTCAGAACGCGCTTGTGACTCACTATTGGTCGATTGCTCGTGGCTAGCGTACTGCACACGTTGAAAAGGCACAGCTGAGCGCGGCGGGCGCGGGCTCGGCCGACCGCGGTCACGTGAACGTGATTGTGTTCCTTGCGCGGCGCGGGAGTCTCGCGACATGTACTTACCTTGTTGTGGTCTCGTGTTTCCGGCAGCGTACCTATTGTTTGCGCTAAATCTATTATAGTAACTATATTTATTAGAATAATTACTTGGCTGACGCGGATAATTAGTAGGTGTGCGTGAGAAATTACGAGTATGAAACTTTTTAATGTTCATAACTTCCTCGTGTCTGGTAGACATTGACTGCTCGTCTAGGGCAGTTCTTATAGCCTCTGGTAAAGAATCAAAGTGACGTGATGCTATGATAGTACTAAGCTTTTGATTCACTAATCCATCTGAAAAGCGCTTGATTGCAACCTTTTCATTAATGGGACGCAATACTTCAAACTTAGTAGCGTCGTCATCCGCTTGTGCTATGGTTAAATTCACAAAAAGTTGTTCTAGTTCCGAGCCGAATGACTCGATCGACCTATGACCTTGACGACAGTTTTGTAATTTGTGTTGGATAGCAACAGCAGATTTTTTCTGAATCAAATGCGTATTCATATCTCTAATTAAATCTTTAATAGTTGGATAACTACTTTTTAAACGTAATTTTGCGCTAGGAGAGAGCCTAGTTTTAATCACAAAATCAATAAGTAACCCATGAGTAGCATCGCTGATCATTGAACTATATAATTGTATACCATCAATTAGAGATTTAGTGACGTGTTCTTGACCTGTCATCGTTGGTAAAAGTGCAATGGCTGTCTTCAAGTCAAATTTATCTTTTTCTGCCATTTTTGAAATACTACTAACACTTAAAGTCTCTAAAGAAATAATTTTGTCATAAATGATCTGAATGTCATTTGCTATTTTATTAATTAAAGTTATATCTTTAGTTGATACCTCCGATTTTTCAACTAAATTATGTACTTGAGCTAAAATATACTCTAATTTCGCGTATTCAAGTTTCGCTTCATTAAATTTCGTAAAACCTAACTCTTTTTGACGTCTATCTGGTCCTAGTTTTACTAAATTATCTTTAATATACAATAGTTTCTTATGCAATTCATTTAAATCGGAAATAATAAATGACATTATCTAATAAGAAAAAAAAATGTAATCCTACATATTATTTAAAACGTTTAGGTATAAAATAACTTACGACTTACGGTGGCATTATAGCGCGCGAATAAAATAATTACGTCTCTGCACGATGAGTAGGTATGTGGTGACCGGCGTGGCGTGTGGGGGCTGGGGCTGCGGGCTGGGGGTTTTCTCATGCTCCTTGAGTGTGTAGGATCTTCAGACTTCTAAGATGGGTTCCTGGACCGCTTGAAACAGCTAACTGAAGATCGGGCTGGGATTTCCCTTGCCCCTCGTACAATGGGCCGGGTTTCTACCCTGGACACCTCCTGGTCTACGTTGATGGTTGAGTCGACGTCGTTGCCAGTTCCACGGAAGATATTGTGTTTCTTAGAACTGCGCTGTTGAATTCTCTACGGAGTCGGTTGACAATTCGGTCCCAAATTTTCCGGATGCAGGCGTAAATGATGAGTATAACGATGAGAAGCAGTATGACGGATAGTAAAATTTCTGTTGTAGTGAGCTGGCTTGAAGTTTTCTGCGTTGCTTGGGCGTCGCCGCTGGCGGTTTGTGCGATGATAACTTCTTCTTTACTTTGTGGTGCTCCCATATTATTGTTTTGTCTTCCCAAGTAATGCGATGAACAGAAGTGTAGAGCCAAATAGCACCGCAACGAAGACTGCTGCTAGTATGGTGTTGAAAATTTTGCTTTGCTGCTCCATGTAGTAATGATTTTCCCGCAAAAATTTATAAGTTCGGTTGGCAAAGGGTCGCCATGAAGAGGTATGACGCTTTACCGAGGCTAAGGTAATAAAAGAGATGTGACTTGTTCGGTGTCAAGATGTATATTGAGATAATAATATTGAGTACAATTAAAGATACATTATCTTAGTAAGCGATCTTATTCTAGATTGCTGAGAATGCTACGCGTGTGTTCCAATTTTCTGTAAATGCGCGATAATGCAAACATCTTGTTTGTGTAATATGTTGCAATCATACTTCAGTGGGTACAATTATTTAGCCTTGATTTAGGAATTAATGAGTTGCAGCTTTAAGCTTTAGCTGCCTTTGTCACAACTCTAGGTCAACTAGAGAATAGTTCTGTACTTGTCTAAGTATATTAATTAATAATTAATGAATAATTAATTACATACCTCCTTAATATCATTTTGAGAATGGACAGTATTTCCGTCAAGGCTTTTTAATCTTCGAGAGTTATTTATATAATTAAAATTTGAAGTGCGTGACTCTTTGGACCTTTTAAATATCATAGAAATCACAGATTTTTATGCTTACACTCTAGACATTTTTCTCTTAATCTTTTATATTGATTTCTAACAGAAAAAGTAAGCATTATTCTTTCCTAGAAATAATCAATCAAGCTATTCAGCGATACCATGCAAAATATAAACTTGCCTAGCTTTACTGTTATTAGTTGCACAGCATGACTTGTTTTAAATACCTTTAATGTTTAAAATATTCATAATGAGGACCTAACGAATAAAACAAATCTTATATTACTATTGCTATTCAAATTACTAAGTCCAGCAAAAGTAGGTGAAACCGCGCTTAAGTTAAATACTATGTCCTTCCAAACGAGTGGATCTTAGTGTTCCATATAATTAAATTAACAATATTAAACGCGGCCGTGATCGCGCATTTCTTGAAAGAAACCACAGAAAAGACTGAATTACTATTTTGTGTATCTATCTCCAAATGAGATTACACATTAGTGTGAAAATCCCCGAAGCCACAAGTATGCAATAATATCAATAACGGTTTTCGCGAAATTAATTATTTCGGTTTAGACCGCAACCTGGCTTAACATTTTTCGATAGACAAAATTGTTAAAGTATTTCGAAAGCATAAACTACTAAATAATTAGTCAACGGTACGTTAATGATCTTCATTCTTATAGTTTTAAAATTCGAACAAACGAAGTTGACGTGGACTAACAAATGCCAAACGAGATTTGAAAAAGTGAAGTGCTGTGAATTGTGAACTTACTATACTGCCAACCAAAGACAAAATCTTCGACGTTAAAACCTTTTTAAAATGAATCAACGTCAAGTATTGTGTGGTGCGATCTTCGTGTTGAGCTGTATAGTTGGTACTAACACTGTCAGCTACCAACCTGCCTTGGGGAAATCAGGTAACTAATACAACTTTAATGTTTTGCTTTTAATAATTGAGTGAAATAGAAATCTCTGTTCCGGTGACAGCCGTGACAGAGGAGTCACTTGACTCAGCAGAATACCAGTGCAACAGATTCTATCTGCTGCTTACACTGAGCCGAGGCCGGTTATGGCATCACATAACACTTTATTGTTTTTTGTGTTTGTATGTTATTTATAGTTTATTATTAGTAGGTATCTGTTTTCTTTAATTTTGTTTTATTCCTTCATTTGTAATTTGTGTTACGTGCTGCCGTAATAAATGATTATTCCATTATATTCTACTTGCAAAACAAAATGGCCAGTAGGTAATACGAAAAATTCTTTAGTTCTAAAAAACATCACCGGGTCAGATATGTTTGTTGGACTATATTTGTAGAGAGACGTCATCAATCGTAGATACGTGAAACGATAAGTAAACTTTCAAGAGCTTGCAAATTATATTTTTAGATATTTTTAAGTTACCATTTTTATTTAAGAGAAATATTATTTTATAATATAAAACAAGCGTACAAATAATATTACACTAGGGATAAATATCGAATTAAAGAAAGGAAAGCGAAAAGAGTATTAAAATTTGTAAATATGAAAATATGACTCAACACATGTCATACACAATCGTTAACTTGACTACTTAGGTACTTAATTTAGTTATTTTACCTGTCAATAAGATAAGTCACCGAATACTAATGTAACTTATTTATTCTTCACTTTAAATAAATATAGAAGTTGTATGTAGCTATAATAATAATAATAATATAATTGTTGTTCCGATAGTCATATCTGCCCATGGGCTGATAGCCAAGAGCCTCGATAAACACCTTAAGAGGCTCGCGTTAGGTGGATGGATCGGGAGTCAGATGCAGAAGGCAGTACTTCTGGACACGGCCCGTATAGTGAGAAGGTTCCTGTCTCTGGATCCTTAACCATCGGTAGCCGGGACCCTGATCTTGCTGCCGTTGGGGAACTGCATTTTTGTATTTTTAAATGTTATATTTTTTAGTGTTATTCATTATAAAAATTTAATGTTTAGAAATATAATTTTGTAAGTATTTACAATGTAATAAAGGAAATAATAATACAATAAATAAATTCTTTATTTGAGTAAAAAACACACAGTACATTAAATATTAGTACGGTAGGGACTGCAGAAGTTAAAACTGTGTCGCAGTATGATTGCACAGGTTTAAGACTGTGGCCTTATAATCAGTTTCATTTATAGAATGATAAGTTACCTATATAAATAAATGTAACTGTGTGTTACAGTAATAATATCATTTGATTTTGCAGAATATCTCAAGAGTGTTGGCAAAGCTTATTATGAGAACTCTATTACATCTGAAAAAGAAGAGAGTGAGTATTTATTAGAATTACTTACCACGTATTTATAATCCTCCTTTGTAACTGTCCTTTTTTGCTAATCATTTAACATTCGTATGTTTTTCTTAGTTTAGTACCTTTAAATAAGCTTGGAATATTATTTAATCACTGTTTTGTTCGACTTTACTAGCAAATAACCGTGAACTTGTAGAGAGCTATTAAATATATGTGCAATATTAGTAGTACCTTCGTAATATAGATACTTATATCTATCATTTATTATGATTATTATGTAATTCGTTAATATCATAATTAAATAATAAGTACAGTCAATGAACTTCAAACTAATGTAGGTCACGGTCACGTAGAAACAATGCATTACTTTTACGTAGGTACGTCATGATAGTCCTTTATTTTTAATTTTAATTTTATTCTATTAACACACATTACATCTATCATTACAGGAAAGTTCCTAATTCAATAGTGTAGTCAATGTTTACAAATACCTATTTACTATAATTATTACTTATGTAGTTGCATACATAGAATTCAATTCTTATCTTTTATATCTAGTTTGAAACATTCTGTACAATATTATTCAGGTATTTTTCTTTATATTTACATTTAACAAATTTCATTAGATCTTAAATATATTTATATTTACTTACTTACCTTGTGTTTATATTTTGGTTTACAACCAGAAAATAAAATTATTGCTCCCAAAACGAGTTTGACAACTGGATGTTTGAATACTGGAGATAATAATGAAATAAACTGCCACACTCCTTTTAAGACTAATTGCTCCACTCCTTTTTCATTAACAGTCCCTTTTAGTGAAATTGATTAATACCACTTAACCACTTATAATTTTTCATACAATTATATTTTTATTTCTTCAATTAGTATTATATTATACTAGCTTTTGCCCGCGACTTCGCTAGCGTGATCAAGATAGTTGTGCGTTTTATTTTGAAAGTCACGGATTATCAATATAAGTATCAAGGTACTTATTTATTTATCAGTAGACCTTATTTTTTTGTTCCATGCTCATTTATCTTCTGACATAGTGCGTCAGAGTCTTTGTTCGCTTGGTTTTTTTTATCAATTAACATGCACTATAAATGAAAACTATCTACCCTCCAAAAATGGTGTCTTGGTGGTGTACCTTCAACCAAAATGGAAATTCCTTTACAAACTGAAACACCTTGTAGCACCCTGTATAATGGGAATTTTCCAAAACTATTTCTAAGGCTTCCATCACACTGCTGCGGTTTCCGCTCCGGTGGACGGAGATGCGGCGTGAGTTTGTTATACACTGCGGGTTTTGTATGCACATCAATATACTACAGCCATAGTTAAGAAGCGCACTACTACAAACCGGAGCGATGTGCGGTGCAGTGTGGAAACCACTTTAGTGCTTACCTACCCCATAAAAGGTATCTATTCTCCAAAAATGGTGTCTCTGCCTTAAGTCCATTCAAATCCCCATACGAACTGGAACACCCTGTAGCACCCTGTACAACGGGGATTTTCCAAAACCCTTTCTTAGTACTCATCTACACCATTTAAGGTATCTACCCTCCAAAAATGGTGTCTCTATCTTCAACCCTATACAAATTCTCATACAAACTTGAACAACCTGTAGCACCCTATATAACGAAAATTTTCTAAAATCCTTTTTTAGTGCTCATCTACATCATAAAGGTATCTACCCTCTAAAAATAGTGTCTCTACCTTCAGCCGTTAGGGCTCTACGCCAATGCTTACAATGAATGAATCAGTGAATCAGTCAATAAATTTTTAGAGTTTTATATGTAGCCAGCTATCGTGGAACATAGGTACATTTTAAAAGACACGACTTGAGAACCTCCTCCGTTTTTTGAAGTCAGTCAAGGTTATAAATAGAACTCCAGCAGAACAGAACTAAACTTTCGAAATCTAATTGTAAATCATTGAGTAGGTACCATGTCTATGACCTATTTATTGGGATAGGTACCTAATTTTATTATGGAACAAACGATCCACAATCTCTTTCGTTTCCTTCCACCGGGTACCTCACAATAATAATATCGCTGACAATAAAATTGCATCGCCCTTCAATTTGCAAGAAATTTCTTCCGGCGAATGTTCGCATAAGCGTGTACCGCGACATTCCTCGCGCCGCGCCGAAGTACTCTGCGTGACGGCATTTCTGAACGTATCTCTTGAATTTAAAGTAACCATCTCCGTGGGAATCCTGAGGGTTTTTTTATTACCTTATTAGGAAAAAATACAATTAACATACTTGTGGTCTTGTGTAACTTACCTTTTTATGGTCGAAAATATTTTAAGAGTAAGGTAAGTATGTTAATTTATAAAGTAACAAATGACATATTGTGAATTTTTTCTTTGAAGGAAATGCATTCCAAAAAACCTTACGTTAATTTATTCTTGGCTGTTCATGACTTTGTCGATTACGATAAATTTTAATGTTGTGTTGACACCACCAAAGTCGTTTTCAATAAGTATTATTATTATCATTTCATAAGTAGTTTTTTGGAAATAGGGTATTAGACTGGTATTTTTTTATTTAAGACTTATTTAAAATGTTTTTCAAAATGTTTTCAACACAAGTAGGTATTAATTTTGAATTATCTTTAATATTTAAAAGTTATAGGGTTAATGCCCTATAACTTTCTAATTAGACAAGGAGAGAACGAATATCTCTGTGACGCCACCAAGTCGTTTTAGAAAGAGACAACTATAGTCAAAATTTAACAGTCATAAAAAGATTCAAATAAAATTTCATATTTTTTGGTACATACCTATTCATAAATGTTACTTACTTATTTATATATTTTTTTTCTTTATCATTAAAAATTTACATTTAAACAATGAAATACCCTATTGTCTATTACATTACATCTACATTGCACCCGAATGAAGCATGGTTGAATCGCTAGTTCAGACATAAACTGCTAATTTATAATATAATTCAATTAAATTCGGCTTGGTTAAATTAAATTTATAATTAAATTCGGTTTGGTTGGCGTTAGGAGTTCTTAATGCTTCTAATACTATCTACTCATGTTCTGTGTCCGCCTGGCTGGCTACCACCATCTTATTTAAGTCTGGCGCTATAACAATGATGTTTCCAGCATTATTGTGTTTCGGTAGTTAGAGATAAGATAGCCAGTTCCTCAGTGAACGAGGATTCGTGAGTAGTGCGCTTCTATCTTCAGCTTTATCACCACTTAACATCAGTGCAGTGAACAAAGCAAAAAAACATTGGCGCTTTAGTAATTTGATTATTTCCTTAACCCCAAAATGCTTTTTTGTGAAATTTTACCAGACACTTGAAAACACACACACACAGACACAGAAATTGAATTAATTAACACATTGTGTGTAAACCACCATAAAACCTTGAACTTATAAAGGGTTACTTGCATTCAATGAATGGGTGCTATTTTTATTAGCATATACACGTTAATATAGCAAAGTATGGCATTTGAAGAAGTTTTGTAACAAGTCTAAGTAAAAAGACATCATTGACCTTTTTGAGATTTACCCTGTTTTGTTTGTCAATGTTGGGCAAGTGACGTTGGCCAATGTGTTGGTATGTTGGTGATGCAGTGTTTTTCTAAAGAAGTGTCATTAACGAGTAGTGTCATGTCAGAGGCATTAAAGGTCGGGGTCATCGTGACCTAAGCAGTGAAATGATGAATGCGTATTTGATGACTGTATTCGTCTGAGTTGTCGTATTTAACCACTGTTAACTAATGAACAGATGTAGAATATTTAATTTTATTCAATATAAGTAGGTAAAAAAGAAGTCGCGAGCGGAGCGCTAGTTTTATTATTAGTAAAATAAAACCAGCTTCACCCTTTACCGAGTAACAGTCGGTAATAACAACCAATTTTACAACTAGTTGTTATAAAAGCATTATTCCATAAAGCCTATTCTTCGTCACGAAATCTCCACACACAAACATCTGTTCGTAACTCATTAATCATTACACAACACACATCGTTGCGTGTCTAACTACATAAAAAATACGAACAAAACAAGAAATATTCTCTCGCCAATGGCAATCATATAAAATAGCCCTGTAATTTTCATTATTACACCTCTTACTTTCTAAAAAAATGTACTTACTGCTAAAGTACCATATTTACCAGGAATACCCTATCAAGGACTTATCAAGTGGAATCTAGATATCTAAAATTTAAGAACGCAGTAAACTCTGTTTATGATTTTTCAAGAACAAATTGCTCATTTGCAATTGTGTTAGTCATTGAATGTAGTTTTTCGTTAAGATTATTAAACGAGTTTTGACAATCACAATTAAATTCTGTAAGTAGAAAAATTGAGATATATAAAAAAACCAACAGCCCTGCAAGTGGCCCGCCTGGAAGCTACTTGCAAGGTTAGTGTTTTTTTCTTTTCATTCAATTTTTTTCTATATTTCTTCGCTTGTTTGTTCGTGCGCATTTCATGAAAAACCACTGAAATGGTTGGTTACACAAAATTTTACCTTGGTCACTAAGGTGGGGTACTATGCAATATCCCTCTTTTTTATGGCAATGTGTTATTAGCAATTTTCGCGGATCTATTACATTTCCCGGAAAAATATTTCCTGCTATTCGATCCCACTATTTCTGCAACAGAAATCTGACTTTACATAACGTAATTTCGTCAAAACGGTATATGTGTGGCGGGGTCGTTTCCCTACAAACCTGTCGCTTCGATTTATTGCCCGAGTTTTCTAAGATTCATCATAATCATCAGATATTTGTATATACCTACTGCTGCACTGGGCTTCCTTATGGATGGTTCCTTCTGAAAAATGGAAAATGAAGTATTTTGAAAAAATCGACCCGTCTCACAACCAGCTCCAATGGGACTCGAACCCACGACCTTTCGCTATCCGGGCGACTGCTCTAACCACTGAGCTACGGAGTCGTCATTGGTTAGAGCAGTCGCCCGGATAGCAAAAGGTTGTGGGTTCGAGTCCCATCAGAGCTGGTTGTGAGACGGGTTTGATTTTTTCAAAATACTTCATTTTCCATTTTTTAATAATAAAAATTGCATTGTGAATGCAAAAAAGTAAAAATTTTAATAACTTGGTTCCTTCTGATTAAGCGGGCCAGCGGGCGCAAAGCGGTTTGATGGTTATTTTATTATTGACTGAAAATGCTTTACGTGCATTCCGAAGCACGTGAGCTTGAGATTATAAGCTTTTGATCACCGATCCCGTGACTGACCATCGCGAAAGTTGCTTAACCTCAACGATAGCAGGCCAAGAGCGCTAACCATTGTGCATGCCAAGGGCTCTGTAATTAAAAACACCTAATACTGCCACTAAAATCATATTTTTCTCTTATGCTGGGGCTTCACCTGCGTGACGCCTAACGGCGCCGCGGCGTTAAAAACGGCATTCGAGTCTTAGCGCAGTCTTTGTATCAAATTAGTGCGCTAAAACCCGGCTACACCTGCGTATTATATCAAATAGCGCGCTAATTAATGGCATTAACGCAGGTGAAGCCCGGGCATTAGTGAATAAACACGCATGCGTTTTGTCATTCTGCTGCGGGCTTAGATATTTGCACTAAAGTTATATAACTCGAAGATGTGTGTTTGTGTGTCAAATAAACATTTCTCAGCAGATTGAGTGTGATGATATGCCGTCGTAGTAAAATAACGTAGCAGCTTCTTGACCATAGTGAATTAGTGACCTCAAATTTATGCAATAAGATTTAAAGTCTTGACCAGGCTGATGTCCAATAATAAATAGGTGGCAGTGACCTTATATTAAAAAAAAGTTCTTTAATAAATGCCGTTAGTCGTTGGTTTTTTGTTATCTTCATATTTTATCTGTAAACAACTTTTAATTAATTTGCAATAATGATTTTTGAAGGTAGCAATGTCATTTTTTTGGTTCATATTTATTAATAGAGTGTAACTTATTATGAATTAATTAGATATCTTTTACAATAAAATGTTTTGAAACCTGTAATGCCTGTAGTTTTCTGGTGTTCCTTTCCTGTTCTTTTTTTATCATAAAACTTTAAATAACACTTAATAGATGCGCATCGCTATTGTATTTATTTTTGTCTGTCTAACAGACAGATAGATTTACTTAGGTTTAGATTTACGAAGCTCACCGGGTCCACTAGTTAGTATACAATAAAAAAAGCATTGCAAATGCAAAAAGTACTTTGTTTAATTATATTTCCATTGTTTCAGAATGCACAAGCTGCAACGATGACGAACTGGGTGTCACGCGGTGGACGATGCCGCTACTCAAGTCCGGGGAGAAGAGATACTACCTAGGGATCTTTTTTAAGGTATTTATCAAAAGACTATCGAAAGTTCAACGCGTTTTTAAGGGCGGGTCACATACTTAGCGCGGAGAACCGTATGCGTTTGGCAAACTGTATTCGTAATCGAATCTATCGCTCTATCTCTTTCATGTCCTTTGACTGCTTTACCGACATGAGCAGGTCATCCGATAGTTTTCGTAAAGGTTGACAGTTAAAATCAACTCATATTAGGGGTTGGGTGGCCGTTGGTGCGGCAAAGTTCTCGAATGGTGACCATGCACCGGACGAGACGTTCCCCCTACAAGGTGGACCGATGATAGGGTGAAGGTCGCGGGAAGCCGCTGGATTCGGACAGGAGGGCTATGCCCAACAGTGGGCGTTCCGTTCGTACGGCTGATGATGATGATATCAATAAGTTTAATAAGATATCTCTATACATATACTCGTATAAAACTCTTTTAAGGCATAATATGTTATAAACTGGACAAGTATGTCTGGTATCGCGTACTAGAAAAAGTGTGTTATAATTACGGCTGCTTGTGGTAAATTCGATTGAAATATCCAAAGCTTGCCATTCTAGTCAATGCCTTGTTCAAATATTTGAAAGGGTATAGCTATATTGTCACCTAGCAAATGGTTCATAAGATTCTGTTTATGTAATATTACGTCTAGTTATTCTCACAACATGCAAAGAATTTCATCAACCATAACAATAATTAAAGCGTTTATTTTGAAATGATAATTTTAAATACGACAGTAGGTATAGGTATGGTATGATGTACCTAGCAATGTTCTCTAATATTTGCCTTCACTAGGCGTTGTTTAATGACAAAAGGACGAAATCAGCACGACCAAAAAACCAAATTAAAAAGTCTTAAAAAAACAAATGGAATCCGTTCAAATTAAGAACCGTAAACAAAACAGCATCAGCATCACCTGCAGACGTCTCGTACGCATGATGTTGATGCGTACGGTGACGTAAAGGTTCGATTGAATTGCGCTTTCGCTTTCGCCGTGTGGTGGCGCCACGCCCATTAAACTCACTATTTAAAATTCTTAATGCCGGTTGTACACCGCTCGCGCCGCCGCGCCGCCCTAAGAAACTTAGCGGCCCGCCCGAGTTGACGATTTTGTAGGGCGCACGTAGCTGTAGTGCACTTGATTCTGGCTACACCTTAACGTTTCACGGCTGAGGTGTAATAAAATAAGCAAGTGCGCTGTAATAGGACAGAATAAATAATGCTGTACTTACTACGCTACTTCAATCAGTAGTCACTTGGGCGGCAGCGGCGCTGCTACGTTTCGCGTCGCGGTCAGTGTGTACTAATGGCATAAAAAGTTATTGTTAATTTTTGTTAAAGAGAAAAATGCATTCTATGAAATTGAAACTGACATAATTTCACGTGGATTAAACAAATCTAATAATCAGAAAATTATTTCCGACATTTCAAAAAAATTTTCCGTAGAAATGTAATTCAAAATGTTAAAAATATGTGAGAGTTATAAACTTATTATTACACAATTTATTACACTCTTTCTCGATTGTCAATTTCTAAACTAAGTACATAGTATTTTTCCTAGCTGGTTTTCTTATAATATTTGAGACGTAATATTTCATCAATTCTGTTTAGTCTTCAATAAAACATCAACATCTATGAAGTTAGTTTACTGCCTCCTTATGAATACAATGAGCTCCCTTTTGTTAGTGTACCTACCTACTTTCTTTCTGTAGGTGTACTTAAACAATGCTTATTTAATGCGCCCTTGATTTCTACGGATGTTCGCTGATCGCACCTTACGATACGAACTTTATATCCGGAACGGATATTTGGGGGATATACAGGATATGATAACTGGAACATATCTGATCAATGACCTTGCATTGTTCTAGTATGTTCCTTCTTTCTATTGTTTCACTTAAGTTATTGGATACTAGCTTTCCACTCGTGGCTTTACCTGCATTAGCTAGACGATATTTTCCCGGGGTAAAAAGGAAAGCCTATATGCTATTCCAGACAGTAATCTATCTACGTCCTAAATTTCTTCCAGAACCGTTCGGCTGTTTCGCCGTTATGAAGTAACAAACATCCAAGCTTTCACATTTACCTATAATAAACAAGCGGCCTCCCGCAGTTTCACCCGCGTGGTTGCCGTTCCCGTGGGAATATAGGGAAAAAGTATTCTATATGTTATTCCAGCCTATAATCTTTCCTGTCGCAAATTTAATCCAGATTCGTTTAGTAATTTTTGGGTGAAAGAGTAACAAACATCCATACACACAAACTTTCGCATTTATAATAAACTAGCGGATCCTCGCGGTTTCGCGTGGTACCCGTTCCCGTGGGAATATCGGGATAAAATATAGCCTATATCACTCGGGAATAATGTAGCTTTCTAATTGTGAAAGAATTTTCTAAATCAGTTCAGTAGTTTCGGAGCCTTACCTATTCGATGCAATCAAAAAAAAAACAAATAAACAATCACATATTTCCTCTTTATAATATTAGTATAGATTAGTTATTATAAGTGCGAAAGTTTTTTAATATAATATTAAGTAGGATTAGTAGGACTAGCCGTGGTTTCATCTGCGTGATACTCATTCCCGTGAGAATATCGAGATCAAATATAGCCTATGTCACTCAGGAAGAATGTAGCCTTCTAATAGTGAAAGAATTTTTAAAATCGGTCAGTAGTTTTTCAGTTTATTTGTTACAAACAAAAATACAAATCTTTTCTCTTCATAATATTAGTATGGATTGTATGGGTTATTAGTTTATTATGTTAGTTTATTTTTCAACTTACTTTCATTATACTCTTTCTACTTTGACAATTTTGTTGATAACTCGTCCTTAGGGCCTAGACAAGTGGCTTTCTATTATCGATATCGCCAGTAGAACAGACAGAAAATGTATGGGATTGACATTAGCGAATGAAATGTCACGTGAGCGTTAATGTCAATCCCATACATTTTCTTTCTATTCTACTGGCGATATCGATAATAGAAAGCCACTTCTCTAGGGGGGCAGATTTTACATTGTATAGGTATATATGTACCTATCTATCTTCAATAAGCACCAGTCCTTTTTCTAACTCTAACTTTTTTAACTCACCTTTAACTGAAATCTAGTTTGCACTATCCAAGCGAAGGCGACTAAATAGTCGGTTTCCGAGTAATTGAGCAGAGCACCAATGTATCGGAAGGAATGCTCGGCGACCATGCACAATCTACTGCAAACTCGGGACTGACCCTGCAGTGACCTGAAGGTGAGATAATGCGATCGCTCGCAAATAGTCCTAGCGGTACGCCAAAAAATGCTGCAAATGGTGTTAAAGGCATGAAAATCGGAACGATTGATCTTTAGGCCATATGAATCAATTTGACCCGTAGCACGAAAAAAAAACGAAAAAGGAGAGGAGTTATGACGTCATCTTTTATTTGTATAGAAAACATTTTTTTTATGTTCTGAAACCTATCGTGTAAGGTATCTGATGAAAGGGCTTACTAACGGCCAGAATTAATAACATATCCACAGATAGGGATAGGTGCGATCCAGATTAGTTGCTATGCAACGCTTGATATTAACATAGAATTAACGACAGTTGCCAGGGTGTTGCCTAGCACTTAATCTGGATCGCACCTATCCCTATCTGTAGATAGATTATTAATTCTGGCCGTAAGTCAATTCAAAAAATGTAACACAACATTATATTTCAGTCACTGGTTTTAAATTAAAATAAAAATATTTTTCAAAACATACCAAGTTTGGGCTCCTCCAGATATGATACGGTTGAATCATTATTTATAAAATATACCTTAAATGATAGGTAATATACATAATAATATAGTATAAAAATATGCCTTTAACACCATTTGCAGCATTTTACTAAATTTCGGGGTGTACCGCTAGGACTAAAACAAACCCCACTTTAAATTAGTGTAGAGAAGTAAAGGCTGAATTACACTAGGCAAGTTATTGCATACAATTTGGTGGTACATTGCTATGAGAGTTTGAACATTTTAAGTTACTTTAAACTTGCAAAGCAATGTTCTGCAAATTGTATGCAATAACTTGCCTCGTGTTATTCAGCCTTTAGATTATGCACTATGCAGGCGACTAAATAGGTCGTCAGTTTCCCAGTTATTGACCAGTACTTAGTGCTAGGCCACAGAATATATAATAGTACTAAGCTAGGCACAACTTAGCGCGACTCGAGTGAGAAAGAGTCGCGGGCACTTTCACGACCAATCAGATAGCGCGCTTGACTTAAGGCGAGACGTGCTGATTGGTTGGAATGAGCGCGACAAACTATGTCGTTGCTGTCATGCTACTCATGCTAGCCCCGCAGAGCATCAATGATAAATATTACTTGTTTGAATGGTCACAAAGAGAGCATGAGGACATTGTCAAGTAAATACAAGATTGTTCAATATTTTAAGATCACATATAATATAAAACAAAAATATTTTGGCAACTTTCTCCGGATAAAGCAAAATTTACAAATAATTTAGAAAATAAATACATTGTGTACTATCGGGATATTCATATTTGCATTTGGGATAGCTAACGGTATTAAAAAATCTAAAAACATTTACGTAAAGTTTGTGTCCTGTACCACAGGGTAAAAAAAAATAGTTATTTACTCCTGTCCTGTGCCTGTACCCCGAGTGTAAGTTTGTCAATGTGCAAACGTTAGGTAAGTACTATCGCGTTCGCGTTAAGAATTCTATTCTAGATCTTATTTATTTCTTGACAGGAAGGTACAATGTATCTTTCAAAATTTAACTCACTCGTGATCGTATGCGTATTTACTAACTTACAATCAGCTCTCTGTTTCCGAAACATTTTCTATCGTTTTAAGCATACAGAATCCAGCGATAAATTCATTTGACACCTCAATAGCTTGTCATGCAAGTTTAGATCGAGCTGACGCCACCTAGTGTTGATATTCGTTAGAAATTCTCTTACTAACGACCGCAGCGTAGTTCGGCGCGCAAACTACAAATTTTGATTCATTTGAATGTCTTACCTACTGACCGCAAAATTAGAAGTGATTACAAGAAGTAAATTACAGTGCATTTCAATTATTAGTGTAGCTATTGATACTAATGTTATATTATAACTATAAGACAAATGATGTGTATTTTTTGTGTTTTTGTTTGTAAATACACTAAAAAGCTACTCGACTAATTTTAAAAAGTCTTTCACTACTATAAATCTACATTCTTCCCGAGTGACATAGGCAATATTTTATCCCGATATTCCCACGGGAACGGGTACCACGCGGGTAAAACAAAACCGCGAGGAACGATATGAAGATATGAAGATATAATTAGGTATATTAAATTGGTAAAATATTTTTTTTTATTGTTTCTTTGAACACGATCAATCAAGATCATGACAATTTCTGGAACTATAATGATTTTAGTGAGAAAGAAATAAGTATTTTATCATGTGAAAATAGAGCGAGTGTGGTAGTCAGAAAATAAAAGGTTGTGTAGTAATTCATATTTGCGAATGTTTAAAGTTATAAATCATCGAGCAGAGACCTTTAGTTATTTACTTAGTTAATTTTTTATGTTCGTTAAATATAATTAAAGTCGTAATTAACTATTTAACGTTTGTGTAAGTACATCAATTAACTAAAGGTATCTGAAGGTCTTCTAAACATTTAATGTTATTATTAAGGCATACATACAACAGCGATACATATTTACACAATCGTAAACAATAATGACATAGGTCCTGGTTCATCTATATTCTATACCTACTATAATATTAGAGACGTAAAGTTTGTGAGGTTGTAGGGGGTAACATTTAATTTTATTAGTCTATGTCGTTCTTCCCGAGTGACATAGGCTATATTTTATCCCGAACGGGTACACCGCGGGCTTTGAGCAACGCGAGCCATCCGTCGCGGAACGGAAGGCCCGCGTTGCTCGAAGACCGCGGGTGTAATAATTTTGATTCATATGAATGTCTTAGGGGTTATTACACTTGGCTAAATTCAGCATACATTGCTTTCTTTGAGCTCATTTGTAGCAAGTGATGCAATCAAAACAAGCAATGTATGCTTAATTAGATGCTGAATTTAGCCAAGTATAATAAGCCCTTTACTTACATATGACCGCAGAATTGCATGAACTGATTTCAAGAAGATAATTACAGTACATTTCAATTACATTATTTGAAAATTCTTTCACCACAAGGAAGCTACATTCTTCCCGAGTGACATAGGCTACCTATATTTTATCCTAATAGTACCACGCGGGTAAAACCGCGAGGAACCACTATATAGTCTTAATATCAAGAAGATATTGGTAATATACACCGTGAAATTTTACTTGTTGACTTCCCGAAAATTACTTGAAGTACCTACTCATCAAAACAAAAAACTTTTATTATGGGAACAACTCTGAAATCGCGAAAGAAAATGAGCTGTTCCATACTAATTTTCAAATCAACTCCATTGAAATGTATGGAACATCAGATTTTTTTTTCACGATTTCAGAGTTGTTCCCAAAGTGAAAGTAGTTCGTATTAATAAGTACTTACTCCAATTAATTTTCGGGAAGTCAACAAGTAAAATTAAGTGTAAGTATATTGTTTCTTTGAACACGATCAATCAAGATCACGACAATTTCTGGAACTATAATAAATAAAAAAATAAAAGATTTGAGTGAAAAAGAAATAAGTATTGGATCATGTGAAACTAGGGTGAAAAATTGTGTGGTGGTCAGAAAATAAGTGGTTGTGTAGTAATTCAGATTTTTGAATGTTTAAAGTCATATATCATCGAGTCAATAAACCACAGACATAGATCTAAATAGACGACGCAAGTACCGCGATTTGTATGAAAACCGACCGTGCCACTTTTTATGTACCTATAATGACATCAACCTGACATCAACACTAATAGTGAGGGGAAATCTCCTTCCGAACTAATGCTAAGTCGAGTGACTAAAGTATTCTTTAGTCGATCTGCGTTGCGAGATTCATGTATTTTAGATGCAAGTCATTTTAGGTAATAATTTAATAGATAAAAACTTTCCAAATCATATAATTTTAAGAGTAGGGTTATAATTTGGGAAGTGCCTCCGCAGCTGGTACCGGTTTCGAAGAAAAATAAGACCAACTACGGATATATTAGATTCGGCTAAATGTCTCAGGCATTGTAATACTAAGTCTGCTTTCTGCTGTCCACTTGCCCCATCTATTAGAAAATATCCAACCGGAACCTGAAAATTAAAGGAATTAACAATAAAAATCAATTATCAATATCAACCAAAATTGTTAACGTGAGTTTTTGTTTGCAGTTTTTTAAAGTGATTTTGTTTTATTTGTTTATTTTTCTTTTTAGTATAAGAACTCTACCTTAAGAAACCGCATAATGAGCAAGCGTAGCGCAATGTGCAAAGACTAAAACTGTACCCCATATCTAAATAAGAACACTCAGAAAAGCACCACCCTCCAAATCTTAGCTGTTATGCAGTTTTACCTTCCAGACCATCCCACAGCATATTACACAGACGCTACACCGACACGCGTGTTTCTGTGTAGCGTCTGTGTAATAGGTAGTTAAAACGCCGCGCTTGTATGGAGTGCCCGGGGTGTGCTTCCAGCTTATCTAAATTACTTGAAAGAATACAACCAAAGATCTTTACTTATCAACAATATTTAGAAAATTATCATCCAACTTCTAACCACCATTAGGGGCCCTACCGGCAAACTTTCCGATCATCGGAAATCTGCCGGGCTTCAAATTAAAACAGATAAATCGAGCCCCAATCAGGCCAAAATGGCAAATAACGATTTATGATATCCCAGGAACATTAATATCTTCCAAATAACTTCGGCAAATAGTATAATAAGAAATTACGTACTTCGATATATCTGTTTTAAGTTGAAGCCCGACAGATTTCCGATGATCAGTAAGTTCGCCGGTAGGGCCCCAGATCCTGACTTGCTAACAATGAGATCATCTCAGGAGTAAACTCTTTCGAATAAAAAAGAATAATTGAAATTGTTCAATAGTTCGCGAAGATATTGACTCGTAAAGCAGGAACAATCAGTCGACAACAATGTGTTTTTTTTTCAGGATTCTGAAAAAACTTCTGAACCGTCTACTGTAAATTTTTCATTGGACCAAATTGAAACTTTGGTCAAAATCGGTTCATAATTGGCGGCGTTATCGTGGAACATAAGAACATAAAAAATGATCACACTACTTGACAACCTCCTCCGTTTTTTGAAGTTGGTTAAATAGTTAAATAAGTAAGGTGGATGCGTTTTTAGATCTTTTTTGCAACGAATTATCATTTCTCTGTTTTAAATATCGATTATAATTTATAATCGAGCAATGCGTTTTAAAGAGTGCACATCACTAGTTCCTAAAAAATTTGAAAAGCTACGCGTAGCGCGCTTTACAATACTTACGCCGCTTCGATATTCATTGCCTATTAACGCAGTACGTTACATTTTGCGCGCTAAGTAAAACCCGCAGTCTATTACGAATTATGCGGCATACACTCGTTTGCACATTTTGTGTTTTCGAATTTGATTTAATAACAATATTATTGATTTTAATATAAATTAAGCTTAATTTTATTAAAAAATTACTTACCGGTGGAAGGAAACGTCTTCGTTTACTCGCTTATTCACAGATGTGGTGTTTTTGCAATTTTTAATGGCACAGTTAGGCATTTTTCAAATTTTAGATAGCGTTCTAGCTGCCTGTCACTGAGATAGCGGTCGGACGCGGACTGAGCCGTCATAAGCGTTTTTGGCTTATGCTGGGCACGCGAAGTAGATGCAGTTGCGTCGTCTATTTAGATCCATAAACGTTGTAAAAGTCACACAGAGACCTTTGGTTATTTTACTAACTTAACTTCATAGTCAGTGGTACCGTCGTAAAATAATTATAGCCATAATAATATAGTTATTAAATGTTAGTGTACATCAATGTTTTGACGACCTCCGTGGACGAGTGGTGTACGCACCGGTTGCCGGTGCCGGTATCTCTGGAGGTCCCGATTTCGATTCCCGGTCGGGAACTGGATCTCAGACTCTGGATGCGCCATAATGGGGACTGAAATGAATGAACTGAAACTAGCACTTCGTGTTGGATAAATACTTATAAATAATTTAAGTCACAAAGATGATAGACGCATTTCCAGTCCCTTTATCTTTGAGAAACCAGGGATTGAAAATAAAAATAAAGTTTTCATCATCATGTTAATTTAATGTTATTATCGTAATAAACAATCAAAATTTTAGGCATAATTATAAAATTTTACTCGTATGAATGATTTATGATAAAAAAAGAATATCCAAGTGATATTTCCAGACCGGGTGAGTAGTCTCGAAAGTACTCACGAGGCTACTCTCCCGGTCTGGGTGTGCCCAATAAATTCAAAATCCAAGTGAATAGTAGGTGATACAAATTTCCCGCCTCACGCAAGTTTGCTTGGGAAAAAATAAGATGGCAGCACCTCCAAACTAATTTTGTTCTAGATTTTTTTCTATGAAGTTGACATTCTTCTCCTTGGAGTAATTGGGTGTTTGACTGTTGTTGAAATGTAGATATTTAATTATGACATGCGAAAATATAACATTATTGAATAACAAATATGAAAAAAGAAATTCAATATGTATTTTAACAAGCAAATTATGAGCTACTTAATTGTGACTCTAGCTATCTCTTTCTAAAACGAAATTTTCTATGGCGAGAGTATGGCGCTATACCCCAAGAGCTATCCGATATTTTTGTAAAAAATTCAATAACAGGCCAAATTTTTGTAAACGACCCTTAAATATAATTTTAAGAAACTATATTTTGGAATCCAACATAATATCGCATTGGAAGGTATAAAAAAAAAGTTATACCCCGAAAATGGTGCAATTCTTTCAGCAAATATGCTATCACCAATTTTATCGTTAACATGTGTTTATGTTAACCATATCTAAGCACCAAAGTCGAAATCCATAAAGATATAAAACGGGAAACTAATACTTTAGGAAGAAGTCGGTTGTTTCTGATAGCGTTTTTAACATAGGTGTAATGCCAATTTGAGTTTACGCAGAGAGTTTTTTTAAAAGTTGATTTGTTTTTCATTTACAAATATAGGGGGATTATATACTTTTACGAAAGATAATAATAAATGTATTCAAATGTAAAGTGAATAACACTTATACCATTTTTGCCTATTTTTTATAGATTTTTTAAAGCTTTGTATTTGTTTTTTTTTTAATGTCGCTGTCATAAATATTGGTGGATTACTAATGAATTATTTATTAAACTAGATAATCTAATTTTCAATGTTAAGAAATTACTGATATAGAATTATTGTTGAGTCTCCATAGAGCGAATTAGTTTGGCTCTCGGGCTACTATAGAAACGTGACGTCACGTTTCTATAGCGCTCTCCTTGTCTAATTAGTAAGTTTGATGCTCTATATCGCTGAAAATATGCAAGATATTTGAAAATAAATACCTATGTTGTGTTGCTACTAGTTAAATGAACATTTTAAGTCAATAAAAAAATTTCAGTCAAATACCCAATTGTGTTCTGTGGTCTGGGCGTATGAGTTATACCCGTCGTTGTTTCCAATTTGTATAATACTGTACGTTTGGTACTTACTGGAACAATGTATATGATGGTGTCCAATATTGATTTACCTAGGTATTATAAAAAAATTAAGGTCTTCTTCTTATTTTATTTTATTATTGAGCCATTACTAAACTACCCCTAGGATATTAAAAAAATATTTTTAAATATCGTTATTTCTTTATTTCTTTTTTTGGGTAACCCCAAAAAAAGAAAAATAGAAATCTTGAAAACTACATAGAAAGTGGCTAATTTTCTTTTACAAAGCAATAGTCCTTGTCTATTTACATATTTGGTCTATACATCCCAACATCATGAGATAATCGCGAAAAACTGATTATTGTGATCTTTGACTTTGTATAACTTACGACGCAGACACAAAATTTCATGTGACTTTTGAGGCAACTTTTAGAAAATCAAAATGAAGGTGTACACGAGTTTACAGCATATTATCTCTCATTCCGAGGTTGACCCCTATTTTTTCCTTACGTATTACTCTTGAAACACATTAGCCAATATTATTAAATTAAAATCAAACATTGAATCAGTGAACCTTATCGCCTTGCAACAAGGTCCATTTTTTGTCGTTTGACATTAATATACCCTAATGCACATGCAATTTCGTTCAAGAGCAAGAGGTCAGCGATACATAATTACACAATCGTAAACAGTAATGAATAGGTTCTGGTTCATATATCATAATCTAACGCCCTGCCACAGAATAAATAATAGTGCTAAGCCCTGCGCAGACGAGGGACTTTTGTCCGCCGGACTAACTTAAAAAGTGGTAATTTTCGGCACGAACTCAATGCATACGAACGTTTATTTCATTCGTAAAGATCTAGTAAGATTTTATTGAATCAGGCGTCACTTGGCGGAAGTCCCTAACCATTGTGAAAAATAAATATAAACGGTTCTGGATTGCATACGGACAAACATCTCCTGAGGATGCCCCGGGTTGGGGCGAAACACGTGTAGAGTAGTGTGATCGGTGAAGGTGCAAGTTTTGTGATTATTTGCGGAAGAAAGCTACATATATTTATTTTACACAATATCTAGTAAGATGGCATGGCAGGAGGAACTTCGTTTAGCGTTTAGGTACGTTGCATTCGCAGCAAATGTTGCCACTTTTATGCTGGGGCTTCACCTGCGTGACGCCTAACGGCGTTAATAACGGCTCTTAGCGCTCTTAGCACCTGCGTATTATCACAGAATATAAATAAATAAATAAATAAATAACTTCTTACAATCACACCAATTATCTAAGCCCATTTTTATTTCATTAAGAAACTGTATCATGGAAAACTTGATAACGGATAAATATATACTTAAATACTTTTTTTTGTAAATACATACTTAATATACATAGTAAACACCCAGACCAAGACAAATAGACATGTTCATGCACACAAATATTTGTCTTGTTCGGGAATCGAACCCGAGACCACTGGCGCAGAAGGTGGGTAGCCTACCCCTGCGCCAAATCGGTCGTATATACACAATATATAATATTACTAACGTGTATTATATCAAATAGCGCGCTAATTAATGGCATTAGACGCAGGTGAAGCTCCAGCATTAGTTATGTTGGCGGACAAAAGTCCCTCGTCTGCGCAGGGCGTAAAATTAAATGTTGTGTGTGTGTACCTGAAATAGTTAGCAGTGGCGAAGGGACCATTCATGCCGATTCCCATTGGCTTCCCTTTTAATAATCTTGGGGCCTTATTATTCTGACGAAATGATTGACGCTTGCATCACGTGGTATCTAAGTGACTTTGGTCCGTCTTGCCTTCACTATATTTCTACCCCTCGCCACTGATGTAAAAGTATAGTCAGGGATAAATGTCAACGATGAACCACCTCTTTCTTCATTTCGTGAGGCTGGCATCTCACCAATCACTTGCAGTCCCTATCCGTTATTGTTTATGCATTGTACTACCGTAAACAAATAGTGAAAGAGTCTGCACGAGAAAGACGAGGCCCCATCCACACGAAAAGAAGTAAGCGGTGGTTCAACGAGTTTCTCCCCGACTGTACACATGAACACGATATGGAGCGACGCCATGCTCTTCTAATCCTTAGATGACATGATAATTCATGATTATTTCGTAGAATTGCAACAATCAACCCATGACGGTTGAACAAGCGTGACCGACATAAGAAACTAATTTTGAAAGTAAAGAAAGAAAAACATTTATTGGACTCACCAAAAAAATAAAAAAAACTTAAACTAATTACTATTAATACATTAGTAAGAAAAAATAAGATAAGACAGCACAGTTGGGCCAACAAATAACTCGTCTCAACCTAATGCTGCTGCAGTCTCATATAAATCTTCGATCATCAAAGATATAGATGGACAAAGTGACAGCAGCGCTGTTATTCTGACGGGGGACGTCAACACTGCCAGACCCAGACAAACGAAATAATAATTAATGTAGATAAATAAATTAATGTAAATAAATAAATAAATGTTTTTTCATAAACTTAATTTGTGATTACATTTCGTGGCTGGGGTCTCATTTTAAGAGAACGTGTGTTAGGAGCTCTTTCTTAAGGTTACAATTCTGTGTGTATCTAGTGAATGTGTGTACAGAAGCAATGCACAATGAGTCAATGGTGTTTACAAGAATTACCTTTGACTAATTTTATAAATTACTTTTAACATCTATGGATTCAAGACTTTTATTTAACCCAGACTATAAATCTCAAACCCATCGGTGTGTTGAAATAATTTTGAAGCCACTGAACCTAAAAAAAAATCTCTCTCCTATTTTGAAATCCGGAAAACCTGTTAGTCGGTATACCGTTTGTCGGCAAAATGTATTGTACTTAACTAAGTAGAGTATCTAAGGCACGTCAATCCGATATGTTACAAGAGATAATATCAGAAGACTAGGATATAATAATATATTTTCTTTTTAAATGCATATAATATAAAATTGAATCACTCCAAAGTTTTGCCCATATTACAGCGGTCGGTACGTATTTTGCAAATATCGGTGCATCAATTTGGTGTGGGTGTGAACTGTCATAATATTTAAATATTTATGGACCATAATATTCATCTGAACGAAGCATTTATATTGATTATAGGAACATGAACATATTAGCTTAACAATTTAAAAAATATGAAATCATTATTTCTTGCATAGCATAGACGTTAAGAAATTTGTTAGAATCCTTGAGCTAGATTTAAAATACAGCTTTTTGTTCAAACACAACCTAATGATCATTATTTTTGTTAATTATTATTGAAATACACTAAAGTACCTAATCAGTGCGTCACGAATTAACTCTATTGTCATTAACGATTGCCTAATTAAAATAAAATAATTACTAAGGTAATACTAGCCGCACACAGTAGGTAGGTATTAATCGTAGTTTTTATTGTTATTAGTTTGCACGTTTGTTTTATCGTTAAGTATCTGTCTGTACGTACATAAATAATAATAATTCCATGTGTTGGAAAATCGCGAAGTAGGGGGATAAAATAAATGAATGGTTACTTACCTACTTTGCATTGTGCATATAAATAAATACCCATTTTTAGTTTAAGATCTAAACTTCTGAAACTGGTATCGTTTTAACGTCAGGGGCGCAGGGCAAAAATAACGCTGACGCGACGCTCAAACTGGGCGGGTAAAGTCGGAAACACACTTATTTGTTGTTACGCGACGAGACGCCAGAATACACTTAGAATGCGCGTCAAATAAGTCTGCGCGCGGTCGAAATCGAATACTAATCTTCTCAATAATCCCAGAACAGAAAAACGTACTGTTACTAGCGCCAAAAACGCCCCCGTCGCGCGCTGAGTTATCTGGAAATCACTCTAGTATGGACACGACGGAGACAGAGAGACAGACGCCACACTGCATAAGTGTGTTTCTAACCATACTAAATGTATGAAACTGATACACGTGGTACCGCGCGTCAACACACCGCCAAACCACTTACACCCAGTTGCAGGAAGCTCCATTAAAGTTAATGCTTCATTAAATCTATTGCTGTCACTTTTTATTTCTTGACAACGAAAAGTGACAGCAATAGACTTAATGAAGCATTAACTTTAATGGAGCTTCCTGCAAGTGGGTGTTAGTGTATCTAATATCTGACAGAATGCTATATCTTAAAACTCATCCACAAAAAGGCTTATGCAGCATTTACACGATGCCAGTAGGTACTATCAGCAAATCCACCAGGTATACACCGTAAGGTTCATCAGCAGTTTTAGTATACCTACTGCACTAAAGACCGTTTGCAACGGACTGCCATCTAGTACTACACAAACGATATTTTTTATAATGTTTTTAAACAAAAGGTCATTTGGGTTGACCAGCTACTTGGGATCTAAAACTTTTTCAAAAGAAAGAGCTTATGAAAGATTATAACATATATACATATATATGATTATAACAAACAACAGATAGTTCAGGTGGTTCCCAGAGCAATAAAATTATAAAGAAACAAATGACACCATTAGGACGCCACGTCGTCGTCGTTAGGACAATAGATTTTATTATTGATCACTGGCTTGAGGATTATCCAATGTAGTGGACTGTCTCTATTTACACGAAGCCAAGAGTGGACTGGCTTAGTGGATTCTCAAATCTCAGATCATATAATACTGAGATTCTCAAGTATTGGCTCCGTGTAATGCTGTTTTACGCTAACAACGTCAAGTGCAAGTACTCCACTCTACCACACAAATGACTAACACTCAAAATTATCTCATTATCAATACCAATATGTTGTAACAACATTTCAACGACATTACGCAGCAATTTCCGCGCCGCATTACTGACGTTCCTATTAAATACCGATTTCGGACTTTCACTGCAACCGGTTATCTCATTGTTATCTCAGGTATCGCGTGGACGGTGACATTGAACTCTATTTGTTACAGCATAAGAGCTACGATTCAAGTCGTGGTGTGATCAACTCCATTTCTATTAGCATACGAATAATTATAATTTCGAAATAATTGCACTTGTTTTAATAGGAGTATCAACATTGAAACAACTTCCTTACACTTGAAATAATAATCGGTTAATCTCAACTTGAAAAATAGAATAAAATGTAAGTAATTATTTCGTACACTTAAAATTATCTACACCACAAAATTTTAATTAGTACACATATTTTAGGGGATGATATATATATGTATATAGTGTCATGCCAACCATGGAATCGCGAGAAAAAAATTCAGCTGTTCCATAAAAAAGTACAACATCGACTCGACTGAAATGTATGGAACGGCTGTTATTCTTTTTGGGGTTCCGGTGGATAGCCCCATAGTACTAATTAAAATTTAGATTATTCATATTGTATGTATGTTATAGAGTTTTATTTTTATTGCCGCCATAACCTTTCTATACATCCTTTCCGGTTGACTGGTAGAGAATGCCTAAGGGCATTAAGTCCGCCATTTGTATGTATCATATTATGTGCAGTAAAGAATCAATAAATAATAGACTGGTGACTTGCGCATTTCTAATATTAGGTACTAACCTTCCGCCCGCGGCTTCTCCCGCGTGGACTACAGGACGTTATCCCGCGGGAATGTGATAATTGTCCAGTATAAAAAATAGCCTATGTCACTCTCCAGCTCCTAAACTATCCCCATACCAAAATCAAAATTCGATCCATTGCTCTGTTTTGACGTGAAAGTCGGACAAACCAACAAGCACACTTTCATTTTATTATGGACGATGGACAATATTGATTTTCACAAAAGGAGCTAACCTAATAGTTCCTCCTTTAATTCGAGTAAGCAGTCAATAAATTCCTATAAAAGAAAAGAAGCGATATGCAGTCAATAAATCTGACCAAACTGATTTGTCAGCACTTAACTAATATTATCACTACTTATAGTGTTAATGTATTACCCCGCTGTGCATTCACTAAATGCCTGCTGTGGAACCCTAATAATGCTGTTTCTGATAGCTTTTATCCATCAGAAAGGCCCATTGGTGCCACGATAATACAAAAAGAATTCTTCTTTGACGAGGCGACTTGAGTATTTTGTACCTACTGAAAAATATCATTTTTGTACTTACGAATTGTGTGAGGGCAAAGCCTGAGATTATGTTTCATTCTTATGTTTGAGAATCTTATTGTTTTTTTAATCGTTTTAGTTTTACTTTTTCATAAGCTAGTAAAATTCTAAGCAATCTTTGACAGCACAAGACTAAACAGTAATCTGCATATTTCAATCTTCAAAATGCAAGATTATTTACTTATTAGCCGTCAACCGGTCAGTCTAGGAAACTGATTTATATGTACGGAATATAATACTTTCATTTCCGCTTTCTAAACTTTATTTCAAAGCACCGAATCCAAAATAAGGCTTTTGTTAAGTATTATGACGTATTTACAAAAACCTTTTTAAAACAATTACTTATACAAAATTGAAAAGTTTACGGTCAATGCCATAAATATAAAATTTTAGATCCTTACAAAATGGCTATAAAATACCGTTTCTCTTTAATAGTTTAAAAGAATGAGTGGACTCATCACAGTCTTACCAGACTGCTACGTAATAAATAGGACGTCACCATGTTCACGTGAAAAGCTTGATCTGCTGTAAACTGTCCCATAAAACATGGCCTAAAACCAAAGAATAATATAATAATATACTTACACTAAACGGAATTGTTTCAGTAGGTTTTTGTAGCTTTCATTTTCGCTATACCTATCTATTAAAAATCGGCCAAGTGCGAGTCGGACTCGCCCATGAAGGGTTCCGTACCCATTTAACGTACCGATTACATACACCTAGCAAAAATACCGCTATCATTTTTCGCCAGAAAAAAATAACTTTGTCTTTCATAGTGTTCGTTAGTTGCGGTTTTCGAAAATTTGTTATATCTCAATAACTTGTAAGGCCTACTTAGCTGTGATAGTTTTCCTTTTAGCTTCGTCATATATTGAACTTTTTCACGTATCCAGAAACAACCATTTGGCTGGAAGGGAGTGGGGACACTTAAGCATGATAATTCACAAACGGATGCCTCAATTTTTTTTTTTTTTTTTTTTATTTTTTATTTATTGTATCAACGATTTACATTAACTTAATTATTAGAAACAGCGTAAAAATCCACTAAGGTTTGTAACAACGCTGTTGACAATGACGCGTTGGATTTCATTAGGTAGGTAGGCAGGTAGGTAGGTACAAGAAAAAAATAAATAAAAAAATAAACGATAAACATACTTATAAGCCTTATTATAAGTAACTAACTATACTTAAATACTATTGCAAAGAGAGAACTAGGTGCATTCTAAGGTTTCTAAAAAGTATTTTTTTAATTTAAATCTTAAATTTACTTGAGTTAAACTGTCGACAAGGTTTGCAGGTAGTTTATTAATCAAGCGGGGCACAATATAGGCGGTAGTTCTTTCGCCGTACACATTATTCGCCCTCGGCATAAGGAGTTTGCTCCGAGCAATCCCACGAGTAAATGTAGGGTGATTCAATTTTTTAAAGGTTTTTTTAAAAAAGGTTTCGTTTAAGATATTGTTTTTCAATTGAATATCAATTGGCAAAATATTACATAGTTGGAATAATTTCATTTCATCCGAAGAATATTGTTGTTTAATGTTATTACTTACAATTGTTTTAATTATTCGTAGTTGGAGGTTATAAATTAGTTTAGTGTAGGTTTTGTAAGTTCGCCCATAGCTACTTAATCCATATCGTATATACGATCCAGCAAGTGCATTATACAACAATAACTTTACTTTAAAGGGGATTCGAGCTTTTAATATTGTCATATTTGCTAGAAACTGTCTGAGTTTATCGCAAACATGGTCAATATGGAGGCTCCAATTAAACTTTTGATCGATCTTCAATCCAAGATAAGTATGTGATTTTACATTTTCTATGATCGGGCAGTTGCAAAGGTGATCACTTGAATTACGGAGACAGTAGTCATGGTGGCCTATCAGATTGCCAATAGGTGCTGCTGGACGTATATAAGGTGATGATATGTGTAGCAAAACCTGTCTGTTTTCACAAACCCACAATATTTTTGAAATTGCTATCCAACGACATCCCACATTATGGGTAGACAAGAAAAAAAATTACATCCCCACTTCACGTGTAGGGGAGGTAAACGAAATAAAAAATATTTTCAAAATTTTACTTTACCACTTTGTCGGCGTGATTTACCTATATGTATGTTCATACCAAATTTCAGCTTTCTAGTACTAAGAGTCTATGAGCTAGGCTGGGGACAGACGGACAGACGGACATGGCGAAGCTATAAGGGTTCCTTGTTGACTACGGAACCCTAAAAACGGGATTTTTACCATGTTTAAGTTTGTTGCCGACTCCCTGATACTTTGCCGCGGTTTAAAGGTACCACGGAAGTACGATGGAGGATCACGGAGTATCGCACTCGACAATAAACATGGTAAAATGGTTTTTTTTTCTGTGCTATTCACGGCCGCGGCCTTCTTAATAAATACTTATGTTATTAAATATTTCTTGTGTGATTGTGTGGCTTTGGCTGCCGCACCGCGGGTTAATCAGACTCGCAGCACTACCACTACGGTCCCGACGGAAGACCAGCGCTTGGTAACTACCTACCTACTTACCTAGCATTATGCTGAGCCGGGACCGTTTTGGGACATTTTTAATTTTTTGTGTGTAATAATTAATTACTTACACACAAAAAATTAAAATAAATGTATTGTTTTTTTCCTTTTTTGTGAATGTTCCAAATAAATGTATTTTCTTTCTTTATTTCTAAAAATCCTGTTATTCACAATAATATTTATTAAATTTTTTGTCAGAAAAACTATAGGTATTAAGAGGATTGTGTAGCAAATGGTCTCCATACAAACGGCGATAACGTTTTCCACCCTCTTAAAGTCTAAGCCTTAACATACAGCAATGAATTTTCGGCATGTTGTTGAAATGCATAAGAACTAGGGCTGTACGTTTTGTTTTACACAATACACAATCCTCTTAAGAATAACAGTCTAGTTGGATGGGCATAAAACGCACCTTACGATCATAACCATTAAGTTGAATAGCGTTAATCCAATGATGCCTATAAGCCGAAAACATTCTCATCTGTTCACACCTCATTGTTTTTTAGAAAGCCATGTTTGCAATTAGACGCAACATAAAAGATAATTTGGCTTTGAATGACACCTGTGACGAACAGATGATTCAATCTCAATTACCTACTAACGGGGCTTGTACACTGTCGTTTATGCTTAGGTAATCACATTCAGGTAGTTTTGGTATGGGCTCATAAAGAATCGGATACTTACTCGACTGTTTATTAACACTAAAAATCTGAGCTCAATTTAAAAACTTGTGAATTGCTCGAAAATATACTGAACAAAAATTTTAGACAATATACCTACCTACCTATCAAGCTCTAGGTATGTAGGTAAGTACATAACGATGGTCCTAATACCGAAAAATCAATGCAAGCGAAAATACCTAGGTTCATACACAATACCAAGCCAGTCAACATTTAAAACACCGTATTACGTATACATTTTGTTGAAATATTTTTTGCACTTTTGTATGGAATAGCTGTTTTTTTCGTGATTTCAGTTTGGACCCATAATAAAAGTTGTTTGTTTTCATGAGTAGAATAATCCCTAAGATTATCCGGGGTGATACAAAATTACCGTGTGTGTATATTATTAAGATTGTTGCTATTATGATAATAGAAAGTTTTCAAAATAAAAGAATGTTTTCTGATATTAGTAAACATTGCAACATACGATTCTTGGCTAAAGTACCTAGTTGTAGTTACGTTTGACCTAACTGCAAAAAGCCATCCAAATTCAGATAAACGACCTTTTATAAACACGCTAGAGCGACAGATGTACCAACACAACACATCAATGACGGCGAAAGTTAAACGTGTTTACATTTGACTTTAAATTAATATGTTATACAACTTGCAGTATGAGACAATGGAATGATTTAAATACGAGATACGAGTATGTTCATGTTCTGAGGAACAATAACTTCAGAAAACTATTTTGTTTAAGAATGAGATCACAATAATCGAAACTATTTTTAACCGACTTCAAAAAAAGGAGGAGGTTCTCAGTTCGGTTGTTTTTTTTTTTAATGTTTGTTACCTCATAATTTTGACAATTATAAACCGATTTTAGAAATTATTTTTTTGTTCAAAAGCATATAGTTACAAATTGGTCCCATTGTTATACGGTCAGGATCTGATGATGGGATCCTGGTGAAATCAAGGGAACTCTTCAAATTTTATAGGCAAACCTAGTAGGCGAAATGTTTTAGATGAATAAAGTAGCAGGTTCAAGAATGTCGGGGCACACACAATGTAATGTAATGTTCCGTAGTTTTTGCTCATCGTACTATTATTTTATTACATAACTAAAAAAATAATATTAACACATGTTTCAATGGAGGTAATAAAAACACACAGCCCCATAGTAGTAAATTTTTTAGTGAGGCAGTGTAATTTTTATTTTACATTTTTTCCTATCCTGCTAATTAATGCAAATGCAATATTGCATTGGGAATGCATAAAATAATTTCAAAATATAAAAAGTTAACCTATGAAATTGATGTTTTCGTTGGAAGTTGGAATTATCAGACAAAGATATTTGGGTATTTCTTGGACATGTGAACTCCGAATTCTACGAAACTTTAGAGATAACATTATGATCAGATAACATAAATATAACATTCAAAAACTGCTTTAGATTAAAAAAAAGTCTGTTCGAAGCAGTGTCAAATTGACGACAACCAAAGAGGGGTACTTTGAAGCATTTATAAAATTTTAGACGCGTGTTTAATTATTATTTGTTTGGACTTTACATTAACATTACGACCTTACTCTATTTTCGAATTAATTTAATTATTATTTTTAATTAAGGCGATACTCGGAAAAATCGTGCTGAAGCGAGATAGCAATGAGAAAACGACGCGCGCGGGAGCGAGACCGATTTTGCAGATGAGACAAAAAAAACACAAAATCACTTCGTAGGTAGCGATTTTTTAAAAATGCTTCTATACGATCCTTAATATTATTGGTGTCCACTCATTAAACCAATTTTCAATAGTATTTGTAACCCCATTTAAGAATAATCTTGAATTTTCGTATTTTTAGAGGTCTTTTCGAAAATAAAAAGTGTCGAGGCAAAATCATAAAATCGTGTTTCTGAAACTATACGAATCTAGATAAAGGTATGAAGAAATATACAACGTGTTAATGAATTAACCCAAAACCTCTTAGGTGGTGATTGACAGGGGCGGATCGTGACTTTGAGGGGCCCTGGGCTAATACTACTCAGGGGCCTATTAATTAATTGTCAGTTTCTATCACAATGTTTTCTTATTCTTACAGAATTGCATTGTGAATGCAGTTAAAATCTTAACAGGTATTTTTCTTTACTTAAAAACAAGTACTTATCGTTTATTGTTTTAATTGGGGACTGGGAGGCGTAATAGAAACCCTTCCAATACTCAGAACTTCAGTACTTTTGAGCTGCGGGAGGGTTAACTAGCATTAATTCGCAGAAAGTTTCCTTAAACCATTCGGCTATTCAGAGTTACGAACGATCTAGATTCGGGTATTTTTTCCAGAGCAGTAAGTATCATATCAAAAATGATTTCTCTACTCAGATCCCTAGAAAGCATAAAAGTACTTAGCGATATGAAATGCGGGAGAGATTTCTGCGCTATGCTACCGGCAGGCTTACCTATCACTTAACTTGTAAAAGCAAACCGATAGCTAACTAACTTGGATTTTTACTATGATAATCAATAATTGAAGCAGCATGTACTTCATGTATCTTTCGTGCCTAAGCACATGGGCAAGGTGCGCCCAATCTTGCGCTTTTTCACTAAATGAAGTAATTTCCTGGACTTTTTGGCGCGCTGGAGAACAGTTTCGTTTCTGACTCTTTGTATCTGATCCGAAGCATTCGACGGTATCACCACATTTCCAGAGCTTCAGGCCCCGAGCTTTGGTGTCCTCTTTTATGGTGCATGCTTCGCAGCCATACATGACGACAGGCCAGATAGCACAAGAGGAGTCTGGAGCTTCATGTGAATTTGTCGACATCACAAGACTTTTCTCATTTTATTGGATGACGCTCGGACAAATCTCAATCCGGGTCTGAGTAGCGGTAGGAATTAATAGTCATAACGCTAATATTGTGTTTGTAAAGCTTCCCGCATTACAGAACTAAAAGCAGGGTAAAATTCATCCTATTAAACTGCGCGTTCAATCGCTTAAATTCCTTCCGCAACTCAGAAGTACTGGGGATCTGAATACTGAAAGGGTTTTCATAAACGGGGGCCCTGCGTATCCTCGGGGCCCTGGGCTTAAGCCCATCAAGCCCTTAGGTAGATCCGCCCCTGGTGATTGAGCTCATGAATATGAACAACTTTTACTATGGGGCCAACTCTACAACCCAACAAAAAAAAATCAGCTGTTTCATACATTTTGGTCGAGTAGGTATTGACAATTTGTATGAATGTTCATATTCACGAGCACAATCACCACCTAAGAGGTTTTGGGTTAATTCATTAACACGTTGTATATCTTATTACCATATTTGTAACAACTCTAACCGTCCTATACTTTTATATCAAAAAGTCCATATTTTTCCGAGTAGCGCCTTAATTTTGATATATCCTACTAATATTATAAATGTGAAAGTTTAAATATTTGGATGTTTGTTACTCAATCACGCCAAAACGACTGAACGGATTTGGATTAAATTGGGACAGATACTTTGTAGCCTGAAGAGGAACAAAGGCTACTTTTTATCTCGGATAAATCACATTCCGGCGGGATAACGTCGCGCGTGTAGTCCACGCGGGCGAAGCCGCGGGCGGAAAGCTAGTTGATAATAATAATGAAAACATGAGATCAATGAACATGTGAGAAAAGAACGCCAATTTCATAGGTAAATACCAAACCTATTAATAATGCTCAAAATTGACTTCTTAAGATTTTTCGTATGTTTACTAGTTTGGCAGTTTGTATCTAAGTATGATAAATTACAGCTTTCTATTAAGTACCAAAAGTATGTCAGAAAAGCCGCAGGAAGACAGCCGGTCAAGCATAGTAAAACTTAAACCCCCATATTCCAAAACCTGGACAAAAGTTAGACCTGGTTTAAAAATGATGCTAATTCTGTTTTTCACACTGAGAAAAATGGGGCACTATAAACTATTGTGAATGCACATCTTTTTGACCAATTGTGCAACCACGTTAAGTTACACTGCCGACGGTGCACACAAAATTATGGTTCCACCGTAATTTTGTGACGTCATAACCTTATTTGCAGCCCGCACTATAAAAAAGAGGTCAAGAAATCATAGCGTTTAGCCCTAAATAAAGAAAAGATGTAGTGCACTGCATCAAAATACCTAATGACGGTATTTTATATTATACTGTTTTGCGATTACTCATAGTTCCGTATCATTATACTATTATGTGCGTTTGCACTTAACTTATTGGTGCCTACCTATAATATTTCGTGCCTGCCCATGATATTATATGATTGCTGGAAGCATATCTTATGTGCGTTTGCACTTAGCTTATTGGTGCCTACCTATAATATTTCGTGCCTGACCATGATATTATATGATTGCTGGAAGCATATCATTACATGCCAGTGCACTAACTGTTATAGTGCCTTTTTATCGGCATGATCTTTTTATGTGCTCGAGCACATTTTTTTCGCACTATTTAATATCGTGATGGCATGGATATTTTTCAGGATTAGCACTAAATCTATTTTAGGTTTTTCCGGACGATAAAATAGTATAATCAAATTAGTGATCGGAGAGGTATCCTGAGTCAGGCTGATAGGTCAAACGAAAAATTCGGTTACCACATAAGTACAAACTAGCGCCCCGTTGGAACTAGTAAACGATTTCTATGTGGAGTCGAAAAAAAAATCCTAACTTTTTTATTTGACCTATCAACCCTGCCTGACTCAGGGTACCTCTACGAACACTAATTTGATTATATTATTTCATCGACGGGAAACACCCTGTATAGATCTAGTGCTAATCCTGAAAAATATCCACGTACCTACATCACAATACATAAAATAAAATAAGTACAGAAAAAATGTGCTGAAGTCTTCGGGTAGGTATGTAATTTAAAAAATCATTAAAATTATACATACATTTATTTTTCATAAAAAATAGAACATCCAAAAGATAGTATAATTAAAAAACTATCTATAAAAAGGTGCACAAAGATTTCACATTGGTCATTATAATAAATGAATTTAAATATAGTTGGCAAACTTACAGTTAAACATATACAAATAGAATCAGTCGTAAATACTAAAAGCCAATTAAAGGTTTCTACATCTGGAATTTTAGGTAGGTACCTATTAACTCTCTGCATGTGGCAAGCCCGTCAGCTGCGGCTGGGTAGAGAGTCTTTAATCAGGAGCCTCCAGCCTTCTGAACCCTTCAGGACAGGATACAGGTTCAAATATTCCTGGACCTTGCTCGCTTCATGATAACAAGTATACAGTCGGGCTCTAACAGTTTCTGACCACAGTTCTTCGATTCTCGGCCAGGGAACGCTCACGATATCTCCCTTGAGCTGGTCTACGGCACTTTGTACTAATTCAACTTCACCTGAAACAAATTGCCCATGGTACATTGAAAATTCATGTTTTTTTCCCCATATAACTTAAGTAACGTTACTTATTCTATTTTTTTTCAATACTGACCACGAACACGAACGCGTCTGACGAAACGAAAAATAGGTAACTGGTAGGTACTTACTGGCAAAGTGTTGGATTTCTTCATCGAAGCCCCACTTTTGAGCAGTTCTCCCATGGGATCCATTTATGTAAGATTTATAATAACACAGTAACTTAAAAAGCACAGCAACAACACGCAACCAGAAATATGAAACGCAACCGCACGTTCGGTCACGATGATGAAATGAACGAGAGAGAGAGATTATTTGCGTCGGGCCGCCGGGCCGGGCGACTCGCCTACCTCCCCCCGCCCCCGGACCCCTGCCCCGGAAACCCCCGCGTTCGATGCATGCACTTAATCTTTATGTGCATGCGCCATATTTTTTAATTTATTTTGAAACTTTTTTGTGTCGATCAATATTTTATCAAACTGGCACGATTTTTTAACGTGCAATAATATCTATAAGCACTGAATTTTAATGTTCCTCGTTGTTGATATACTTATTGTGCAAATAATGGAGAATGCCAATAACAAACTTGCGGCATAGTTTCATATATTAACATGCATTGCATCAAATGTAATGATTCAACTCTTTGAACCATAACTTTCTACGCAAAAAAACTATATTTAAAAGTGCATTTATGACGTTGCTAATTTATTGTGCTTTGATCACTGTAGATTATGATGTATAATCCACAAATTTACTATGCATTAGTTCTTGCACGATAAAAGTTAAGACATTTTGTACTTTAAGTTTTGGTGAGGTTTCTTGCACAATGAAGTTTGATGCCCAGCAAAATAGATATACATTCGTGTCACTATTTAAAGTGTTGCGCACTGTTTTGTTAGTGGTAAGCAGGGTATTTTAAAATGTTTGCATAATATTTTACTACGTCGACTCCAATCCATTTTTCTCAGTGCATTTGGAAAATGAAAGTGACAGCACCAATTTAGTAAGTACCAGTTTTAAACCAGGACTATTTTAGGTCACGTTTTGGAATAAGGGGGTAAGGGTTCCTTATTGACTACGGAACCCTAAAAAGAAATGAAAAGAGATCTAAAGCTTATTATGTTTTAAATGATAATTATAATGTGGCTTTGTAAAACACCTGTGTGGTATCTACAGTTGCTTCAATCTAAAAGTAATGTAAGGAGACGAATACTTCAATGGCAGTGAAAGTACGCAGAGTGTTGGAGAACGTGTTTATATTGAGTACCTACTGAGAGTACTAATGTTGTATGACTTGCAATTAATAGCATACAATGACGTGCTTTGAATAAGTTCATACATTCGTGTTCTCAAAAAACGAAGGCCACACTGAATTAAACGCAGAAGATTTAGTTAAGAAAACATAATGTTGTAAATGAAAATGATAAGCTATCAGATAAATTCATAGATAAGGTATGTACCTAATTAACAAATAAACGTACTTTGTATCTTACCCCCGAAATTTAGGGACTTTAATTTATAATTGAAAGATGCGATTTTTTTTAATTTCCACGTTACCTACTAGTCGAAACTACTTACGAATTTTTTACTATGTCACCCTTCGATCATAGTGTCACCGCAATAATGTAAATTTTACTAAAATATTTCTTTAATAACATTGCCTGCTGTTCGGAAACCTTGGATTTGCATACCGAAATAATTGCAACTTTTTATAGAATAAAAAGTTTTCTTTACTATGCAGCGACCAGCAATAGCTGGTTTTATAAATATAAAAAGGAAGGCCAAACAGTTTTTGAGGAAGGACACTATTTGCAAACAATATTGAATCACGTTTAATTTAAATAATTGACTTCTATGGCTACATAAATATTCAAAGGTTTTTCAATAGAATACTAAATGCTGATGTTGGCATACAAAACGTGAAAACATAATATGTGATTTATGAAAAAATTTAGAGCCAAATATTTTCAAAACTGCAATAAGCAATTTCCTGAACTTCTTAAATATCGAAAAATTATTTTTATTCACAGCGTGGTAGCACTTGGCCTTCATCACACCTGAAGTTATAAGGCTATAGCACTAATCATAGGCTTGTAGGAATAAACAAAATATAGTTCGCTGCCTAAAAATGACGTCGAACCAGGAGCCGTACTCTGAAACGCAAATCCGAAACTTCGGTTAGCCCCGCCCCTTTTACTCGATTCTGTCATGACTGGAGAGTGAGAGTGACGGGTATAACGAAGTTTCAGGTTTTGCGTTTCAGAGTAGGCCCTCAGTATCGTCGCATTTTCTCCCACTTCCCATCTTTTTTAAAGACCCTTTCGTTAAATATTTGTTTTTTCGGTTGCTTCCAGGCGAACTGGTTCAAGGCGCAGCAGTACTGCCGGTTCCACGGGATGCACCTCGCGTCCATCTCCTCGCAGCAGGAGAACGATAAACTGGAGCAGTACGTCAAAGACTCAGGTGATTATTTAGCATCATCATCATTCTCCTGACCTTCCCTCTGCTTCGCAAAACGCTCCCGACAGCGGAATGTATGCACTGTCTCTGTCACTCACTATAGAAATAGACAAAGACAAAACACAACTCCATTTCCGATGGTTCGTGAATCAGGGAGCTTATCATATTTTTTTGGAGCCTGTACAGTATGTCTTCGTCTTTTATTAAGCTCTATCATCCGTGACTTCTGCCGTCACCCCCTTCTTGCACATATCCCGCTTGTAAAGTTACACCCTGCTGTAAATCTGTTGTTGTGTCTGTGATCATTTTAAGACAACATAAGTGACAACAACAAGCCTTGCAGGCCATGCCAGTACACCGCCGTTGCTGGCTGGTTTTGATTATTGAAAAACAGGGAAAAGAGAGCCGTGTGGTGCGGTGACATGCACGGTCGCCTTGTGAGAAAAATAATAAAAAGTGTAAATTATTTAGAATACTGGCTATAAAAACAGTATTGAGATAAACATCGTTTTATTTATCAAAGTAGCACTCCCGTGTTACATAACCCCGTGTCCCGCGCTAATAATTTACACTTTTTATTATTTTTCTCACAAGGCGACCACGCATGTCCACGCACAACACGGCTCTCTTTTCTTAATTTTTCAATAATCAAAACCAGCCAGCAATGGCGGTGTACTGGCCTGGCCTGCTTGCAGTGCGGAAACACAGACGATCTCTACATTACTATTTGGAATGCTGTTCTATACTTTAATTGCCTTAAAATGTGTGCCTTTTTGTACAAGCTTAAAGTAGTAAATGGACTATTAATTTTATTTACTTATATAATCTCTGTTGATGACTGCATTCATTCGCAAAACTAGCTTCATTCATACCGTCACTATATCGAGGTTACCGGTATCATTTACCATAGTGTATGAATTTAAATAGGGTAGTTAGATGACTTTACCCTCATTATCGTTTCTATTCATTTTCAAAAAGCAGTGGCAGGAACGAACTCTTTTCTAACATTCTAAATCCCCTAATAACCTACAAAGGTTAAAACTCATTATCTTATTCTTTTGCGAACTAAAAACTTTAATAATTAAAACCTGGTCTTTAATTTTCTATTCAGCGGAAAAGATTTTACTCTTGATATTTTTTGCGTAAAGTCACAAAAGCATGCTTCGCTATTTATCGAAGTGCATCCGTGCATTCAAACTTTGTTTAAGCATTTTTTAATGCTTTAATAAGCTTTTACAGTTTTTATTAGAATGTAGCTTACCTATGGCTGATTCTGTATACCTATTTGGCGAATGCAAATAATTTAATTAATTTTACTTTTTTGCCTTCACAATGCATTTTTTATTATTGAAAATGAAGTATAGGTACTTATTAGAAAAATCGACCCGTCTCACAACTAGCTCCGATGGGACTCGAGCCCACGACCTTTCACTTCGCCGCAGAGCATTCGCCCGGACAGTGAAAGGTCGTGGGTTCGAGTCCCATCGGAGCTAGTTGCGAGACGGGTCGTTTTTTTTAAACTTCATTTTCAATAAGGTTGAATGAAACTTGCAATTCTTAGGACAATCAAACCTAAAACTAGGTAGAACGTGCTACCTAGTTTTAGGTTTGATTGTCCTAAGAATTGCACTATGTATATTTAATTATTTTTTTTGCGTCGAACTTCCGACCATTTCCTATTGAAATAATCGCACGTCCGGCAACCTTCCGGGCAACGAGGGAGGGCAGTGAATCCTCATGGATACCATTACAGCCTGCTGTAAGGGTTATGTCGGACTCTTACCGACTAAACACTGCCTGTAATCAGCTTTTACTAGAAAGTAATCCAGCTTATCGTGGCGCAGGGCGTCACTGGCCTAAGCGAAGTGTTACTATTACCTACTTATTTTAAGGCTGCCTGTCCATAGAAGCGGAGCGAGCTGGGGGAGCGGAGAAACGAGGAAATATTAACCAATAGGATTCCATAGAATCACGTGACCTGAGATTTTATGCAATCCTATTGATTAATATTTCCTCGTTTCTCCGCTCCGCCAGCTCGCTCCGTTTCTATGGACAGGCAGCCTGGAGCTGGTTGAAGATTTAAGTATATTAATTCACCTCTAATACCAACACTTTCTGAATTCCAGGTTACGGCCGCGAGCATTTCTGGACGTCGGGCACCGATTTGGCCGAAGAAGGGAACTTCTTCTGGATGGCCAACGGCAGACCTCTGACCTTCGTCAACTGGAATGCCGGGGAACCCAACAACTTCCGCTACGAGAACGGAGAGGAAGAGAACTGTCTAGAACTGTGGAACAGAGATGATAAGGGACTGAAGTGGAACGACTCGCCTTGCTCCTTCGAAACGTTTTTCATATGCGAAGTCAGATCGGATTGATTAGTATAGTGCAACAAACTTATCTGACCCGGAGGTCATTTTTGGAACATAAAGATTTTTGATACAGTCCATTTTGACAGCCGATTTTGTATTGGAATGCAAGTATTGCAAGTGGCTTCTCCCGCTCCGTCACGGCTGTCACTGGGTCAGATAATGTCTTTTGAAAAACAATTGACGACTATGAAGCAAAAGTCTTTTTAATTTCAATGTAAAAGTTTTGTAAGTAATGTAAACATTCCGTAAAATGATGGTCTCAAAGTTTTCTGTTAGACGTTTTACTAGATAGACTTTCTTAACTAAAGTAAGTTTGCGAAGTTACAAAAAATTGGTCTGTTGCGTTGTCTAGGAATCATAGTATTATGTGCTCATGAAAATGTAAGAATGATAATGACTTTAAACATAAAGTACAACAAATAGTCGTTATAAAAATACCACGCTAGTTATAATAAAAAAATACTCATATATCATACCGTTCATTTTCCGTGGGATATTTAAAACTTACGGTTTCAGTAGCCCAAGCACGAAAAACTCTCGTTCTCGTAAAAGTTATCGTGATCGTGTTATTTTGTATGAAAACCGGAGCAGCGCCTCTATCGGTCGTTTAAGGAACTAAAATTCAATAAATATATTTGGCAGCAGTACTTTAACAGCTTTGGTAGCATTTTAACGTGTAGGATGATTGCCTTGATGGTATAGTTTACTAAACTATTACTAAAACCACAGTTTTTCGTACTTGGGATATAGATGCAAAGCCACAGTTTATCTCACGAGCACGGGCGAGCCATACTTATAGTTGTAATGCGTATAGACACGCGCTCTTGTATGCGTCAGCCGGCGAACTCGGCCAAAACAGCGCTCCCGAGCTTACGCAGGCAAAGACAGTGTGCATGTACATTTACACACACACACAAGTGTGGCTCACCCGCGCTCGTGAGATAAAACATCTGTAACTCCAACAGCCAAGAGTAGGTACAATGTTTGATAACAAGAAAAATATCATTTTTATGGAACTGACATAGAAGTCGGTTGGTCTATACAGACCACAAGAAAGAGTAGAGGTTAAAATGAGCATGTCATGCAAATCTAAATGAAACGTTAAACCGTATAATGCTAGTTGCCATGACAACCCGAAGAAAATTAAAATCGTACAAAGTTTTCTTTTTATCCACAACGGGGTAGCGCTTCGCCTTCATCATACCTGATGTTAACCCTTTTAGGGGGGCTACCGGGTAAAAAATATGGATATGGACATGGGCTACATACAACTGTCATTTGAATTCCATAAATTAATAGATTTTTTGCTGCTTTTTTCTGTTGAACGTTGCTAGCTAGCTATCGTTATACCCGACGTCACTAAACATGGAACAGATAGCGGCTATTTTTTTAATAAATTGACTTAAAGTTCAAAAAAACGTATGAAGTTCATATCAATAAAGTTACGCGGTAGCCCCCCAGGACGGGAAAAAATCTCGCGTAGCTTGTTTTCGAGTTTATATTCTAAGTCCTAGGTCTAAAGTTATCCTAGAAAAATAAAAAGAAATCCCTCCCCTACCCCCTTAAGAATACTCCCATGTCACGATACCGCGATCTAGGCTTCTGCTCAGTTTCGCCCCTTCAATCTCAGACTCGTTTCCATCAACCAATAAGTCTAGTAAATATTCCGAGAAACACGCGAGCGCGCGCGAGTTGGCACCTTCCGATTTTAATTATTTTTTTGTCGTCAACTCGCGTGCACATTTGTTTATGTACAGTCAGCTACAACATCCTATGGGTACTTTGGTATTCTACTAACGGTTTAAAGTACAAGAACCATGTAGCTTAGCGAATTATCGTTTGGGTTTTAAAGTACCAGGATAACATAGCTATGGAGAAGGTAGATATAGTTGCGACTGGTTAGAAAAAATCTTTACCTACAGGTAAAGATTTTTTTCGTGTACTATAACTACCGCCTCCTTATCTATGTTATCCTGGTACCTACTTACTTCAGAATCCAAACGAAGATATGGACCCATATTGCATCGAATTTGATCGAATAATTTAGTACGGGCGAAACTGCGGGGAATAGCTAGTTATTTATAGTTTTTGTTCCAATCTGTTTTACTTGACTGTACTTTATATGTGCGCGCGAGTTGACGACAACAAAAATAATTAAAATTGGAAGGTATCAACTCGCGTGCGCTCGCGAGTTTTACACTCGCGAGCTGACGAATAAGTCCAAATTCTTTCTGCAACAATAAGTGAAGATTAGGCTGAAGGTGGAAGCGCACTACTTTCGGAATCCTCGCCCACTGAACTGGCTATCTTATCACAACTGCCGGAACAACAATGCCGAAAACGTCGTTGTTATTGCGTCAGACTTAGATAAGATGGCAGTAGCTAGCCAGGCGGACTTAGAACAAGTTCTACCACTTCTACCACCAACTAAAGGCATAATCAGACGAGGGACTTTTGTCCCCGGCGGACAAAAAGTCCCTGTACGTCCAAAATATGTCCTCCGAGGACTTGTCGCGGACTCAACGCATACGGTGTGCGGTCATTTGTTGCCCGGAAACGTACTTCACTATCGAGCGCTCAATGCAGACTAAAGTTCGTTGTGTGCGTTGTTGCGTCTAGTTACGTTCGTTCTATTTTTTTCGCGGACTCTATATCGATGGACAAAAAAGTACCAGGAGGACAGTCCGTCGTGTGTACCCCTAGTGTAAGTTTTTATGTCAAGCAAACGCAAACATCGCGAGTACGTATTTATGTCAATTTGTATGAAAACTGCGTAAGCGCGCTACTCGCCGCTAGAGGCGCTGATACAGTTTTCATACAAATTGTCATAAATACGGACTCACGATAGTTTGCGTTTTTTGACATAAAAACTTACACTAGGGGTACTGATTAGGCCTTAAACCGAATACAATATGTATCCACACTTGAAGTCGAACCCGGGATCTCTGGGTCTGGTACTATATAGTGGTGTGTACCACTAAACCACAGAGGCGGTTAAAATTTATAGGGTGTTTGCGCATTTGAGCAAAGGGTCTTCCCGCCCACTTCTTGTAATGACTTTCTTGTGTTCTGTTTCTGTATTTCTTTGCTATCGCCGTTAGGGACTGCATCCGTGTTTTCACGCATTTTCTTTCATCCCACATTACTTGTTTGCGTCATACCAAATTTATAATTGAAGGAATGAAATTCTACAGTTCTAATAGAAATCAAATAGTGCTGCAATCTTAACATATTATTTTTACTTTTTTGCATTCACAATGCAATTTTTATTATTGAAAATATTGATCCGATAGTACTCGAACCCACGAACTTTCACTGTCGCATTCGCCCGGACAGTGAAGGGTTGTGGGTTCAAGTCCCATCGGAGCTAGTTGTGAGACGGGTCGATTTTTTCTAATAAGTACTTCATTTTCAATATTTTCATCAAAAACAAACTCCAATAATAATTATTAAATTTGCTTCCAATATGTAGAAAACATAAAATTTACTACAGATTTTATAATTTAAGAATTTCAATCCTTCGATCTCTTTGTGCATTAAGTATTTATTTCTTCTTTTATTGTTATTTTTTCTTTTAACCTTAGACTAATGTAAACTTTATTCATTAAATTGGAAATTAAAAAAATATACTTAAATATTTGTTAAATAAGTATCACTTGTATTTTGGTAATAATTTGGTCAGTATACGGAGTAGGTTTATTACGATTCTATTTATTTAATTCTTTTTTTTTGTAGAAAAATAAAAGAAAAAACGATCACTGCCTTTGTTCTGAACCTCCGAACCCTTCGGTTCAAAGGACACACGTGTCCATAGTCAAACATAGTAGGTAAATAATTATAGTTACCTTAGATAAGATTTAAATAAGTTCAGTTAATACATTTATTATGAAAAACTATGGTTTATTATTTTACCCGATCTTATTTGGCTTGACCAATAATAGTCAACATCGTAAAATTGCGAGCAAAATATTGCCTGCCGCGGATCTGAGAATCCTCTACTCTTTTTTTTCTAACTATTGCAGTTTTTTGATTTTTTGAATGCGGTTTTCGTTGTTCAAAAGAGAGATAAACTCGTCGTACTGTAAAGATAAACTATAATATGTGATCCAGAAGAAAAAAAAAGTTTTTTTTTTTCAAAACGGAAGTATAACATTGTTTTCCGTTTATTATTTTCTTATTCGATAGGTTTTTCATGTAGATTCTAAATATATATACTTACTTTTTATATGTTATTTCATCGATAACTATGTGAAAAAAATTATTACGAATGGACCGCACTATTGTCATTTGTTTACACAAAGGTGGAGTTTGAACGACGATTATAAAAACAAAACATGTCGTAAAACTGTCCATTAGCTTAACTTTATTGCTTTTGCTAATCAGCTACTCATAAATGTAACCAAAGAACACGTATAAATATAACCAGATGTTCGGGAGTGCGAAAGCGCGCTCTGAAGTGCTTTGTTTACTTAAAAAAATGGGCCATATAAAAAACCCTCGGTCCGGAAAAGGTCCAGTTTGCAAGCTAGCCGCTAAATCTAAAGGTCCCGGGTTCGATTCCCGATCAGGGGGCCGATTCTCAGGCAATCGAGAAAAGTTCACATTTATAGCTCGAAATTCAAATTTAACACAGTTTTTGTATTGTCAGAATTTCACAATCGAAAAAGTTCGATCGAAAACCAGTCGAACGCTACGAGTGGTAAAAACCAATAGATGTTCGTATACGAACTTAGCTGTCAAAATGAATTTGTTGACATGTGAGACAGCTTAGTTTGTTTGAAACGTTCTAACTTTTCAATAGAAACCACAAACAAAATGTTCGACATACGAATTACCACACTGAAAGAGTTCGAATGCCTGAGAATCGGGCCCCAAGTAAATATTTCAAACGTACGAACTTTTCGATATTTCCTCGGATCTGGGTGTATGTGTGGTGCTTATTGTATTATGCACCACATACACCCAGACTCGAGGAAATTTCACTAGTAGGTAAGTGCTCAGCTACTACAGTTTGTTATTGGAACAATGTGTGCGATAGTCTAATGTTTATTATTATTATTTGTCTTTATATATTTTTACAATTACTTGGTACTTTAGCTTTTGTGGAACCGGAGTCAACACAAAGCGGCTTATTATTATTATTATAACAAGTGGCCGCCCGCGGTTTCACCCGCGTGGTTCCCGTTCCCGTGGGAATATCGGGATAATAAGTATCCTTTGTGTTATTCCAGTCTATAATCTATCTCTGTTCCAGATTTCATCCAGATCCGTTCAGTAGTTTTTGCGTGACAGAGTAACAAACATCCATACATCTAGGGATGTCTCACAAACTTTCGCATTTATAATATTAGTAGGATGCCACATAGCTGACAGTCAGTGTCATCATATGAAATATTAAAAAGTCACTGAGTAAACACTGCTAGCCAACATTGCACTTTTTGATACGTAGATATATTTTTTATTTCAATGGTAACTAATGCTAATGGCATATACATATAATCAGACCATGTATCAGAAAAGCTCTGACTCTAAAATCATTTCTCTCTTCTTAGTTTTTCAATTTCACTCTTGACAGAGTGGTCGTGGCTGTCGATGGACAGGGTTGCGGCTCGCCGTCGCCACTTGCTCCTAGGGCGGCCGCACGTCGAGCGATGTCTCTCCATTTTGTTCGACTTTCAGCGCTGCGAAAACATTGTACTGCGGTCGACTGCGTAGTCGACCGCAGTACAATGTTTGTAATAAGGTCGATCCAACGAGTCGGAGAGCGACCTCGTGATCTCTTCCCCTCTGTGTGACCTTGTACTACGAGCCTCTCCATCGATTCCTCGTTTCTGGAGATATGCCCAAAGAACTTGAGTATTCGCAGCTGCATAATCGACGATAACCTATTTCGTATGTCAAGTTCTTTGAGGATGGATAAGTTGGTGCGGAACGCTGTCCAGGGTATTTTTAACAGTCGTCTCCAAAATCATTTAGCCAAAATCATTTAGCGATCGAGTAAGACGTCATTTCCTTTCTTTGTCAACGCAATTTTGTCTTATTTTTTTTTTCTTTTTAAATATATTAGTATTTTGGTAAGGTACTTGCTTTATCCACTCCCCTATTCTCATGCTTACTTAATTGTTTTTTCTTTTACTCAAAGGTTACCGGAAGAGTAGGCTATATGACAATGAGGCCGCCTATTGTTTGTTTTCTATTTGTCATTTGTGTACTTGTTCTGTGTGCAATAGTTTCTTTTTTTATTTATTTTTATATTTTAGTTCAGAGGTGGGAGGTCGTCTAGACGCCGTATCAGCCCCCGGAGCGGAAATCGAGCATCCGGCGACGGCACTCACCCGATTTGCGGGACGCCAATTTATATTATTGGATATTTACTGGAGATGTTGATAGCATTTACCTTAAAGCTTTTAAACGATCTTCACTTGTTTATATCTATACTAGTATTCTATACTAATATTATAAAGAGGAAAGATTTGATTGTTTGTTTGTTTGCATCGAATAGGCTCCGAAACTACTGGACCGATTAAGAAAATTCTTTGACCATTAGAAAGCTACATTCTTCTCGAGTGACATAGGTTATATTTTATACCGATATTACCACGCGAACGGGTACCACGCGGGTAAAACCGCGAGGATCCGCTAGTTTATAAATAAAATACAAATCGAGGTTTGCAAAAAGTGGCTCTGAATAGTCAAGACGTTTCTTAAATTATCATCATGATTCTAAATTAATTGTATGCATTCACAATGCAATCATGTAAGAATAGTAAAAATTACAATATTACCTAGATATAAAAAATTACAGCCCCAAAAGTAGAATTCTATGATTTACTATCGTCAGTCAATTTAATGTTTCCAATTCCAAACTGGGGGTAAAATTTCTCTTAGGAAATGGGAAACGGCAAAAAATTTCCATGGACTGTTATAAACTATTTGATTTGATATTTTGTATTGATAACTTATAACGGGCACTATGCCAGTAATAACTAAGGTGGAGTTATCCACTTAAGTACCATGACCATGAAAAGCGCAGATTCGACGCTTCTCGTAACGACTCCGTAGCTCAGTGGTTAGAGTAGTCGCCCAGAAAGCGAAAGGTCGTGGGTTCGAGTCCCATCGGAGCTAGTTGTGAGACGGGTCGATTTTTTCTAAATACTTCATTTTCTATTTTTCAAAGCGCAGATTCTTTGCGTAGGTACTAATTTCATTCTAGTTCCTTGGTTAAGGCACTTAACTATCGGGGCTAGTAAGCTATTCAAGGTATAATCCCAACCGGCACAGCCTGTCGATTAGCCATGATCGCAACTAAAAATAAATAAATAAATAACTTCTTACATTGACACCAATTATCTAAGCCCGTTTTAATTTCATTAAGAAACTGTAAGTATCATGGAAAACTTGATAACGGATAAATTATACTTAAATACTTTTTGTTTGTAAATACATAATTAACATACATAGTAAACACCCAGACCAAGACAAATAGACATGTTCATAAATAAAAATAAATAAATAAATCAGCCTGGGTCGTCCCACTGCAGGGCAAAGGCCTCTCCACCTTCCTTCCATTTCACGCGGTTTAGTTTGTCATGTTCGGGAATCGAACCCGAGACCACTGGCGCAGAAGGTGGGTAGCCTAACCCTGCGCCAAATCGGTCGTCGGTCACTAAAAACAAGTCAGTCAAGATCAAAACTACTTTATGTACCTTAATATTAATAACATATAAATACTTTTTTCACCATACTACCGATGGTCACACCACACACTACATTTACATCACATCTTATTGTCATATTCTTGTAACTAGTGTGTAAAAAAGTAGGGCAGGCGTACCGGTTTTGGCCACTTTAATGATTTTTTCACTTTTAACCGCTTAGTGCTTAATGATCTCAAGTATTTTAGAAAAAAATTATAATGTAGAGTTATAGATAATTTATCGACCTTTAAGGGTACAATCTACAAAGTAAAAAAAAATCAATAGTTTTTTTTATTTAGAACAAATTCTGCGGAGGGGGCCAAATACACCGTTTGCATTGGTTTTGGCCACTTTCATAAAATTACTATATTTATAAGTTGAGTTTATGCTTAATTGATGTCTTATTAGAGTTCTGGACTAAAACACTACATGAAATAGTATTTCAATCACAGCTAGCTCCTTACTACAATTTTATAAGTATACCTTTATCACTTGATTAAAAGAAAATTAGCGGATTGAGGCTAGTGTAGCCTCAATCTATAATAATAATTTTCTAGTACGTTAGCTAACAAAAGTGAGTTGTGAGTCTTTTAAAATAAATGAACTTTATGATAGGTTGGAAACTTTCTACTAATGCCAAAGTGGCCAAAGGTGGTACAATGCAAAAATTTCTAGCCCCACTTTTGGCCACTTATTGTTTCCCAACTTATTGTAAGAACAGTGAAAAAACAACACTTAATCCATCTAGAAGAAACATATTCCAATATGATATAAAATATTAAATAACCATAAAATAATTTTATTGTAGAAAAAAAATGATTTTACAAAACCTTTACCCTTAACATTTTGATTAAGAATTTCACAAAATGTTAACTTTGAAACATAACACGTGTTTATTTCTAAAATATCGTACTACATAAAAAAGCTAAGTGCTGTAATTATTAAATAAAAGTCCAATCTTTTATTCGCCATTAATAAATATAAGCAATAATTATTTAATTCCTATTTATATAACTTTAAAGTGAAAAGTGACCAAAACCGGTACAGTGGCCAAAACCGGTACGCCTGCCCTACTACAATTGAACTACAATTGAAACACGATTGAGACACGATTATGACTTAACGTTAGCAGGCTTCATCATGTCAGCCGAACGACGCCCACTGCTGGGCATAGGCCTCCCCCAAGGATCTCCACAACGATCGGTCCTGCGCTGCCCGCATCCAGCGGCTTCCCGCGATCTTAACCAGATCGTCGGTCCACCTTGTAGGGGGCCTGCCCACGGAACGTCGTCCGGTTGCGGTTAGCAGGCTTGGCCCCCTGTAATATCATAAGCGTAATACTAGGTTCCACTTCAATAAAGCATTCCCAGTTATACAGGAGCTAATACACATGCATTAATAGGTTTATTTTTGTCTTTAATTAAACTAATTAAAATATATTACTCATCACATCAATCATACATTTAAATTATTAGGTACATAGATTAAAGATTTATTTTTATTCAACGGTTTTTTTTTCGAAAATTTATTACATTTGCTGGGGTCGGTCGTGGTCGCGCAAACTATATTTCAAAACATATAAAGTTAGCGTTTTAATCCAAAAAAAAGCAGCGAATTTATTGAGATGGTTTTGTATAGGTTGTACCTATATTTAAATATTATTTTGATAAAACCTCATTTTTAAATCCTATCTTATATTTTGCCACACGGGACCAAACCGGGCGCCTATGCATATTCTCTCAATGCACCGTGAATTTTTTAAGCTTGCAAGGTGCACCTCCATTAAATTTTTAGGACAACGAGCGGGCTGCAGCCGACGACGACGTCGCTTGTATGGCGCGCTTTATGAATATAATACTCGGGAAAGTACTTTGAAAGAACCGTGGCACAGTTAGGTTTACAAAGGCTTTTATTTTTTATCGACATCATGTCCTCACAGCTGAGGCACTGGCCTTCTTTATTGATGGATCCTTATGGGCCATAACCCACCACGCGGGCCCAGTGCGGATTGGAGGGTATTAACGACTAGAGCTCGAGATGAAAATTTTGGTCATCCATCCCGTGACCGATCATTGCGAATGTGCTTAACCTCAACGATTGCCGGCTGGGTGCGCTAACCACTGCGCCACAGGCTCCTCCAACAGTTTTGTATAGTGGTAGTTTATGTACTTAAATATAAGATCGTTTTAATTTGGCATTCACATGCCATCGCTACATTTAAGTAAGTACCTATTTACGTAAAATAATCAAGTTTTTGCTTATTATCTACAAAGAATTGTGTTTGTTTGTATATCACCTTGCCTTGTTTACAAAACTTTGAGGAAACATACCTAATTAATGTTTGTCATTTTGGTAAGAAGTGCTTAGATCTGTATAAGTTTAATAAGTAGTAGATGTTTGAATTGAGGATTATTAAGCTATATGTCAGAAATCTTTTTCATGTCTCATATTCTGAAAGTAACTGCTAACTTGGCTAAAATGCGGGTTGAAAGTGGTATGTGGCGGCCCTAGGGTCGTTATGAAATTTAAAAAAGGAATAGGAGGGGTCATGTCAAAATCTGTAATTGCATCTTCACACGTTCCGATCCGACAGCCGATTTGGTCTGCTCCCAGACCAAATCTGCGCTACACACGTTCCGATTTGGTCTGGGAGCAGACCGAATCGGAGGTCGGATAGGAACGTGTGTAGAGTCTTTAAGTATCTCTTTGGACATTTCTTTACCAAAGGTATGCAGGCAAAAGCACAGAAGCCTATACATACAGCCATGTTTTGCTATTATATAAAATAATTAATATCGTAGAATTATTATTTTGATATATAAGTATAACATTGTTTTTTTAAAAGAATGCGTTTTTAGAAACAGATTAAACCAAATAAGGTAAGGTTTGTAACATAAAAAATCAGGCTATTCATTTCATGGAATTGCATAGAGTATGGGTCAAACACCAAACAAGACTGTATGGACTTAGTTTCCCTTGCCATCCCTAAAATAGAGAAAATGAACAAAAACGTTATAGTCTTTCGAAAATTTCGCGGCCATAGGAAAAATATTTTTAAGATTATTTCTGTTTATTTTTACTATCCTCATATTCGAAATGAAAAGTAGAGTGTTTACTTCGGGTGTATGGACCCATAACAGTCTCGAACTATCGGCGCCCTCACTTCGTTCGTGCGCCAAAACACTCGACTGTTATGGGTGCCATACAGCCCTTGCTAAACAATCTACTATTAATTATAACTTACGTTATTCACTGAAAGTGGCGCTTTTGGTTCGCGAGGTGGAAAATTAAGATCAAAATCAAAGTTGTTTGTAATAATAACATGCAGATCATTTCTCGAGATAAAGAGCTAAATATTCAAGTATATTGCTTTATTTTTTTACAAAAATTTTACACGAACTAAATCGCAGACTGCAGCTTCTCCACCTGTAAGTTTGGGTAAATAATCTCCGCGGCTCATTCGCTATCTAAAAACACCCTCTAACGCTATCAAAAAACGGATATTGAAGGCTGAAAAGGAAATATTCAATATGACCCTCCTGAATGTCAACGAACGAGCCCAGATATTACTTCGAACGAGAGGGGAGGATCAAGCAGACACGCAAACAACTTTACCCGCCGCGTCTATGTTATTTTTTTATGAGTAAGTATCGCCCGAATTCTCGTACGCAAATCATCTTTGGGAGCCTCTCAAATATCATTGCATCTCTTTCATACGTTTGACATTTAAAGTGACAGGGCGATGTTTGAGACGCTCCCAAAGTGTAGCGTTCGAGTATTCGGGCATATGTATATCACTTTTCAAAGCTAAATTACAAACATAGTGAAAAACATCTTGGTTCGAACCCGCAACGAGCAAGCCATGATTTGCCTAAATCAAATTACTAACTAGGTAGGTACCTACTTATCGTTTGTTTTACGTGGTAACTATTTAGTATGGTTTTACGTGGGGGTAGTACACAAATTATCTTCACATAATAATTGGAAATATTTGACCGTTGTCTATTCATCTAGGTAGTTTTTATTATTACAGGTGTATAACCAAACCATCCCAAATATCTCAGTGCGGCAAGCAAAACGTTTTCATCAGATGCATGCATCACGCAAATACTTAATCCCCGCAGCAAACGTCGATCGCCGTCGAAAGCCACCTATATCGATGCGATCCTGCTGCGGGCGTCGAATCGCCTCCGTTTCCTGAGGGCGGCAATCCGTCGTGACTAAGGGCTGTCACCGATGCAGGTATGATTTTAATGTTCTAAATGTTAAAATCGAATTAGAAATGATGAGATCCGCAGGAGAACTAAAACGACCGACAGCGCTCGAAGGATTGCTCAGTTGAAGTGGCAGTGGGCGGGACACATAGCGCGGAGAACCGATGGCCGTTGGGGCGGAAAGGTTCTCGAATGGCGACCGCGGACCGGACGACGTTCCCTGGGCAGGCTCCCTACAAGGTGGGCCGACGACGATCTGGTCAAGGTCGCAGGAAGCCGCTGGATGCGGGCAGCGCAGGACCGATCGTTGTGGAGATCCTTGGGGGAGGGGAGGCCTATGCCCAGCAGTGGGCGTCGTACGGCTGAAACGATGATGATGAAATGTAAAAAAAAAAAAAATATATTTAGCTTTCTTCCGCAAAAAACACAACATGTGAGATGCACCGCCCGCCCGCAAAACGCACATGTACACCACGAACGAAACTACCCATGCATCTCGATTAACTGCATCTGCAGATAGCAAGACAGCGACACACCTTGCATCTCCACTGGTTGGACTACTCTACACGTGTTTCGCCTCAACCCATGGCATCCTCAGGAAATGTTAGACCGTGCGAAATCCAACACAGCTATATAAACATACTAGCTTTCCGCCCGCGGCTTCGCCCGCGTGTACTACACGACATTATCCTGATGGAATGTAATATTTTCCGGGATAAACTATGTCATTCTCCAGCTCCCAATCTACCCCCGTACCAATAATCACATTGATCCGTTACTCCGTTTGGACGTGAAAGACGAACAATCAAATAATACCTATATTGATTTTCCCGTGGGAATATGATATTATAATCCTTGCCAGGGTCTCAAATTATTTACTTAAATGCCAATTTCTGCCCCCAAATTAGCTCGCGCTTACAGTGATTTTTCCATACAATGAGATTTCCCGCTGTAAAAAGTAAAATATGTCCTTTCCAGGGCCTTAAACTGTCTCTATTCTAAACATCATTCTTCCCTTGAACTCAAACTATCCCTTAAATACCAATTATGTTCTACAGCTTTGCCAGAGCTAAAACTTATTTTACCATGGAAATGAGCCTTATTCCCGCGGTTACAATTTGCCTAGGTATGTCCTTCCTAGCATCAGGACATGGGTGTCCCGGTGCTCCTATCAGTAGGAGTAATTAGTAGGAGCTCGAGATCAGCCCGCGGATAGTTCATTTTATAATAATAATATTTTTTCTATAGGTTGTTTATGAAATTAAATAAAGTCATTTTTTTTACACAAACAGGAGCATTTTTCACTGCTATTTACTTTTTCTCAAGACGAATGAATATCAATTATTAACGTAGTCAGGATTAAGGAGCATATAAAAAAAATACAATAAAAAATAGATGTTAAGTAAGTACTAAAATTGTCTCTTTTTTTCAAAACCACATAGGTACCTTGACTGTTCACTTCACTTGACGTTAAATTCACTTTTTAGTTATTATTTCACTTCATATTATTGTCCCAACTGTTCACTTGTTTTCAAAGTTAATTAATTTCAATAGAACATCTATTTATAAACCATCTGCTCAGCACTGCCGCCGGGCAGCACTGGCAGGGTCGCCATGCAATGGTGGATGAAGGTTCGGCGCAACGGTGTAAATAAAAGATAGTTGTCACGAGTAATAATGCATCTATAATGGGTTCTGCAAAGCCTTATATATTAGGAGAAGGTTAAGTGTGTGTTTATACGTAGTACACACACTACATCCCGGAAGCACTGTCTCAACTCAAACTATCTCCATTCCAAATTTCATCAAAACTGGTTCAGCCGTTTTGACGTGAGCGTATACAATTTTGCATTTATAACAAAGGGATGTAGAAATATGAATATGAATGGCCGGTGGCCGCGACTACGTCCGCGAGTACTACATCGCAAAATTTTGTGTCAAAAAGTAGGTAAATAGGCATTCTCTAAGGTCTCATCAGTACCATCATCAATCTATTTTAATGTCCTCGCTGCTGGGGCATAGGCCTTCATATAGATGGATAAGGAGAATGGGCCATGACCTTCCACACGGGCCCATTGAAGTTATGGTGTACTAACCAATCCAAATGCAGCCAGAAACATCGGTTTATCGTGTCTTCCGAAGCACGATATATTTTTTAACAGCAATCCTATGATAGACCATTGCAAAAGTAACATAACCTCATCGATCGCAGGCCGAGCACGCTACCCGTGGTTTAGACATAAGAAGGTAACGAACGATACCTACACAAACAGGAGCTACTATCGTATGAATAATATTCGGACATTCTCCACCTCTTGAGCTACCAAAATGCAAAAAATCAAGTCAATACTTTTAAAAAAATGTGTAAAACTGATTGTCTTGAGTTTTATTCCAATGCATAAAGAATTGTTTGCTTTGCACGAAAATGAGCTGTCATGGGACCCATGCTTCATTGAATAAAGTGAACAAAAAAAACTTCCCCGAGTTAAAAAAACCGTATGAAATTTTCCCGGTCAGAGTTCAATTATCCCGATCGACTAAGCCGTGTAAGTAGTTGTGATTGAGCCATAAACATCCAAACTCCGTATCTTTAATACCCCACCCACCCTATATAAACATTAACCCCCCCCCCTTTCTACCCTATTAGGTGTTTTTTTTATTTTGCCTACGCAGATCATTTTTAATGATGACCTAGTATCCTTCGTACCAATTTCCATACTCCTAAGTCCAGAAATGAGGAAGTTTTCATATAAGCCTTAATTCCCCCTTTCTACCCTATTAAGGGTTTTTTATAACTTCGCATACGCAGATCATTTTCAATCGTGACCATTATCCAACATACGAATTTTCATACTTCTAAGTTTAGAAATGAGGAAGTTCCATATAAGCTTAATCCGCCCGTTTTATCCTATAATCGGGGAGTTTTTTTAACTTTGCTTACGCAGATAATTTTCAATCGTGATCAGTATTCAACATACCAATTTTCATACTTCTAAGTTCAGAAATGAAGAAGATCCATATAAACTTTATCTCCCATTTAACCCTATTAAGGGGGAGTTTTTTTTACTTTGCTTACTCAGATCATTTTCAGTCGTAACCAGTATCCAACGTACCAATTTTCATGCTTCTAAATCCATTAATGAGGAAGTTCCATATAACCTTAACCCCCCCATTGTGCCCCTTTAGGGGGGGAGTTTCCTAAAATCCGTTCTTAGCAGACGTCTCCTAGGCATAATCTACCTTCCTGCCAAATTACATCTTCGTTGGTCCAGTAGTTTTCGAGATTTCGTGATGAGTGAGTTATGTCCCCTCGATTTTATATATATAGATTCCTGTTTTCACAATAAGTAGGGGCTTCCGCCAAGTGACGCCTGATTTATTCAAATTCTTTTGATGATCTTGTTAAATTAGCGTATTAAGAAGAGAAGGTATTATTATTTGAGGAGCCCGTGTGCATAAACGTGTTATCTCGAGCTCCTCCATACGTCCATACTTCGTAAGGCACGTTAAGCCGTTGGTCTACGCTGCATTTGCTATAAGATAAAGATAAAGATAAAAATATTCTTTATTCACTTAGACATAATAAATATGTACTTACGAATCGTCAATATTTTCCTACCACCCATTCAAGACTTTTTTAACTGACAAGAAGAATGGGCGCAAGAAACTTGCCAGCGTTTCTTAGTTAGGTAACGACATTTACAAAAAAAAAAATAAACATATCGTTACTAATACAACAATTGCTTAGTATAAAAATACATCATATTAAACAGTGATTATGTTATGTGTTACATCATGACCATGCATTGCGGTCATTCAAATAATCGTCTACTTTATAGTATCCTTTGCTCATCAGCGACTCTTTAATGTAACATTTAAATTTATGCAATGGTAGTTCAATTATAAAGTTAATTACCCACCGCCACCGACTGGACCTGCGTGTAGGTCATGATCATGACAATGATGATTCTGTTTATCCTTATTCTTAAGGAAGGCCTGCCCTTTAGCCGGGGGTCGTCAAAATGGCTGCTGATAGTGATGATTTTGTTGAGCCTGAAAAGTAGTTTTGACTTTATGTATTGCCTTATGCCGTAATAGTAGTTTATGTGACTATCGCATAAGGAGGGGTATTAAAACACGAGTGGGAGTTTAAAAAACGCGCCTTGGCGAGTTTTTTAATAGTATTCCACGAGTGTTTTAATATCGAGTTATGTGCAGTCTCATACACTACTTTATCTACACTCATTACATTTATTATATATTTCAAAAACAAAGCAAATCAATATTAATTATAAAATGTGAATTGGTGCCAAACCCCACTCATAGGAGTCTATACGGTCTATTCCTCCTAAATTCAAAATTCTAATTTAAAAAACGTTTCTGATTGTTGTCGGCTAAAGAAGAGCTTGAAAAAGTTGGAAGTCAGGGCCAGTAAATCCTACGGTTGCCATGGAGACTGTAAATTTAAGAAATATAAGTGTTTTATAATGAGTGACAGCTGTATCCGGGTGTTGCATAATGGTCATTATGAAACACCCGGATACAGCAGCTTTATTTTTAAAGTTGACTATGGCATAAAGTGTATCAGTATACGTTCAGGCATGAGTTCATAATTCGAAAATTATAACATGAGTGTAGATAAAAGTATGAACACTGTATTCTGTGACGTTGTTAGTTGTAGGCAATGATGTCTTAGTTGTAGGTATAATAGTGTAGTTGTCCGCCAATTCAGTCCTAAGTAAGTATACATACCTACGTATACAAGGTATTACAAAAATCCTTTCTTTCTAAAAGGGCAGATTTTTTATTTTTTTCTGCTTTTTAGCAGTAATAAAAAATTTAATACAATGAAATTTATCCTTTTTCAGGAACAGGCTGCGGATGTAATAAAACAATACCTCGAAATAAAATTAGTTTAACTGCGATAAACTAAATCAACTTAATATAGAAAAAAAAACAGACCAAATTGCAACAGCCCTGACATAAAGCCAGTCTTATTACACGCGTTCTGTTTTGACGATGGTGCCCCATATCTCAATGCATTGTAAACTTTACTACGCTGCAATTAGAGCTATTTCTCACGTACCTACCGATCGAAATCCGGCTGGAACAGGCTAGGGCCTTGTTTGGTGAAGCCTAGGGATGTAGAGCACGTTGAAATGCTCAGTCGACTGCCTAGGATTAGGAGCGTTCGTTGTAGGATTTGAAGTTTACCAGCTAAATAGAATTTTGAATGAGCTCGTTTCTGATTGTTTTGGAGAAGCAGTTCGATTGCATAGTCAAATAAAACATCGGAATTAGTGCTAAAGTTACAGTTTGAATATTATTCAGTAGCTATTCAAAGACGAAAAGCACAAGTCTTAATTGGTTTGGGTATAGATGGTGTGGTTTTTAAATATTCCAAATGAAAAAGAAATCAGCTGAGTCGTTCACTCTGGCTGCGTTATTAAAATGTTAAAATAATTACGCCATAGCTATAGAGAGGTAAACGTTGGTAAAAACAGTAGAAATAAATTGAAAATAGAAAGAAATTACACGTATGCTGGGTTTGCACTCTGCAGTACATTAAATAACTATCAACAACTACTTACATTAGCCACTTTTTTTATTAAAATTGGAGGCTGATCTAATCTCAAATTATTGCATTACTCAAAATATGCAGCGTAAATAGGAAATATCGTAACCGCTTCCCCTTATAATCTTAAAAGCGGGACTCTATACGTGTGTGCTAAAATAATTTAAAAAAAATCTTACTAAAAACTAAAAATGTCGCTATTTCATCTAACTTTATTTGGAAATGTATTTCTTCCGTTATATTTTCGTATCTTTACATTGAAGAAATAAATGCTGGCTAAGCAGCGCAAAAAATAAAAAATAAATCGACTCTTCTCCTAACGAATCCGTATTAGCTGTGAGTGAAAGGTTGTTGGTTTGAGTCCCATCGGAACTGTTGTGACATGGGTCGGTTTTTTCTAATTCTTCATTTTCTAATTCTAATAGGTTATAAAAATTGCATTGTGAATGCAAAAGCCTAATAAAATAGCTTGTTTTAGTATGATAAGGAAACCCGCTCCCATTTTCATTTAACTTCAATAAAAGTCTACCTACTTATTAAATTAAGCAAAAGAAATTACCAAAACAATCTTGACGTGTCTTATAATATAAAATGTAATAATAGAAATAAGAAACACTTTATAATTAAATGTACTTAACTCGATGTTTTCATATTATAAAATAAAAAATGTATGTAAAAATAAATCTTTCTTATTTTTAAATGCATTTCTTAGATAAAGAGACAAATCGAGATTGTTTATTAAAAGTATTTTCCTTTACTAAATGGAGTTAGAGCTGAAAATCTCAGTTACAGTCAACACTCTTGTAAATTAAGTTGCGCATAAGAATTGTATTATACTAGCTTTTCGCCCGCGGCTTTACCGGCGTGAAATACATGTTTTTTTTCTCGTGGGAATGAAATATGTGTTTCTGGGGTAAAAAGTAGCCTAAGTATATGCAATAGCATACTAGACCATAATCTATCTCTCTGCCCAATAATATCCATACTCGTTCAGTCGTTTCGCCGTGATTGTGTAACAAACATCCAAACTTTCTCATTAATGTCATTAGTAAGATTACTAACGGCCTTGTAAATAACAGGGGAACAATAAATCCAAACAACCACACCGCCAGGGTCGACACGCCAGTCCTTCATTAGTTAATTTTAATTACATAACTGCATACAAATGTTGTTAATTTCACCTTGATCTGTCTGGCGTGAACGAATAAAATGACTCTTCTTATTATTTCAGCAGTTCTATTTTTAGCAATAGTGTTTTATTTTTTAATAGACCTGGTAGCCCCTAACACGAAAAATAGGTTAATAAACTATAGTTATTTTAATACACTACAGCCTTCGATCAACAATCTTTTCTGTTCCGGTGGCAGCAACGCTGGTTGGACAGTGGTACAACTTGACAGTAAAATGTCAATATGAACAAAACACGTTAGTTCCAGTTTTGGCCACCGGAACAGAAATCGTTGTCGCACTTGTTGATCGAAGACTACAGAATACATATTACTTATCGGCTGTGCATAGCCTAGAAATACTCTACAGTACCATCTGTCAAAACTGTCAAAGAGCTGCTGTCAAACGTTAATTAATTTTTAGATCCTTATACCACAGTATATACAGGGCGTCCCAAAACTATGCCACATGAAGGGAAAGTACCTTAAATACTGAAGGTATAAAAATTTGCTGAAAGGAAACTTCATTTTTATTTTAAAAAGAAAACGAACTGCATTTAAAGAATTTCAAATAATCCCATGTCTGAACTGGGAATCGAACCATAGAATGTGAAATTATTAATTTTTAAAATTTTATCATACCGATCGGAAGGCCCAATTATAAGCATTTATTTACTCTGAGTAACATGGCATCTTAAATAAAAGGGAGACTACGAAATTTAACATTTAACACGTTGAACGCCATTGGGGACACCATGTGAGCGACAGTGCAATACTCGTTTAGGCCATGACAAAAACAGTATATTTGGTAAATTTTCGTCTTTAACTTTTATTCATGAAATCGATAAATAACACCAATTAAAGTTATTCTAGTTTAAATGCAATCAGATTTTCTCTATAATTTCGAATAAAACTCATGTCGAACACATGGTGTCCCCCGTGGCTCATGGGAAGAGAAATCAGTTTTACTTCTCGCAGGGCCACGCGGGTCACACCGTCGCTCACACACTAGAGTAGGGTATTGTAGGTAGGTGCGGACCAACGGACGGATGAAACAGCTGAGGGCTGTTAGTTTGTATATTGTTTTATTACTTACAATGTTACCTTGCGAATTTGACACTATAGCGGCAGAAAGTAATAAAGATAAAAGAAAGTCGCTTGCATTTTGTGCTTTTGTCTAGATAAAAGAAAAAGCCGCTTGCACGTGTGCTGCTTGCTTTTATTTGTTTCCAAGTGCAATTTTTTGGGTTAAGCTTGTCAGTCATTCCCTGAAACAACTTGTGAGATAACGTGAACCAAGTGTGCCATCATATTTTTGTGATTTTTCTGAGTCGCTTGAAGTAAACAGTCATTTCATCGTACCTTTAAAGTTTAATATGGACTGGGAAGACTTCGAAATAACACAAGAGGACTTGATAAATATAGAAAACGTAGAAGTTTCAAGTCTCATTAATAGCAGCTTTTCCTTCAATTTTCCATCTGCGTTATTAGACACAGAAGAAGAAGAAAACATAAGCCAACTATCAGATTTGGAAGAAGATGATATAATTTTACCAACGAATAGAAGGAGACGCCAGCGTATATTGTCTATATCTTCGAATACCTCTAGTGATACCGAAGAACAACAATCGAATCCCAGCACTGATACATCGACAACGACATCGCCAACTGGATGGAGCCTTCCGCGAGGAGATCAGAGGACAATCGTTCCTTTTACTGAGTTTCCGGGATTGTCACCACGTATCGTAAGAGCTATGATAGACAAGTCTCCAGAAGATTTTTATAGTCTCGTAGTACCAGAACATGTATTTGAAATGATAGCAGAAGACACTAACATATATGCTATCAAAAAAATTACTACTGAACAAGAAGCATCACTGACTGCTCGCATTAGAAATTGGTCGCCAACAACGGCTTCCGATATAAAGAAGTTGTTTGGATTAATTATTTTCATGGGGTTGGTAAAACTGCCAAAAATCGCCGATTATTGGTCAACAGACGGCATAATGGCCCAAACTTATCCTAAAAGCATAATGAGCCGGAATCTATTTGAATTGCTGTTACAAATGCTGCATTTCTCTCAAGAAGATGAAGCTAATACGACAAACAGACTGCACAGAATACAGAAGTTGCTTGATGTATTGAATGATCAATTTCCAACAATCTACACGCCTGGAGAAGTGCTCTGCATAGATGAGAGTCTTGTACCTTTTCGCGGTCGAATAAAATTTAGACAGCACAATAAACAAAAACGCCACAAGTATGGTATCAAGGAACTCAAATTGTGCACCCTTCCTGGGTTTACTTATAAGATAAACGTATACGATGGCAAAAATGGCGATCAAGTTAATACAACGCGAACCAATGTCGTCATGTCGTTATGTAGTAACCTATTAAACAAAGGTCACACTTTGTTTACCGGTAACTGGTATACTAGCGTGGATCTAGCCAGAGAGCTGCTAAGTGCTGAAACTCATTTTGTTGGCACCATTCGTAAAAATCGAAAACATCTACCTAAGGAGGTGACAACGGCCAAACTAAAACCGGGCGGACATATCGCGAAAGAAAGTTTTTATGGAATTACAGTACTGAAATGGAGAGACAAGAGGGACGTTCTTGTTTTATCAACGAAGCACTCTGATAAGTTCGTCAATGTTATGAAGAGAGGAAGAGTCACTTCGAAGCCACAAATTGTAACAGATTACAATAAAGCTAAAGGCGCAGTGGATTTGTCAGACCAAATGGCAGCTTATTCTTCTCCATTGAGGAAATCTATCAAGTGGTATAAAAAATGGGCTATCAATTTGCTACTGAGTACAGCCATGGTAAATGCGCTAATTTTGTATCAAAATGTGACTAAAAAGAAAATTCAGATCACTGATTTCCGTAAAAGAGTGTTAAATCGATTGTGTATAAAAGACGAAGAGGTTACACTACCTGATACAAGACCGAGACGAACAAAACACAAATTGGCGAGAAAATCTGGTCCGGTTAGAGAAAACAGGCGAAATTGCCATAACTGTTACAAGAATAATGTTAAAAATATAGGTGGGTTGTTTTCAAATTAATTGTACCATAACTCACATGGCATTCACATGTAACGTCACTCACATGTTGAAAATGTTACTCACATGTAACATAAAGGTGAATTCTCACAACATAATATTCTCCCATCGTATTAAAACTAGTGGCTGCCCGCGACTTCGTCTGCGTGGACCGTAGAGAACCATGGACAAGGGTAAAAAAAGTCATAAGTTTTAATCCATTTGAGTGCCAAACATCTAAAACCGTTTAGGCGTACCTAAGAGGTAACAAACACACACACACACACACAGACACAAAATACAAGTAATATTAGTGGGAAAAGGGATAGGGATAACTTAAGGTATATCCTTCATATTATTGTTAGAACTATAAATGTTAAAAAAAACAATCTTTGTATCAGTGTCATAGGTATATTTTTTACACCAAATTGAGATCTCTAAAGTTTTTCAGTCTTAATAATTTATAATAATGGCACTTTAAACTACACCTAGAAATTAAGTTTAAAAGTAAAACTTAAACTTAAGCTTATAAGCATACTTAAACAACAAACAACCTAAAGAGTATATATTTCAAATATTATTTAAACAATAAAAATCAACCACTAAACAATCATCAGTTTCAGAGCACAACCGGGCTAAGCTCAAAATAAAATTAAATATCACATGCGATAGAAATATATTAACACATTAAATAAACACGTCTTGTTAACTACTTAGAAAGTATAAATCTCCTCTCTCCTCCTTTTTTTTTGAAGTCGGTTAAAAACGAACATTGCGAGTAACGTAATTGTGAATAACACTGTAAGAGTAACAAACATGTGAGTAACGAACCCCAATGTAGACGAGTCTACCATGGTGAGACACGTAACGTTATTCAGATGTAAGTAAATATTGATGTTTTACGACATCTCAGTAAACATAACCTCATAACCACAAAGCCTGCAAACAATGTAATTGCCATTTTACAATCACAACAATTAGTTCTTTCGAATACACTATATTAATATACAACTTCACTTACCTTACATATTATAATCCTTTCGTTTTTCACAGGTTTTCGATGTTAATTTTACGACCTCATTTAAACATAACCTCACTAACTCTGGCAAAGACAGGCGTTTTGTTTTTTTTTAACACCAAATGGAAGTCCGGGTTTGCCAGAACCGAAATAAACATTTCAACGGTAGTTTTTGCAATATTAAAGTCCCAAATACCGTTACTCACGCATTGTTACTCTCATGTTACAAAACTTTGGACATCTCTTTAACCCAATGTAAAAAACAAACAATAAGCTGTATACGACCTCAACGCAAGTCACGGTTAGTCTGTCCTTTAATCTAAAAATCAAAGTTCATAATTTGCCTGTACGTGTATTTATGAAAGAGTTGTTTACATTTTTCTAGACAAACAAAGGTAGCAAAAGGACATCCTTATTTTGTATGAGATGAAAAAATTATAATTTGTTTTCTTAGCTCATATTCCATAACTATTTGATCAAATAATAAAATTATAAGCTTAAGTTATAATAAGTAAACCAAGCTGCTGGAAAAATATTCATAAAACAGTTCAGAATTGAAATCTTTCTCACAATTACACAATGAAGGTGTTGGACAAACATTTTGACTCATAGGTACAATTATTCTGATTTTTACCCAGGTCGAGCCAAGGCCAAAAATATTACCAAAAAAGTTGTCACTTACTGTGAAGACTGCCCAGATAAGCCATTTCTTTGCTTCGATTGTTTTTATTTAATCCATCGTTAATAATTAAGGTACTAACTGCCGCACTCAGAGACGTCAATTAACTTTAATTGGCATTAAGTTATCATTCCTACTTTATTCAATACTAGACATAAAAAGAGACATATATAGATTTTAAAGCCAATTTAAGTTAATTGACGTCTCTGAGTGCGACAGTTAGATAGGTAAATAATGTCAAATGTCACTTTATGTCTTATGTTAATTAAGAATATCACTTGATAAACTTTTCAGTGTTTCATATTATAATGTTCAATAAATATACTACTTTCTATTATAGTTCATTTTTCAATCCATTTCAACATTTAGACATAAAAATTAAACTTGTCATAACTTTTTAACTTCTTGAAATTTATTGAGTGTTATTATGTCCATAGGATTCTGGAGGCCCTTCCACATTGTTAAAAATATATAACTGTACTTGAACTGAAACCCAAAGCCTGAAAAATCAGTTTCAGTATGAGACATGTTCGCGGTCACGGGTGTCCCCCAAGGCCTGAATGGAACATAACAGTGTCGCCTACAGCGTGACCCCCATGGCCCAAACAAAATAACTCAATATTTCGTTTGGCGTTCAACGTGTTAATGTTGATAATAAAGTTTGTGCAGCGTTATGGATAGCCTTTTCTGTGACTGTCGTGCTTAAAACAACTGACTTTAACATTTCAATGTATTACTAATAAAAATGAGTGAAGATTGGAGCAATATTAAACCTAATTTCCCTTTCATAAGTGTGTGATAAAGTTATACATATTGTGATAAGTAACACTTTAGGTAAAATCTTTTGCACCACTCACTAAACAAACTGTAGTGTAAGTTACAAATTAAATATACCAATGACACCTGTCGCGATTGCCTTACCACATTTAAGTCTCGATCTATTTACCATTATATTTACCAAAACCAAAGTGGTTAATGGTAAATTTTAAAAAGACAAGTTGGTGCAAAACATGCATTCATGTTTTTTTTTGTTATCCCAAGATTAAATTAAACGAACTTTTACACTACTAACTACTTACTAACTATAGTTAGTTAGTGATATATCACACCCATCGGAGCTGGTTGTGACACGGGTCGATTTTTTCTAAAATACTTCATTTTAAATTTTTCAACTATCACACCTTTAAACCCCCTTTTAAAAATAACAGTTAAAATTCAATAAACCTTTTAAAACGTCAACACCAACAGTTTACAGAAATATTTCAGTTTGTTGGCTCTGGTCCGCCTGAAGGGAACTGAAATTGCAATTATGTTCCGAAATTGCAAGCAGTTAACTTGTTTGTTAAAAATAAGTCGTCAGTATTGCATAGTGCATCTGCAATTTCAGTAGAATAAAACATTTCAAGTTCAGAATCACAGACATAAAAACTGAACTCTACATAAGGTACTTATCTAAATAAATTATGGTGCACTTTTCTTAAGGTCGTTTCTTTAAAAAAAAATATCTACTCGATTACGACTTTGCTGTTTACTTTACCTTGCCTGTTTGAATAAATAAATAATAATAAATATTGGACACCATCACAAACATTGTTCGAGGAAATATTAAAAAGTTCGTTTTCAATATGTCCCCCACCAGGCATCGATCGAACCCGGGACCTGTAGAGATAGCGGCACCTTGAAAACCGATACGTACCGACCGATGCGATGCTTGAAACCACTCGGCCACGGTGAAGAATGTGAAGTGACGGTAGGTTACCAGAATCGGAACCGGCTTTTAAATAAGTAGATTGATTATTAAGTTCGAGAGTTCAGTTTTTTTTTCTTTGTATCGTAGTATATTGCCTATATTTTGTTTTAACTTTTCTCCTTTTTTTAAATAATTACTAACAAATTGACATTTAAAATGGCGCTTCTTTTACGAAAACATGTCTCATTGTCACCACTTTCTCTATGTAAGCAACGAGTATTACGAGAAATTACGTTCCCGACGAGATTTTTAACGAGCGGAAGAGTCGGCCCGGAAACGATGATAATTCCGCGACCACCTTCACCACCACCGCTTGAGGTGCTAAAGCCTTTGAAACTCTTGGAGTTTATATAATGACGTCATATTATTTTAACTAGTATAAAAATAAGGGTCTTTTTCATTGCGACTTTTTCAGCGATATAGTCACAAAATTTCCACTCGCCTACATACAGTTGATTGATAAAAGTAGCGATACAAGATCGATGCAGTTGCGTAACTGTCAAAAATATTTATTTTCTCTTTATTAGATTTTCTTTTTTTTATCATATAGGTAAAGTGGTCTGGAGGCACTAGCCCTCTTTGGAGGCGTGAATTTCCCGACCGCATGCATATTACAGGAACACGATGGATTGCCGACGTGCGGACCGTGACAACGACCTATACGTACAACCTTTTTGCTTAAAATTGTAGTGGACATCTTGATCAGGGGGCGTCGAGCAAAAAAGGCACGGCCGTACCTTCCCTTTCTCGAAGCAGTTCAGGCCATTTTCGACCCTCCTATAAATTCGTTGTGGATAAAAATAGAAGGCTGAATTTTCAGTAACCAAGTAGGCATTGTATAAACACGGTATATTTCAAATTTCATTCAATTTGAACTAGTCAAAGACAAATAATTATAACTTGTTAAAGTTTCATAATTTTGTCACCCACTGACCGATCATCAAATCTCGGCACCTAGCAGACATAGAAGCTTCAAATTTAGAATGCAATAACTTATTAGGCGGTTCCCACACTGCACCGCATACCGCTCCGGTTTGTGGTAGTGCGCTTCTTAAATATGGCTGTAGAATCTTGATGTGCATACAAAACCCGCAGTGTATGACAAATCACGCCGCATCTCCGTCCGGTAGTGCGAAAACCGGAGGCAGTGTGATGGAAGCCTTAGTGTTTAGTATAAAAATCAGGGATAAACTAAATATTTTGCAATTTTGGTCCAGTTTTCTAGATACACCAATTGCATAAATAACTGTAATCCATACTTCCATACTATACTATACTATATACTATACTATACTATATACTATACTATACTATATACTATATACTATATATATATAATATTATAATTGTGAAAGTGTGTTTGTTTGTTTGTTTGTCCGTCTTTCACGTCAAAACGGAGCAACGGATCGACGAGATTTTCGGTATGGAGATAATTTGAGAGCTGGAGAGTAACATAGGCTACTTTTTATCCCGGAAAATTATAAAATAAAAAATGGTAATTTTGTATAGAAAACCGTTAAACTGTCATACTTCACACAACTGTCATTTCTTAGCCGCTTCCAAAGAGAAGGTATGTCAAAGAGTATGTAATCACTGACATTTTTGCCGCTTAGGATTTCTTTTTTTTTTAAGTGACATTGTGTCAGGCAGGTGATACGAAGTTCGTGTCCAATAAAATTTATATGGCAAAACAACGTTTGCCGGGTCAGCTAGTCCCATATAAATATATAGGATTACAAAGTAAAATTGTCAGTGAATTTATTATATACTAGCTTACCGCCCGCGGCTTCGCCCGCGAGGACTACACGACAAACATCTAAACTTACAAAATTTAAGGATCAAATAGGTACCCTCAAGTACCCTGAGAGCTCACTTAAACTATGAGAGATAATATGAAAATGTCGCCTTAACAAAAGTTATTCAGTGTGATGAGCCCTTTTTATTGATGTTTAAAAAACTGAAGCTTTCTGCAAAAAGATATTAAATCCCACTAAAATCATCCTTTAAAAAAAATGGCAAACTTTCGCTGGAGCTGCTTATTTCTTTATAAAAAGTGATGAAATCTCTCAGTAAAATCAAGCCAACTCTAATGTTCCTTACTGCGATTTATTTATTGATATAGGTACTTTATAACGCTGAAAGGAAACTAAATTACAGCTTTTTGAATAACGATTGATTGATGACCAATCGAACAATGTTTCAACACTACACTGTTATAAAGGATCTAGTTTACGTCGGACTAAATCGTTATATCATAAGAAAATACTGCATAATATCGTATCGAAAATTGCCAAGCTTTCTCTACAATTTATGATCCGAACACTGCAGTAAAGCGGAGATTAGTAATGTATTCACTGGAGGGACAATACACGGCATAGAATTACTAGCTCGATGCAAAATTTCACCTGCAGACGTTGTCAGTGTAATCTAGGACCTTTTGTTAGGTACTTAGATAAGACAGAGAATCTTACAATAGGGTATTTTACTGTTGTTGAAATGTAGATATTTAATGATGACGTTAAAAAATATTGCAATTATGAATACCAAATGTGAAAAAATAATTTGAATCTGTTTTATAATAAAAGAATTATAGTCTGTGTGATTTTGACTATAGCTGTCTCTTTCTAAAACGAAATCTTCTATGGCGTGACTATGACGCTACTAACCCACTGACGTCACTAAGATAGCGTCCTGTCCTTGTCTAATAATAAAGTTTGAAGTCCTATATCTTTGAAAATATTCAAGATAATTCAAAATGAAAACTTGGTTTAAGGTAGCTAATATTTCGAAAAACATTTTAAAGAAATAAAAAAAAATCAGTAAAATACCGTATTGTGATAATAAACGAAACGTAATTATTTTTTTAAACTAATGTTGTGCGCCTTAACTTGGTCTTCTTTTTCTTATTTCGTGTCGATGGTAGGAAATGCAAATTAAATCTTTAAGCTTCCAAGCACGTGTGCTAAATTTCGTATGTGTATGTATGTATGTTTGTCCACGATTTTCTCGGAAACAAAAACTCTTTGTAGTGCTCTTCCACCTTCAGCCTTATCACCTCTTATCATCAGGTGTGATGAAGGCTACGTGCTACCACGTTGTGGATTAAAAAAAATAAAAGTCATATCGAGATGATTCTTTTTTAATTAAATTCCAAGTTAGGAAACAGCTTAAGTTTCATCAAAATCGGTTCAGTAGGTAGTTTTTAAGATGGGGGTATATTATGGTACAATCTACACTAAAAATTAAAAAGTAGGTATACCTGTCAACTGAAAAGGAACAGAAAATATCCTTTTAGTACCTACCTACCTTTTTGAGGTCTGTGCCAGCCAGGAGCATGCATGATGAAAAAGGCACCGATATAAACTGATCCGAGTACCCACAAGGGGAAAAGGAGGGTCTCATTCATATTTAAAAAAAATGGCTGCACCTGCAATAAGTAATTTAGATCATAATTTAAACAAAACTAAAGCAAATCCACCTTTGTCATTCCATTCCAACATGCTTAAAAAAGCATTATCCACATAATTAATAGCGCATAATTTCAACTCTAGTCGCTTTTAAATCCAAGTTGCCATAGAATGCGGGAATAAAAAAAGAATGTCAAAATCCGGGCGTCCGGCGAGTCTCGATAAAGATGATAAATGTCGCGGCGCGGCCCCTCGACCTAAAAACCGAAATGTACCATGAGGTGAGTACAGTGCTGTGTAAAACGACCGCATGCCGCCGTGTAAGCCGTATTCTGGAATGCAGAGATTATTAATTTATTGAACAAAATATTCTTTAGGTATAGATACCTAGTATATATAAAATGTAACAATATTGGACACCATCACATACATATTTCTCAAATTCCAAGCTAAGGACCCTAAGCCCTGTGCTATGGCAATTTGAAAACAATGGGTATTACCTAACCACATGCACCCAGACAAGAGAAAATATTGAAAAGTTCGTTTTCAATATTTACCCAACCGGGAATCGAACCCGGGACCTCACCGATAGCTCCACCTTGAAAACTGGTGCGTACACCACTCGGCCACCGAGGTCGTCAAAGGTGAGGTGCTGAGCTGACATCATGTAGCTTCTACAATACAATAAAAAGAATGAAAAACGCGCCTAATAAAATTAAATGTATGTGGCAGATAATTAATGAGAAAACAAAACCTATAAAAAAATACAATGAGAACATCACATTGCATATCCATGGCAAACCAATAACGGACCCGGAACAGGTGTGTAATATTTTTAATGAGCAGTTTTCGTCAGTCGGGAGCAGTGCGCGTGCGCCGCGCGGCCGCCCGGTCGTGCGCCCCTCCCTGCACTCGATGTTCCTAAGCCCCGTGGACGAATGTGAGGTTTTGTCATTATTGAAACAACTTAGAATAAAATCGAGCTACGGCATCGACGAGCTACCGTCAACTCTGATAAAAAAATGTGCCGCAGAACTAGTGCCGGTTTTAACTTTAATTATTAATCAATCCTTCTCTGAAGGGGTTTTCCCTGAACAACTTAAAATTGCTGTTATAAAACCAATACATAAAAAAGAAGCAAAAACAGATCCTAATAATTACCGGCCCATAGCGCTTTTACCTGTTATTTCAAAAATTTTTGAAAGAGCTATGTTTAAACGATTAAACTCATTTTGTGAAGCGTACAATGTTTTCAACGACGCCCAAAATGGCTTCAGGAAAAATCGATCAACAACTCTGGCCTCGTTTAAATATATTGACAAAGTTTTGAATATATTAAATAATCAGAAATATGCTATAGGAATTTTATTTGACATGACAAAAGCCTATGAAAAAATTAAATATGACATTCTATTAAATAAACTTTATGACATTGGTATTCGTGGAGTAGCGCACAAGTGGTTTGCTTCCTTTCTCAAAAATCGTTCACAGCTCGTCGAAATTGAAAACGTAGATCAAAATTCAAAAACTATAACACGTGTTAGATCGCAGGCTCAGCCGGTGAGGGACTCGATACCCCAGGGGTCAGTGCTCGGTTGTGTTCTCTTCCTTATTTACATCAACGACCTCCCAAAGGCTATTGATGAGCATTGTGTAATGTTTGCTGATGACTTTTCTGTTGTGTTTCCATGTAGCGACAGCACGAAACTCAATGAAAAAATCTATAGTATTGTAAATAAGGTGGAGCAGTGGCTATGCGATCATAACTTGGAAGTTAATTTCAAAAAAACGAAGCTAATGCAATTTAGACCAAGGCAAAAAATTAAGCTAGACATAAATTTTACATACATAAATCAAATTAAATTAGAATGTGTTAATAATTTTTCATTGTTAGGTATAAATATTGATTCTAATGTTAATTTCAAATCTCATATTGATAAAAATAAATCAAAATTATCACAATTCATATATGCTTTAAGAGAACTGAAAAAATCAACAAACTTAAAAACGGCAGTGACAGCTTATCATGCCTATGCGCAAGCGTGGCTGAGCTACGGCGTCATGCTGTGGGGGAACAGTGTAGATGTACACGACCTCTTTATTCTACAAAAGAAATGTATACGTGTCCTCGCAAATATTAAACAAAGAGAAACCTGCAAACCTCATTTTCAAAATCTTAATATTTTGACACTTCCATGCTTATACATATTGGAAATGTGTAAGTTTGTAAGAAAACACCCAAATTTTTATACCAAAATCTCAGATGCACCCCGCCACCACACCCCACGTTATAAAAATAACCTTTTACAACCAACGTCAAAATTAAACTTACACAGTTCAGGCCCCCATCCAATGTCAATAAAAATCTTTAACAAATTACCAGAAAATCTTAAAGCCGAAACAAATTTAAATAAATTTATTAATGGATTAAAAACACTTTTAATAAAAAAGTGTTATTATTCTATTGAAGAATATTTTGCCGATAAACAACTTAAATGAAAGTGTCTGCCCCTCTATTTCATTGCTACGCCTTTCTAGGTGCATGTGGTAGTTTGTACTTATACCTACATTTTATGTTTAGTTTAAGTCACATCACATGTAATGCAATTATATCAAAATATAAATATAAATATAAATAAATAAATTGGATTTTCAATACTTCCGTTATTTCAATAACTGCATCAACTGAAACTATCGCACTTAAAAAATAATAAATACAACATTTATTAATTCATGATAAGATGCTGCTAATTTATGCTAAGACCTTGGAAGACCTGGGGGCTTAGACAAAGTAACATAGCGATAGCGATAGCGAAGCGATAACGAAGATCGAAAGAAATTCAAGGTATAGGATTGGCGGATTGGTATAAGCTGCGCTAAATCACGTGGTCTTGCCGCAAGTTGATTGGAGCATAAAGACGATAGCGATAGCGATTGTCGTTTCGCCACATAACGATGTTACTTTGTCTAAGCCCCCTGAACACAATGCTCTAAGATCTCAGTAATGCTTTTCAAAGAGTGGGTCGAACCAGGGGGGCGATCGCGTTATAGTGTTTCAGTTCTAATAATGATCCAATTATTGTTCAAATCGGTATTGCCATAAAGTTTAAACGTCAACCAAACTTTAATCATTTCCACACATGGATAAGACGAAAGTCAAGTCCAATGCCCATGTTGCACCCGCTCCAGTTAATGTTGGGAACATTACACTCGAAGTTGTTGACCTCTATGTTTTACCTCGGACAGACGGTTCAGTTAGGTAAGTCCAACTTCGAGAATGAGATGTCTCGTCGAATCCAGCTCGGAAGGGCAGCGTCCGGGAAGCTCCGGCATATAATATTCGCGTCCGCAGTACCTCAATGACTCTTTGACCAGTGTGTGTTGCCAGTAATACCTATGGAAGTGAGACGTGGTCTTTTACTATGGGCAAATATTATAGTATTCTTTGCTATGGGTCTCATAAGAAGGCTCAAAGTCACACAGCGAGCAATGGAGAGAGCGATGCTTGTTATTTCCCTGCAAGATCGAATCAGAAATGATGATATCCGCAGGAGAACTAAAACAACCGACATCGCTTGAAGGATTGCATCATTGAAGTGGCAGTGGGCGGAACAAATAGCGCAGAGAACCGATGGCCGTTGAGGCGGAAAGGTTCTCGAATAACGACTGCGTACCGGACGACGCGCGACGTTCCGTGGGCAGGCCCCCTAAAAGATGGACCGACGATCTAGTCAAGATCATGGGAAACCGCTGGATACGGGCAGTGCAGGACCGATCGTTGTGGAGATCCTTGGAGGAGGCCCATGCCCAGCAGTGGGCATCTCGTTAGGCCGACATGATATTTTATAATTTTTTAGGTGCTACAGTTTGAACCTTAGTTTATATTATTAGCCAATGTGGTTTTCTTTGTGTTAGTAATGTAGCTTAAGTTCTCAATTGTATTTTTTATTATGCTAAATAAATCAATCAATCAATCAACCTTCTCTCAAACTGAAAAGGTTAGTAGAGTATATTTATGTTTTAAAAGTAACTTTAAAGTAACATTACAACTTGTGGCTAAGTTGAAACCATGTTGTAAATTGTAAGTTACAAAGGTTATGGCTAAAAATTCATGAGTTGCTAGGTTTCCTGGCAGCCAACGCTGCGATAAGTGAAGCAAATTATCTAATCAATAAGAAGCTACAGTTCGTACCGTACCTTGAAAACTGGTCCGTACCTACACCACTCGGCCACAGAGGTTGTTCAAGTATCAAAGTATGACCAGAGGAACGATCAAAACCTACTTATTTTGTCTGAAAGTGCATTTTCGTGTACTGGAGGAGTTATGTCATGACTCTAGAACACCGACCACGGAGAATTCGTTCTCGTCAAAGTGCTGCCTATTGAATTTTAGTTCCGAAAATGACCGTAGTGGCGCTGCTCTGGTTTTCTTACAAAATAATACGATTACGAGAACGAGAGGTTCCGTGTTGGGCAACCTTTATTACTAAATTATACTTATTTCATCTTCGATACTTATATAATAATTTGACTATGTAGTACTTTTAGTCTACAAGGCAACATAATTAAAGTACCTATATATCTTCGAATGAAGCGTACCTATTCATATAGGTACCTAATAATACTGATCAAATTTCACTTGTGTGAAGTTCGTTTGATTGTGTATTTTTAATGATTTACCTACTTAACCAAACCTGAAATATTTTCATTGAGATTTTTTTTTATATATATATAAAACTGGGCAGGCATTTGACCACCATCTTGTTTGTTAACAGGATGTGGCCTAAGATGTTGCATGCTTGTCCTGGAGATGCCTGTTCACTCTGGCCTTGAAGATACCAAGGTTGTAGTTATCGGGGAACACATAGGCAGGCAACGCATTCCATTCCTTAGCGGAATTATTATTAATTATTTATAGCTTTAATGTTCCATAGTATCATGGCAATTTTGATAAAAATTGGGATACTTGCAATAAAATTTTCAAAGTGCTTTTCATTCAAAATTATGTGGGTCGAGCACCAGCCCCCTGATTCACAAACCGTCGGAAGCATTCCCGACAGTATCACTCACTATAGAATAGACAAAGACATATTCCAGAATTTGAATCCGATTCCGTTTCCGACGACGGTTCGTGAATCTGGGAGCAGGTGTGTCCAGAATAGGTGCGTTCCCGCAAACCCATTTCATTTGTTCCCATCTACATGGCTCTGAACACCCTTTTTCCCTCTTGTGGGGCTGTCAGCCCGATCGGCACATTGTACTCGACGACGTTGCATGCGGGAACACATTGTTTACACCTACAAAACGCTTATATCAGGCCACTAACAGCCGATATGATGCTAGATAATATGACGTTTTAAAAGTCTGCGCCCTGAAATCCTTTGTATAAGTAAATAAGTTTTTGTAAAAATTTCATTTTCATGATAAGCTTTTTTGCTGACTGTACTTAAATATTGTATTGTCATCTAAACCAAACCTGTACTTATACAAAATTTCAGCGCCATCGGACACTGGGAAGTGGGTCAAATTAAGCTTGCAAGATTTATCCCCCACTAACTAACTAACTAACATGGCAAGTTAAATAAAAGCCTGTAAAAAATATTCTGTATTGTAAAAATATGTATAAAATCTCTTCGGCATCTTTAGGATTTTTTTAGAGAATCTTCGCAATCTGTTTTGGAATATGCACACATCTTTTTAGGGTTCCGTAGCCAAAGGGTAAATACGGGACCCTATTAGTCGTGGGCCACACTGGAGCGGCGCGTCTTGCGCATAATATATATAAATCAAATATATTGAGACGGACGGGAGGGCGCGGCGACCGCCGGACGCGCCAGTGTGGCACTGGCGCGTCCGGCGGTCGCCGCGACCGGCGGCGGAGGGAATAGTACCTACGTGTTCGCGCGTCCTGCGGATCCGCACGCAGGTCGCCTCCGCGCCCCGCGGTCGCTCCAGTGTGGCTCACGATTTTCTAAGGGCGTTTGTGCACTACACTGAATTTTACAGATCCGGAAAAAAACGGATGCTTGTATTTTAATAATTAATCATTTATAATAGTAATTAATTAAATACAAGCATCCGATTTTTTCCGGATCGGTAAAATTCAGTGGTAGTGCACAAACGCCCTTAGACTTCGCTGTCCGTCTGTCTGTCTGTCACCAGGCTGTATCTCATGAACCATGTTGACAGTTGAAATTCACAGATAATGTATTTCTGTTGCCGCTATAACAACAAATACTAAAAACAAAATAAAATAAATGTTAAAGGGGGGCTCCCATACAACAAATGTGATTTTTTTGCCGTTTTTTGCTCGATATTAATAATAGCAACAGGTAGACGCTTGAAATAGGTATTCATAGATGTAGTTGTATATTCACTTTAAAAATAAATAATTTAGTTAGAATGAAAATAAATTAAGGGGGCCCATAATCCTTTATCTGACTCGGTGCTATTTTCTGGAAATAAAAAGTTATTCACACACTCCTGAAAACATACGCTGCCAAGCCAAGTCATTTATGTAAGTAATTTTGCTTTGCTAATGGCGACACCTCCGCATCAGGGCAACACAAAATGCTCGTATCAGGCCACTAACAGTAACTGTTTCAATCTATGTAACTTCTTTACTTTGATGACTTGCCTACTCTTTCACTCAACAAAATGAAAAACTAAGGTATAAAACTTTGTATAGAAACTGGAATTATTTCCCGTTGACTCAATAGTAAGGACCCCCATTTGAACCAAAATCTTTTCAAGATCTTTTCGAATGGTCGTTCGATAGGTCACTGACTTCCTAATGGCCTATTTCCACTACGTCGGCACACAAAGTGCGGAACCAAAGCAGTGCGCGCTCACAATGCGTCGCGCGCCGCAGACAATGCCCCGACTACACCACTCAGCATATTGCTACCCTGGAAAAAGAACAAACAAACTTGTAAAGGCGACAACACATCAAGTCTTGACAGTTGCACTGCGTAAACTATAGTCTAGAACGGGTAAGGGTAAGATCTATTAACTAAATATTTACCTACAAGCTGACCCGGCAAACGTTGTTTTACCATATAATAGTGGACCCGGTCACCAACATCTTGTGTGTGTGTTTATACACTAAAAGTTGCCTACACCAGACAACAGATAGCGCTAGTTACACACTACCAATAAAGGGGGCCAAGCTTGGTCTCTATTTCCTACATATAAAAAATTACTCTGAAGTAGAGTGAGTGTCATATAACTCTGCGTGACTGGGGCATTTTTGGCGCTAGTTATAGTACATTTTTTTATTCTAAGCCTATAGAAAAGATTAGTATTTGATTTTGACCGCGCAGACGTCAGTGACATACTCTTTGGAAACGGCAATGGAAGAAATGACAGTTTTGTATCGAAGGTACGACAGTTAAACGATTTTTCATAGAAAATTACAATTTTTACTCAATTTTCCGGAATAATAAGTAGCCTATGTTACTCTCCAGCTCCCAAACTATCCCCATACCAAATATCACGTCGATCCGTTGCTCCGTTTTGGCGTGAAAGAAGGACAAACAAACAAACAAACAAACAAATAAACAATCACACTTTCACAATTATAATATTAGTATGGATATCCACTACGTTGGCTGGCACACCAATTGCGAAACCAAGGCAGCAACCTCAGTATATTGCTAACCTCGCAAAAGAACAACCTTGTACAGGACAAGGCCAAGCTTAATGCGGATTGTAGACCAAGAGCTAAACCGAAATACTTAGTTTAAATAAATAAATAAATAAATAAATATTTTCTTACAATCACACCAATTATCTAAGCCCGTAGTTAATTTCTTAAGAAACTGTGTCTACGTCAACTTGATAACGGATAAATATATACTTAAATACTTTTTGTTTGTAAATACATACTTAATATACATAGAAAACACCCAGACCAAGACAAAGAGACATGTTCATGCACACAAATATTTGTCTTGTTCGGGAATCGAACCCGAGACCTCTGGCGCAGAAGGCAGGTAGATTACCCCTGCGCCAAATCGGTCGTCTCGTCAATCGTTCTGTGGCTTAGCTCTTTGTCTGAAACCCGCATAACAGTTGCATTGTAAAATCTTTTTTTACAAACAAAATAAGCTTGAAGTACTGGCGATTATACAAATGCTTGTGTACAGTTTGATCTGAATATCATTGAAATAGTGAATGCACGTAAAGTTGCAATGATACGTTTATTATTGTAAACTAGCTGTGGGTACCCGGCAGCAATCCCACGTGCAGTTTATATATAATATTTTTTTTCAATATAGTGTTAGTCTTTTAGAAAAAATTACTATAAAAAATCGACCAAGTGCGAGTCGGACTCGCTCATGAAGGGTTCCGTACCAACTTAACGTACCGATTACGTACACCTAGCAAAAATACCACTGTCATTTTTTGCCAGAAAAAAATAACTTTGTTTTTCATAGTATTCGTATGAATGACAAAGTTATATTAGCGGTTTTCGAAAATGTGTTATATCTCAAAAACTTGTAAAGCCTACTTAGAAGAGATAGTTTTCCTTTTAACTTCGTCATATGTACTACTGTCGTGAATTTTTTCACGTATCCAAAAACAACCATTTGGCTGGCAGGGGGGGGCACACATGACTCTAACAAAATTTTGCACTTTAAAGATTAATAATCCACAAACGGATGCCTCAATCAAAAAACTGTCTTAACGAACCCACAATATTTTTGAAATTGCTATCCAACGACACCCCACACTATGGGGTAGACAAGAAAAAAAATACATACCCACTTCACGTGTAGGGGAAGTAACCTAAAAAATTTTTTTTTTAAATTTTACTTTACCACTTTCTTGGCGTGATAAATATGTATATTCATGTCAAATTGCAGCTTTCTAGTACTAAGACTCTATGAGCTAGACTGGGGACAGACAGACGGACAGACGGACATGGCGAAACTATAACCCCCTTTTTACAAAACGTGGACTAAAATATTAACTAAATCTGGAAGAAATCGCTTTTAGCGATAAGGCCGCCAATTGTATGTCTCCTTTGTATATTTTTTTTTTGTCTATCTGTATTATCTGTGTGTACAATAAAGTGTAAATAAATAAATAAATAAATAAAATAGTCCAGGTTTAAAACTAGTACTAAACTGGTGCTGTCACTTTAATTTAGCCAAATGATAGACAGAATTAGCATGAATTTTAAACCAGGTCTAACTTTAGTCCACGCTTTGTAATAAGGGGGTAAGGGCTGTGGTAAGGGTTCCTTGTTGACTACGTTACCCTAAAAATAGAGAAATGCAATATCCTGAAGTATAAAAAAAAAAGATTTAAGTAACTAAAAATACTAGCATCGCCATTTTGAACTCTTCAATCCAAGGGAGAAAGGCTCCAAAATAAATAAGGATAAGCTTCATAAAGACATGCAATCAAAGTTATTGAATAGCCTCCCTACAGCCTGCCAGGCTTATATCGACCACGTGACCTGTGACCTTTGCATCCCCCTTCACAGCCATTCTCCTGAATGGTAGCTATAATAACCCAAGTGGTTGTTTTAATACCACTTGAAGTTTCAATTTGGGTGTATTTGCGATATTTTCTCTTTTATTGCGCCTTCCTTTAAAAGTTAGTTGGGATACGTACGAACGAATACTCACTCTTTCAAAAATGGAAAGGAGCTTTAACTTGTAATGTTTGTGTTTGTTTTGTGCCTGGGTGTGATGATGTTTATATGTATAGTGATTATGTATATGTATATGTATTGTATACCTTATAAGTAACTAATTCCATTTGATTGTTGATTTGATTGCCAAGCACGTGCTTAAAAGCTGTCTTTCTAGTTAAGCGCTCTCTCTGCCTTTAAGGACTTTAAAGGAGAGATCAATAGAGGTAAGTATGTAATGTTGTCTGATTTATACCCTGTTTTCTCGTGGTCCCATGATTTTGTCCCATTAATGGGACCACGAGGGATAACTATTTCTCGTGGTCCCATTATTATTTAATGGGACTGCGAGGGAGTACTGTTTTTCGTAGTCCCATTATCATCTAAATTTGTGGATCTATATATTTCTTGCATAGGCAAACTTTTTGGAGTGTGTAGTGGAGTCGATGATAAATAAATGAAAATGTTATAATGTATTCATACAAATACATAGAAACCAGTAGTGGCGCGGGAGTCATGTTGCGTTCGGTTGTTGTTTAACGCTGAGTAAGAATTTACACCTTAATGGTAGAAAGGGACCATCAAACTGAACTATGGGACCTCTGAAATCACGAAAAAAAATCAGCTGTTTCATACATTTGCAAATTTTCATTATCAATCAATTTTTGTATGAAACAGCTGTTTTTTTTCGCGATTTCAGAGTTGGTCCTATACTAAAAGTTGTTCAGTTTGATGGTCCCTTATATATGATATTCTGGTTTAGCTATTAATTCTGTTACACATTGTAGACAGGAGGGAATTTCCACAACCGTAAATAATAATGGGACTACGAGAAATAGTAAATCCCTCCTGGTCCCATTAATTGGTCAAAATCCTGTGAGCACAATTTTAATGGGACCACGAGAAATAGTTATCCCTCGTGGTCCCATTAATGGGACAAAATCATGGGACCACGAGAAAACAGGGGATTTATACTATGAAGGTGTCTGAATAAACAGATATCATAGTAATATCAATTTTTTCTTTTTAATTAAGGCATAATCATATTTTATTATATTCACAATGCTATTTTTTATTATAAGATAAGTAAACTATGTATAAAAAAACAAATTGTTTTTAAGTGGCTTACAGATAAGGACTTTCAGCCGCAATCTATAATTTGTATTGAAGGTACTACTTTCGAATAATTTTAAAAGTTAAGGCCCAGCGTTTAGGTTTTTCATATTAGTTATAAAAAGTTATATACTTACCGGAAACCTTTGAACAAACATTTACTTAATTAGTTAAGTAACTTTTTTAATAATCTAAGTACTTACCTAAATCTTGTTTTTACCAACAAGCAAAAAAAACGGTTAGGTACCAACTAAAATCGTTGATAAGTATAGCAATTTATCATCCTTGTGAAATGTCAGCACTTGGCATTTCTTTTCAACACCCAAGAGGGAAGGTTGAATGATAATAAAAGGTAGAAACACTTATTATTATAATAATGTATGCTATTATTATGTCAGAAATCGAATTAGGAAACAGGTAATTAGTATGGATTAATTTTGCACACTTTAGTATTTTTAAATGCTAATTAGGTATGGATATTTTGGTATAAAAAAATCAATTGAAACCCGCTAGACTATAGCGGCTAGAGTATCAATAAAAAGGATGGCATAATAAAATTTACATATACCTACGTACGTATTAAAAAAAAAAGAGTTTTAAGTATTTTTTGTGTTTTATGTGGCATCTACTATCGAGCTAGCTAACGCTTTTATTGAAAAAAACATCATATGACATAAGGAATTCTAACGATAACAATCGTTAGTAGCGTAATGTTAAGTTTTAGAGCAAACAGTGGCCAAACCCGGTGCTTCTGCGTGCTTCTGCCCTACTCCGCTAACTACTGCGCTACCGAGATCCTCCACACTAAGGTGATACTCGGAAAAATTACGCTAAAGCGAGATAGCAATGAGAAAACGACGCGCGCGGGAGCGAGACCGATTTTGCAGATAACGCAACAAAACCACAAAATCACTTCGTATTAAAAAACTATAGCGATTTTAAAAAAATGCTTCTATACGATCCTAAATATTATTGGTGTGCACTAATTAAACTAATTTCTAATAGTGTAAGTAACCTCATTTAAGAATAATCTTGATATTTCGTATTTTTTAGAGGTATTTTCGAAAATAAAAAGGGTCGAGGCAAAATCATAAAAACGTGTTTTTGAAACTATACGATTCTAGATAAAGGTATGAAGAAATACATATCTTTTTACCAGATTTATAACAACTCTAACCGTCCTATAGTTTTATATCAAAAAGTCCATACATTTTCCGAGTAGCGCCTTAAACCCAGAACATGATATTATTAAGATACGAAACCACAGATAATATAATACTATACAGTACTGAAACTCATACCATTGAAACGCTACATCACATCATATTGCGGTTGTCTTGCTAATGATCTATTTATAACATTCCGATCAAAATAAAATCCACCTCAAGACCTTTGATGCTAGATCTAACGACAAAACGTTGTTATGAAAGGCCCTTTTCGTGAGTTATTCCTTGATTAGCCGAAATATTTTCAACTATACACCGTGAAATGTTACTTATTGACTTCCCGAAAATTATTTGAAGTACTCATCAATACAAAAAACATTTACTATGGGAACGTACTAATTTTCAAATCTACAGATTTTTTTTCTGTATGGAACAGCTGATTTCTTTTCACGATTTCAGAGTTGTACCCATAGTAAAAGTTGTTTATATTGATGAGTAAGTAAGTAGGTACTTCAAGTAGTTTTCGGGAAGTCAACAAGTAAAATTTCACGGTGTATGTCTAAAGTAAGTAACTTGCTCGTTATATTCTGCTAACATAGACATAAAGACAACGTTTTAGAACCGTTTTTATCATTGAGCCCCGCGTAGGGCAGAAGCCCCGGTTTTGGCCACTGTACCGGTTTTGGCCACTTTTTGCTCTAAAAGTTTTCTAAGCAACTTTTCGCCATTTTTGCTAAAGGCAGTTAAAATAAGTTATTTTAAGGTAATAATAACAACCGTTAGAATTCCATAACCATAACTCATACGATTTTTTTTTTCAATAAATCCCATTTTCTGTTTTAAAAAATGTTTTGTATGAAAATTCTAAGAAATTTGTTTTGGATGAAATACTTTATAAACCTTTGTTTTTTACAATTAAATTGTTGTTTTGCAATTGATTGGTTTCTATTGCATTAGAATATCTTGATTTAACCTGGGTTTGATTTTTATACAAAAGTTTAACTATTAAGAAGTGGCCAAAACCGGTACATTTGGCACCTCTCACACATTTTTTGTTATATACAAAAAACTATTTAACTTCTTCAAATTTGAAAAACGTAAGTAACTTTCAAGGTAAGTAGATAAATTACCTATAATTTAAGATATAATTTTCCTCTAAAATACCTAAGACCATTTAGTACTTAGTGCTTAAAAGTCAAAAAATCCTTAAAGTGGCCACAAAGGGTACCTCTGCCCTACTTTGAATAACCGTTGACGGCCAAAACCTTAAGCCCACATCCCGCAGTGCATAGCTCATAGACGACTTATGATTATGAGCCCAAAATGGCCGCAAATTTAATGGCGGGAAACTCGACGGAGAGCGCCTGGCCTTTTTACACTCCCATAAAACATCAAATCTCGATACGGCAAAGGTCGACTGCGCGCCCTGCAGACGACGTTGTAAGGAGGGTACCTAATCCTACATGCAGTATGTCATCTCTAGAAATCAGTCTTTTCTCATCTGAACTGTTTGATAAACTGCCAGTTTTTCAATTTCCAAAAAGTAGGTTTGTTTACAACGTAGGTTTGAAATGAATCCTTTCAATCTTAGTTAAAAATACCGGATCAAATTGATAACAAAACCGACGACGTGCTGATTTATATAATGTTCTTCTTCCTTATACCTACTAATATTTTTATAGGATGATGTCATATTTTTAGTATATAGCACTGTGTAAGTAATAGTTTGATTTTAAAAATGGTTTGATTAGACCATTAATTTACTTTCTTGTTGAATAACATATAGAAAGGCTATTCCATTCAGTCTATAAGACCTAGCAATTGGAACGAAAGAGAATGAATGCATCTTGTATCCGTGTTCTGGCTGATGAAGAAGTTTGCTCCTTTTGCAAATACATAACACATATTATTCAAATGTAAAAATTGGCTTTTTTTTAAAATAAAAAACTCCTAGCAACGTCGCACACCGTTTGTTTGCATCCACTATGGTCAATACAGGTGAAAAGGTTACGCAGCGGCACCTCGCCCTCTGACCTTTCCCGCCTCCCGAGGGAGCGTGTGATCGCCGCATTACCGCGCAACGCATCCCTGACACGATACCACACTACAGATCTACATTTACATCCCTCTTACAATGAGCAATTCATTTTCTAATTATGGACCATAATAATAATAATAATGATTAAGTAAACCGTGCTACTCAGACAGAAGATCAAATCTGTTGTGACGAATCGATACGAATCGCCTCTATCACTCAAAAATAGACGGGCGCGTCAATGCGTCTAGTCTGGTCGATGATAAGAATCAACATACACAAGCCGACATCGGTTATCAGATCGACATTTCACCTGTGGAGGCGAGCGAGGCGAGGCGCGCACTGCCGGCGGTGGGTGGCGCGGCGGCGGCGGCGGCGCGGGTGACCAGCGCGCACGCGCACTGAGCGCCACTAAAAAATGAATTCCTGGTTCGGGCACTGTGTGCCGCGCGACCGTCGCCGCCGCCGCGTCCCGCTGTCCCGCGAGTACCGGCCCGCGCCGGGGTGTGGCTGTGCGCCGTGCGTAGTGACCGTGCTGTCTGCGAGCACCGAGCATGCGGCCGGCCTGCTAGCGGCCGCGGCATGGCGCGCCGCGCCGCCCGCGCCCGCGCCCTCACCACGCACGCACCATGACCGACCTGCAGGCCACCTTCGAGTTCTCCGTAGAACTTTACAAGTTCTACAATGTCGACCTTTTTCAAAGAGGGTGAGGGTCTTGCACCACAAACCTCGTCATACTACAGAATACCTTCCTCCATAGATTTTGTGATTCGAACGACGTCAGATGCGCAGTGATAAGCTGTCGATGAGCGCTCCCCCTGGCATGCCGCAAATTCTTTTACGACCTCTATAAACCTGAATCGGTTTACTACCAGTAACAAACGGGACATTGATAAGACTTTGTTATGATGGGAAAAGTCATTCGTAGATTGTTTTCAGGATTATATCCATGTACCTAAACCACGTGGCGTATACAGAGCAAATGATTAAGAACTGGTAATTCGCCGATGAATGTTTCCAAAGGCGACACCTTATCAAATGACTCTACATTTCAGTTAGTGTTAGTGGCTCAATTAAGTGATACACGATTAGCGAAGGAGCGTGTAACCCAATTTGGCGAGTTATATAAGTTGTGTAACAACATCAATGACAATGAGGAACCCTCGGTGCGGTGTCGAGTTTCTTGCAGGAGCCGTTGTTTGGCTGTCGCGGAAAATATATTACTTGACCTACCTACTTTCGGCAAGGCACGTGGGAATACAAGTCAATACAGTGCAATTCAATATGCATTACCTAATTGAAAAGTTGTTATCATTACCTACCTCTATAGGCATAAGGCCTATGCTGCCCAATTTTTGGAAACAAAACAAGTTCAGTAAACAAACCTAAAAGCTTCATAACATCTGATTTATACAAAGTTCAAAAATACAAAATCAAAAATATTAAGTTACCATATCCTGCTTGCTAATTTATGTGTCAATCTTCGCCCCCAAAAGTAATATAATATGAACAACATAGAAAGTATAAGTGGAAAAAAAATGTCTGGATACAAGAACTCGTGCCAAAATAACAAAAAATGAAAACGAAATGCTATATTTTGAATAACATTAACGTGTGTCATTTGTTCCACTAATGACTCAGATTTTACCGAAAAGTATAATGTAGGAGTTTAAGTATAATGCTCGTAAACACAAATGTAAAATATTCAGGTTAACTAACTTTAAAAATATGTAGAGTCACAAGTCATTAAGTTGAATCACAAATAGAGTCCCATTTCTCTCATTTCATAAAAAATACGCATTTAATATTTATGCATTTACATCAATGATTCTCTTCATCGATTCGTAACAATATAAAAAAATCTGGAGTTTGAATTGGAAAATGGAGTTGTTATTTTAGTATTAGGTTGCTTTGACTGTATAAGTATTTCATTGCGCTCATGTTTTCGATAAAATTTAACATGGTTGTTGAATAGATTCTGAGCTCATTCGATTGGGTCTCAGTCTTGAGAATATTTCCATCTTCGAGTCATATTCGAATCGTTGATCATTTAGTTTTGGTTTTACAGTTTAAAAGTCATTTGGCTTTTGATACGGCTCCCTCCCCGCTAAAATTACTTAGCATTCAACCACACAATCAAAATGGAATCGATCATCAAGTAATAACTATCTGAACTGATTATAAGACTGAATATAAGGTTATTAGATAAGCTTTTTGTAAGTTTTTAATAATCGGTTAGCTTTATGTTACTTTCGCCAGACAAATTCTTACTAACCAAGTCACGCAATAACCTTCTATCAGTTCTACGCATACAGTACGTAAGTTGCATTGATGACGTAGATAGGGATCACTGTACCATCGATCTTGCAATGACGCCCTGATAAAGTGTATTATATGACAAAACGTGTAAACTCTGACATCACACTCCAGGCAAAGAATACGACGAGTATGCAGTGATCGAAAAAATGTGAATAAGAAATACGTCACTTAAAGAAGTTTCTTTTGCGATATCAGACGGTAGTTATTGTAGAAAAATGTAGAGCTCGGATTTTGTGTCGCATTCACCAAAATTGTTTGATAAATTTTAAAGTAACTACTTACTGCTTATCTAGCATTAGCAGTAGTTTTACGCATACAGTAAGTTTATTGACATGAAGTACGCATGGATGACGTAGATAGGGCTCACTGTACCATCGATCTTGTGATTACGCCTTGATGAAATGTATTATAATTATGACAAGTGTAAACTCTGACGTCACATTCCAGGCTATGCAGTGATCGTTACAAAAGAGAGATAAGAAATGTGTACGGTGTCGTCACCGCACCGCACATTCTCCCGCGTCAGCATACTTACGCGATTCACCTAATTGCCCATTTGTTTCTTTATAATTTAATTGTTGTATTTAAAATAGTCTGCATTTACCTAGCAACGTCACCGCGCGTGTCATACCCTATCAAGTAACATTCGCGTAAACATTGTAATATCAAGTTTATACAGTTCATTGTGAAAATATATAATTTTATCTCAACAAGGAGTTTTTATCATCATCCATCAGCATATCAAGTAAAGGTGTATATACAAGATCATACAAAATGCGTCGGAGAAATAAGTTTCTTTTCCGAATACCTAAATGTAGAGTTGGGACTTTGCTGTGCTTACACATGTTTGTCGGCAAAACTTTAGAGCATCTTTTGCTTTAATACGGGTCGAATTGAGTTTTTTGTTGAAGTCGGCTAAAATTGATCTCAACCAAAACCATTTTTATTTTCATGATAGGTAATTTTTTTTTAACTTTTAACAAAAGGCGTATCCTTGCCAACTGTCACACAATAACCCTTTTCTTTCAGATCAACGCATAAGTAAAATACGTAATTTGCATCGATGACGTAGCTAGGGATCACTGTACCATCGATCTTGCGATTACGGCCTAAGAAAGTGTATTATTTGAGAAGTGGAAACTCTGACGTCACACTATGCAGTGATCGTAAAAATGTGAGATAAGAAATACGGCGATGAAGGAATTTTCTTTTACGAATCTAGACGATAACTCTAGAGTTGGGACTTTTGCTTTAAACTGTTTCTCAGTCAGCCTTAGAATAACTAAGTATTGTCTGTTTTAGTTTTAACCATTTATAACTGAACTAATAATGGCGTTGTTTTTTTTTTATACTGTGGTAGTACTTAAAGATCTGTGTGACGAAACCAGACCCAACGACGGTACACCCAGATATGGCACAAACACACACAGTCGGGGATCGAACCCCTAGCTACATCTATAACAAATAAAAGAAATCCCTTCAAAATATTGACCACCCTTAGTACGCCGTCCCTCTCGCACGTTTATTTGATGTATTTATAAAAGCTAGAATAGCGACTTGCGTCTTCTATTTCAAAATCATACCTATTTATTCTCGTTACAAGACGAGTTAAGCATTTCCTATTCCTATAATTCTAGGGTCATTCCAAAATCCAACCAAAAAATCCAAATGGTACTTCTAGGGTTAAAAAGCGCGCTCAAACATCAAACTCATAGCACGTTTGCTAAAATCAGGCGTCGTCATTACCTTGTGTGTAGAGTATTTAGGAGAAGTACAAGGTTTTACCTTATGTGTAGAGTATTAGGAAGTACAAGGTTTTGTATTTCGAGGACGGGTAGTGTATCTTGCATATGTTATTTTTACGGAAAAAGTCTATACATTTTTATGTATACTTTTCAAGGTTTTGCCCTTTTGTCTTTATGATCATTGATTAAAAAGTAAGTATATTGAGTCAAACGATCGATACGTTCATGAGAAATAATGCCTAAGAATACTGATAATGCTAGTGGTCCAATATTCTGCTCCAATTTAACAATCAGTATTATCGAACTTTTTACATAACGGCTATAGGCTTGATTAAATGCTCTAAGGCTTGATTAATTGAAACACGCCTCTCGAGGCACGCCAGGCCAAAGCTGCCAACTTTCTTGATTAAAAAACATCGCTGCATAATTTGAATGACGTTTCATGTCAGCGATACATTATTCAGATCATAGTTGGTGGATCTTTTTTATATCCACCTCGGGTTAGCACTTAGCCTTCATGATACATGACGTTCAGTGTAATGATAAGGCTGAAGGTGTAACGCACTACTTTCGACATCCTTAATCACTGAAGAACGGTTATTTAATCTAACTGCCTGAATACAAATATTGTTAACGTTAATGCTATGGCAACAGACTGAGATAAGATGGTGGAAGCTAGTCAGGCGGCCTTACAACACCTTCCACCAAACGAACCGAATACAATATGCTCTCCCTACTGGGAATCGAACCCGGGATCTATAGATTCTCTATGCCTGGTCCTGGTGGTGCGTACCACTAGACCAGTCTTTCCCAAAGTGGGCGATAACGCCCCCTTGTGGGCGCTGCATGCCTAAAGGGGGGTGGTAAGAGACCCAGAAAACAAATGGGGGCGTTGTAGAGGCTACCCGTGCTGAGCGAATTTGTGTACTACCTAACTGCGCTCAGGTCTCAAACTAAAGTTAACTCTTGCGGGTTATAATAAAAGTCTCGTTTGTGCTGGGGTTTCACCTGCGTGACGCCTAACGGTGTTAATAACGGCATGCGCATCTTAGCGCGCAAATCTTAGTTGAAGCAAATTAGTGTGCTAAGACCCGGCTTGTTGCGTATTATATCAAATAGCGCGCTAATAAATGACATTAGACGCAGCGCAGGTGAAGCTCCAGCATTAGAATGAATGTTTAATATCCGCTGATATAGCTTACAATAATTATTTCATTTGAAGTTATAGTGGTTTTTAAGTAGGTAAAAAATAGGGGGCGCTAAAAAATAATTTATTTATAAAAGTGGGTAGTAGACAAAATAAGTTTGGGAACCTCTGCACTAGATAATTTGAATGAGGTTCATGTCAGCGATACATTATTCAGATTATAGTCGGCGCTGAATAGTCCCCTTTATGAGCACGTGTCATGCAAATGCTGTCTTGTGCAAATAAAAACGGTATGACATTGAAAGTTTAAGCGATAACACTGAAATTCCATGGTATGGAATAGTTTTGTTTAAGGAAATACGGAAAAACTTGTATTGGGTCATTCCATGTAACGGGTGTTACAGGTCGTACGTCTTTACTTGACGATTAATTAATGATGCAAAAAGAAAACATATCCTTATTATTAGCTTAACACCCTCCACCTAGGTCTAAGTTTCGTCATCCGTATTAAAACTAACAGTAATAGCTAGCAGTAAAGAAATTAGGAACAATATATGTGCGTAACGGGCGTTACACGATTTTGCCTATGCTTTCCGGATTACCCGCAACAATAGCAAAAGTCTGCGAATTGTGTTTGTTTTTGAAGGGGAAAAAAATGTAAACGCATTTCTAAATAAATTCGCAACATTATAGACTATTCATATTAAAACAAAAATACACATAGGATTTTTCATGAAAATTTAAAAATGTAACGGGTGTTACAGCTCAATGTAACGGGTGTTACGAGTACGAAATTATACCAATATTTCTAGTAATAAATGTTTATTTGATCAAATTTTTGGCATTAAACAATATAGGAACTTAGTAGAACTTAGTAACATGCCTAAACTGCTCTCTAACATCAATATTTTTGGAAAAACTGTTATAGGTACAGTTCCCTTTTACAACACCGAAAAAAGAAAATAATTGTCAGATTGACATTGCGCGTTCCGCCGCCGCGCCGTTAGAAAGGAAAAGTTTTAGGCAGCCACATTATTTGATATGTTTAATAATTTTTAAAGCATGCCTCGTACGTGTAACACCCGTTACAAGAAAAGTGCATTTGTTTATTTAGCGACTGAGTTAATGTACGCATCATAAAATGCATTGAAAGGTTTTTAGATGCAACAACCATAAACCAGCACAATCAACCTTTTATTAGTCCTAATAAAGTCATATTAAAAATTGGTAACACCCGTTACGTAACGGGTGTTACCCATCATTCCCCACCAATATTTCACAAATAAATAAGCTGAACATCAAATAAATAGAAAATATTAGCAGTTCTTAATCATAACCTTACTTTCCCAAATGCGTTTTATGATGCGTGCATTAGCTCAGTCGCTAAATGAACAAATGCTCTTTTTTTGTAACGGGTGTTACACATAAGAGGCCTGCTTTAAAAGTTAAATAAATCTAAGAAATTATTAAAGTATTCAAATAATATTTCAGGCACTGGTTGCTTAAAACTTTTCCTTTCTAACAGCAAAACGCGCAATGTCAATCTGACGGTAGTTTTCTTGTTTTGGTGTTGAGAGTTTTGATAAAAATAAACTACCATCAATCGTATACAGTAACCTGACTTTAATATGTAAAAACCGGATAAATTTGAAACTAAATTAAAAAATTAAGGGTGGTCTATTAAAATATAGGCTTTTATGATTATCCTAAGACACATTTTCTTTTAAAATCAGCATTTTAAGAAAATATGTTGCGGTAGCGTTTTCCATGGAATGACCCTATTCTGGTTGACAAATCTTAATAACTGAAAAATGGAAAATGAAGTATTTAGAAAAAATCGACCCTTCTCACAATCAGCTCTGATGGGACCTTGTGAGACGGGTTGTTTTTTTTTCTAAATACTTCATTTTCCATTTTTCAGTAATAAAAATTGCATTGTGAATGCAAAAAACTAAAAATTAAAATAAATCTTAATAATATTTTTAAGTCAAAAGTTTGGATGTATGTTTGTTACTCAATCACGACGAAACGGCTGAACGGATCTGGATAAAATTTGGCACAGAGCTACATTATAATTGTCTAGAATAGCATTATATTAGGCAAACCCGGGTTACCTCGGTAAATTATCTCATTCCCATGTGAAACCTCATATAGTTCACGCTTCCCCGGTAAATTATCTCATTCCCATGTGAAACCTCATATAGTTCACGCTACCCCGGTAAATTATCTCATTCCCATGTGAAACCTCATATAGTTCACGCTACCCCGGTAAAATATCTCATTCCCACATGAAAACCTCATATAGCTCACGCGGGCAAAGTCACGAACAGAAAGTTAGAATTGAAATTAAAAAAATACAACCCGTTGGTTTAGGATATTTTTTATATATTTAGTCACGTCACGGTTACAATCAGAATTAATTCAACCGATGAGATGGAATTGCCTATATGTCCAATTTAAATATATTATTATAGGTAGGTATATTGGTTTCAGGAGCTGTGGAATGGGTTCCCGATTTCATGATTTCAAGACTTTTCATGCTTCCTAAGATCTGACAAATAACTTTCATATTCTGTTTTACCTTTCAAGTGGGCCCTCCACAAATAAAACGTTACGACTCTTCATGATTAACCAGAATAAGCATCAAATCGAAGGATAGGTACTTTTGAGCATTTTTTTAACAAATCTATTTTCCGATTCAAGGGCTGTGGATTGAGCCCTCGTGCGATTGAGTGGGGGCGGGCAGACGGGACATTTTAATTAACAACCTCCAGTTGTCATCTAATGACTCGTTGTGAAGTCGATAAAGCAATTGTTTCGGAAATACTGTTTTTCTTTAATTTGCAATTTTATAATATTCCGCTTTTTATACCAGCCAGGATAGAGGCCAAGACAGGTAAAATAAGATAATAATAATAACAAAATGTTGTCTATAAAATAAATCAGTTTTTAGTTGCAAGGATTTTTGTTAGAATAAATACCTTGTGTATTCCGGCAGCAGAGACGCAGGTGTATGTTGGGAAGCCTCCGAATATCGACCAACACCCCGATCACACAAGTAAATGTTAGATGCACCCACTCCCTACATGAGTCCACTGCACATTTACACTATAATATTACAAGCACCGCTGTTTATCACTGTACAATTACTAAATAGTTCATATATATATTACAATACATAAAACCAAATAATAGTTTGCTATATTTGAAGACAGTCTCATGACATGTATTTGTCACTGTCTTTTTAAAATAAAACAAAGACAATTTAGCGGCCAGTAAATCACTTTTTATGGATATACGACCTTAACACTTTCCCTTATTCATTAAAAAAAAAAAGGTTTGTTCTGTAGCCCTAAAGCGGCGCGTATCTTTACGAGCCTAGGCTTTGGAACAGCCTTGGTCATTATGTCGGCCAATTGATCAGCTGAACTTATTTTCTGAACATTCACCAATCCTTCTTGCACAGTTTCTCTAACAAAGAAATGTCGGATCCGAATATGCTTGGTTCGCTTGTGAAATTCAGGATTTTTCGCTAGTCTTATGGCCGCTTCATTGTCTACGAACAACTTGGGAATCGTGTCTAATGTGGCCATGAATTGAAAGATTCTTTGAAGCCACATTAACTCGCGTGCACCTTCACTTGCAGCTACAATTTCTGCTTCGGTAGTGGAGATAGCAACAGATGGCTGTCTCTGACTTAGCCATGACACAATGCCTTCACTGAATAGACAGGCAACGCCAGTGGTCGAGCGTCCCGTTTGCTCGTCACCTCCATGGTCTGCATCACTGTACCCAACGATTTCAGATTGTTGACTCTTGTTGTGATACTTAATGCCATGGTTTAATGTCCCTTTAAGGTATCTGAAAATCCTCTTGACTTTCTTCCAGTCTTCAATGCAAGGATTTTCTAGCTTTCGGGATACAACCCCAACTGCATATGCTATGTCGGGTCTAGTTCCCGTCATCAGATATGCTAAGGCACCAACTGCCTCTCTGTATGGAAAACTTCCTCTTGGTAAGTTCTCTTGAGTTGCAGTCACACCACCTTCTATTGGTGTTGAGATAGGGTTGCAGTCCAACATGTGAAAGCGTTCTAATATCTTTTTGGTATATGACTCTTGTCTTATGAAAATGGAACCGTCTTTCCCTTGCTCTATCTCCAGCCCAAGGTAGTATGAAGCCATCTTGCTTGTTATCTTCAAGCACTTTTGCAGGTCTGTCAGGAACTTGTTTGCTGTCTCCTCATCACTAGCAGCCACTAGTCCATCGTCCACATACAGCGTTAGCAAGACCTTCTTTCCTGCTGTCTGCTTTATAAATAGACATGGGTCGGCGTCAGCTTGTTTAAAACCCATATCGATGAGGATTTCTGCAAAGCAGATGTTCCAACATCTTGGTGCTTGCTTCAAGCCGTAAAGGCTTCTATTTAGCTTACAAACACGGTTGCTGCCATCATCGAAACCATCAGGCTGTTTCATGAAGATAGTTTCATGTAACTTGCCGTTCAAGAATGCTGTGGCAACGTCAAACTGAGTAAGGTGTAGGTTTTCGGCGGCAGCCACACTCAACAGTGCTCTTATTGTAGACATCCGTGCTACTGGGCTAAATGTTTCTGTATAGTCTGACCCTTTTCTCTGCTTAAAGCCTTTAATCACCAATCTCGCTTTGTACTTGTCCACACTTCCATCAGGGTTATACTTTATTCGGAATACCCATTTGCAAGGTAGAGCCTTTCTGTCTCGAGGTAGATCTGTCATTGTCCAGACTTCGAGCTCCTTTAGCGAGTTTATTTCCTTTTGCATTTTTTAAAATAAAACAATAGTAGATTGTATTACAAGGGAGCAAAATAATATATTTACGGCGAGGGCGCTATTTTGAATCCAGAGCGCAGTGAAGGATTCTAGAGTAGAATCTCGAGCGCAGCGAGGAATTCTAAAGTAGAATCCTGAACGCAGCGAGGGATTCAATATACGCCGCCCGAGGTGAAAATAATTTTGCGGCCGAGTAATACACTCTGCTTTTCATCCCCCTCTATAAGAAAAGCAGTAAAGACAACTCAAACTACCTACCTTTCTTTGTCGTTCGGATACATCATAGCGCTAGTCGGGCAAGAAAAAAAATTTGAGTTTTGAAATAAAAAAAAAATTAAATAAAAAAAATATATGTCCATCAGATTTCTTATAAGTATCTCCGGGGATGCCGTAGGGGGGTTGAAAATTTTGTTAGATTTTAGCTACGACTCACCGTTTACGAGATATTCTCAATTTTATAAAATTCCGTTTTTGAAAATTTCTCGGTCCCGAAAAAAGTCCCGGCCCCATACAAAATCAGTTGAATTATTTTTTAAGTACTGCACACCCTTTGCTACACTCCAACCTTACTCCAACCAATGCTTCTTTAATTATGTTCTAAATTCAAATCTCATTGTTTTGGACCCTGTTATGAAGCTGTTCAAAATTCAAATCTCATTTATTCCCCCTTGTCATAACAGGTAAAAAATGAATTGTTTTGGACCCTGTTATTAGATAAAAAATCATCGCTTTTCGAATCGATGGGATGAAAAGACAATTTAGCGGCCAGTAAATCACTTTTTCATCCCATCGATTCGAAAAGCGATGATTTTTTATCTAATAACAGGGTCCAAAACGATTCATTTTTTACCTGTTATGACAAGAGGGAATAAATGAGATTTGAATTTTGAACAGCTTCATAACAGGGTCCAAAACAATGAGATTTGAATTTAGAACATAATTAAAGAAGCATTGGTTGGAGTGTAGCAAAGGGTGTGCAGTACTTTAAAAAAAATTCAACTGATTTTGTATGGGGCCGGGACTTTTTTCGGGACCGAGAAATTTTCAAAAACGAAATTTTATAAAATTGAGAATATCTCGTAAACGGTGAGTCGTAGCTAAAATCTAACAAAATTTTCAACCCCCCTACGGCATCCCCGGAGATACTTATAAGAAATCTGATGGACATTTTTTTATTTTTTATTTTTTTTTTATTTCAAAACTCAAATTTTTTTCTTGCCCGACTAGTGCTATGATGTATCCGAACGACAAAGAAAGGTAGGTAGTTTGAGTTGTCTCTACTGCTTTTCTTATAGATGGGGATGAAAAGCAGAGTGTATTACTCGGCCGCAAAATTATTTTCACCTCGGGTGGCGTATATTGAATCCCTCGCTGCGTTCAGGATTCTACTTTAGAATCCCTCGCTGCGCTCGAGATTCTACTCTAGAATCCTTCACTGCGCTCTGGATTCAAAATAGCGCCCTCGCCGTAAATATATTATTTTGCTCCCTTGTAATACAATCTACTATTTATGGATATACGACCTTAACAATTTTGGTTTGAGCCCTCGTGCGATTGGGTGGGGCAGACGGGCTATTTATTTTTCAACACACTTGCTCATAAAGTGAGCCTTATTACATCGATCTTAGGGCCATAAACCGAACTATAACCCACGCGTGCATAATAATATTACAGTACTAGTTGCGTAATAGAATTATCCCTACAAAGTTAAGTAAGCACCTAACTGCAAATTATATGCGAGTAAACAGAGACTTTTCAATTTAACCGGGTAATACAGTATCCCTACAAAGTTAAGTTAGTACCTAACTGCAAGTTATATGCGAGTCAACAGGGTGCCTACCATCAACTCTTATTGCGGTTTTGTTTAGGAACCTACACTGATCTGCTTCGCTTATTCGTACCACGACAGCTTAATATCAATGACAGCGATTCAGTGATCATTCAATGACATTTCACAGCCGCTGAGCTGTCATCAACTCTTATTTGACTTATAACTCGGCCAAGTTAACATGTCACCTGCAGGTTATACCCGTCCCTTTCACTCTCCGGGCATGACAGAATCGAGTGAAAGAGACGGGTAGAAGAAATAAGGACACAAATCGTTCGGTCATTCACATTTAGCAATTCATTTGCGATCCAGTTTTTAGAAGGTCAGAGTACGAAAGAAAGCGATTCATTTTAGGAACCTATTCTGCATCGCGCTATTTTTGAATCGCTGTCTTAAAGTTGATGGTAGGCACCCTGAGCATTCTCAATTTCAGCGGGTAATAGATACAGTTCGTTTTTTGTAACAACAAAGAGGTTTTATACGGCTGAAAATCCATTTACGTTTTTAGAATAAATAAATGTGTCCTTAATTAAGACAAAAAACATAATTAAGTATATTATTATTATCAAATTATTTATAATTCACAATAATTTGTTATAAAACATTTGCATTTTGTCACTATTATTATACTTAATTATTTTGAAGTAGGCTGTATGGCTGTATGTAATCAAACACCTCACATTTGGCGCGTGCAAAAAAAAAAAAACTTGCGCGCTTTTTCCCTTATTTAATATTAGGTTAATACAATACAATATTTGTATCCAATAAATGTTTGTTTTTCCTCGCAAGTGTGTTGAAAAAGTGCGTATGAAACTCGTGAGCAACTTACTCACTAGACACTCGGCTGATTTACGCCCTCGCCTGCGGCTCGGGCTGCAGCCCACAGCCTCGTGTATAATGAGCAACCTAAGCTCACTTGTATCATAATATACTATAACAACCCACAGTCGTAATCTAATGAGTTATTGTGCGGTCTATAAAGCAATTGTTCTGGGGAAGCTGATTTCTATTGTTATTTATTCACTTTTTTCTTTACACTTCAACGTTTTCTTGTCGCGACCATTAGCTTCAAAGTTTCAATGTTTTCTGGCCAATAACCTTATAATATATGTTCTCAATAGCGTTATAGAGATATCCTACACATGACCTTGACACAAGCCAAGATAGAAGCCACACGGTAAAAAAAAATTGGAAGTATTACCGTCAATTTTCATTTATCTATTTTCCGTTTCAACGGCCGTGGATCAGGCCCTCGTGCGATTGAGTGGGGGCGGGCAGACGGGACATTTTAATTAACAACCACCAGTCGTCATCAAATGACTCATTGTCTATAGACTGCTCGATAAACCAATTGTTGGAAAATAATACTTAGTAACAACCATAAACTCGGATCTAGTAAACTTTTATGAACTTTTTGATATAAAACTAAAGGACGGTTAGAGTTGTTACAAATCTGGTAATAAGTTAAATAATTCTTCATAACTTTATCTAGATTCGTAAAGATTCAGAAACACGATTTTATTATTTTGCTTCAACATTTTTTCTTTTCGAAAATCCCCCTAAAAAATATGAAAATTCAAGATTATTCTCAAATGAGGTTACGTGGACATCAATAATATTTAGGCTCGTATAGATATTTTTTTTAAATCGCTAAGTAGGTATAGTTTTTTACTACCAAGCGATTTCGTGTTTTTTTTTTGCCTAATCTGCAAAATCAATCTCGCTCCCGCGCGCGTCATTTTCTCATTGCTATCGCGTTTCAGTCGTGTAGCACCGCGACTTTGTTCCCGTAGAATTCAGGAGCCTTACTGTGTGTTGTCAAACAACGTTATAGTAATGTTAATTGCAGGACGGAGCTATACACTGCGTATAGCGCCATCTAGCTTACAATATTACTCGTTGTTTGACAGTTCGCAGTAAGGCCCCTTATCTATCTATGCCCAAAGTTTAGTCAGTCTGAACTACCCATTAAGACCTTCCTAACAGTACCTGAACTTTATTTTTAGACAACACGACACAGGCTGCTACAACACGATTTCTTTTTAAATAAACAAATTAATAATACGAGTTGTTATATTTATATACCAACCTTATAGGTATATAAAACAATATTTTTATACAACCTTTATAAAGATACTTTAGTATTAAAATATTTTAAAATATCCGCAGCACATGAGCACATTGATACGTCATCTACCATTAATATAATCTATAAAAACCATGTTTTTCTTTACTTTCTGATATTTGGTTTGTAGCACGTGATTTGCTACGCGGATGCTACGGCGTAGAGCGTTCGATGCCTGATGCACAAAACTATAAATCTACGGCTGCCATCAATATTTCAATATAATCTATATGTAAAGCAAAACCCATTTTTTTTCCTTACTTTCTGAAATTTGGGTCGTAGCACGTGATTTGCTACGCGGATGCTACGGCGTAGAGCGTTAGATGCCTATTGCACAAAACTATACATCTACCATCTATACATCTACGGCTACCATCAATATAATTTATAAAACAAAACCCATTATTTTCTTAACTTTCTGATATTTGGGTCGTAGCACGTGATTTGCTACGGCGTAGTGCGTTAGATGCTTGATGCACAAAACTATACATCTACCATCAATATTTAACCTATAAAACCCCATTTTTTTTCTTTCCTTACTGATATTTGGGTCGTAGCACGTAATTTGCCACGCAGATGCAACGGCGTAGAGCGTTAGATGCCTGATGCACAAAACTATACATCTACCATCTATACATCTACGGCTACCAACAATATAATGTATAAAACAAACCCCATTTTATTTTGAACTTTCTGATATTTGGGTCGTAGCACGTGATTTGCTACGGCGTAGTGCGTTAGATGCTTGATGCACAAAACTATACATCTACCATCTATACATCTACCATCTATACATCTACCATCAATATTTAATAACCTATAAAACCCCATTTTTTTCTTTCCTTACTGATATTTGGGTCGTAGCACGTAATTTGCCACGCAGATGCAACGGCGTAGAGCGTTAGATGCCTGATACACAAAACTATACATCTAGCATCTATACATCTACCATCTATACATCTACCATCAATATTTAATAACCTATAAAACCCCATTTTTTTCTTTCCTTACTGATATTTGGGTCGTAGCACGTAATTTGCCACGCAGATGCAACGGCGTAGAGCGTTAGATGCCTGATGCACAAAACTATACATCTACCATCTATACATCTACGGCTACCAACAATATAATGTATAAAACAAACCCCATTTTATTCTTAACTTTCTGATATTTGGGTCGTAGCACGTGATTTGCTACGGCGTAGTGCGTTAGATGCTTGATGCACAAAACTATACATCTACCATCTATACATCTACCATCTATACATCTACCATCAATATTTAACCTATAAAACCCCATTTTTTTTCTTTCCTTACTGATATTTGGGTCGTAGCACGTAATTTGCCACGCAGGTGCTACGGCGTAGAGCGTTAGATGCCTGATGCACAAAACTATACATCTACCATCTATACATCTACGGCTACCATCAAAATAATTTATAAAACAAACCCGTTTTTTTTTCTTAACGTGCTACGGCTTAGCGCGAGATACCTTATGCGCAGAACTTACTCGGCAGCTAGACTGCATCATCATTATGCACCGCGCTGGAAAAATGCCAAATGGTGTGGTGTGGGCTTTTATATGACACGCATAAAAATTACTACCTAGGTAGATAACCGTGTCTGTGGTCTAGTAGTTCACATTACCGGTTTCAGAACCAGAAGTCCCAGGTTTGATTCCAAGTGTACATATTGTATTCAGATTGGTTTTTGGTAGGACTTGTTCGAAGTCTGGCTGGCTAGCTACCACCATCTTATCTAAGTCTGACGCCATAACAATGATGTTTTCAGCATTATTGTGTTCCGGCAGTTAAGGATAAGACCAGAAAAAATCTTTCCGTGTTCTGTGGATAAGATAGCCAGCTCCTCAGTGATTGAGGATTCCGCGAGTAGTGCGCTTCCACCTTCAGCCTTATCGCCACTTAACATCAGGTGGGATAAAAGCTAAGTGCTACCCCGTTGTAGATTAAAAAAACCGGTCGAGAGCGAGTCGGACTCGCGCATTCGTACCATTATAATATAATGTAGGTATCAGGAAGGAGGACAAATTGGCTGTAAATAAAACGTGAAAATGTTTTCATCGGCGAGGCTATATTCGTCCAGAGAATTTGCGGAGACTGCACCGCACCCAAAACTTGGGTCAGCGTTTTGGGTCTTTCATACGATACCCCATACTATGCCCTTATAGCCCCACTTCAAGTTTTTAAGATTCAGCCCCTATTGCAAAAAATGCATACATAATTTTTATTTGCAAAATAGTTGGGCAAACGTCATCTAAAACTATTCCAAATTTCAACTTGATAGCATTAGTAGTTCTCGAGATTTCCAGCTGTGACAGACAGACAGAGAGACAGACTGAGTCGCACCATATGGGTTTCTTTTTACCATTTTGCTACGGAACCCTAATTCTGGCGATGATCGAACAAAAACGGAAGGCCCGCGTTGCTCGAAGAATATTATAAAGAGGAAAGATTTGTTTGTTTGCATCGAACAGGCTCAAAAACTACTGGGCCGATTTAGAAAATTCTTTCACTGTTACAAAGCTACATTCTTCCCGAGTCCACAAAAACCAATAACATTAAAATAAATGATAAATAAAATAAACTTTATTGCACACTATTATAAAAACAACAAATAGGGACAGGAAAAAGACAACTAAAAGGAAGGAACACAATATGCGGCCTTAATGCTAGACAGAAATCTGTTCCAGTCCAGGCAACCTAGGGTGAAAGAAAACAAATAAATACCTAGGGAAATGGGTACATACTTATAAACGGATTGAGAAAAAGTATTATCTCCAGTTATACACGGTAATTTTTTTATCATCCCGGGTAATTTTGCACTTCTGTATGGGACAGCTGATTTTTTTTCGCGATTTCAGTTTTGGTCCCATAATAAAAGTTGTTTGTTTTCATGAGTAGAATAATCCCTGAAATTGTCCGGGGTGATAAAAATATTACCGTGTATAATTTGAAGCAGCACTATTCTTGGAAAAATGTTGTGATTGTGACCAATCGAATGAACAATTCAACACCGTCCGGCTTCGATTTGATCGAAGCCGTCCGGTCATATAGTAAATCAGTTTCCAGAATAAGCCCTAAGATTCTATTTTCAAACGTTTCGAATCGTTTACTCGTGTGGCACTCGTATCGTAACGTAATTCACCAACCAACAATGTTGCAAGGAAATCGTGCATTTTCATGATCGATATATACTCGTAAATTACCATTTTTATTTCCACTAGCTAAGTTTACTTCTACTATATCTAACAGAGAAGCCCATGGCGCAGTGATTACCGCGCTCGGCATGAGATTGTTGAGGTTAAGCAACTTTCGCAATGGTCGGTCACGGGATGGGTGATCAAAAACATTTCATTTCAAACTCCTCCGTGCTTCAAAAAGCACTTTAAGTCGTTGGTCCTGGCTGCATTTGCAGTTGTTAATACCCACCAACCCAAATTGGGCCCGCGTGGTGGGTCATGGCCCATTCTCCTTAGACATCGATACGGAAGGCCAGTGCCCCAGCAGTGGGGACATTAAATAGCTGATGACCTAATCTAACAAATTTATTTAACACTCGGGGCTCCGTTAGGTTTTACTTGCGTGGTACTTACTAGTTGCCGTGGGTTTAGCGGAATATTCATGATAATTTAAATAGTATATATTACTCGCGGATAATTAGGTTTCTACTGGTGAAAATTTTTACAAAATCTAAAATGAGTGTTGAAATTGTACTTAGAGAGTTATAGCTGCTAAGTTGCAGACAATTTTGATAAATATCTCGCTGAATAGAACACTAGAAAAAAGTTACGCTATCTGTGTACTGTTTATTATTTTGTTCCACTGCTGTGTATAGCACTTACTCTTCACGCTGAAGGTGGAAGCGCACTACTTCCCAAATCCTCAACCACTGAGGAACTGGCTATCTTATCTCTATAGCCGGAACACAACATTGCTAAAAAATCTTTCTGTGGCGTCGGACTTAGATAAGATGGTGGTAGCTAGCCAGGCGGACTTCGAACAAGTCCTACCACCAACCAAACCGAATAGAAATATGTATCGGTGTACCCCCACTGGGAATCGTAGCCGGGACCTTTAGGTCTGATACCAGTGGTCTGTATCACTAGACCAGAGAGGCGGCTAAAGTGCTACCTTTTCGAGCCTGAATCACCGAAGTAGCTTTGTTAAAAAAATAGATAGATTGGAACTTGTAAAAAAATGCGTTACCTTTTTTACACGACTGCCCAAAATGAAAGATTGTATTGTGTTTAAGGTTAATGTATGTATGTGAGTTTCTCTTTATAATTTATCATACTCTAGTTGTATAGCAAAAACCACACCCGAATCAATAATAAATTGTGAATTTTAAACGCTGTAAGACTATATAATACAACACAACACTTTATTGGCGTGAACTTGACCAGTTTACAAAATATCGCCACAAAAATAGCCGTAACTGTTTACAAACTGCCAAATCCCATGCTCTGAAAATTCTACCAAAAATAAACTTTATGGCGATACGATAAGAGCCATATAATAAGGTTAGGAAAACATAATGGTTTATATGCGGTCTATAGTACTTTTCAACAAGGTTGTTGGGGCATTATTTATTCTGATTTTAATAAACCATACTAGAAAGTGCGATAGGTACCAAAGGTTCTGTTTTGTTAATGATATATCTACGTATTAAGTACTGCCACATATGCAATGTGAACCTGTTATTTAGGTATGAATGTTTCAACCTTAATTTTAATTTTGTTATACTCAACAAGTACTTAATGTAAAAAACCATTAGTGGAAACTGTTAGGCTAGTGTGTTATAATATTGGATTCGTTTTTATGTGAAATTATGTAGCTGTTGTTTCCTAAATAAAGTAAATAAAGTAAAGTAAATAAATAAATAAATATTTTGCCTAAGGTGTTGAGTTTGAGAAGTTGGGGCCTGTAGAGTTAGAAGCTTGGCTCTACAAGAGATATGATAACTTTTTGATAGTGCGAGTGCGAGCCATATGGTCTTGACTTGGCCACTTAATACATGAAAATGTTTTAAAGGGATACTAAATTGATATCGTTATACGTAGAAAGCTTTTGATGCAAAGCTTATTAAGTGCTTACATGCAATAAAATGAGCCAATATTAGATTCAACTCCATCCAATCTTCCAAACAAGATGTTTAAATCTTACAGAATTGAAACAAAATGCACGTATTGAGTGTTCTTTAGGTATTTTGGAATTTTTTTTCGTCGTTTCGGCATCTTTTCAACGGCTATGATGACAGGTCAATTCGCGCATTCTTTATTAAACTGAACACCAACTCTTATTACTCGTATGATTTGGCTGTTTATTTTCGCTTGACTTTCATTTGTTTGCTATATACCCAAACATTCGTGAAAAATTGAAAATTAAGTAGGTATTTTAGAAAAAAAATCAATTTCAGTTTTTCAATAGTAAAAAATGCATTGTGAATGCAAAAAAGTAAAAAAAATAACAAACATTCGTGTTGGAATGCGAAGTAAACAGCCGGAACCACACCGAATGAACCAACGCGCTCCGATCGCGCTGCATGCAAGAGTGCGCTCAGCGGAGCGGTTGGTGACGACGTGCCTCGCATGATCCAAGTGAACAATTCAATTCAAATTGTTTTATTGCACTCATGTGGTATACATATAGATGACATTACCAAAAAAACAGAACCAAACATGAACCCTGTTAGGGTATAGCAACTTATTAAAATAAATAATAGAAACATTTAAAACAATAACTGGGATATTAATAATTGACAATTAAATATTACAAATAAAAACTCATTTATAAATTAGGAATGTCGTAAAATAATAGAATAAATAATAGAAACATAAAAAAAAAATAACAAGGGTATCAACTAAAATAGGTACTAATGATTGATAATTAAATATTAGAAATAATAACATAACTCATTTTTAAATTAGGAACGTAATTTCGGATTTAACTAAAATAATGAAATAATTTAACATTCATTTAAATATCAGAGGAAAAAAAAACATTTATTTATCGGAAAAAAACTCTTGCAATGAATAATAACACTTTTCAATCAATATTGTTTTTAATACTTTTTTAAATTTATTTAAATTATTTTCAGTTTTTATTGCTTCAGGGATTTTATTATAAATTTTTACAGCCATTGCATAGGGGCCTGTATGAATAAAATTAAGTTTTGATTTAGGAGGAGCTAATCTTTTGTGTGGCCTTAGTTTTTGGAGACGTTCTTGTTGGGGGAAGAGATGGGAATGATTTTTTACAAAGATACATAACTCTAATATATACATACATGTGATGTTTAGGATTCCTTCATTAGTAAATAATGAACGGCAACTTGTTCTTTCATCTATGTTATAAATAATTCTTAGGCACCGTTTCTGAAGCCTAAATAGTTTTATTGAGTCTACGCTATTCCCCCACAAAATGATGCCATATTGTAACCAAGAATGTGCATAAGCGTAATATGCGTTTAACGCGGTTTGTTTGTCACTGCATTTTTTGAGTTCGTATAACGCATATGTGAACCTCGACAGTTTAGTGGCAATTTTATTAATATGATGTTTCCAATTGATATGTGTATCGATGTTTATACCCAACAGTGAATAGGTGTCAACTGATTCTAATTTAAAATTTTGGAATGTGCAATCTATTTCACAAAAATTATATACAAATTCTATCCAAGATCCATGATCCACGATTTATGAGCCATGAGCCATGAGCCATGAGCCATGAGCCATGATCCATGATCCATGATCCATGATCCATGATCCATGATCCATGATCCATGATCCATGATCCACGATCCATATGATCTACGATACCTGAATCGCAGATCGCTTGATCGCGATTCAAGGTGGATAGTTCGGTGTGGCTCCGGCTATTGCGAAACAAGAATTATTTAATTTACAGAATTATCGCACCCGTGTTCATTTCAATAAACGTACGCAGTACATTACCGAACTTAAGATGTACATTTTATGACGATAAATTATATAGCTTTATGTTGTGTTGACTGTACATTTCTGATTCGACGCCCGTGCAGTGGTTTCCAAACATTGAACAAACAACTCGTAGTTGTTTACTCGCACTTCGACCGAGTTGCTGACGTCATCGACATTTCATCAGTACTCACCACAAAGCGAAAATATTTACAAGCTTGATGAAGAAAGAAATTCTTCAGAGCTTTTTCAAGAGTACGTGTAAACAGTGTAAACAAAGATTTGTATCGGATGCTGGTTATTAGCATTGGGTTGCAAGCAGTGGCTTTTACGCATGATGGAATACCTTAATAATTATATATTTGGTTTCATAGTTATGTAGTTATAAACTTCGGCATAAATGCTCCTTCATTTTATCAAATAACATTTTCGTTTTCAACACGTGTACGGTATGGCTTCTTTTTCTTAAAAGACGACGTTTGACGAACCGTATTTTTCACGACCGATATTTTTGACAGCGGTAATTTTTATTAAGTGCCTATGTTCACACGCACCACGAATCGTGAATAATGACAGACACCTCACCTACTTTAGAGTTTCGGGTTTTTTTACGATGCGTCAATGATGTATCCCATGTGAATGAGCTGTAATAAAACCCTCTTGACACCCTTTAATGAACACCTGTCCACAAACCAAATCACACGATACACAGTATTTGTATGAATGTAAAGGACGCAACATGTTGTTTGTGGACCTCTTAACGACATCGGACCTTTATTTATATTTTTAAGCCGGTAGCCGTAGCCCCCTTGTTACAACTGTTTTACATTGTTATGTTCCGGCTGTTAAAGATACGGAAGCCAGTTCCTCAGAAGCTGATGATTCCGGGAGTAGTGCGCTTCCAATCCAACTCACATCAGGTGTGTGTGATAAGGCTAAGCGCTACCTTTGTGTACCTATAAAAAAAATCTGTGCCACATAATATAACTTCCTGACACAAATTGGTCTTTTTTACACGAATGACTAAGAAGTGTTATGTGTTTAGGGTTAATGTATGTATTTAGATAATTCAATACTATAATGTTTTCTTCTTGTTTTTTTGATGATTTAACATTACGATACGAATATGCTAGCTTTGAAGCAAATGGTGTAATTACCACAAAGCCTTAAATCTCTACAAATTAATAATAATATATCACTAAAAAGCTCTTCGGATGAAATCGGACTCAATCGAGCATGAGAAAAACCAACTTACTTTGTTTATTTTGCAAAAGCTGTACCGACTCTTGACATTTGGATTGCTGAAAAATACCAAAAACCTTTACTGCAGCATGCAGAAAACACTTTCATGAATTAAAATCACGTATGCCATGAAAGAGTTGTCCATGAAAGTGACAATGACACTCTTGGCTATGAGACTACCCAGTTCCCATCCCGGCAGCAATTAAAATTAAACCCAAAACTTACGCGTGATATTTTTCAAGCGTGCAAATGTTTCAAATACACACAACTCCGTACTCCTACGCATCTGTCCCGGTTCTGACCCAGATCTAATTCGAACGCGCATGTCACTCGCCGGCCGGCGCGTGCGGCCGCGACCAACGACACTAAACACCGCTCTAGATTATTTCGTAACCATTTATTTTACTGCTTTTTAATCGTTTATGACACTAATATTACTTTACTATACATATTTTATTTAACAAATTTTACTAGCAATACAAATTCTGTATTTAGAGACGATAATCATACTTTATATTTTTTTATGATTTAGCGTCATTGATGACAATGATGACATAATTTATTCATTGAATTGAGTATACAGGATGATCCATCGGGACGGGCCAATATAGGAAAGTTTGAAACTATTATAAGATATTTGTTCTAAGGAACCATGTCGTCGATTTTAGAGTTAAGAAAATCTGCATTCATAGATTTTCAAAATAACTCATACACGTCTCGGGAATCGAACCTTGTCAGTTTTCAAAACAAAAATGTTATGTTATTTCACTACGAAAGTTAATTGTGTAGGTTGTTTGGAATACATTTTACTACGGATTGACGAAAGACACTCAAAAAGAGTGTATTTCGGCATAGTGGGTTTCGTTCGACTTTCGAATCTATATAATACCTACACTATTCTATTATACCTAAAGAGTGCCTAAAGACGATTATATTTTATTACAAGCTTTTATTACAAGCTTTTATTTAACTTGCAGTGTATGTATGTATGCATGTATGTCCGTTCGGGTCAAATCTTACAAGCCTTATTTGACCAACTTCCCAGTGTACAATTGAGGTGGAATTTTGTATGCAAGTTTGGTTTAGATGACAATACAATATTAAAGTACAGCCAGCAAAAAAGCTTGTCATAAAAATGAAATTTTTACTAAAAACTTATTATTTAACTTGCAGTGTATGTATTTATGCATGCATGTATGTCCGTTCGGGTCAAATCTTGCAAGCTTAATATGATCCACTTCCTAGTGTCCGATGGAGCTGAAGTTTTGTATACAGGTTTGGTTCAGATGACAATACAATATTAAAGTACAGTTGGCAAAAAAGCTTGTCATAAAAATGAAATTTTTACTAAAAACTTATTTATACTTAAGTTATTTTTTGTAATTACGTCATTGAAGTCAATATTTTGTTACGGGAGAATTAATACGTTTTGGTTGGATTTTATGCGAAATAGTGCGTTTGTTGAAAAGCCTGTAAAATAGCACTTAAATTTTACTCGCCAGTTCCGACAAACGGCAGATTATTTCGCAACTATTTATTTTACTGCTCCTTAATCGGAGAACATGCATTGGTAGTAAAGAAGAAATTATATCCCATTTTATGTATTTACGTTATTGTTGACAATCTTATGTTTGTTACAAGAGTAAATGAATGAACGCTTGAATTTTACTATTGAAGTTGTATGTAACTGAAATAGTTCGTTTGTATTTTTTAATCTTGTTTAGTTGATGCGCTAAAATTAAACGGGCTAGAAATGACCTTCTGAAGAATAGCTTGCAGTATCTGCAATGATTTTAAAGCCACATTTTTTAATAAGAATAGTGTAAGTATTAAAAATTTAAAATGAAGTATTAGAAAAGTCGACGTCTGAATTTTCAATTTTTCAATAGTGAAAATTGCATTATGAATGCACAAAAATAAAAAATAATTTGAAATAGTGTAAATACTTTCTACTACACCTTAGGTATAATGTAATTTCCTTAGCGTAAAGAAACATTTTCGTAACATGAGCAGTAGTTTATTGTAAGTAGGTTCGGGCTGGAAAAACACAATCTTTATGACAATAATTTTGCTTAAATAGCACTTCTGATTCGTTAAATTCAAATATAAATCATCCAAAGTTTTCAAACAGGCAATGTGTGCGCAAAGAAAATGATGAGAATCAAAATTCTCGTATACACAACGATGCAAAATAAAGCTCCACACGCACATATTTCACAAAGTCAACACTAGAATGACAAGTCACGCCTGCCTGCCGCATGATATTTGTATTGAACGCATCGTCTGATATAAGGCACATCAGCATAAGGCGGACTCGCAAGTCACTTGCTTACTCAGAATCCGTATGCTAATGGGCGTTTTCACATTGGACGATAACGGTAACGACACGATATCGGCACGATATCGTCGGACTGGCAGTTTCATACAATCACTACTAAATGCTTTCACACTGTGTCTTTACCGTCAACGATATCGTCTGTCGTGCCGATATCGGTGACGACACAAGTGCGGAAGATGCGAAGCCGGTTATTAACGAAAGTAACCAAGGGTAATTAACAGTTTATCTGTTATTTACTGCATTTTTGGGTTTTTACGCTAAAAGCCACCGCTAGGTAGCGCTTTTTTTTCTTAATTTGCTAGGTGTGAGTTCCGCGACGATTATGCCTGCTTGTTGATTGGTGGAGAGGAGAGAGGAGGTGGATCTCCTCCCGCCTCACCTCTCCCTTCTATTTCGAGTATGTAATATCGACAATGACCGAACGATAGTAATAATTTTTAAGTGACTTCAAAAAAAAGAAGCTTCTCAGTTTGACCTGTATTTTTTTGTATGTATGTTTGTCCGCGATTATCTCGCTTTTGGCTGAACTGATTTTAATGCGGTTTTCAGGAAAGTATTTGTTACATTTAGGATAAGGTTTTAGTATTTTAACCGACTTCAAAAAAGGAGGTTCTCAGTTTGACCCGTATGTATGTATGAAGGTTTGTCCGCGAGATGCGGTTTTCAGAAAAGTATTTGTTACATTTGGGAGAAGGTTTTGGTATTACAACCGACTTTGAAAAAGGAGGTTCTCAGTTTGACCCTTTATGTAGGTACATTATGTATGTTTGTCCGTGAATATCTCACGTTTGGCTCTATCGATTTTGATACGTTTTACATCAGATGAGTATTTGTGATTGATGCGGTTTATGTGTACATCCTAACATACTATAGGTATAAATAAAACACTTTCACGGATTTTTTCACGCAATTTATTTAACAACAACCAAGTTGTTAAATAAATTGCGTGAAAAAATCCGTGAAAGTGTTTTATTAATATGGACAGTTCGCGCAGAAATCTAAGATGTGTTTATACTATAGGTACTATTTACCAAGATAATAGGTAGGTACACGAAAATTGCCTGCATGATGCACTAAAAAGAATGACATAAAAAATATTTTTATAAAAAATAAAAGTGCCTTCAAAAAAATGCCGCCAAAAAGTCAGAAATAATACCTCTAACTCTAATACTGTATTCACAACAAATAACTTAAGTAGTACTTTGAAGTGCCCGACGTCTTGAAAGTACTTACTTACGTTATTTGGTGCTAATCCAGTATCGAGGTATTATTTATTTCTTACTTTTTGGTGGCATTTTTTTAAAGGCGCTTTTTTATATATAGGTAAGTAATATGTGCATGTAAAAATAATGTGCCTTATTGGTGTGGATCTATAATTGGTTTACTGTAGCTATTAATAGTTTCATAATTGGTATTTTAACTGTTGATCCACCGAATAAATAAAATGTCCTCGAAAGAGTCCTGGCTTATTCGAAAAAATTTATAAAACATTTTACTTCGCGCACACAGTTTATCGAAGAGAAGGTAATATGTTCCCTCTAAATATCGCACTTGAAGAATAGGATCAACTCAAAATGTTCTTTGACGATATCGTTTTTTTCGCCGTAAATATAAAAGATAAAGCAAACGTAATTTGTTTACTGCTGCCATTATTACCTCGAATACCTATACTAGTATAATAACTAATATAAAACTTGGAGCCGCGCGGTTACTTTAGCTGGCGTAATGCGACTAACCGCGTAGCAAGCTGCTGGTTATCGTTTCACACACCGATATCGTTCCGATATCGTGACGATATCGTGACGATATCGTTCCGATATCGTGACGATATCGTGACGATATCGTGACGATATCGTGCCGATATCGGCGGACGATATCGGGACGATATCGGTGTAATATCGTGTCGTTACCGTTATCGTCCAGTGTGAAAACGCCCAATAAGCCAGGCTGAGTGGTGCGTTCCCGCTTGCCATGATACATAGCGAATCGAAATGAAATAAAACCGGTCAAGAGCGAGTCGCATTTGCGCACCGAGGTTTTCGTTTCCGTTACATCATAAATATAAATATTTGGATATGTTACTTTACGTACAGTCTTTTAAAAGTAGAATAGACGGCGACGCGCGACGGAGAGACGTACAGGTGGATAGGCGAACAGGCAGACAGGTGGTAGGGCGAACAGGCGAACAATTAATTTACAAATCTACAAGCCACAACTGGCTATATTCGTCACAAAACTTGCGATGTAGAATATTGCAGTTTTAGGTCAGCGCCATCTCTTGACCGACCGATAGTGGAACTAATTAAATTTTAGTTGATGATTTTTGAAAAAGTTTACTATTTAGAGATCTCGTTTTATTTTTCCTGTATCTTTACATTCTATCACATATTTTATTTTTATTTTTTATTTTATTTATTTTCAAAGACAGTAACAAATAACACACTTATTTTGATGTTCGATTATAACTATGTTCATCATTTTTAACTTTTAATTAAGTAGTTCTCGAGATATCCAGCTGTGACAGACAGACAGACTGAGTCGCACCATAGGTTCCGTTTTACCATTTTGGTACGGAACCCTAAAAAGGAATATTCGTCAAAACAATTTGGCATTCGTATTTTACTTTTAAGTGGCCAGAATAAAAAAAAAATTTATTGTCGGTCACTCACGCGTCAAACTCTAAACACAGGTGAAAGAAAAAAAATTTTTCTTGACATTCATAATTATTTTCTTTTCGTTACCAAACTATGACGTAACTACACTTTGTTCTTGTCACAAAAGGGTTTTCCCTTCCCGTTCCTTACCGAAAGTATTTTTTTAATACAGTTGCTCAAAAAGTGGCGTATTGCAGGGACGTAAAGCGTTCGGGATGTGGGCTATTACACACTCGAACTTTTTCTTTACCTTTCCCGAACTCGTGCGTTTTCTTTCCCAACTGTCAAAATATTGTCTATTAAAAAGAAAAACCAACCACGAAGTTTTTACAAAAAAAAATCATAGAAGTTTTTATGATTCATGCAAATAATTCTAAAAAGAAGCTACTAATTTGTTTCAATATCAGATTTAAAAGTAATTTTAATTATACATTAAATTAATATTAGTATCGGCCAAATTAAATTTATGAATATAAAAAATACATAAAATTGGCTGTATGACCACAGATTACTAAATATGGTATGACGTGCACTATTTACCATAGTATCTGCATAAAGGAGTTTGCGCAAGTAAGTGAAAAGACAATGAGGGACCTTATTTCTTAATTTTCTAAATTAGTTTTTTCTGGTTTTTATTGTGGTAGGTACTTAGTATGGTGGAATTAGTGCAATAATGTGGCTTTAATGGAAAACGATGTGGTAAAAGAGAGAAATAAGGAAAGGCGCTCCTGTAGGATTCGGATTGCTTTTGTTAGGTTTCATTTCATCTAATTTAATTTAATTTTCATTTCATATCAATAAAAAAATTCTACTGAAGCCTTGGCTGTATGATCATAGTTTCCTTTGCCAACCCAGAATGAGTGAAGAAAACAAAAAAAAAGTCTCTGCTTATATTCTTTTACGATTAGTTAGTTGAGTTTATTGTGTTTTATTATTTTATTAAATTTGTTCAGTACACCCCTGCCTATACCGCGGAGCCGGCATGGCGCAGTGGAAGATTTATCATGAGTAGACTCCGGACAAGAACTAGGTTTCAGCCGGGATGTAACTGAACAATTGGACTGCGATACACAGCGGAGAGAATGTGAAGTAAGGTGATTTTACATACTGTGGTCTGTGCTGTAGAAAGTCCCTGGGCAGCGTGGGGAGAGGGGGGCCCCCCCTGTGGCTCCGTCTTCTTCTGCAGACCTTACCAAATAGTCACCTCACTCATAACACAAATAACAGCGTTCACAAGACACTGGGCGTTTCAACAATAGATACACAAAGACACACACGTGGGAGCTTTTTTTATTACGATATAGTGTCCCGACAACAAGCGCGTGTGGTAGAAAAGGTTATCTTTCAAAGCATCCGCGACCGGCCACTCCAGAGATGGCATCAAAACCTTGGTCGTACAAAACGGGATCACATAGATAATTTAAGATGTATTCAAACTCGATATGCCAGGCACATTCAACGCGAGCGATTTTTAACAAATTCAGCAAAATTATTCCGACATTTTTTTCAAGAAGAACTCCAATCAAGTGTCGCTGTCAACTTCAAGTGACAGCTAATGTCAATTTGACGTGACATTAGAGTTGCGTTCAGAAACGTCGATCTTTTCCGAACATCCCCCCGCCCCGGACCGTTAAGAACGGTACGTCAATCTACGGGTAATCGGGAGAGCCCACTAACTGCTCTCTTCAAAACCGAATCTCGAACCAAAACCTCAGCAAAACGAGGAACTCCGTCAGTTCCGGGGTAGAGTTTAACAATGCGCCCCCTTCGCCAACATAGGGGCGGCAGGTTAGCATCCTTAATCAACACGAGGTCGCCAGTCTGGGGTGGGGTGGTTTTATCTGTCCACTTCACGCGCTGTTGTAGGATATGCAAATACTCCATCGACCAACGTGCCCAGAAGTTTTGGGACATCTGTTTCAAAAGTTGGTATCGCGACAAACGATGGGATCCTACATCCTGAATCGGATATTCAGGCAACGCCAAAAGGGGCTGTCCGATCAAGAAATGACCTGGGGTCAACGCTTCCAGGTCATTCGGGTCCGAAGACAACGGGCACAAGGGTCGCGAGTTGAGGACGGCCTCAATTTTACAAAATACCGTATCAAGTTCCTCAAACGTGAGAATAGTTTCTCCAATCACGCGACGCAAGTGTGTCTTGGCAGCCTTTACACAAGCTTCAAAAATTCCTCCCCAGGTCGGACAAGCTGGAGGGCTAAACTTCCAGATTATCCCACGCCGGGAGAGGGTGGTTCCAATGTCTATTTTATTATCAACAAAAAACTTAACTACTTCCTTAAGATAATTACACGTTCCCTTATAATTAGTACCACAATCGGAACGTATCAATGACGGCAGTCCTCTACGGGAAACAAATCTGCTCAAGGCGGCGACAAAGGCTTCGGTAGACAATTCCGAGACAATTTCCAAGTGGACAGCCTTGGTGGACAAACACACAAACACGCACAAGTACGCCTTATAGGTTTTAGCATTACGCAGTCTCGAAGCCTTTACAGTAAAGGGACCGGCGAAGTCGGTGGCGACTCCGGCAAAAGCTCTACATTCCGTGACGCGATCAGCAGGCAAATCACCCATCTGGGGCTGCATGGTCGCGGCCTTCAATCGATAACAAGGCAGGCAACGGAAAACCACAGTGCGAATGGCTCGACGAGCAGACAAAATCCAAAATTCACGCTGCAAAATGGCCAACAAAGCATTACAGCCAGCATGTTGTGCATTCACATGGCGATCTGTTATTATCAGTTGAGTCAAATGTCCGGCTTTAGGTAACAAAAGGGGGTGACGAGCTCCATACGGCAGGTTCGCATTTCGAAGTCTTCCGCCGACTCGCAAAAGCCCACTCTCGTCCAGGAAGGGATTCAATCGCGATACCGCGCCCTTCAACTTGCGACGGCCTAAACGCAAAATTTCAATCTCGGACTCAAAACTATCAGCTTGTACTCTCCGGACCCAAAACAAGAGCGCGTCCCTACGCTCGTCCGGAGTGAGAACCGACGAATCACGCCTCGCGCGTGGGTTTCTGCAATTGTACACAAAACGTCTGATCCAAGCGGTAACACCAAGCAGCTTCTGTAAGGAGCTGTACCGATCCAACAACAAATCCTTTTCCCCGGCGGGGTTAGTCTCCAGGACGCATGCCCGCATATCAGGAACGGCTACGTTCGACAACGCTGGAGAGGGCGGCCACTCCGACTCAGGCCGCATCAACCACTGTGGGCCCCACCAGAGGGGGTGGTTAATTAGGGTTGGGGCTACACAACCCCGAGACGCACAATCCGCGGGATTCATGGTTCCCGGCACGTGTCTCCAAATCAACTCGATGTCGGAATTACAAATCTGCGACACTCGATTGGCCACAAACACGTCCAAGGTGTGCGCCGGAGCCTTCAACCAACAAAGGACGACCTGACTGTCCGTCCAAGCATAAACCTCTTGTATCTTAATAGATCGACCTAATGTGAGCCATACGTGGTTCAACAAACGCATTAGGAGGGCAGCTCCACACAATTCCAACCTCGGGATCGTATGACGAGTCCGAAGGGGAGCGACTTTGCTTTTCGCTATCACCAGATGCACAGCAACAACTCCGTCAACCGTAACGGTGCGGAGGTACACGGCCGCAGCAAATCCACGTTCGGAGGCATCGGAAAAGCCGTGAAGAGTAACTTTACAATTTTCAGAAGGGAGGAATAGCCTCGGCAAATGCACTTCATTAATCTCGGGGAGGGATGAAACGAAGCTCGACCAATCTCGGAGTAACTCGTCCGAGAGGGGTTCATCCCACGACACACCCGAAGCCCATAACCGTTGCAAGAAACACTTGGCCATAAACAGCACGGGGCAAATCCACCCATTGGGGTCAAAGGTACGTGCGACAGTAGACAATACTAAACGCTTGGTCCAGACTTTCGGTGGTCGTAAATCCACACAATACGTGAAAGTGTCAGAGACCGGTTTGTACTGTACGCCAAGGACGGTCACCACATGGGGATTATCAACATTTTCGAATAGGTGGGGGTCCTGCTGGTGCTCTTCGGGCAAACCTACCAGTACATCAGGCGAGTTGGATATCCATTTCCTCAACTCGTAACCTCCCGACTTCAAAAGGGCGGTGAGTTCGTCTCTCAGGACAATCGCCTCTGAGACAGATGAGGCGCCCGTGCAAATGTCATCCACATAGACGTCACTGGCCAAAATGGCGGAGGCGCGAGGGTATCTCAAGCGCTCCTTCTCGGCCAACTCCAACAAAGAACGAATCGCAACAAACGGGCTCGAAGCCAAACCGTACGTATTCGTATTCAATTCATAAATCAACAAGGGGTCCCTAGGACTCTCTCTCCACAAAATCAATTGGTACCTCCTATCCTCTGGATGGATGACCGTTTGTCTGAACATCATCCGGATGTCAGTCATAAATACAATTTGGTGCCGCCGGAAGTTGGTCAAAATGTCTGTGATCTCCGTGTGCAGCTTGGGACCTACATGCAGACACTGGTTCAAGGACGCTCCAGTAGAGGTGGGAGCCGAACCGTCAAAGACCACCCGAATCTTTCCGGATTTCAAAACGGCGTGGTGCGGCAAAAAGAAGTGCTCAACGGAGCGCCAATCCAAATCGCTCACGGACATGTGCCCTAACTCCTCATACTCCCGCATGAATTCAACATACTTCTGGCGGAAGACCGGATCCTTGCTCATGCGACGCTCCATCGCCACTAGCCTACGTTCCGATAGCGGTCGGGAATCGCCCAGAGGAGGTCGGCCGGCACGAAAGGGGAGACGGGTGATCAAACGACCAGAGCGGAGGCGACCAGTGTTATTCTGGTAATACAACTCGCATTCATCCGCTACTGGGTCGACCCGCGGGGCTGGTGGAGGTTCCTCAACCTCCCAAAACTTCTGCACCACTTCGGAGAGAGACACATTAAAAACAAGACCGCGATCCTCATCAAGGGAATCCAAAACGCGGCGAGCAGGGCCCATCACAACTGTACCGAGTGTCGTCTGCAGAGCTACCAAGCCATCTGGCTGCAAAACTCGCTTCCCCGTCAACAAAACTCGCCCCAGGACATCGGCTCCAAGGAGAGCATCAATCGGGCCTGGGCGGAAGAAATTTGGATCGGCGAGTGGGGAATCAGACACCAAAGACAACATACTCGGTCCCAAGTCAACTGAAGGTTGACGGCCAACAACTGTGTCCAACACAATCGCCGAGGTCTTAATGCCTGGCGTGGACTTATTACGTGATGTAAATGTGAAGTCAACATGCCCTAACAACCCGGGGACTTTCACATCGCCAACACCTCTCACGCCTTCCGTGTGGGGGTGCACCTTGAGGCCCAACCGCCTAACTAACCAAGATGACACAACACACCCCTGAGCACCGGAATCCAACAAGGCGCGAACTTCCACAAGGTCGCCATTCAATCCCCTGACAAGCACAGAGGCCGTGGGCAACAAAACGGTCTCTGGAGGGGTGGCTACAATCGACCGTAAACACGTTGATTGCTAGTATGTGGGGTCCCCAGACGTCCCCCCATGGTAAGGGGGTCGCTCATAGCGATCCAGTGGGTCCCAGTCTCCCACATACTGCCTACGTCCAAATCGCCCGGTATCAGGCGGGTTATATCTCCCGGCCCCTTGAAGACGGGGCGGGCGCCGCTCCAAACGCGGGTATTCGGCGAGCGGCGGCGAGAATCGGTGCCTATCATCCACCGTGTACGTCGCCCCATAGTCGCGGGGGCACGGTGACCGATTTTCAGAGGGGGGGTCCCGGGGACCCCCGGCTGTGCGAGGCTCAACACGTTGCGGGGGGCTTCTACGACCTCCCGCAACGCTCGCAAAATCGAACCCCCTAGTTGGGGACCGAATTCCCATTGGGGGGTCCATGGGACCCCCGCCCGTGCGAGGCTCAAAACGTCGCGGGGGGCCTCTACGACCTCCGGCAACGCCCGCATAACTCATCCCCATCCTTGGGGATCGGTTTCCCATTGGGGGGTCCCTGGGACCCCCGCCCGTTTGAGGCTCCAAACGTGGCGGAGAGCGTCTGGGGCCACTCTGGTGGCCACTAGAACTGCTGCGGGATGCAAACACCGCGGGGGGTCCGAGCCCCCCACCCATACGAGGTGATCCTGCAGCGACGCGCTGCGGCGCTCCGCCGCCCTCTGGGCTGTTCATGCAGAGGAGGGGATGGTGGTTGCCCTTACAAAAGCGGCATGGGTGCGCTTGGGTACATTCGCGCTGCATGTGCAGGCCCAAGCACGAGTAGCACCATGTCCGTTGTCGCGCGATCGCTCGACGGCCTTGGACGCGCTGGTCGAGGAACTTATCACAACGGGTCGTGCTGTGACCCGGTTCCCGACAGTACAAGCAGCGGGCGGTCTCCTGGACGGCGGCATAGCGGCCGGGCGCGCGAGGGGCCATCCGCCCCCTACGGGGGGGTCCGGTGGGGGATCTACTCTGTGGCACAGGTCGTTCGGGTCCCATAGGACCGGCCAGAGAGGAATTATCTGCCAGTCTACTTTCTCCTTCCAGGAACGTCAAGAGGTCCGAGAAGGGTGGCAGATAAGTCGCACTATCCCCACCATACTGCTGCTCAAAACGGACCTTAACAGAGTCCGGCAACTTTCCCAGGACAATGTGCAGTAACAAAAACGACCACTGCTCCACTGGGAGTTTTAAGTTTTTCAATGCGTTGTAGGCAACCAACAGCGGATTCAACAAAGCCACTCTCAAGTGCATCACGCTGGCAACGCGGGGTAAATTCAAAATGGCGGCAACATGGTTGTCCGCCAGACGTCGTACGTTCTGGTACCGACGGGCAATCAAATCCCTAGCAATAGGGTAGTTTTCATCCGAGGGGGCCAAATGTTGAACCGATTCAAGGGCCTCCCCTTCCAACACGGATAACAGGTAGGCCAACTTCTGGCCCTGGGTCAAATCATCCCGGGCATGTACCAGACTATCAAAAATATTAATAAAGCCCTCCCAGTCCTCTAGACGACCAGCAAAACGCCTTAAGTCTAAGGGGGCCAATCTAGCAAAGAGAGGGGGCATACTCTTAGATGTGACCGGGGACGGGCTCGGTTCATTCTCTCTTGCCACTTGCAAAGGTCGAGCTACCTGGGTAATTCTGTCCGCAAAATCATAACACTGGTCCACATCCAAATCGACTTCTTGTCGCATTTCCACATCGGCCTCAACAGTCCTTTCCAAAAATAAGGCATACTGTTCATCAACAACAGCCAAACGTACGGGCAGATCTACGTATCTGTTCAACAAGGCCTCCGTCCTATCAGGTCGATCCAACAATGCGACTGCAGACGCTAACCACCGTAACTCAGAACGTATTTTGGCTTTAGCAGAGGAGGCCGTCATTGTAACGTCACAAATTTATCAACAAAAACAACAAATTCAAAATATTCACTATACCACAAAATCTCCAATATTTGGAGGTTATTACTAACCACAAAATTCCAATATTACAACAACAAAGTATTTATAATGACACAAACTCTTAAATATCTGGAGGTTATCAGAAAACAACAAAACTCACTGACTATTGAAATTCACTCAAAATCACTGACTATTGAAATTCACTTGGATATCAACACAACATACTGTTACACAACAACAAGTTAATTTTAATTATTTCAAAGCACAAGTTTCAATGAGTTTCAATGTGTAAACAATGTCCTAAATCATCTAAGTTTCACTAAGTATTGAGTGCAAACTTATTAGCTAACCTTTTATTAGCTATTATTTTAGCAACAAACTTGTCAATATTCACAACTCAAATTTGCTAACAAAACTGAATAATAATTATTATGAGCAAAGAAAGGCATCTGTTTACATTTTGGAACCTCAATACATGACAATTAATTACAAGACATGGAACCAATAACAAAGGAATGCTCTTTACTTTTCAAATGCAAGTTAATTACCATTTACAAGTACAAATTAATCTATTCCGGACCAGATGGTCATCAAACGGCACTGATTAATAGACAAACTTTTGGCGTGGGCCTCTCAGGCCTTCAAGCTACGCTCTTGCTACCAAAAAATGTTCAGTACACCCCTGCCTATACCGCGGAGCCGGCATGGCGCAGTGGAAGATTTATCATGAGTAGACTCCGGACAAGAACTAGGTTTCAGCCGGGATGTAACTGAACAATTGGACTGCGATACACAGCGGAGAGAATGTGAAGTAAGGTGATTTTACATACTGTGGTCTGTGCTGTAGAAAGTCCCTGGGCAGCGTGGGGAGAGGGGGGCCCCCCCTGTGGCTCCGTCTTCTTCTGCAGACCTTACCAAATAGTCACCTCACTCATAACACAAATAACAGCGTTCACAAGACACTGGGCGTTTCAACAATAGATACACAAAGACACACACGTGGGAGCTTTTTTTATTACGATATAGTGTCCCGACAACAAGCGCGTGTGGTAGAAAAGGTTATCTTTCAAAGCATCCGCGACCGGCCACTCCAGAGATGGCATCAAAACCTTGGTCGTACAAAACGGGATCACATAGATAATTTAAGATGTATTCAAACTCGATATGCCAGGCACATTCAACGCGAGCGATTTTTAACAAATTCAGCAAAATTATTCCGACATTTTTTTCAAGAAGAACTCCAATCAAGTGTCGCTGTCAACTTCAAGTGACAGCTAATGTCAATTTGACGTGACATTAGAGTTGCGTTCAGAAACGTCGATCTTTTCCGAACAAAATTGCTTAATTTTTTCGCAACTGTATTAAAAATAGTTGTTCAGTACACGTGCGGAACCGTCATTGCAACTTGTTCCGACTTTCAACCCTCACCTTCGGCTGCGCCTCGGCTCGGGTAGACATTTGTCGGAACTCTTTGCAATGACAGGCTTTCCGCACTTGCAATGAAATCTACTATTTTCATGTACCTTGTTGTTATAAAGCCATTTCGTTCATTACTCATTACCAAATCTCTTTTTAGGCTTTACCAAGTCCGCGTGGGACTGCGCGTGTCCCCCAAGGTGCCGGTGCACATCGAGGCGTCGGTGTCCAGCGGCAACGGTGCCGCGCGCACCGGCCGGCCCGCCGCCAACGCCTCGCTCATCGGCGGGCTGGCGGCCTCGCGCGCCTTCCAGATCATGTACAGAAACGAAGAGGTCACGCTGCGAGACATCGTACACTTCAGAGCTCATTTGCTAGGTGAGGCTAATATTACAACAGTGCCACGCGCACCGGCCGGTCCGCCGCCAAGATCATGTACAGAAACGAGGAGGTCACGCTGCGAGACATCGTGCACTTCAGAGCTCATCTGCTAGGTGAGGCTAACATTACAACAGTGCCACGTGCACCGGCCGGCCCGCCGCCAACGCCTCGCTCATCGGCGGGCTGGCGGCCTCGCGCGCCTTCCAGATCATGTACAGAAACGAAGAGGTCACGCTGCGAGACATCGTACACTTCAGAGCTCATTTGCTAGGTGAGGCTAATATTACAACAGTGCCACGCGCACCGGCCGGTCCGCCGCCAAGATCATGTACAGAAACGAGGAGGTCACGCTGCGAGACATCGTGCACTTCAGAGCCCATCTGCTAGGTGAGGCTAACATTATAACGGAGCCGCGCGCACCGGCCGGCCCGCCGCCAACGCGTCGCTCATCGGCGGGCTGGCGGCCTCGCGCGCCTTCCAGATCATGTACAGCAACGAGGAGGTCACGCTGCGAGACAACGTGCACTTCAGAGCCCATCTGCTAGGTGAGGCTAACATTATAACGGAGCCGCGCGCACCGGCCGGCCCGCCGCCAACGCGTCGCTCATCGGCGGGCTGGCGGCCTCGCGCGCCTTCCAGATCATGTACAGCAACGAGGAGGTCACGCTGCGAGACAACGTGCACTTCAGAGCCCATCTGCTAGGTGAGGCTAACATTATAACGGAGCCGCGCGCACCGGCCGGCCCGCCGCCAACGCGTCGCTCATCGGCGGGCTGGCGGCCTCGCGCGCCTTCTAGATCATGTACAGAAACGAGGGGGTCACGCTGCGAGACATCATACACTTCAGAACTCATCTGCTAGGTGACAGTGCCACGCGCACCGGCCGGCCCGCCGCCCGCCAACGTCTCGCTCATCGGTGGGCTGGCGGCCTTGCGCGCCTTCCAGATCATGTACAGAAACGAAGAGGTCACGCTGCGCGACATCGTGCACTTCAGAGCTCATCTGCTAGGCGAGATATTACAACGGTCATAAGGGCAATTTAAGGGTTTAAAAATTTTCTGATGAATAATCAAGTGAGAATAGTCTATTTAGTCGAACTGGTATGCTAATCCGATTTCATAGCTGAACGCCAATGTGAGATAATTTGATTTAGACTCAAAAATAACTCTCCTTTTCCAGTGGACAGCCGCAATCTTAAAGAATCGTTGGAGCGAGCAGAGTGGAGCCTCGGAGTAGAGCTGTGGTGCAGCGAGGGGGCGCAGTCCAACACCCTGACGCCCGTCTCCTGCAGGGTGCTCAAACTGCACTTCCAGCCGTCCAACGGGCTGCACTACCACCTGCCGGTGCTTTTCGACTACTTCCATCTGTCGGCGGTCTCCATCACCATCCACGCGAGCCTGGTCGCTTTGCACCAACCTTACATCAAGTGAGTTGCTATTATTGCGGTTTGGCCACACTAATGAAGGCAACTGAACGTCATTTGGGTGAAGAGTTATTAATCTATGGGTAGATGTTCAAAGTCAAAGTCAAATTTGTTTATTCAATTTAGATTGTTATTTACAATACTTGTGAATGTCACAGAAGCTACGCCATCGGTTCGCAAATCCTACAGCGGGAGACCTTGGAGAAGAACCAGCAAGAAACTCTAATGGTTGTTTTTTTCTCCCTGTTTTATTTCATACAGAGTCGTCAAATTGAAAAATGACCTTAACATGGATTAAGGTCAGTTTCCATCACAATTACACAATGGGCTATTTTTATGATAAATACAGTTAAGTATAGGCGAACTAATGATCATAGCGGCGAACAATTTTCAATTAGTTACTTTAAAAACAAAAGACAATTCTACTATATACTGCAAGTTGCGCCATACAATGTTTCAAACGTAATTCTCAATAAAATGAATAAAAACAAGCAGACCCATTCCCACTGGCAGCACCCGTTCACGAGCATGACGCATGAACCAGCCATCGCTTCGCTCAACCAGATTTTAGGGAACGTAAACGACCCGCCTCACACGCCACCAGCGTAGAAATGTTTTAGTGTTACTATACAAAAGTTGTGTAGAAAACGGTCCATACAAACTGCGAAAACGTTAGGTATCCAGCAATGAATTTTCGGTATGTTGTTGGAATGCATAAGAACTGATTGTAGATTTGAAAACACTCGGATTCTGAAATTTCAACTAGCATTCCTATTCCATTAGACTATTCCACGTCAGATCTTTATATCATACCTGCCACATTTACGTTAGTAATTGTTTTTTTTTTTCATGTCTGTTACAAAAGGAAAAGCATCATGCATTATGTGCAAAGCTGGTAAGTTAAGGCTTGTACTATTATTTATTTTGTGGTTAAGGGTCGTTAGAAAAAAATCAGTAAGTACATGAATCAAAATATGACTCGACAAAAAATATTTCTGATACCGTAGTTAATTCATTAGAATCTATCCAACCAGCTTTAAATTGAATTTGTAGCAAAACCACAACAAAAATTACTTAGTTTTACCACACCTACGACACTCCATACTACAACCCCCGCTTAATAACCTTCTACTACTACGTAACTGACATAACGTGTGTACACGCGCCAAATGTGTGCGTCAACGATGCAGGGATGACATCCGCCGTAGCGCACTCCGGAGCTAGTGGTACAAAATATATCGACTAGATGGCGCGTGCCGCATGCGTCACGAAATAACTTTGCAAGAGCGTCCCAATTTATTATTTACGTATGTTTATATTATGTCGGGTAAGTTCGAAAGCAATCATTTTTCAGCACAAAAGCGATTGTCAAAAGGCCGTGTGAGTGGCACAATGTACTTTGTATTGAAATCTTCAGAAACGAGAACTTAACCGATGTCACCTGTCGTACGGTACTAACTAATTTGATAAAAAATTAAATCAATACAACATATAAAATTGTCTTTAATCATCATCATGCTATCACTACATAGTATAAAACAAAGTCACTCTCCACTTCTGTCTGTCTGTTTGTAAGCTTTCTTTAAATCACGCAACGCATATTTTTAATTGAAAATACCGATTCCTGTACTCGAACTTCAAAAAAGGGCAGTGTCATAAAACAAGGTGCTCAGCAAAAAAACAATTTAACTATAATAGTCTTATTTATTTTTAGACGAATTTCTGTGACCTAACCTAATAGTTGTATAAAATCAAATTTCCTTATCATAAAACAAAGTCTTAAGGGTAATAATATTTCTCATTGCTACCGTCAATGGTTTCTATTTCAATTCCGGTGCTGTCATTGTATTACAGTTGCATCCGATTAAAATAGATGATCAAACGAACTACCTACTGTGAAGTTCGATCGCTATTATATGAGTCGTTTCATTCGAAGATATAATATTTACAGAGTAGTCCCTTTAACCTACAGGCAACTTCGCACGTCTTTAGAGATTAAAAAAAAAAAGTTCACTGATCTGTCATTTACTGTTCTGTGGTCAGTTTGACGCCATTTTTCTCATTTCGTTTAGAGCAAGTTCAGAGTAATAGCGGTGTTCTAGAACAAAACTTAACTAGTGGGTTTGTAAACCTCCGCCTGCAGCTGAGGTTTACTGGGCTGGGCGGGTTGCTATATCTTCGAATGAAACGACTCATATAATAGCGATCGAACTTCACAGTAAATCGTTTGATCATCTATTATATTTCGTCGTTTCATTCTTTGATATAATATTTACAGAGTAGATGTTTAGAGATTTAAGTTTTGTTCTAGAAGAAGTGTTGATGGGTTGTTTTTATAAGAATAAATAACCATCTCAATTAAACATATTATGTATTTGTTCATAAGCAGAATTTAAACAATCAACCCTTAAATAATATTAAGTTTTCTCCGTACAAATTAAATACCTAATCATAAATCAGCAACAAAAAAAAAGTAACTAATCATTAGTAGGGAACGTTACGGTTCTCGCGAAGACATCTTCGCTTTCAATAGGCCGGTTATAGAACCTAGCAAAGGCTGTGTAGATGTAGGTACTTGTCCAACCAGCTGTTTTTCTTATCTCGTCTACAAACACTGAGTCGTGAGCAAGCACGGTCGAGATGGAGGGGTATCGTGTGCTATGGCCACTCTCTCCCAAGCTCCCAACAGCTTATTTAACCCAGCGACTTATAGACTGCGAGCTGATGCGCTTGTGGAGTTTTTTGTATTTTAACAACAGTTTGTCTGAGTTCGAAGTCTTCATATTTTTTGAAAAATATATATGATCGACGAGGACTGAAGCAGGGCATATATTTATTTTCACTTAAAATCTGTGTTGTCTGCACTGAGTGTGACACCTGTGAAGTACTTGTACTTGGAATTTCTGTTGATGTTTGAGATTTGCAAGTACTCTAAGAGGCTATTATCAGTTTGAGTAAATTTTGATGTAAATACGAGTAACAGATGAGTCTGCTGGCTGCAGTAATAATAGGGTAGGGGCTGCATTTTTCTTAGAAACTCTTTTTGCGCGGTCAGAATTAGGGAAATGAAGTTCGCAAACAAAATAACTAGTATGAAGTGTCTCCACGCTTTTTTGGTTTAAGGCGATACTCGGAAAAATTGTGCTGAAGCGAGATAGCAATGAGAAAACGAAGAAAACGAAGAAAACGCGCGCGGGATCGAGACCGCTTTTGCAGATTAGGCAAAAACAACAAAATCACTTCGTATTAAAAAACCACAGCGATTTAAAAAAAATGCTTCTATACGATCCTAAATATTATTGGTGTTCACTAATTAAACCAATTTCCAATAGTGTAAGTAACCCTATTTAATATCTTGAATTTTCTTGACTAATCTTGAATTTTCCTATTTTTAGAGGTTTCTTTTCGAAAAGAAAAAGTGTCGAGACAAAATCATATAATCGTGTTTTTGAAACTATACGAATCTAGATAAAGGTATGAAGAAATATATATCTTACTACCAGATTTGTAACAACTGTAACCGTCCTATAGTTTTAAATCAAAAAGTCCATACTTTTTCCGAGTAGCGCCTTAAGTCCATTCGACCAATTTCTTTAATCCAATACTTGCACCTAATGAAAGTTAAACCAAATCAATAAAAGATCCTCTAATTTCATAGAATTTAATCGTATCATAACATTTATTATTTGGTCAAACAATTCGTATTGGAATATTTGTTTTCTGTTAATATTAAATTTGATATCATTCATCTACGAGTCAACTGCATATACGAACGCCACTGCAAGGTTATATCGCACGATCCTCAAATCGAAGTTTGCTTACGAAATATAATGACATCGTTGACTTGGTTACATTCTTGTTGACTGAGTGACTGACAAGACAACCGACTACCGTGTGACGTTTACCCTTTGGTTTACTCCTTCAATGCGGGGGAAATGAATTGGCGGGGGGAGGTGAGTGTCGCTTCTTTACGTTAGTAATATTATAGTATTCTTTGGTTTTACAGTGCGACAATTACATATTGGGTGATTACTTGATTAGGTACATGCAAAAATCAGCCGATGATGTAGGTACCGCGAACCGTAGCTTCTTATTGATTAAGTAATTTGCTTCACTTATCGCAGCGCTGGCTGCCAAGGAAACCTTCATGAATAAATACTATTTCTAGCTATAACCTTTGTAACTTACAACATTGTAATGTCTTTATTTTCTTTCAAAACAAAATAGAATATAATGTACTCTACTCTCCTTCTTCTTTTCGTGGCAGTGTTCAGTTCTACTCTACACTACAATAATGCTACCTTTTTCGTTTGAGAGAAGGTACAAATACCTACCGTATCATTTAATTTTTAAGTGCCATAGTTTTAAGACGATACTCGGAAAAATTATGCTGAAGCGAGATAGCAATGAGAAAACGACGCGCGCGGGAGCGAGACCGATTTCGCAGATTAGGCAAAAAAACACAAAATCACTTCGTATTAAAAAACTACAGCGATTTAAAAAAAATCCTTCTATACGATCCTAAATATTATTGGTGTCTACTAATTAAACCAATTTCCAATACTGTAAGTAACCGCATTTAAGAATAATCTTGAATTTTCGTATTTTTTTGAGGTGTTTTCGAAAAGAAAAAGTGTCGAGGCAAAATCATAAAATCGTGTTTTTGAAACTATACGATTCTAGATAAAGGTATGAAGAAATATATATCTTATTACCAGATTTGTAACTGTAACCGTCCTATAGTTTTAAATCAAAAAGTCCATATTTTTTCCGAGTAGCGCCTTAATTGATGCAGTCATGATGCAGTTATTAATATTACGTATTAAAAATCCAATTTAAAGAAGCTACATTTTGTGAGCCAGAACCTCATCTTTGATGACCTCCGTGGCCGAGTGGTGTAGGTACTACGCCCCGGTTTTCAATGTTCTTTCTAAATTTAAATTGGGGTTTTTTTTATCTCAATATTCTTAAGCCTAGACTATGATACCTACATTATTATATGATATGATTATTATTTTTCATGTCTAGGCTTAAAAATAATTGAGATGCCCAACAAATATCCAATTAAAATTTTAAAATAAATTATAAATTAAATTAAAATAAAAAAGAAATAAAAAAAACTGCTTCATTATGTTCTAAACACTTGACCTGACCTTCCACTTTAATTTCTTCGAATAGAAAAAAGTCACCTTAATTTTATCGAGACAAAGTTGGTATTAGCGATTTTCTTTGAAAAATTCACATGCTATAATTTTATTGTTTTCAGTGCACCTCGTTCGAGCAAGCAATGGGGCAAGCTAATGAAGAGCGCCGGCTCCAACTTCAACACGTCGGGCAGCTTCGAGAATGTTCTGTTCGGGTCAGCGGGAAAGTGCGCGGGGGGAAACTCTAGTAAAATTGCACACGCTAGGTACAGAACACAGCTCTTTCTTTTATCTAGTTTTTTTATAAAGGATTGCAAGCTTAGCAAAATACTAGCAAGGTTTTAAACGATTTAACTTTAGCAGAACCAGTTGGTAATTTTATAAAATTTAAGTATTTATATTTTTATGGTAGCTCATATCATACGTTATTATAATATTCATCATAATCAGCCATTTACTGTCCCCACTGCTGGGCTTTGGCCTTCCTTATGGATGGATAAGGAGAATGGGCCATGACCTGACCCACCACGCAAACCGACGGGTATGGGTATTAACGACTGCATATGCAGTTGTTAAAGTGCCTTCCGAAGCACGGAGGAGCTCGAGATGAAAAGTTTTTTGTAACCCATCCTGTGACCGGCCAATGCAAAAGTTGCTTAACCTCAACGATCGCAGGCCAAGCGCGGTAACCACTACCCCACGGGCTCCTCAATATATTCAGATAACCAGATCCAAATTGAGCGTTTTCCTGTAACACTTCAATTCCAAAAAACTGTTCCTACGTTAGATTATGAGACTTTATACGTTTAAAATCCGTACTTTTCCGAAATCTGCTGTATGTAGCTTTCTTAAAATACAACACAATATCACAGAAAATATGTAACTAAAATCATTCTATACAATAATATCTTTCAGGCAAGTCCACGCTGAAGTGTGTGGAATCCTGCTGGGGTCTCTAGAAGGGCTGCAGAGTGCTCTAACGATATGCGGCTCAGCGGGAGTGCTGCTTACTCCCGAGGAGTCCGCCAACAACTCCGTGGTGGGGGAGGTGGCGCAGCGTCTGAAGGATCTCGGCGATGTTAAGGTCAGTAGGGTTCTTCACTTGTTTAGTCTGAAACGAGCCCTTCGTTCAGAAAGAAGAAGGACAGTTCATCCGAGCAAGAAATCTACCTCGTCATTTTTATTTGATAGGTTTACAATATGGATGGATTTCGAAAATGTCGATTTTTCAACATCACATCTACTGTAAAATGATTACCAGAAAGCTTTTGCCAAATTCAACATGCTTCCATTCGATTATAGCTTTATGGGAAGTCTAAAATTTTGCGTTGACTAGTTTTCTTTTTCTAATTTTTGCCTCCTCAACTTCCAGAAGTCAGAGACCGGCGAAGAGGAGGAGTGGGCGATGGGTCTAGCACACGATATAGCGCGGTTGTGCGCGGAGGTGACATTGCGCTGGCGGGCCTTCCTGCATCACACGTCTGACCGGCCACACGTGCATCACGCGCTCGCAGCCAGGCACCACGCGCTACGGTAAACATACCAACTTTTCCTTAATTACATCCGAAGGTTTTATGACTTAAAGCTTGACTGTTGATGATAATGAATGGAAGAGTGGGTGATGGGCCTTGTCCACGAAATCGTGCGCCTGTGCGCGGAGCGGAGGTGACATTGCGCTGGCGGCCCTTTCTGCATCACACGTCTGACCGGCCGCAGGTACCAGGTTATTATTATTATCTCACTTTAACATATCCGGCAAAAAATACGAAGGTTGAGTGAGTTAAAGATCAACAGCTGCTGATAAATGTAGATAGATAACTCATTAGCAATACTTTTCCACAAAAGCTGAAAACTCAATTCAACAACTCGATAAATATCGAATTATACATTCTATATCTTCCATTATTGTTATTACTAAACTTGAGCTCCCAAAGCAAGAAACCACCACGATACCTAAGAGTATGTCATCAAAAGCATATTGAGCGTTGGTCTTGACCTTTTTACAATCCCTGGATATGATACTGCATAAACTGTGCCATTTGCAAAAGCAAGATCTTAAATATTATACCGTAAATAAACTAAAACTTTCAATAACTCACTGAGTACTTTTTCCCTTCACAGCATCAAGCGCTTTGCCGAGTGCTTCTTCGTGCTGGACAATCCGCGGCACTCGCTCGCTGGTTGCTACGACAGCAACTATCAGTCGTACCAGAGCGTGGGTGAGGTAGCGCGCCGGTCGCGCTACTTAGCACTGCTGCCGCCATTACCGGTCCACTGCATCGCGCTCGACGGCGACCCCCATATCATGCCCATCATCTTTGAGGATAGGTAATTTGTTTGATAGAATCTGACATCACCTTGTGCACAGCCATCTGCAAAACAAAACTCCATGTAGATTTTATGATTATAGGGTTGAAGGCATTCCTCAATAGAGTTATATTTCTTTCAGGTATCAAGATACGGCTGAATTTGCTCGTCGTCGTTCATTTTTGAATTCCAACGCCAGTAAATCTGGGAGTGGTACGTACTTTTACATATTTCCTCATTTTAATCAATTATTTTGCAAAGAAAGGGTTTACATTACATTTTTTTTGCAGATCCGTTCCTGTGTACGGAAGCAATGGGTGATGATTGTGCCTGTAGTATTAGCTCGCTGATGGATTCAAGAAGACCGTCGTCAGAAGCGTCAAGAGTTACATTAACGTTACCTAAAACTATCATAGATGTACTTGAACCTCAGTTCAGTACACCTAAGAATAGCAGTAGTGTCGTACAAGCTACGCTGACTCTTGCTCCACAAAAGTCAGCTCGAGGTTCTCCAAAGAGAGCTCTAGTTAAACAAAATGTGGTTGAAGTAAGCAAGGCCTACAACAAACAACTGGAACTAACAGGAAGAAATAGATATATCGTACAAAACAATCAAATTAGCGAAATCCAACTCCCACCAAATAATGCATTTGCTTCATGTCCGATACAACAAGGACAACAATTGTCTAGATACTCGGCATCCACTCTACTAGATATGAACGCAGCTAAAGGCAATCCGAATATTTCGCATTCAGGCAGAGACATAAATGATGTTAATGATTTCCGCCAGAAACACGAAATCACCAGCGGTGTCAGTACTCTACCAGCGAGGCATAGCAAGTCGTTAGATCAATTAAGAGTAGCACAGATGACGCCGTTCAGTAACTCTCAAACTCTAACCAAGACCGTTAAAAATGGTTCCAATACTTCAATGAATTTTCCAAAACCCTATCACCCTTCTATTCAGCAAGGGAAACCCACTACTTTACCTCGAAGTGTAACCACAACAGCATATCCAACGAGCACAACCACTAGATGTGCTTCTAAAGGTGATGACTATAGAAGAAACATTAGTGAGTTTAGAGAAAAATATAAGAATCCTTGCAATATGATTAACCCCCATGGAATGAACAATGAAGTGTTTCACAACGTAGGTTATAAGTATGATGGAGGAATGAAATCCAATCCTAATCAAGTGTACGGCTATACTTTCGGTAATCAGGGTACTCTGCCAGTGAATAATGTTATTCGCAATCCATTAGAATTTCAGAGAGGCTACAATGTAAATTTACCCCGTCCCATGTTGCCTCCGCGGAACTCTTACCCACCGGTTAGTGGGAAAACTCAAGTGACTGATCAAAATAACTTAGTATCTAATAAGCACGTTCATAGGTCAAACTCTACACACGTGTTTCATCAAAATGTAGAAAATCAACAAATTGATATAGAAGCGGCTCGCAATCAATTGCGACACGAACTTAATTATTACCTTCAAAAAGGTGACTGGAGTTACGACTTCAATACTGGAAGTTTAATACAAAACTACCAAAAGAAATCAAGTAAAAGCAGTGATGATAGTGGATTTGTTATGACATTAGATAGAAGCAGTGATTGTACTTCAAAATCAACATATTCAAAAACACCTCCTTCTACACCACATTCTACTATGCCATCGGTGCGACATAAAAAGAGCCGATCAAAAGAATCCAAGCTAAATCAAAGCGCAAAAGAAAATGCGAAAGTAAACTCAAGTAGAGATTCACTCAGTAGTCACCATTCCATAAGATCAAGGGACAGTAAATCTGATCGTCAAACCTCAAAGTCTGAGCGAAGCACTCCAAAGTCTGAGAAAGGCACGCCAAGATCTGGAAAAGCTACACCAAAGTCAGGTGGTATTACGCCCAGATCAGGATTAGCAACTCCAAAATCTGGAAGAGCTACGCCTAAGTCAGGGCTAGCAACACCAAAAAGTGGAAGGTCTAGTGGCAGACCTGAAAAACGCACAAAATACAAGGCTTCAGAAAAAATGACACAACTTATGTCTGAGGCTGCGTCATCGTCTAGTAATGAAAGTATACCATTTGAGTTACGTAGATTGGAATCATCGGCGAGTGTACCTTACAGTCTTGATCATGGTCCCGAACTGTTGAGACACTGTCGAAGTGCTGCATCAGTATTAGATGAACCTAATATAAACAATACTTTTGGCTCAGAATCATTACCAAATCTTGCTCCACCTCCAGCTTTTGATTCACCACCGTTAGATATAGCGGACAAGGATTTCAAAATATTGCCTCCCGAAAATTTCTCAAATAAAGATGTTAAGCGGAGTCAAAGTAGTTCAACGTCAAGTTTAAGTGAGCAAAGTGGATGGGTATCGAGTGGTCGAAGTTCCGGTCCATCGTCACCAGATAATGCAAGTAGTCAATTAAATCAGAATTTCACACCCCCCGGAAATCCTTCTACTTCTAAAGCTGTCCCTCAAAAATATGAAGAAACACCCAAAGCCAAAAAGGTTGAAGGTGAAACTATTTGTGATTTCAAAAGAACAGTTTTAAATGGGGAACAATTAAGAGAAAGACTTTTGAAACTAGCCGTTAAAGTGACCCAGAACAATTCAAACGAGAAAATAGAATGCTGTGATAAAGAAGTTTGTGAAGAGTGCACTATATGTAGCGATACCATTTGCACGGATAGTCAATGTGAATATAATAAGTTAATGCATAGTAATGGTATAGATGCAGGTTGTAGCTCAGACACTTGTACGGCAAGTTGTTTTCAGCAATTTTCTGATGTTCCTACAGTAAAAGTAAATCAGAGGCACAACTCGTTTAGCGCTGGTCAAGGTAAATCGTACAAAAGTTCGAGTTCTAAAACAAGTAATGAAGGATCTGTGAAAAAATCTCAAACTGTTGGTGACAACTTACATCCTTATATTAAAAAAGAAATTCCTCCTCAAGTTCAGCCTGCGCCGGCTCCTGCTGCGAAATCAAGTAACATGCAGAAAACTAAACTAAGGGATAGAATAGAATATACTGAGAAATTAATTGCTGCTGAAATACTCAGCCTTACCGTTGATAGATCCTGTAAATCTCATAATGGGAAAAAGGTCGGATCACCGGGACCGGTTTCTGCGGTGAAAAAGTACTCAAATAAAGCCAGATCTGAAGTAGACCTGGCTCATTTTATTAGTAATAATGACTATGAGCATTTACCTCCTCCTCAGCAATTTAGAGATGCTCCACCTCCGCCAGATGAATTCAAGGTAATTGTTTCATTATTTCACTTTGAAAAGTGTTTCAATTTATAAAATGATAATAAAAAAATTATATTTAAGGATCCACCCGCAAAGTCACCGAAGCTAAGCAGACAAAGCAGCAAATCGTCAACTCCTTCGAAAACTCCAAGAAAACAATCTGCTCAACCGTCACCACTACAATTAGATAATCCACTATACCACGTTTGTGAAGGTAAGAGATTTGATTTAAAAAAGACGCCTTGCCTTTTTCTAACATCTGCCAGATTTTGTGAGAGCTTCTGCAATTAACATAAATGTTCGCATTCGCTTGACATCAGGTATCATGGAGAGGCGAAAGCTAAGACCACACCAGTCAATGAATTCTTCTTCGAGCACTCCTTCTGGTACATTGAACAAAAGTCAGAGTACTGGCGAACTAGCGAACAGAAATGAAAATGGTCACGGTAAGTTTACTAATTATCATTCTTGTATGCAGGAAATTAACTGGAAGGTTACTTTACACCTGAAGACGTCTTATAGCACAGTTTATTAGTTTTTTGTTTATTGGACCTTCAACGGGCTTAGTACACGTAGTAACTTAGGTACCTTACGAGTTACGACATACCAAAAATTGCATGATTAATGAGGTATCTAAAAACAAGCTTATAATATCATGAAACAAAGTGAACTGTCGTCTTATTATCATAGTATCAGTTTTCGGAGTGGGTGGGACCTAATCACGTTATATCTCAATAAAATTATTATTAACTTTCCTTATATCTTTTGTTTTTCAGAACCACGAGAAAGCAACTTAATTAGCATTTTTGGTCTGGCTGAGTCCGAGAGATTATTTGTGAAATGTAGAGAAGAATTCAGGCAGAGTGTTAAGTATCCTGGTGCCATTTATTCTGACTTCCCTCCCGTAGAAAACTCTTTGCCTTACTTCCACATCAGTGACGAATATAGGATGTTTAACCCTGAAGGTTGGTATCATATTGACTACGTTGAAAATAGTCTGGTGCATGATCGTTCTTTACTTTCGCCATAGGGTTCGACATTAAAGCGTTTATGCGGGATACAAATAAATTTTCTGATCAAGTAATTAAAAGAACGTAAGTATGGTATAAAAGTGGTGCGATCTTTAACTACCTATTATTTTTTTCTCGATAACGTTTTAATATAATAATATAATTATGTCCTGCATGGTAAATCGAAGTTTCATGTTTATTTCTTCCAATTTTAATAGTGATGTCTGCTCATTTAGCATTGGTTCATAGAATAAAATTTTTCAGGGTTACATTTGATAATTTGCGTTCACGGCTTAGACGGCAACGCAGCGGATTTACGCTTAGTGAAGACCTACCTGGAATTGGGTCTACCTGGGGCCAGATTAGACTTTCTAATGTCTGAGAGGAATCAGGGTGATACATTCTCAGATTTCGACACCATGACAGATAGGTAAAGATTTTTTATTGATAAATCATTACTTATAACGACAATCGTTAGTTTAAAAATTACGAGTTTAAAACAAAATCGACGTAGATTTTATTGTTAACTTTATGCAATTGACAATGAATTATATTCGCATTTTCTATAAAAAAAATACATTCCTGTAAAATAACCATTTTTCTTTTCCTCTTTTCAATAGGCCGTATACTTTAAACCTGAAGATGAAAATTAAGAATTGTTCCATTCAAACTGTTTTCCACCGACTGATTAAAAATATATTACATAGCTTCACTTTACACATTTCACACTTTTCAGGCTCGTCCAAGAGGTTCTAACCCACATCCAGAATTCCAGCGACCCTGCTAGAATCAGCTTCGTAGGGCATTCCTTGGGCACCATCATCATACGATCCGCGTTGGCTCGGAAGGAAATGAAGCCCTTCTTAGGGAAACTGCACACGTTCCTGTCACTTAGTGGACCACACTTGGGCACTTTGTATAACTCGAGTGGTTTAGTGAATGCAGGTAAGTACCTATGCAATTTCTTATTAATAATTTCCTCTTCAGACGTATATTAGTATCAGTAACAATCAATCGTTTGCTGTGTTGGTGTCGGCTTAGAACAGCGAGCTATAGACTATCTCGTCGAAAGAGACAATTTAGGCAACAACGCTATTTTTCTTTGAATGGGCTTACTGTTGACTTCAAACTGGCCCAAGGGCGGAGATAAGTTTTTGATTGTCGAAAGCCGTTGGACAGCAACTTCAAGGCCGGCGGCGACTTGTTCGATTGTTGATACCACAGAATACAAGAAAGAAGTAAGGAATAGGAAATGAACGTGCTTGGAAAACCCTATGTTAAAAAATTCAAACTTACCTATGAACAATGTTGAATTTCTTCAGTTTGTAATCGCAAGACCCTTGTTTTTAGTTCCACGCTTCATTCAGTACTAAATGCGTGTCGTGCTCCATGAAACCTCTTCCTTGCGTTCCGTGTATTATATGATAACTCCACGAATTGGGTGCATTCATTCAGGATACCTAGTTTTTGCATTCACAATATAAATCGTTATTATTGAAAATTAAGTACCAGAAAGAATCGACCCGTCGGAAAATTAGCTCCGATGGGACTCAAACCTACGACCTTTCACTATCCGGGCGAATACTCTAACCACTGAGCTACGGAGTCGTTAAATAAGTATTCGAAGTGAAGTAGTTCTATATGTTTTGTATTCCTCTTCTAGGCATGTGGTTCATGCAGAAATGGAAGAAGTCTGGCTCCCTCCTCCAGCTGTCGTTGCGGGACGCGCCAGACCCGCGCCGGTCGTTCCTCTACCGGCTGAGCGAGAGGAGCCAGCTACACCAGTTCAAGCACATCCTGCTGTGCGGGTCTGGCCAGGACAGATACGTGCCTCTGCACTCGGCTAGGCTGGAGCTGTGTAAAGCAGCTGCGAGGGACACGTCGCTATTGGGACAGGCGTATAGAGAAATGGTAAGTTGTGAATGTATCGTACATATTCTATACTTTACCAAGCTAGAGTCACTCGTTCAACTACCGGCTGAGTGAGAGGAGCCAGTTGCAACTGTTCAAGCACATCCTGCTGTGTGGGTCTGGTCAGGACAGTTCGTGCCTCTGCACTCGGCTAGACTGGAGCTGTGTAAAGCTGCAGCGAGGGACACGTAGCTATTGGGACAGGCGTATAGAGAAATGGTAAGCTGCGAATTTCTCGTACATATTCTATACTTTACCAAGCTAAAGTCACTCGTTCCTTTACCGGCTGAGTGAGAGGAGCCAGTTGCATCTGTTCAAGCACATCCTGCTGTGTGGGTCTGGTCAGGACAGTTCGTGCCTCTGCACTCGGCTAGACTGGAGCTGTGTAAAGCTGCAGCGAGGGACACGTAGCTATTGGGACAGGCGTATAGAGAAATGGTAAGCTTAGAATTATTATACATATTCTATACTTTACCAAGCTAGAGTCACTCGTTCCTCTACCGGCTGAGCGAGAGGAGCCAGCTACACCAGTTCAAGCACATCCTGCTGTGCGGGTCTGGCCAGGGCAGATACGTGCCTCTGCACTCGGCTAGACTGGAGCTGTGTAAAGCTGCAGCGAGGGACACGTCGCTATTGGGACAGGCGTATAGAGAAATGGTAAGCTGTGAATGTATCGTACATATTCTATACTTTACCAAGCTAGAGTCACTCATTCAACTACCGGCTGAGTGAGAGGAGCCAGCTGCATCAGTTCAAGCACATCCTACTGTGCGGGTCTGGCCAGGACAGATACGTGCCTCTGCACTCGGCTAGGCTGGAGCTGTGTAAAGCCGCTGCGAGAGACACGTCGCTGTTGGGACAGGCGTATAGAGAAATGGTAAGCTGTGAATGTATCGTACATATTCTATACTTTACCAAGCTAAAGTCACTCGTTCCTTTACCGGCTGAGTGAGAGGAGCCAGTTGCATCTGTTCAAGCACATCCTGCTGTGTGGGTCTGGTCAGGACAGTTCGTGCCTCTGCACTCGGCTAGACTGGAGCTGTGTAAAGCTGCAGCGAGGGACACGTAGCTATTGGGACAGGCGTATAGAGAAAGGTAAGCTGCGAATTTCTCGTACATATTCTATACTTTACCAAGCTAAAGTCACTCGTTCCTTTACCGGCTGAGTGAGAGGAGCCAGTTGCATCTGTTCAAGCACATCCTGCTGTGCGGGTCTGGCCAGGACAGATACGTGCCTCTGCACTCGGCTAGGCTGGAGCTGTGTAAAGCAGCTGCGAGGGACACGTCGCTATTGGGACAGGCGTATAGAGAAATGGTAAGCTGTGAATTTCTCGTACATATTCTATACTTTACCAAGCTAAAGTCACTCGTTACTCTACCGGCTGAGTGAGAGGAGTCAGTTGCATCTGTTCAAGTACATCCTGCTGTGCGGGTCTGGCCAGGACAGATACGTGCCTCTGCATTCGGCTAGACTGGAGCTGTGTAAAGCCGCTGTGAGGGACACGTCGCTATTGGGACAGGCGTATAGAGAAATGGTAAGCTGTGAATGTATCGTACATATTCTATACTTTACCAAGCTAGAGTCACTCGTTCAACTACCGGCTGAGTGAGAGGAGCCAGCTGCATCAGTTCAAGCACATCCTACTGTGCGGGTCTGGCCAGGACAGATACGTGCCTCTGCACTCGGCTAGGCTGGAGCTGTGTAAAGCCGCTGCGAGAGACACGTCGCTGTTGGGACAGGCGTATAGAGAAATGGTAAGCTGTGAATGTATCGTACATATTCTATACTTTACCAAGCTAAAGTCACTCGTTCCTTTACCGGCTGAGTGAGAGGAGCCAGTTGCATCTGTTCAAGCACATCCTGCTGTGTGGGTCTGGTCAGGACAGTTCGTGCCTCTGCACTCGGCTAGACTGGAGCTGTGTAAAGCTGCAGCGAGGGACACGTAGCTATTGGGACAGGCGTATAGAGAAAGGTAAGCTGCGAATTTCTCGTACATATTCTATACTTTACCAAGCTAAAGTCACTCGTTCCTTTACCGGCTGAGTGAGAGGAGCCAGTTGCATCTGTTCAAGCACATCCTGCTGTGCGGGTCTGGCCAGGACAGATACGTGCCTCTGCACTCGGCTAGGCTGGAGCTGTGTAAAGCAGCTGCGAGGGACACGTCGCTATTGGGACAGGCGTATAGAGAAATGGTAAGCTTAGAATTATTATACATATTCTATACTTTACCAAGCTAAAGTCACTCGTTCCTTTACCGGCTGAGTGAGAGGAGCCAGTTGCATCTGTTCAAGCACATCCTGCTGTGCGGGTCTGGCCAGGACAGATACGTGCCTCTGCACTCGGCTAGGCTGGAGCTGTGTAAAGCAGCTGCGAGGGACACGTCGCTATTGGGACAGGCGTATAGAGAAATGGTAAGCTGTGAATTTCTCGTACATATTCTATACTTTACCAAGCTAAAGTCACTCGTTACTCTACCGGCTGAGTGAGAGGAGTCAGTTGCATCTGTTCAAGTACATCCTGCTGTGCGGGTCTGGCCAGGACAGATACGTGCCTCTGCATTCGGCTAGACTGGAGCTGTGTAAAGCCGCTGTGAGGGACACGTCGCTTTTGGGACAGGCGTATAGAGAAATGGTAAGTTGTGAATGTATCGTACATATTCTATACTTCACCAAGCTAGAGTCACATGTTCCTCTACCGGCTCAGCGAGAGGAGCCAGTTGCATCTGTTAAGCACATCCTGCTGTGCTGGTTTGGCCAGGGCAGATACGTGCCTCTGCACTCGGCTAGGCTGGAGCTGTGTAAAGCCGCTGCGAGGGACAAGTCGCTTTTGGGACAGGCGTATAGAGAAATGGTAAGTTGTGAATGTATCGTACATATTCTATACTTTACCAAGCTAGAGTCACTCGTTCCTCTACCGGATGAGTGAGAGGAGTCAGTTGCATCTGTTCAAGTACATCCTGCTGTGCGGGTCTGGCCAGGACAGTTCGTCCGACCCAACACTATTTGAAAAGAAAATGAGAACTATGATATAAATTGAATTTAACTTCCATCCAAGTCTGCTTGATGCTGCAAATATCCGTGACACTAAACCATAACTGAATTGATAACATTATACCACACAACTCGATAAGTCTACTTGGATTACCTAGTTATTTAGAACATCTGCTATCATATCGCCAGAGATCTTGGTCACTTTTAGGTAACGGGAGCTTAGACAACTAGTTCTCCAAGGTGTTTACTATAACTTAACACAAGCATTATACCATCCAGGTACACAACATGGTGTCTCCGCTAGCAGCGCGCGCTTCCACAGTGTCAGTAGTGCGGTACGACGTACAGCACGCTTTGCCACACACGGCCAGCGCCTTGGTGGGCCGCGCCGCGCACATCGCAGCACTAGACTCGGATTTGTTCATAGAAAAGTTCTTATTAGTTTCCGCTCTCAAATATTTCCGGTGAATGGGTTAAAAGCGCGCTTCAACAATATCAGTGGTGCGGTAAGGCGGATAGCACGCTTTTCCACACGCGGCCACCGCGCTGATGGTGAGAGACACCGCGCTAGACTTTCATAGAAAGGTTCTTATTGGTTTCCTCTCATTGGTTTTTGGTTAACAGCGGTTAGTGGTTATAGTGACTCTACTTAAGTCACATGTTTCAGCTATTCCTAAGTATTTTCTAATCAACTAAAAGCAACCATTGAAACCCAAAAAAATTGCAAAGTTTATTACTTATTATGGTAACATGCATGCAAATGAGTTGTAAAAGACTAAAAAAGAATGCAAGAATAAAGTATAGGTAACCGATCGGCCTCGCATTTTCACAACAAAAACTGTTCGGTGCAAAACAAAAACTGCATTTTATTAGGAACATTTTTTTATCGACAACGAAAGGAATTTTTTACTTATGCAAGTACTTACTTTGTTTAATGCATTTCGAATTTTTGATGAATCTTTACTTTATAAAGCTACTTTAAACATTTCATTGTAGACGATTATGTTTAATGCTGTCCACTTTTGTAAATGGTTTTGTCTATATAAGTACTTACTAAATGTAAGTCGTAAATAAAATATTAATTATAGGTACTTAAAGATAGTGTATTTCTAAAGGTAGTACCTATCTTGAAAATCTACTTACTATTTATTCAAAGTCTGTTCCAAAACGTGTGTATAAACAATTTAGAAATAGCCATGTACCTATCTCTATTATTTGTTTATACCTACCAACCTGATGAAGGGAGGAAGAAGGGGGAGGTCTTTCGACGTTTTAGGGAAGGGAGGGAAGGAGAAAAAATACATTCTGTGAGGATGGATGGAATTTTATGCACTCACCACAGTGCAAAAGGCAAAGCAGTATCTCATTTAAAATAGCTTCACTGCAGTCTTGTGAGTAGGTATCTGTTTTGGAATGGACTTTACGTTCTTCGTGAGTAGATAAAATGTGATGATTGTTGTGTACCTACACATGTAAGTACTAAGGATATTTACTTAATTGGTCGATTATTTAAGTTAATGTACATGGATAGACTTTCAAATCGTTATGATTTCGAATTGAATAGGTAGATTGTAGGTAGCTAGGTACCTACGTCTTTTCAACGGCTACTTAACTACTCGTTAGGAAATGTGTGATAAACAAATCATTTAGAATCAAGTCTGTAGAGTGATATAAGAACAGTGTCGAAAATGGTAAAATAAACAATTTTAATTAAGAGCTAGATTAAGACGGATCTTTACACCAATTAATTAGGACTTAGTAACAATAGGAGTACATAGCGGTATATCTACGTACTATGTTACAACCCCTGAGTTATATAATAACTCAATTAATTTTATAAATAATAGATGCTTTTGCCTTTCTTTTGAGCCATATATCACCTGGCATGATAAAAAATTTTCATTTTACCTGAACGAGAAAAAGAAAGAGTGTAACTTTTATCTACCTATTTGTTACGCTACACCTACCTACTTATGCAATATGTTTAAAAACTTAGACTAATTTACTCAAGTACTATCATTAATAATCTAAGTACTGCACAAAGGAATCTACTGTAAAGCATTTAAATCTTGAATTACCTACTTATGAGTAGGTAGGTACCTAAATAGTACCTAATTTCCACATTATTGAAAATATCGCATTTGCCTAATTAATTGCTTAATTTATCTATATGCCTAGACCCTACATGATTTGGTTTTCTTAAGCGGCTTTTACACTTAGTGCACAAACGCCCTTAGGACTAGTTAGGGCCCTAATTCAGAAAAGATTGCTTTTTTTGAGCTCTTCTTTAGCAAGTGATGCAATCAAAACAAGCAATGTATTTTGAATTAGGGCCCTAGTTAACTAGTATAAGTGTAATCGCCACTTAAATCTTATCTATGAATAAAATACAAAATAAATAATTCGAAGGAATAAAATGAGGGCCTGTATAATTATTTGGCCATAGCCTTACGATTATAAACTTTAGAAACTAAAAAATTGTAAATTTTATCGAATGTTAGACTGATCTTTAAATTATACGATCAATAAGGTTAATTATAAGTTTAGAATGTTATCTTTTCTTATATGTAGCGAAACATTGCATTGTCTGTACTCCAAGCACAAAACATTTCGTTGATTGATGGTTACCGTGATCGTATTATCACAGTCTACTTACTACATACAGTCAGTCATCGCGTTTGACATTGGCGAAAATGCCGCCGATGTCCAGACAGTTGGAAAACTGTAAGGGTTGTCACGCGTATAGTTGTAAGACATCGCCGAAAAAAAGGAGTTACATTTTATACATCTTGACTAACTTAATAAAAAGGTATATAGATATGGCGAAGTTCACAGGTTTATATTGTGACTAGCCTTCCGCCCGCGGTCTCGACCGCGTGGACTGCACGAGAACGAGACGTTATCCTATGGGAATAATATGATGGCGGCCAACTTTTTTGTTTGTGGGCCAATTTTGATTTAACTCGGTTTCTGGTACTATTTTGACAAGAAAACAGGAACGCAATGTAAAACATTAAATACCCAAGATGGCGGCCAAGTTTTTTGTTTGTGGGCCGATTTAGGTGAAACTCGATTTTTGGTACTATTTTGACAAGAAAACAGCAACGCAATGTTAAAATAATAAAAAAATCCAATATGGCGGCCAAATTTTTAGTTTGTGGACTGATTTTAATGAAACTCGGTTTTTGGTACCTACTGTTTTGACAAAAAACCAGCAACCTTATATAAAAAATCCAAGATGGCGGCCAACTTTTTGTTTGTCGGCCGATTTTAATGAAACTCAGTTTTTGGTACTGTTTTGACAAGAAAACAGCAACCAAAGAATAACCAAGGAAGAGAACCAATTAGGTGCCATAGAAGAAATACCTAACCGACCGAGCATAGCTAGGAGAATTTCGTGACTAACGGAATTAAATGCGGTGGAAAAATCTATTAAAACTAGGACAGTTACTAATTGCTTAGCAGACCCAAAAACCCATTACATGACACCAATATCACAAAATAGAAAAAAAACGCAGCCGCCATCTTGGATTCCAAAACACATCAAAATCTAGCTTAGCATCCCTAAAAACCCTTTACATGACACCAATATCACAAAACTGAAAAAAAGTGCGGCCGCCATCTTGGATTCCAAAACTCACATCAAATTCGAGCTTAGCATCTCTAAAAACCCTTTACATGACACCAATATCATTACAAAACTAATAACATTTAATCATCATTCTGTGATGATCATCAGGCTGTATAAAGAAGCTATGTAGCGGTGCAGATATAGTTGCCTTACAAGAAACTTGGCTTTACCCTCATAACTTAACGTATCTCGGCGAGTTAGATCAAGAATTTGCCTACACTGGTAAATCTGCTATTGATACGTCAGATGGAATATTGAGAGGCAGGCCTTACGGTGGCGTGGCGTTATTGTGGCGTAAAAAACTTTTTCCAAATGTGTCAGTAGTAGAGTGTAATAGTGATAGAATTGCGGCAATCAAAATAAACTTTACCGAGCGTTGTTTGTTGGTATTTTCTGTGTACATGCCTACGGACCCCAGAAACGCTATTAAGAGTGATAATTTGATTGAGTTTACAAACTGTCTTAGTGAGATAAGTGCTATTATTGAAAGTCATGATGTTGACTCAGTGTTTGTGTTAGGTGACTTTAATGCTGACCCGGGCCAGGTTTTCTGTAATGAATTGTTAGCTTTCTGTTGTGATCAGAAGTGGCAGTGCGTAGACATGGACCTACTATCTGTAAGTACTTATACATTTGTAAGTGACGTATATGGATCCACGAGTTGGTTAGACCACTGTCTGGTGACTGAGTCGGCGCGGCGCATAGTGTCTAGTGCTGCTGTGTTGTATGACTCATATTGGTCTGACCATATGCCTATTCAGCTAAATTGTAACCTTAGTGATATTAAACCACGGATTGCACTCCCTTGCTTTAATAAAAGCAGTGTTGTTTGGGGACAAAGGGACATCACTCAGATAAATCGGTACACAGATATTTGTCATTCAAAACTAAAACATATAGACTTTCCTCAGGTTTTCTCTTGCTGTTGTGATAAAACATGCGCAAACCTTGAACATAGGTGTATAATTGATAATTTGTATCGTGAAATTATATTGGTACTACAAGAGGCTGCTACATCTAGTCGAATTACAAATAATAATGTGTCCAATCAGAGAAAATATATTCCTGGCTGGAATTATCATGTAAAAGAGGCTCATGCAGAGGCTCGACTTTTCTTTCTAGAATGGGTTGCTTATGATAGGCCGAGATCAGGACCGGTCTATCATAAAATGGCAGAGACAAGATCGCATTTTAAAGCCAAACTAAAATGGTTGCAAACCCATCAAGAACAGATTAAAATGAATAAAATTGCTTTATTACACACTTCTAAAAAATTTGGGGCATTTTGGAAGGAGACTAAAAAATTAGACCTAAAGTCGAGCCTCCCGGCAGATATAGGGGGACTGCATGAGCCGAGAGACATAGCCAACCTATTTAAGGACCGTTTCGTAGTGAAATCACCTCTGGGCCCTTCATCGGCGCAGATGGGCGATGCTGAGATGACTGACGTGGCACGGCCGCTTGATGTAAGGTTTACAAGTACAGATGTGAAAGCAGTAATTAAAAAGATGACTCGTGGAAAATCGCCTGGTCACGATCATCTTAGCATCGAACATCTGCAGTATGCAGGAGTTCACCTTCCCAGGGTGCTGGCTATGTTTTTCAATTTTTGTATTAGTCATGCCTATCTGCCTAAAGATATGATGAGAACGGTAGTTGTGCCCATACTTAAGAACGGAACAGGGGATGCTTCTGATACGTGTAATTACAGACCTATATCTCTGGCTACTATCATTGCGAAGGTGTTGGACAGTCTACTAGACCGGCTCTTGAGCGAACACATTCAAATACACGACTGTCAGTTTGGGTTCCGGCCAAATTTATCGACAGAAACAGCTATACTTTGCCTCAAGAATACTGTCCGATACTACGCTGATAGGAAGACACCGATATACGCCTGCTTCTTGGACTTATCCAAGGCGTTTGACCTTGTTTCGTACAATGTGCTGTGGGAAAAGCTTGACAAAGATACCACAACTCCGAAAGAAATAGTATCTATCTTTAGGTACTGGTATGACAATCAGTGTAATAATGTAAAATGGGCCGGTGCCATGTCGGATTCATATGGGTTGGAATGTGGGGTGAGGCAAGGGGGACTGACCTCCCCCAGGTTTTTCAACCTGTATGTAAACCGCCTAATCATTGAACTCAGCAACGCCAAGGTTGGCTGTTCCATAGATGGTTTAACAATTAACAATATAAGCTACGCTGACGATATGGTGTTGCTGAGTCCTTCGATGAGAGCTCTTAATCAGCTATTGAGAATCTGTGAGTCCTATGCGGTGACCCATGGACTTAGGTATAATGAAACAAAGAGTAAGCTGATGGTTTTCAAGGCAAAAAATAAGATCTATAAGATAAAGATAAAGATAAAAATATTCTTTATTCACTTAGACATAATAAATATGTACTTATGAATCGTCAATATTTTCCTACCACCCATTCAAGACTTTTTTAACTGACAAGAAGAATGGGCGCAAGAAACTTGCCAGCGTTTCTTAGTTAGGTAACGACATTTACAAAAAAAAACATATCGTTACTAATACAACAATTGCTTAGTATAAAAATACATCAATTTAAACAGTGATTATGTTATGTGTTACATCATGACCATGCATTGCGGTCATTCAAATAATCGTCTACTTTATAGTATCCTTTGCTCATCAGCGACTCTTTAATGTAACATTTAAATATTTACCACTGTTCCCAAATTACTTCTCAACGGTACTCCTGTGAAACAAGTTAACAAATATAAGTACCTGGGTCATTGGGTCACCGAGGATCTTACTGATGACATAGATATAGAAAGAGAGCGTAGGGCATTGTGTGTTCGTTGCAATATGTTGGCGCGCAGGTTTGCTAGATGTACAAGAGAAGTCAAAATCAGTCTTTTTAAGGCATACTGCCAGTCAATGTACACCTGCAGCCTGTGGGTCAACTATACGCGGCGAACATACGATGTCCTTCGAGTACAATACAACAACGCGTTCAGGGTGCTGTTGGGGCTGAGACGTTTTTGTAGCGCTTCCAGCATGTTTGCCGAGGCTGCAACCAACGATTTTTATGCTATTATACGCAAGAGGTGCGCGTCGTTATTAGGACGAGTTCGTTCCAGCACCAACAGCTTGCTGAACGCGTTGGCAGATAAGTGGGACTCCCCTTTTCTGCGACATTGGGTAAGTCTGCATCAAAAATTTTAGTGTTGTGTAGATGTAGACAACCACATCTGTTGTAGTAGCCCTATAATAATTAAGAAATCAATTATTGATTTCTTACAAATACGAATAATGTTTCTCCCCTGTAGTTTTATAGTTTACTAACACTAGGTTAATTACCACTTTGTTACTAACACTATGGATGTCTGGTCTGAAAATAAAATTTTATTTATTTATTAATATCACAAAACTGAAAAAAGTGCGGCCGCCATCTTGGATTCCAAAACTCACATCAAAATCGAGCTTAGCACCCCTAAAAACCCCATACATGACACCAATATCACAAAACTGAAAAAAAAGCGCGGCCGCCATCTTGGATTCCAAAACTCACATCAAAATCGAGCTTAGCATCCCTAAAAACCCCTTACATATCACCAATATCACAAAATTGAAAAAATAACGCGGCCGCCATCTTGAATTCCAAAAATCGTAATAAACACACTTAAAAACCCCCTACATAAAACCAATATAAAAAGAAACTAAATACTATTTTTCCAATCCAATATTTGAAATCAAATGCGAAAGCCCTGTCGCAAAGCTCCCATCTAGCTAACAAAATTTTGTATGGTAGATGGGAAGGACCCTCTCCCCTCCTGCCCCGCGTACCCCGCACGATTGCTCTGTCTAGACGCCTCCGATGAACGACTGTATGTAGTAAGTAGACTGTGGTATTATTGTAAGAAAGACAATCAGAGCAGCGCCTCTTTCGGTCGTTTAAAGAACTGAAACTCAATAGTTAAAGTATTTGAAACCAGCACTTAAGGGCCCTACAGACTATCAGTCCGCATGCAGTCCTAGATCGGATAGGTCGTCTGCCGTTCGAGACCTCCTTACACTAGCACTACTTAGACCGATCATTGCCTGTCGGCATTCTCGGCAATACCTAGTCTAAAACCGGCTTTGAGGCCACACACTAGCAGTATGTAGGTAGACACTCCATACAGTTGATGGTCGTCAGTTTTAGTCTGTTGTTCGGTAGTTTCTGTCGGTAACCAGCTAAGCTGGCGACATTGGGCTTTGGGCCGCGCCACCCAGCGGCCACACACTATGCCTGCGCCAAAGATGTGGCCTGCGCAGTGCGCATTAGCCGTCAGTCGGGTGAATGGTTTGGCCGGTTGCGGCTAACTGACAGACCCTCGCCAACAGGCGGACTGATAGTCAGTGGGGCCCTGACAGCTTTGGAAGCATTTCGAAGAGAATTTTTCGTGCTTGGGGTACTGACTAACTGGTGGTATACGGTCCTCATACTTCGTTTTATCCCAATATGTATCTGTTGTATTTATTAGTTATATGAAATGGTAGGTAACGTTTTATACAGGGGCTTATAAATTCATATTTACATTAAAGTAGTTAATGATTACCACTTCAATTGTTATGCTACTTGTGTTAAATAAAAAGAAAGATGGAAGGATAATATAACTCTTAAAATGATAAGTAGAGATTATACTTTCAACAACAATGTATGTGATGGTGTCCAATATTTATTATTTATTTATTTACTTTCATGTTAATACTATTGTACCTACTTTAATAATTTATCTATCAGAGGTGTTACCTTGTACCATCCGCTGTTATTTGATTGCCCATTCGAAACTGAACATAAACTGAGTAAGTAGGGTATCTATCTATTGAGAAATTTGAGTTTTAGTTCTGGTTTACACTCCCCATTACCTTTTGTAACCAAAGGATTAATAGAAGCGAATACCTACATAGAAAAAAAAAACTAATTTCTCAACATATAGGTAGATACTAGATTTAGAATTGGGATGGCCGGCCCTACTGTAATTAGATATATTTATACAAAGTGTCCCTAGTTGGGCAGGGGGCAGGGCAGGAGGGAGGCCTTTAACTGAAGAAAAACTCAGAGTAGTGTCAGTTAATACCAAAATGTGCAAACGTTAGGTACCGTCGCGTTTGAGTAAACTTTTGACAGATACTTTAATATAGGTAGTGAAGAAATAATATCTAGAATAGAACTTTTAACGCGAACGATAGTAACGTTTGCACACTGACACACTTTCACTAGGGGTAGGTAGTGTAGACCAATGGTGTAGACCGTATTGGTCTAGCTAGATCAATGCGGTCTCTAACAATCTTTAACATTATGGTAAATTTAGCCTCAAATACAAGCACCTTTGGCGGTCAATAGAAAATTATATACTATCTAATCATAATCACGCATAGCATGCGTAAGTATAAACCTCATACTTGCTCACAGGTATGTGTAAAGAATGGTATAATTAAGATGGGAATGAATTTTGTAAATACTAGAAATTGAATTTTATTTGTAAATCGTATGTTTAATGGCAATGTGTCGATGTTATACACTTATAATAAATAATAAATAAATAAAGCCTGGATTCTGTTTTTATTGCAGTATCAAATCGATAGGATCACCAATTTTGAGTTCTTAATTTCATAAAGTAAAATATTAATATGTTACGCCTTAATGATTCCAAGAGCAAAGTGCGAAGTTGTATGCTTTTGTTTGTACTAACATTTGCCCATAGATGGCGCTTATAAGCAATAAGCAATAATGATAAAACCACTTTTTTAATCAGTATTGTAATGTTATTGTCTGCTTCTGAGCTTGAAAAGGGCCGAATTGTTGATAGCCCCTCAACTGTGGCTTTCAAAATGTCAGATTACCCACGTCTGTGGAGCCCAGAGTGGGTCTCGCCACAGTATAGGGTGGGGGAGGGGCCGAAGTACACTAAAACGGCATTTCTTTATTCCCTGCTCAAGTGGAAGCCCTTATTAGGAATGAAACCTATTTAAAATGAAATTTCCAATTTAAAATAGTAAGCTTTTGTAATATTTGTTTAGTGATAAAGTTGTACAGCTGTCATAATTACAGGGGTCCCTAAATTTTCAATAGATTATGTATCATAAATATATAATAAAACTTTCTTTACGTTAGTAACCATGTTTTCTATTTACCTTACATTACTATTTACAAGGAAAAAGCAGAATAAACATGACTCATATACAAATATTTCACTAAATCAACGTTTTCAGTATAGTAGAAAAATGGTGCCTACCCTATGATCGGCCTCAATTAGGCTTTGTATTACATGATATTTTGAAATCATTTCACACTGTAGATAACACAGTATTACATTTTTAATAAATAGAGGTTATTATCTGGGTTTTACAAGAGTATTAACAGTGTAGTTTCAGTCGATTTTATGTAGGAGTTACACAAAAAAGATTATTATTTTGTCATAAAAAACACTACCTAGATATCTATGTGATTAACAAAACAATTACTAACTTTTTCACAGAGAAATTATATTTTCTTATAATTATAGGTAACAAACTATAAATTAAAACAACAAAAATAACATCTATTCAAAGAAAATTCAGCAAAAACATGTAAACAAAACAAGTAAACAAGTAAGCAAAAAGGACCACTTTACAAAACAAAGTGTTGGATTAATATGGATAAGGCTTTTTTTATTATTTTAACTTGAATGAAGTATTCGAACATCGCCAACCACCTCGACGTGTGCGAACACCACCACGTGTGCGAACACCACCATCTTCACTGGCACCAACATGTCCGGCACCGCTACCTTGCCCGGCACCACTACCTTGCCCGGCTCCACCACCCCTCTCCGTTCCACCACCCCGCCCAGAGGTCCCACCTCGTCTAGGACGACGTGCGCTTGCGCCTGATCGCATGCGTGGCCTTACATAATAAAAAAAACACTGCACAAGATGCAAATAAAAAATAGGTAGGTAGTATAAAAGTCGAAAACAAAGAACACAGTGAAATAATTGCAAAAAATCCGGCCAAGTGCGAGGTTCCGAAAGCAACTAAGTATTCAAAATATATTCTTAAAAGTGCACCCTTTGTTAATGACCAAACATAGCTTTCAAAATAAACAAACATAAATATACACATATTTATAGTTGATTATTATCATAAAACATAATTTGTAAGCAAATCCGCCACGGCGTATCCATGCTAAGCAGACTGCCGCGGCGGCCATTAAAACTCGGAAGAGACCGTCTGTGATAGGCGCGATTTGGGTTTCGCCCGGTCTGTGACGCGGCCACTTTTGGGCTTCTAGTGAACCGGTACTTGTTTTCGTTATTGTTTAAGACTTTACGGAATATTTAACCATGTCAGAGTATTATAACAAGAAAACTATGTTAATTTAACATCATATCAAATTAATGTGAAATGTTTAAATGAACTAATAGTGTTATAAAAACTAATAACATCGAGCAAGTACATGCAAGGCATGGGTTAGGCTTCTGTTTTAGGGGCTGTTATTTTGCATAAAATCGTAATAAACACACTTAATTCTAGTATGAAACGAAAGTTTACTTACATTTAAAGCGATTAGCTGCTTCTTTCTTCTTTAAATTCCACTAAAAACACTGTTTTTGTGTAAATTACCGCGCACGCAGAGATGGGCACTGTGTTTTAACCCATTCAGCCTGCCCGGGTTTTAACCCGGTAAAAACCCAAAACGCCGGGTTAATTCCCATTACTGCCCATTTTGTGGGCGTAAACAATGTTTTCAAGTATTTTAATTATTTTGGTTATAATGCACATGAATATTATCAAAAGGCAAATAATATTAGTCTGTTAAAATACCAAAAATTAGTACATTTTTGTTATTTTGACAGTCTAATATTAAAATGTTTTAATAATAAGATGGAGTATGCACTTATAAATATAATATTGTATTTTATTTATGATCAACATAATCTATCTATATAAAATCGAAAGGTAACACTCATCACGAAATTAAAATTAATGATCTGCGTAGGCGAAGTTTAAAAACTACCCCGTAATGGGGTACAAAGGAAGGTTTCAAGTTTATAAGGAATTTCCTCATTTTTAGAATTAAAATATTAAAATTGGTATGTAGGATACTGGTTAGGATTAAAGATGATCTGCGTAGGCAAAGTTAAAAAACTTCCCCCTAATGGGGTAGGAAAGGGGTCAAAATTTATATGGAAACTGCCTCACTTCTGGGCTAAGAAGTCCTCATGTTGAGGTAACCAGCAAAAAGATATTTGCAGAATATGGCTCACTTAACCGGCTTCGTAACTTTTTGCCGACCAGTACCAAAATCACTCTGTCACAAATACAATCGCTCCTGCTGTCTATCCTTGACTACGCTGATGTTTGTTTTACTGACCTGTCGGAAGAGTTACTTGATAAGTTAGAGCGTCTGCAGAACGTTGCCATTAGATTTATTTTTGAGTATTTTTTTGCGTCGGGGGTTTTTATTTATTTAATTTTATTTTTATTTCATCCTTTTTAAATTACACATAAAATTAAAAAAAAAACACATTTAATAAATCGCTAATTTCAGCCAAATCAGAGCAACTTAATTTTGGCGGCCATTTTTTTTGCCGCCATATTGTTATTTTTATTTAACCAAAATTTGCCCAGGGTGTACATTATTTAAGTCAAAGCAACACGTCTGTATCTTTTTCCGCTTCAGCAGGCAGTTGACCATCTCCATAAATGGCCGGATGGATTTTCTTCAAACGTGGCTAAGAACCATCTCGATTAAAATAGCTTTAAATTAAAAAAAACCGCAATAAAATCGACTGGTCCGTTTAGGCACTACGAATATGCGTACAGTACAGACAGACAGACATAGGCCTCAAACTTATAACACCCCTCTTTGCGCTGCGTCGGCGTTAAAAATCAGCAAATATATGTACGTACTCTAATATTACTTAACATTATTTAAGTAATGAGTTTGTTAATCATGTCAAATTTCATAATTTTGGTTAACTGTTATTACTGATTTATTTATTATACAGTTTCTGCCCAACTTTTCGGGCAGAAATGGGCATAAATGGGATTTAACCTGGGCATTTTCAAAATGCCGGGTTTTAACCGGGCATTTGCCCATCTCTGCGCGCACGTACACACTCTGACACCGCCCATATTTTAATGCCGGTTGGCGCCAAATTGTTCGCCTACCGAGTATTCAGACGACCGCTTGCTACCCGTCTCGTTTCACGTAAAACACGTTTAAATGAGACAGACAAAGACAAAAACAGTTTATCAATGTGTTTAAGCTCGAAAGGTGAGCGCGAAAGCCGCGGCCCAAAAGGGAGCACGACACAGATGCAGCAAATTTGACAGCGGCCCAAATTGGATCGCGCCACATACCAGAGGATAGAGAACATTTCAGAAGCATTTCAAACATTTGAGGTTAAGTTAGGTTAGGACTATATATATCACAGTGTTAACTACATTATCGTTTGTTTATAATGTATTTTGGATTAGGTATTTTTTTCTAAACCTTTTTAGGTTACAAAAACTGAGGTAAGGCTTGCGTTGCGTCCACTAGGCGCGCCGAGCAGAGACGAACCGTGGCGGCTTCATAGAAATTATATATAATAGCAGGCTACTTTCTGCGATTCGATTCGACCACAAATTATATAATTCGACTCCGCTCGGCGCGTCTAGGTGGACGCCAGGCTTTATACATCAGCCCCCTTATTCACAAAACGTCCAAAACGTTCCTGACAACGGAATATATAGTGCGACAAGCTTTTCTGGAGGCTTACCACAAGCTCTTAGCAAACAGAACAAATGCAGGGCAGTTTTATTGCAACGTTTAAAATAAACTTCTTGCTAATCGTACCATAAGCCAAAATTAGCAGTCTTTTAGCAGGCCTGCTGCACTGCTGTTGCCATGAAGCTCGACTTAATCTTAATACTGAGGTAATCAGAGTACAAGGCCACGTTCGCACGGGCGTGCAGAAAGGCGTTGCGTTAGCGGGGCGATATCGCAACGTCAACGCCTAGGAACCAGAGGTGTTCGCAGACGTAAAAAAATCGCTTGGCGTTTTGTGCTCACACGGTGCGGACTGCAGGCGTACCTATCATGAATTCGGACGACATCTTGGCAATCGCCGTTTGGTATATTTAAGAAACGATAAGCAAATAGAAGGCAGTACTGGTTTCATCCTCTTCATTCAGAGAGAGTTATCTTACTGGTAAATTTTACACTCGGTACAGCAAGCTTCAACGATTTCCTCAAAAATTCTTCGATTAATATGAGAATGTCAATCAGCTCATTTGATGAACTACTGCTTATTTGTTGGCCCTAATAAAATACAGCGACAAGATTTCCGAATGAGTCCTTGGGTTATTTGGTAGGTTTCACCTAAATGAAAATAAACCCAATGACGTAAAAATAGTTACCCACTGACAGTAGGTAGCGTTAAAAAAACGCTTGTATGAACGCCAATAGGGCTGCCCGTATGTTGTATTTCCATCGCGTCCATCGCGTCGCGCCATCAATCGGGCAATGTGCGATAAATTAACGCCGCGTAAAAAAATCGCTCGCGTGTGAACGGATTAGGGAAAGTCCATAAGTTCTGTTTCAAGGCGTCAAAAAATCGCTTCAACGCGCGATAATATTACGTCCGTGCGAACGTGGCCAAGTCAAACTTCATGGCTGTTGCCATAGATGTATTATTCCCACAGCCGTCTCTATCGTCTTCTACAAGCCATGCTATGATACGGAACGGCAACATTGCTGTGAACCGGTTTACTCCTCTGAGTACTAAATCCTATGGAGGTGGCATACCTACGAAAAAGTGAGGTGTAGTAAGTCACAATGTAAGAAAATCTTGTAATTCAATTTTAAACTACTTCTAATTGTCGTATTAATCGGTCCGTCAAAATTGGTCCAGCCGTTTCAGAGATTAGCCGGAACAAACAGACAGACAGACAAAAATTGAAAAAAACTGACATTTTGGTATATGTACCGTATATTTAATCATATGCACGTCGTAAAAAGCGGTTATTTAATGTTACAAACAGACACTCCAATTTTATTTATTTGTATAGATGTATAGAAGATATGCCATCTCCATAGGATTCAGTACTCGAGGTTTACTCGCTGTTTACCTGTCAAACGGTGCAAAACGGTGTCAAATCGGTTCACTTAAAACTACGTTGCCAACTTTATGCTTTATGCGCATGGCTTGTAGAAGACGATAGAGATGGCTGTGATTATTCCTGTAGATGGAGCATAAGAAAATGAACAATTTCTTCTATAATCAACTCTCGTCTCTCAAATGGCGACATGTCGTGTGTTAAAAAGAGATAACAATAGCCCAACGTGTGCGTCTTAATGAGCTGCGCGCCACTTGAAAGTAAACGTCATATTTGTTTGTTAACCAGCTGGTATAATTTGTGCAGCTGGTTAACAAATGCTTCAGAAAGAAAAGCTTTTTTTGTACAAAAATATAGAAAGATTTGATGGTGTGGTGCGGTAAATCTGTTCTTTGTAAAGAATGGCCTGTACTGTTCCCGGTTATTCAAGCAGAGTGAGTGTTTTGAAAGAGAATAATGAACATATATCATTTCAGAGGTAAGTCACACTCATTGTTTTGTGTTTTTGCGAACACATTTTTATAGCTTACTGGACCGTATTTGCAAAAACTAAATCGCTGTACGTGTATATACAGTTTAACATTGACTTGGTTGAAGAAAATCGGGTGTTTTTAGGCTAAAAATATATAATTTAAAGCCAATTGGGATTTTTTGACATTTGACCAACCTGATAGTGTTGTAGTCCGATTTTATTATGTAATATCGATAAAAAATTGTACCTAGTGTTTACAATTTTGTATTTAAACTTAATTTTTCTCAATTTTAACAGATTTCCCACCGCCGCGCCGCGTCGATGTAAATAGTCCTGTAGCCCGTGGACATTCAAATTACGAAAAAGGTTACCGTTTGTCTTCTGCCGCGTACACACCGCGCCAACGAACGCCAACGAAGGATATTCAGCGTTGGCTGCCGCACGTTCGTTGGCTATCGAAAGTTATAGCACAAACAACAAACGTTGAGCAAACGATCGTTGGCACTCGATTCCGGCTCCAGTGCCCAGTGTTGCCAGAAGGTTACTTTTTTGTACATTTCAGAGTTTAGGTGTATCTTTTGACAAGACCTCGCTGGCAACACTGTCCAGCTTGGCAACTGACCTCTATTATTAAATTATTATTTACACACCAAGGAATTTGTATGTAGACAGCCTGTCCAGTGTGTAATAATAATAATAGAGATCAGTGAGCTTGGCTTTATTTTAATTTTAATACTAGCCTTCCGCCCGCGGCTTCGCCCGCATAGAAAACAGAGTACAAGCTTTTCCGGAATAAAAATTAGCCCATGTCCTTTCGCAAGGTCAACTCTATCTTTGTAGGTACCAAATTTCATCAAAATCAGTTTAGTAGTTTAGGCATGAAAGCGAAGCAGACTGACAGACAGAGGTACTTTCGCATTTATAATTAGTAGTAATACTTAAATATATTACTTGAGTATAAACAATATTTAAGTATACTATTAAATATTGAATTTTAATAAACTATGCACTCATTATAAATACCAATTTATATTTTACTCAGCCTGCTATAATATTATAAATTGAATAATATGTTTGATGACGCTTGTAAAAATCAATATTGGGCGCTCACACTAAATCGCAGCAATCAAAAGAATCATCAATAGATGGATTGATAGTTTATTTGCACATAACTCGCTACTGTACTTATTCAAATGTTAATCGGTCTAGTCTACCATATCAACATCTCCTTTCAAATTGCTTTCAAAGAACATATGAAACTATCAAGACCAAAGTGTTTCTAACATAAACACAAAATTTTTATTAGTGTTTTTATGAATTATTTAATATTTAGGGCTTACATTGAATTGAATAAAAAAAAATATTTTATTACATTTTGTTTTATTTTGTACTTTCATTCATACTATATAGGGTAAATTTTTGTTTCCAATTATTCACTTTTGGAAAAAAATAAAACTAGTCTCATTACACAATAACATTTGCACTTTTCACTTTTCTCATAATCTTAGCTGTATTTTAAGTAATTCACAGTTGGATACATTTTAGTTTGCCGCAGCTTGTAGAAATTGTAGCAGCATGTTTTGGAAGCAGTCTGCTAAGAACATGGTCTTTATACCGGCTGATATTTCCTTCATCATGATCATCATTTCAGCCGTGATATATTTCAAATTATTTCCAACATGAGCTAATTTGGATTTCTTCCAGTAGCACTGTGTGTCAGTACTGGATGGTTTTTCACTGCGCCTGTGTATTCACATCTGGAGAGCAACAGCATGTTTGGACGCTGATGACTTTTCCTTCTTTTTCATCCACTATCGCTGCATACGATTTCGAGCGGACTTTATGTTCTGTACACACCTTCAAATCAATTCATTCAAATCGCGCCGAAGTATATCCAACGGCAGCATCACCGTAAGATTATCTTGCCGACCTGAAAAGACAGGGAACGTTAATATTTTATGTTGAATGAACATAACAAAAATAATAAGTAGTTAAAAATATAACGAGTTACACTTTTGAGGTTATGTTATTTTCGCAATGATTTTAAACTCGTAGGTATTTGATTATATTATAAATAATGTAGTGGTTGACAAACTTACACGGATGTTTTCTTCACAGTCCTAAATTCAGCAGCACAGTAATCTGAATTAGAGGCAAATAAATTGCCGACCATTATTATGTCTACTCCTGCCTGGGGGGCGCCGGACATTGCGATTTATTTGCGATTATCGGCTTTCGTGAAGCGGTTCACAATAGAGAAGGCTGTGCCTGGTTCCATGGTAGGTATTATTCAATGGGCACTTTCGATGACTCTTGAAACGGTTTGTTTGGCTATTATCACAAACTTTTACAGTGTTTTTTGCAAACAAAAGCTAGAAAAACAATTAGAAATCTAGAAGAACAGAAAAATGATTCACAACACAAATAATCACCTCACATTTGACGTCACGCTCACGCGCTGTGATTGGTGTTTCGCTAGAGATTACACACAGATTAAACTCAACGCTCTCGCTTTTGGTAGAAACTATTCTTCAACTGAGCGTTCGTTCGTTGGCCTTCGGCCGCCGTCCACACCGAGTTCGATCTAATGGCTCAATTCCTTTGATGTTACCGCCACGCTCCGGATCGCCGGCACACGCCAACGAACGATCGTTGGCCTTCGCCAAACCGTCCAAACAGGTGGCTTACCACAAGCTCTTAGCAAACAGAACAAATGCAGGGCAGTTTTATTGCGAGGTTTAAAATAAACTTCTTGCTAATCGTACCATAAGCCAAAATTAGCAGTCTTTTAGCAGGCCTGCTGCACTGCTGTTGCTATTGAATGATTGTCTCTGGCCTGTCAAGCCAAAATGTTGTTTGCGTTCGAAAACTAAATATGATTTTTACCGGTAAATACCGTTTCATACCGTTTCGTATTAATGTAACATTTTATAAATAAAATACAATAAAAATGCAAAGGAAAACCTAAAACAAGATGTTTTTAAGGAAATAAAATTGAACGGCAGTGTAAAAAAATGGTTTTAAATATTATTCTTGACAGAGTTTTATAAACAAGCGTCACTTCTAGTTTCCGAACGTTACTCGCAACTAATGTTTTTTTTTACAAATTTGTTTGAAGCTTTGGTTTCAAGTTGGAAAAGTGACTAATTTCAACAAACAAAGTTAACACAGTTACTTAGACCCGTATTCTAGAACAATTCTCAAGTGGAGATCTCTTCTCAAGCTTAGTTAGAAAGGGATGCGAAAACATGCACCGAATACATTCATCCCTTGCTAACTATACTTGAGAAGAGATCTCCACTTGAGTGAGTGTCGTTCTTTAATACGGACTTCTCCACGAACGCAGCGTTCGTGGGGAAGTTCGTACTAAAGAAAAAAGCGCTCGGAACGCCTCACAATAATGCAGCAGTAACCTACTTTACTTGACACGGTTTGTTGTGCCATGGAATGCCTCCAATGTCCCCCACAGCCACAGGTTTTTCAGAGAAGCCGGTGGCAAAAAAGGACAAAGCAGACAATACCTAAAATAAATAATTTAAATGTTACAAAGTTCGAGAAAATAAAAATCTTGTAAGACTCTTGTTTTAATTTTTTAATGGGTAGAACTCACTCACTCTTGCCTGAACGGATTAATCTATAGATTTCGTTGCTGCTGCAGTATCAGCCCCCGGATTCACAAACCGTTGGAAACGCTCCCGACAGCGAAATGTATGCACTGTCTCTGTCACTCACTATAGAATAGGCAAAGACAAAGCACAGAATTCAAATCAGATTCTGTTTCCGGTGGTTCGTGTATCAGGGGGCATCAGAGGTCTAATGCCCCCAGTACACGATGGCCGATCATGGTCGGCGACCATGACCAATACAACGTACATTGACACTTTTGAAAGAACCTTTTTAAACTTGTTCGTTCAAAAGTGTCAATGTACGATGTATTGGTCATGGTCGCCGACCATGATCGGCCATCATGTACTGGGGGCTTAAAGAGCCCCGAAACCAAAACCAAAACCTCCGAATAAAATCCATTTTGTCGTAAACTTCCAGATTGCTTTGTTCTCGTATTAGTTTACGCCACGCTTTTTTCTTTCTATTGCGGAAAGCTTTCGTCCTCCAAAAACCACAGAATTGCTTGATCATTCATTTAATACCGAACAAAATTATCAGAGGTATTCCACTTATCAAAGATCTTTAATCGTCCTCGCCAATTTCTTTGATCAAATATTTGAGATAAGTGGCAGGCTTTTTAAAGCTGCTTGAGACCAACTTTTTAAAAACTGCTAATTATGACAGTTTGGCAGGCCTGCTGGCGTGCTAAAGTGAGCTCATGGTACGTTTAGCAACGCTGTTTGACCGGTGAACGTCTAGGACTAACAGCGCTGCTATTGTTATGGTTCATGGTACCGATAAGCAGGGCAGTTTTTTTTAAGGCTTAAAAATAACTGCTATAAGAGCTTGTGGTAAGCCCCCTGGACCAACGAAGGGCATCGAAACCCATTCGTTGGCGTTCGTTGGCGCGGTGTGTACGCGGCATTCGTGAAATGAGCGGTTTTCTGAGAGGCCATTTAAAAAAAAAAAAGCTTCCAATTGCTTCACTAGATGGCGTTGAATAAGTATGTACATGTCTATGGTATATTTTGGTATGAAACATATTTAAATTAATTACTTTTTAAAATCCCAAAGGATACTAATAATATATTAAAAAAGTACTACTGTGAGGAACAGAAACGAAATAGGTAAATTTAAAGATTTAGGTAAATAAATAACATCTGTCTGACGTTCCGTTTTACGTAAAAAAGTCGCGTCAAAGTAAAATTTATAACGTTCCGTTCCTTCTAACTGCATAGGTGGGACAGCGCCATCTAGTGACTGAGCTTTCAGAAAATCGCCCATTATTATAGATTTCGCCATTGTATATACTATAAGCGAAGTCTTAAAGATCGTAACTCGCCGTAACCATAATAGTGATAAGTTTAAAATCTCCAATTATGTTAGTTACTAGCCTTCCGCCCGCGGCTTCGCCCGCGTGTACTACACGACGTTATCCCGCGGGAAGGTGATATTTTTCAGGAATAAAAAGTAGCCTATGTCCTTTCTCAGGCTCTAGACTATCTCTGTACCAAAATTCATTCAAATCGGTTCAGTAGTTTAGGTGTGATTGTGTAACACACAGACAGACAAAGACGCATTTATAATATAAGTAAAGATTTACATTTCTAGGTTACCGCATTGTAGGCCCTCTGAACAAACCATATACTTATTTTAAGACTGTTTCTGTGGCCGGTTTAGATTTTAAGACTCATTTGGTCCATGAAGAAGAAATGCGAAAATGGCGTAAGTAAAAGCGCATTGAGTAAACTTACTTCTGCAAAACATAATGGAAGACTTAAAACTTGAAGGACAATGAAATCTGGTAACTGCCCGGGTGTCAGATTACTATAAATAAAGAGGAAATGCTAGTTCCTAATATTTTGTCTAGTTTGTTATGCCAGCTCTCTCTCTCGGGGTGCGAGCTAGATAACTCCACGCGTGCTCACCTGCTGTTCGTCCTACTCTATGTTCGCATACGCTGGGAAGAACAGTAGGAGGGACGGTGCACCCTGGGCGCCACTGTAAGTAATTTTCTTGATTGTAAGTAATTACTTACAGTGGTGGCAGATAATCTAGCGAAACCCAATCCAAGGTGTCAGACGTACCGTCGCCGAGGGATGCGTGGCCAAGGGGGAGCTTGGTTCCGAACTGTGTCTCCCCAGGGAGATGGCAATCCTGGATCAGTAATTTCGCCTTACTCGAGCAATCGGAGCTTTGCTCGAGTGGACCTGTTCTAACGCCTAGCAAAGTGGCAAGTTGTACTCTTTGGTATTCTGTATAACTTGCCGCAGCGTATGAATGTGGCATTTGGTGCTATAGCCTTTCCGGAACCCGGCTTGTTCTGGAGGTTGGAAGTGATCGAACCTGCGAGTGAGACGATTCGTAATGACTTTCGAAAACAACTTATAGATATGGCTCAGAAGCGAGATGGTTCTGTATTTCTTCAAGAGTCTTATGACCCTTCCTGAAAAACGCTTCTGCCCCATGCCTTTGGCGTTTTGCCCTCGAGGATGACTGAATTGAAAAGCTTCTAGAAGACTTTAAGTATCGGCTTTCCGCCCGCTCTCAGAAGCTCTGTTGTGATTCTGTCATCGCCCGCCGCTTTGTTGTTTTTAAGCTGTTTGAGAGCACTTGTTTTGAATATGAGCCGGTATTGGTAGGGACGTGGATTTTATCAGCCGCGATCTTTCAAGCTTAACGTTGACACTCAATGTGCCTCTGACCATGCGGTGACCGCTTCCCGTCTTGGCAGCGCGCGCTGCCCATCTCGTAATGGCAATTTTCCCTCTGTCGCCTCTTAAAACACCCACTAGAAGAGAGGGGGTAGTGCTATTCTTTTTATGTGCCGGCACTACACAGCGCACTAGAAATCTTACCTATTGTTCACGTAACAAAATAATTCTCACATACCACACATTCATATGCTGCGGCAAGTTAGACAGAATACTAAAGAGTACAACTTGCCACTTTGCTAGGCGTTAGAACAGGTCCACTCGAGCAAAGCTCCGATTGCTCGAGTAAGGCGAAATTACTGATCCAGGATTGCCATCTCCCTGGGGAGACACAGTTCGGAACCAAGCTCCCCCTTGGCCACAGATGGCAAGATCTCGGTGGCCATTTGATATCACCTCTTCTTGAAATTACGAGATTTTTCGACCTTTCGACGAGTGTTTGTAATTGATCGTGAATTTTCGTTAAATATTTGTATAACTTCTATGCGCTGTTTTATTGTGAAACGCTCCACGATTAATTTTACGTGTCAAGATGACGTATGTCAAATTTCAACCCGCCATCTTGAATATTTCGGAAATAACGCGAAATTAAAATCCTATACCTACTTTTGATACCTATACATATACCTACATTGTCATTTTATGTATCGCATTGCATTCAAATTATTTTTACATCTTTTATCGATAAAAAAAAACCACAGCACTATCATTGCATCATCATCATCTAGCATTGCATAGTCAAAATGGAGACATTCTCTAATGTCGACGCAACAGATTAACATGTATGTCTCTTTCTATCTTATGACAATTTGATAGTGTTAGAAGGGGTAAAGGATGGGTGAGTTATAGCTTATTTTTGTGATCCATCTACATGTGTGGGTCATCAGCTTCCTCATAAGACATAGAGAAATTCTAAGCATGCACTATTTTGATGCAAAATTGATGCAATCAAACGTGTCAGTAATAATATTAGTGCAACCACAAGTTCGTTACTATGAGTTGTTTTTTGTGTGTTAGCTGGATAAATGTGTCACCAGCTTACACATGCCGTTAAGGAAAACCTGTGAGGTTAGGGTTTTAGACTATAGTCCAAAAGTTAATGCACAATTGGTGCAATTAGAACCAGAAAAACTAACCGTCACACTCTAATACTGTTGAAACTACGATCATAAAAGTGTGTGCGAGCTGGAGTACCGTGTCTCCGGCTTGCACATCTGTATCTTCGTAATTATATAAGGTACGATGATGTGTTATACCTCAAAAGTTGCTGCAAAATTGATGCAATAAGAACCAAATTTATCAAATCTTTAGGTAAAATAGTTTTGGAGCTACGAACCGATAAGTATGTGTAAGCTGGTGACACGTAACACGGGCTGACACATAGTGAATCACTGTAACTGTATAAGTAAGAGTTTCGTATTATATATCAAAAAAAACCTTATAGTTGGTGCAAACACGAGGCATAATTTCAAATCTCTGGGAGTCTTAGTATCAAAATTATAGGCAAAAAACTGTTTTCCCGCCAAAAACTTCAAAATAATGGTCTTGGACGCAGCTAAGTGCGGCGTTGCCGTTCCGTGCGCTACACTGTTGCAAACGAGTTTGAACTTAAGAGCTGGTGTTATTAAGAGTCACTTTAATTGCGCTTTCGATCGTTTTCATTTCTGTTCTGAAAATTTTAGGCCAGGAGCCGTCTGATATAAGTACGCTGATTCCTAACCTTTTTATGAGAAACAGATAGTTTCATTACAAGTAATTTTTTAATTTTGGCGTTAGAAACTTCACACTCATTTGTTGATAAAGCAAAGAAATAATTAGATTTGGCACAATAATAAACATAGAGGAATGCAGAAAGGTAAAATTTATATAGGTACCTATAAAAACTACTACATATTTATTACAGAGAGAAACCTTCATTCATAGAACGGTGCGAAATGATTACACTACTACTGTCCATTGGCCGCTTGTCACTGGCTTGCCATTGTCACGTACTAGTTTACGACAGCTCAGCCAGTGGACAAGCTCGGTCAACGCAAAGCACGTATGAGCAGTTTTCAGGCTACGCTTTTGCATTAACTCTCGAGAGATGGCGCTAGTTAAAATTTGAGAAATGTATTTTAGAAGAATTTAACCGACCATGGCTTCTGAGTAGTAGTATTCCCGAAGACTATAGGCTTTTAGCCCAAAATTTTAACATATTGGTCCTTGTCTAGGGCTATGCTAAATGCTAATGAGGTAGCCTTCCCTTGCTCGCATCTTAAAATACAACAATTGAATTTTATTGTATTTTTCGCACATGTGAGCACGCTCCAAGTATAAGCTTGATGCTAGCCATTTTAAAAAGGCTATAGGCCTAAAGGAGCCCCCACACGGTCAGTTCGACTGTCGGCCTAGAACGGATCGGCCGTCTGACGTACGAGACCTCCATCGGCCACACTAGACTAGACCGGTCATTGCCTGTCGGCAATAGTCGAAAGACAATCATTCAATAGCCTGTTGCTATTGAATGATTGTCTCTGGCCTGTCGAGCCAAAATGTTGTTTGCGTTCGAAAACTAAATATGATTTTTACCGGTAAATACCGTTTCGTATTAAAGTAACATTTTATAAATAAAATACAATAACAATGCAAAGGAAAACCTAAAACAAGATGTTTTATGGAAATAAAATTGAACGGCAGTGTAAAAAAATGGTTTTAAATATTATTCTTGACAGAGTTTTATAAACAAGCGTCACTTCTAGTTTCCGAACGTTACTCGCAACCTCTGAGTACTGAATCCTATGGAGATGGCATATTGTTCTATATGAACTATCGGTTATACAAATATGAGCTAAATCGACATTGTACTCATAAACCTATAGCCATCTTGTTCTATCTTACCTCCAATACTTCATGTAAAAAGAGACAGCAATATATTTATTCGACCTATTTTTTGGCAACATTGAAACGTGACGTCATCGTAATGCACGATTGAAGCCAGTCGCCATTTAGGTTTCTCGGTATGTGAGCTGTCAACGCGAGTTGTATTTGCAGTGTTTTGTGATAAAAGTCTTTTAATTTAAGACTTTCATGTGAATATAAGGTATTAATAAGTGAGAGAAAGCAACAAGGAACATGTCTAATTGCAGTGTGGTAGTTTGTTGCATCAAAAAAAGCGAAAATCGCCCAAACATTACATTACACCGGTACGTAGGTACTATTTATTTTGCAAAAACACTAAAACAATACAATAAATGCCTTGTGTTTTGGTTTTCCTGTGAATAGTTTACTTAGAATTCATACCAAATGTAGCTTACTACTTATTTTGGTGAGTTTTGTTGGTGTATTTCAAGAAAATAGAAATCTGTTTGTTTTGCGCTAGAGTTGCCCTTATAGCATTTTTCTTATCGAATTATCGATGTTTTCAAATTTAAAGTGTAAATTGAGTGTATTAATTTTAAACTGTTTTTATTGTTTTAGGTTGCCTAAAAATAACAAAAAAAGAAAAATATGGCTGGATACAATGCGAAAGGAAAATTTAAAGACTCGTACGAAAACTATTTTTATGTGTTCTTTTCATTTTGAAGAACAGTTTCAAAGGTCAACGACAGTTTAAGTTTTAAAAAAGACGTTAATTAGGCCACTGGCAAAATCGAAATTATAGTGCGACAACGTTTTCTGTTCCGGTTGCTAAAAACTGGATACTTATATATAACGTGTTTTTTTAATGTCATTTTGCTGTAAAGTTGTTGTCCAACTTACATTCATTCGAGCACATTAAAAGTAAGTATATTTTTTTACCACTAGATGTCGCTTCGCTATATTCTAAATATATAAAAAAATATGCTTGCTAGTAAAAATCTCGATTCAAACTGTTTATTATTTTATTACTTAATAATGCTTGTTTTTTTTTTGAGACATTTCTTTTTTTTCTATAGTAGGTACCTAGTAGGCATTCTCCTTTGTGATTTATATTGTAATGTATGTTATGTAAAAAAAAACAATCCTTGTTGTATAAACATAATAGGTTTTTATAATATGGAGCTTTTTGTTTTATTTCATTACCTTTTTTTACTTAAACTGGTTCTCGCGACCTTTGATCTGGAATTCTATGGAGGTCTTGCATGTGCATAGACGCGTGACTCGGAAAACATAAAAAATTTGATCATAAAATTGCAGTTTCTAAGTAAGGCGAGTAGAGCCGACAAGTGAGGCGCCCTCAATCAAATTTATTGCTCGCTAAGTATTAATGTATCTATAATCGTACAGATTGAAGCTAAGGTCGTGTAGTTTATTTACAAACTATAACCTCAGTAAAATATAGTAGGTTGGTCTTTTATCTACTACTACTGCAACATGAACTATATTTTACTAAGGTTAGTTTGTAAATAAACTACAGGACCTTATTTTTAATCTGTATCTGCGTTTGAATTTTTGATACATTATGTACTTAACAAGCAATAAATTTAATAATAACATGCGGATCCTCGCGGTTTTACCCGAATGGTACTCGTTCCCATGGGAATATCACGATAAAATATAGCTTATGCCACTCGGAAAGAATGTAGCTTTCTAATGGTCAAAGAAATTTCTAAATTAGTCCAGTAGTTTTGGAACCTATTAAATTCAAACAACAACCAATCAAATCTTTCCTGTTTACGACATTACTATAGATGAAGAAGCACTTGACGGCTCTTCTCGCCTTGAAGCCCCCAGTACAGGATGGCCACTCATGTTCGTCGACCATCTTGGCCATCGTGTACAGGACCGGTTTGCGTTGCTCGCAGACGGCAATCACACGCAAACCGGCCCTGTACACGATGGCCCATCATGGTCGGCCAACATGATTGGCCATCCTGTACTGAGGGGCTTTACAGTTGTCGCGTCTCACGCGCGCGGTCGGGCCAATGATTGTGTGCGTACATGCACAAACACATACACTTTGTGTCATTGTCATAAAGAACTTAATTATGTGCAAATGTAGGTATAATTTAAGCACATTATTAAGTTTTATTATTCAAAAAAAACTAGGTATATAATTATACACTATAATTCCGTTTTAAATTATCGAGGTGATTACGGAACTGCTTTTATAAAATATAGGGTGATATAGGTAGGTAGTCACAAAAATACTTGTATCTATAACTTCATCAATAAATATATCGATGTACAAATAGGGCAGCACTACGGAAAGGCGCCATTTTGGTTTCTCGGTATGTTCGGGATAGAACTAATTTGATAAAATGATAAAACTTGCTAAGATAAAACTTGTGTATATTTAGATAAAGAACCAATAAACTAATGATGACGGAATGAGTACGCGTGACTTGATACAATGCTATTTGCGAACTGAATTGTGTAATTATTTAATTGCTATGATTTATGACAAATGTGGGTCAATGGTCAAAATGCTGATGATGCGATGTACGCGCTTGCTCGTACATATTCCCGGGCGGGAAAAAATGGGGTTAGTAGGTGATAAATTAAAGCTAATGCGGCTAACAAGGTGATATCATTGTTTTTAAATATTTTAATAACTAAGTTAGTTTGCTGGATGAATTAACAAGATGAAAGGGCATTTCAATTTTAAAACTAAAATTACAATTCGTCCTTAGGTTTAAATACCGATCGCTGTACGATAGGGGACGACCCTATATCTTGCACTACCACTCGCGCACTAGCACTTTGTACATTGGACGCGGTACACTTCTTTTTTAAAGACACTCGCGCACGATTTTTTGTAAACTCACTTATTTCACTATACTGATCACTACATAACGCAATGGGCGGGCTGACCTGCCCGGCTGTGGCCTTCGCCGCTGCCGGTGCGCGCGCGCGGGGCGCGGGCGGCGGCGGCTCGGCGGCTGCGGGCGCGCGTGCGGCGTGTGCCGCCGCTCCCGCCGCTGCTGCCGATGCTCCTTTGTTCTTGATATATTTCCATACCAAAACAACGACGATCACAACGACTATCATGTCTTGTTCAATATTTTGGAGCTGAGATAGGTCAAGGTTATCTGCCTTGGTTGTTTCTGGGTATGATTTTGGTAACGTTAGATTCACAACAATATGATTTAACTGAGAAATTTTAGGAATTTTTATCTGCGGCTTGATTACCATTTTATTTTCATATTGCCTCTCCGAATAAACAAAGAAATCAGCTGATTTAATAATGCACGACTGATTTATCGTAAACAATCCAGTGTTGATAAGTTTAAGCGGCGTAACTTGATCTTCACATACAAGTTTCAGGTGACATACCTCACAACAAAAATATAAATAATTGTTCGGAATATTTAATTGAATCCATTTATTATTGCAACTATTTTTAATTGTTACTGAGTTAGTTTGTGTCTGAGTTGGTCTTACAGAAATTATTATCGTTTTTGATTACGTAAACGGGAGTCTTCAAATGACATAATGTCGTAAAAGGGTTCTTCTCAATGCACAACTTTAAATCTTCGTCTTCCATTCTCATAAAAGAATCTTGTTTGAGATTGACGGCCACATAACTAGAAACTGGTAGAATTGTAACTTCCGTGTTTTTTTTAATTAAATGGGGAATGGGGATAAGACGTAAGATTTCATAAGTTTCCTTGGCTATAAGTGGGATCTTGATTTGGAAAATAATGAAGTTTGCGGTAACTCTTGCTTGCACTCGCAACAGATTGTACATTTCTGCTAAGCTGTCAGATTTCTTGATAGGTAGTGATAAGTCGTTTGGAATTTGTTCTGTTATCACGCTCAATTCATGTCTTAACTGAACGGGAGTAAGCAGGTGAAAATTAAACTTTCCGTTATAGATGTTAGTGATGGCATCAAGTAACGTAGTCATAAGGTGTTTTAAACTAAAAATAACATTATTTGCTCACATAGAAGTGGTTAAAAAGTCATTCTCTAGGGAAATATTTCCAATTTTAAATCCTTTTCAACTGTATTTATCTTGCGATTAATTAATTTATGCTGTTTATCAATCATGCTTTCCGTGCGTTTTAAAAGATTGAACTCGGCCTCGACCACTGAAGTTTGATTTTTCCAGAGGTAGGCTAAATGGTTTTGATTCTTTCTGATAAGTTCAATATCTCGTTCATACTTCTCGGCGAATTCCTGATCTAAAAGGCCGAAAAAAGTGTTAGCAATCGATCCAACTCCATTAACTAAGCCACGTTTGATACGTTTTGGTAAGTATGAACGATGATGATTCACTAGCAAGTCATTATAGTATTCGAGTTCACTGACTTCGTGTTGCAGTTGTAATATGTTATTCTCGCAATGGGATTGTGTTTTTTATTTTTGTACATATATTTTCTAGATATGTTAAGTACATATCGACTGTCTTACGGCCCTCTTGATAAGGCTTCGTATCATAATAGACAACCAGGCGCCACTCGTCCCGTATCAAGTTCATGTTCGTAATATGATCGAAATAAATGCTATTATTGTTTGGTAAAGCGTTAGTCTGATATTCACATTGTATTAGTGGGATCGAAAATAAAAATAGTAACAAGGTTGTTGCTAAGCTTGATAAATTGCATGCTCTTTTTTAATTATCTTAGGGGTTGTTTCTTGCTCGGGATTGGGTTCTTTTGTGACTTCTTTACCATCATGGACAGGTAAGACTGATAATTTAGTCACAGGTCGCTTGATGAAACCATTCTTTGTTTTTAACGATACGACCCTTACATAGCCGTCACTACCCGGGTGCAGCTCTGTGACACGGCCTAAGCTCCATTTACCGGGAGGTAAGTTGTCGTCCTTGATAACTACGACGTCGTTTACCTTCATATTCTCTCGCGGCTGTCTCCATTTGCTCCTTGATGAAAGCTGAGTTAAATATTCATCCCGCCAGCGTCGCCATATATCACCAAAGATCTTTTGGGTGAGGCACCATCTTGTTCTAAGATCCTTTTCAGTGTCGTATATAGTGAGTATGGGACCGCTGGCTAGAAAATGAGAGGGTGTTAAAAAGTTTAGATCGTCGGGGTCTTCCGTTAGTGGACAGAGCGGGCGGGAGTTTAAGCATCCTTCAAGCTGACTGAGGAGCGTAGTAAACTCTTCGAAGGTAAGGTGTTGTTCGCCAATAACTCTCTTTAGATGGTGCTTCAGGCTCTTCACACAAGCCTCCCAGACCCCTCCTGCTGAAGGCCAAGAGGGTGCGTTAAAGTGCCACTCGATTCCCATACTTGTGATTTCTGTCTGGAATGCTGGATCATTGATGTGCTGTAAACATTCTAACTCTTGATTTAATATTTTGCGTGCTCCGATAAAATTAGTGCCTTGATCGCTATACATGTGGCCGGGAACTCCTCTCCGGGCTGCCATCCTGCGCAGGGCTGCCAGAAATGCTGAAGATGTTAAATCGGAAACGAGCTCCAGATGTACGGCTTTAGTGGCCATACAAACAAACACCGCCACGTAGCCTTTCGTGGTCTTGATTCCACGGCCCTTGTTGGCCTTTACGCTGACGTGACCAGTGTAATCCACTCCACAGTGATAGAAGGGCCGAGATGGATTAGTTCTAGCGGTTGGTAAGTTACCCATAATTTGTTGTTCATGACCGGGACTATGTCTTTTACATATGACACATAAACGTATCCGTTTTTTCACAGCGTTGTTACCTCCTATTAGCCAATATTTTCTACGTATAAAGGCACTAGTTAGGCGTGCGCCTCCATGGCTTGTGACGTCATGCGCTTGATCGATGATGAGGTCGGCCAGTCTAGTGTTAGTCGGTATGATGATGGGATGGGTCATGTCAGGATCTAGATTTGCGTGTTTTAGTCTGCCACCGACACGTATGATCCCATTTTCATCTAGTTTAGGAGTAAGATTGCATATTTTACTCTTATTGTTTATACATTTTCCTTCCTGTAATTGATTTATTTCTTCATAAAAGTATTTTTCTTGAATACATTTCACGATTTTTGTTTTAGCGTAATTTAATTCTTGTAAAGTTAAATAAATTTGATTGGGTGTCTTGTTACATAATCTAATTATTCTCGCTAAAACCCGGATCGCCGTAATAAGAGAACGAGAGTTATTTAATAGTCTCTCAATAACTTCAATTGAATTAATATTAAGTTGTATAAAATTAACTTGCTTTGTCATTTTCATTTCTTGGTTTGTTGTGTAATTAATATTTTGTTCTGTTTCAGATTTATATTCCGGCAGCCAGTGGGGACCCTTCCACCAGAGGCTGTTTTCTTTAAGCTGTGAGGCCGTGAGTCCGCGGCTTGCACAGTCAGCGGGGTTCTCCTTAGATTTGACATATCTCCAGCATTCTGCGGGCACCGATTCTGTAACTTGATTTACACGGTTTGCGACAAATGCCTTCCAGCGACTAGAGTCCCCGTTCAGCCAACCTAGCACGGCCATTGAGTCGACCCAGGCGAAAACAGTGATTTTATGATTGGCGAGGCATTTTTTTATTTTTGTTATGAGTTTCGCTAGTAATACCGAGCCACAAAGTTCCAAACGCGTTTAGGTCCATCCATAGGTCGCTGGTTCAGATCCGGCTCGAAGGACCAATGTTCGGGATAGAACTAATTTGATAAAATGATAAAACTTGCTAAGATAAAACTTGTGTATATTTAGATAAAGAACCAATAAACTAATGATGACGGAATGAGTACGCGTGACTTGATACAATGCTATTTGCGAACTGAATTGTGTAATTATTTAATTGCTATGATTTATGACAAATGTGGGTCAATGGTCAAAATGCTGATGATGCGATGTACGCGCTTGCTCGTACACGGTATGTGTGCTAGTGTGTGTGTGTATGCTTCAATTTTTCGTAGGTATGCCATCTCCATAGGATTCAGTACTCAGAGCTCGCAACTAATGTTTTTTTTTACAAATGTGTTTGAAGCTTTGGTTTCAAGTTGGAAAAGTGACTAATTTCAACAAACAAAGTTAACACAGTTACTTAGACCCGTATTCTAGAACGATACTCAAGTGGAGATCTCTTCTCAAGCTTAGTAAGAAAGGGATGCGAAAACATGCACCGAATACATTCATCCCTTGCTAACTATACTTGAGAAGAGATCTCCACTTGAGTGAGTGTCGTTCTTTAATACGGACTTCTCCACGAACGCAGCGTTCGTGGAGAAGTTCGTATTAAAGAAAAAAGCGCTCGGAACGCTTCACAATAATGCAGCAGTAACCTACTTGACACGGTTTGTTGTGCCATGGAATGCCCCCAATGTCTCCCACAGCCATAGGTTTTTCAGAGAAGCCGGTGGCAAAAAAGAACAAAGCAGACAATACCTAAAATAAATAATTTAAATGTTACAAAGTTCGAGAAAATAAGAATCTTGTAAGACTCTTGTTTTAATTTTTGAATGGGTAGAACTCACTCCCTCTTGCCTGAGCGGATTAATCTATAGATTTCGTTGCTGCTGCAGTATCAGCCCCCGGATACACAAACCGTTGGAAACGCTCCCGACAGCGGAATGTATGCACTGTCTCTGTCACTCACTTTAGAATAGGCAAAGACAAAGCACAGAATTCAAATCAGATTCTGTTTCCGGTGGTTCGTGAATCAGGGGGCATCAGAGGTCTAAAGGGCCCCGAAACCAAAACCAAAACCTCCGAGTAAAATCCATTTTGTCGTAAACTTCCAATGGATTGCTTTGTTCTCGTATTAGTTTACGCCACGCTTTTTTCTTTCTATTGCGGAAAGCTTTCGTCCTCCAAAAACCACAGAATTGCTTGATCATTCATTTAATAACGAACAAAATTATCAGTGGTATTCCACTTATCAAAGATCTTTAATCGTCCTCGTCCAATTTCTTTGATCAAATATTTGAGATAAGTGGAATACCACCCTTAGCAGGCTTTTTATAGCTGCTTGAGACCAACTATTTAAAAACTGCTAATTATGACAGTTTGGCAGGCCTGCTGGCGTGATAAAGTGAGCTCATGGTACGTTTAGCAACGCTGTTTGACCGGTGAACGTCTAGGACTAACAGCGCTGCTATTGTTATGGTTCATGGTACCGATAAGCAGGGCAGTTTTTTTTAAGGCTTAAAAATAACTGCTATAAGAGCTTGTGGTAAGCCCCCAGTTCCGGTGTTTTTTTTTTTATTATTTATTTATTTCCAAATGAATATAAATTTAAATTCATATAAATGATCTCTTAATATTAAAGTGTATTTTAAATACACAAAAATACGGAGTGCACCTTCCTGTTGTACGTCGGTAGTACTTATAAATTCCTTGCCATACCCATATCCAGATTTTTTAGCCGGTAGCCGCCCCCCTGCTCTTTGTTTACGACTGTGACATTGACAGTGACAGGACAACCAAACAAGTTGTCTTGTCTATGTCTAGAGTTTTTGGCGCCATCTTGGCGGGTTAGGTTAAGTGGATATTTTAATTAATCGCAATTTGTTTCATAGTGGACTTTGTGACTCAAGATAGGTGTGGTTTTGTGCCCCAAGTGTTTACGCAACTGGACGATGTGTGGAATGATTAAAATATGCGCTATCTTGGTAACGTGATGCCGAGTGTTTTATTGTAGTGGTGACTACCTCAGCAAGAATTACCGAGAAGACCGACTCGACATACTTGACGCCAAATACTCCAAGAAGCATTAGAATGTAACACACCTACATTCTAATGAAAACATAAGAAACTATAATAACATACATAATACTCAAGAATTGGCAGAATGGCTTGATGTCTTCGCCTGTCCAAAAAGGACGAACTTTTTTACAATACAATACTGTCTATGTCTATGCAGATTCGCAGCGCAGCAGTCTATATAATTTGTGGCGCAGTCTGTGGTTGCAGTTGGAAAGGCAGGGCGCGTTATCGGTTGCCTGTGTTCTGTTTTGGGCGTTATTTATTTAATACATTACATTTCTGTTAAATTCTTTGATTAAATAACTAACAACAGCCGTGATATTTACGTTTCTTATCCGTGTAACCGTGGTTTCATTCAAATAGCGCAAGTTGTGGGCAATGCAGTGGGTACTATCGATAAAGTTGTAATAAATTGTGATTTTTTTGTAATAAAAATGGGAAAATTGCTGAGTTTGCTGTCCCGTGACGACTCTAATTGTTGTTCTTCACCGCGATACGATATATTCCTGGATTTTGAGAATGCAGCACCGACTGATACGGAGCGCGACGTTTATGAAGAAGTTCAGAGAGTTTTACTCGAATCGGAGAAGATATTAGAAGAAATACAATGTTACAAAGGAGCTGGGAAAGAGATAAGAGAGGCTATAGCAGATCCATCTCGAATATCACAGGAGCGAGCTTCGCGTGCAGTCAAACCCTTGGTGGATAAGCTGTTGCGGTGTTACAACCACTCCTTGGAGTTACAAAGGGTAAGTCTACTACATACCTATACATAATAAGCAAAAAACTAAGCAATAAACCATTATATAAACTGAAGACGATTTAATAAACTTGTAAGCACACAAAATCAAATAGAGCTACTACTGAGAACATCATATTTCACAGAGGGTAGGATAACAGGAAATTTATATATTTTATAACTATCAATAGAGATGAAATTATTAAGTACCCTAACCGAAAGTGGCGCCGCGGTGAATTTTATTTAATATTATAATTCTTATACACAATTAAACTTTACATGGAATTTTTAAGGCCCATTGTCTAGTATTTTAGACAATATCTTATTTATTTTATTTTATTTGGGGAGCTTACAGCATCATTTACAATGCATCTTATTACGTAGATACTTAAGCTAATTACAAGCTACCGCATATAAAAATATATATAGTGGTGGCCACATAATTAAGGATGCCAGTCGATTTTCATACAATTGATATAACTTTGAATCCTTAGTTCTCCACCAGGAATTCACCGAGCTGTAATCTGATGTTGGCTATCCAGGGGGTGAATGGAGGAGATCCAGATCGCTATAAACACACATCTCGTCTGAACAGCATTCTAAGAGCTGTTGCGATATATATTTAAAAAATCACCAAAATAGCATTAAAATGTATGGAAATCCTGGAACTGAGAACTATGGTCCTTACATCTCTTAGAATGCTGTTCAGATCAGTTGGGTGTGTATAGCGATCTGGATCTCCTCCATTCTGACTAACATTTAAAGACAAAATTTAATTCCTTCTTAAATCTTAATACATATTACCAATTGTGGTTAAAATTATTTTGAAATAGGTAATTAGTTATTTATGCAGTTATTGTCAGATTTATTAATTTGTTTATATGATAACAACAAACAACACATTTTAGAAAATGATGCAATGAAAAAATGTAAGAATATAGTTTATTGGAACTTGCAACATAAATGGCCATTAGTCAATAGACGCACAAAAAACCTAAAACTCTCCAATTTTGTTATAATAAAAAAAACATGATAGAATAAAAGAAAAAATATAAAATCTTTTAATTTTTGAAGTAAGTACCTAACATGGCATTGGTCTATATCAGGCCTTATCATTCTTTAGTGATTAAATGATGTCACTGATAATATACTGATAGTGAGTAGGTACAAGTAAGCATAAAGTATGTTTTGCATTCAGTATGCTTACGCACTATGACAGATGTTTACTTACACATATTTTAAAATTCTATTAAAGGAGCAAGTAATATTACACCATAACATGTTTATGATTCTCCTTCAGGGATAATGTTTCCTTGTTACATAAATAAAACAGTAACTAACTCTCAATAAGTTAAATTCCTTTTGTACTATTCAAAGTTAAAACTAGTTTTATCATAGACCGTAAACCTCAACATGCGTTTTTATATTCTAGGTGTTACTAGATATACAACTTAAGATGAGCATCCAGTATAAAACAGTTTATTATATTTAATCCGTCAAAATGTTGGTAAACTTCATATTAAGAAAATAGGTAACATGACTCCAGGAAAAGCTGCTTAGTCAGAAAAGATTGTTTAAGTAATAACTACTAATGGTAATAAATATTGACATAATATGATTTAATTGGGTGCATTATTGGTCATGCACAAATGCAAGTTGTTACATTGTATGTACACACGGCGGCATATCAGACTATTCATGTTGACCTTGGGACCGCCTTTATGCCCTACGTAATAAAAGCTGTTATCGCAGTTCAACTGTTTAACCTGATGTGCTGCCGAGTGTACAATACATAATACAATACCTGTGTACCTATTAGTACATGCACCAAACTATAAATTTCTGGTAATTAAACTCTGATTACAGTAATTAAAGAGTTAATTAGATAATCATTCAACACATTTCTTAGTATTTAGTTATTGTTATTAACTGTATACATGCACTTAGTTATTTTCTGTTTGTTTTTAATGTAAAACACAGGTTAATTAAAGAAAGCCTCCACCAACTTGCTTGCTTTTGTCTTAAGTACCTATACACATATACATAACTAAAAATCACAACTGTCAGATGTTGCTTATTTATGCTATACTTGACACACATAGAAACATACATATTTACCTACATTCTAAAATTTTGACCACATAGGTCTTAACTTATTAACCTATCAATATACTTAAATGAATATTTTTAAAATAATTCACAACACCATCTAGCTATACCCAAACTAAGCTGAACTTGGACTATGTGTTTGTAAAATTTTTTGACAGTTCATACTTCTATAGTAAGTATTTGATTTCTGTGGGAATCGAACCCACGACGACATGACCCCATGACCGTCAATCCAAGACTGAACCATTGTACTCTATGGAACCACACTAGTACCACTACCACAGATTACTAAATAGTTACCTACACCAAAATTTTGCGTTATCTAAATACAGATATTCGAACATCACGTACAATCTACTTTCACATTTATTTCATCCAAGCAACATTGTGTGTTGCCTTCATACCCAACCCATCTGTCAACGGCCCAGCGGTGGGCGTTGTGCCGGCTATAACTCTTACACACGTTGCCTTGTTTCCGGTGCGAAACCGAACAATAACATTGCTACTATTCGTTTAGTACCGAGACCACCGGGAGAGACAACGAAAGACAACCAAACCAACTGTATCGCTTCGCTATTCGCTAGGTGTTTTACGACTGTTTGACGACTGCCGATTTCAATAGGTATTCATCTACAGTTGTCTTAACGTCTAATATTTCGCATATTATTTAACAGCGTCTTCGTCATGGAATGTCTTAAAATTATTGAAAACTAGCTGACGCAGCGCGACTTCGTTCCAGTGGCCCTACCTACTCCACCCTACCCTACCCGTACTCTACCCCTACCCTACCCTGCCTTACCCTACCCTACCTTACCCTACCCTACTTCCCCTATTTTCTCACCGTTAAAACCTTCCTTGGACTTCCACGAACATTTCAAGACCAAAATTAGCCAAATCGGTCCAGCCGTTCACGCGTGAATGGGAAATAGGGATTCATTTTTATATATATAGATGAAGTATTAGAACGTCTATTATTTCGCATACTTTTAGTCACATGTACTAACAGCGTCTTCGTCCTTGAAGATCTTAAAAATATTGAAAACTAGCCTTCCGCCCGCGGCTTCACCTGCATGTACTACACGACGTTATACCGCCGGAATGAGTAAAAATTTCACAAATGTGCGCCTTTGTTTTGTTTAGATTTAATATGACGATTTACGCCAAATGTTTGACAGCTAGTTTGTATTGTATGGGAAAAGAAAAATGTTGTTTTTACTATTTACCAAGCAACTTTTATGTTTTTCTCTCCATAAAAACCTTCCGTGGGCCTTAAGGAACATTTATAAAAAAAAAAACTTGCCGAATTGGTCCAGCCGTTGTCGAGTTTTGCACATAGCAACATTCATTTTTACAAGCTTTTATTTAACTTGCAGTGTATGTATGCATGCATGCATGTATGTATGTCCGTTCGTCAAATCTTACAAGCCTTATTTGACCCACTTCCCTGTGTCCAATTGAGCTGAAATTTTGTATGCAAGTTTGGTTCCGATGACAATGCAATTAAATATATAATCAGTATAGTTATCAATTCAGAATTCTTGCAAATTTTCAAGTTCTATATTCTTGTTTTGTTGTGATGGTTACTTGACACATTGTCAATGTACCATAAAGTTATAATCAGCGAGCATTCAGCGAGCGCAATCTTCATAGAGTGCGTGTCAGATAACTCTGCGACTGGGGCGTTTTTGGCACTTGTTACAGTACATTATTTTGTTCTAAGCTTATGGAAAATATTAGTATTCGATTTTGACCCCGCGCAAACTTATCTGGCGCACACTCTAAATTCAACTAGTAATAGAACACACGTCCCAACTCGACACCCGATTTGAATTGGTTATTTGAGAAAGAACATGAGTTGGGAGGCAAAAAACTGTCTGTTAAAAACACATACCAAGCAGTAAAAATGTTTGATGCAGTTTTGAAAAGTATGCTACGAGTATAATATACTATTTACATAAATTTGAGATTATCAAATTATTATTATTTCTATTAAAACAATAATTTAAAGTCCCTGGACCTAGGCTTTTTCTCAATTACTCGATTAAAAAAAATCGACATTTAATTAAAAATGAAGTTTCCCTGTCAGTTACAGGCCACTCGAAATAGTTTTGAAGAATTTTTCGTCATTCTTTTGTGACAGGTACGGTTCAATTTTTTTCAAATCCAAGACCTTTTTTTGTTAATAGGTCTTTTTCTTTACAAGCCCATTGCATTGGCAAATCCAGGTGATTTCTGTGGGTATTTGATAAGAAAAAGTGATGTGATACAAGGCAGTCCAGTGATGTGATACAAAGCCTTGGCCAAGGCCAGATTTGGTGCAGCTTTTTTTATTTGATTTGATTTTGATTTGGTATGAACGTGTGTAGCACGGATTATATTTGCTTTACAGCAAAGTTCGTCCGCACCAAATCGGCGGTTAGGTCTGGTCTGGACGTGTGTAGCCTATCAGACCCTACTAGGTGTCACTCATGTGTCACTTTCCACCATGTAATACTTCCATGCTTTGCACATAAATAGTTAACTAAAGTATACGACAGATGGCTCCAAGTTAATACAAGCATTAGTCCACCTACAGAAAAGAAAAATCCTTTTTTTCTATAAGTTATACTATGTTTATCAACTTTGATAGAAACTTAAATGTGTCTTGTTATTACTTATGTATTTATTTTTGAAATACTTACTAAAATTTACAGCTGAAAATCAGCGTTTGCTTGCGTTGCAAGACAAGTAATATGACGCTGAGCTGCGACCATTGAGTACTGCTGCGGCACACACACACATTTTTATTTGGAACTTTTTGTCTTATTGGGTCTAATTTGTGTTTTCTATTCTTGTTCGTAATACAGTGCTACCTACTTTTATACCTATGTAAATATGCCTTGTATTTAATGAATATGGTGTGTGTCTGTAGTAAGAATCTACAATCCCTTTTTGGTGGTAAAATATATTTGTGTGTTTGCAGACTTGAGTGTCCATCGTTCCAGCAGCGCCACGGTCTCCGATTTGCTTGAAAAAAATACACCATGCAGGCCAATTTTTTACCAGTCGGGAAAAAATACGATTGATTTTTTCCCCCCACTGGATCCGAGGATATACGGGGATTTCTGTGGCGCTGCTGGAACGACGTCGTCCTGGCAGCGCCCCGCTATTTCTCATTAATTACAAAAGCTATAATAAATCTAATAAGACACATATTTTTTCCTTTTTTTTCCATTTCACATAAGCTAATGTCCACCTGTAAATGTCGACAGATTCAGGAGTAATCGTAGGTCACTTGGGGCGCTGCTGGGACGACGTCGTCCCAGCAGCGCCACGGCCGAATCTCAGCAATTCGATTTTTTTACTGAAAACAGTGTGCCTGTATATTTAGTTCCTTCATCATAGGGTACGGAAAAAATTGAATTTCTACATTTCATCATGGAATAATGATTTTATAGGCATCGAAAAATTATAACCTCAAAAAAATTTTTTTTTGCTCTAACGCCTTTAATTGATGTATTAAATAGCATTTGCGCATTCTTTTATCTTCCTATAAAGGGAAAAAAATAAACCACTCTCGCAGCATTAACTATTCCAGAGAAATCCTAGGTTTAGATTGTGTTCATACATTTAGGCATCGTTCCAGCAGCGCCACACCCAGTACAGCATGATCCAGGGCACCTGTCACCAAACTGAGCATGCCAATATTTACTACTACCATAGCGAACACGGGAAAAAATCTGATAACGAGTATAACACAGCGAATTTCCGAGAAATAAGCCTTTGATTCAATATGCCATACAATTGGTACATTCGAGTAGAAAAGTTTTATTTAAATTCTTTTTAGTGACACAAACTTGGGGGCTTTAAGCCCCCAGTACAGGATGGCCGATCATGTTGGCCGACCATGATGGGCCATCGTGTACAGGGGCGGTTTGCGTTGCTCGCAGACGGCAATCACACGCACTGGGGGCTTCATACTTCATGTTTACCGGGCTTGTCAAGCATTGCATTGCATCATTGGGGCACAATATCGGTATCGCTATGCGGATCGCAGCTCAGCATTATTATGGTGCAAATAATGCAATGCAAGCAAAGTAATATCACAGTTTAAGCAATCTTTCTATACAGTTGGACGACGCCCTTGAAGTTGGGCGATGCCGACGCCTGTATAGGTATTTACGTAAGTACGTAAGGGTTGTCACTTTAAAATGTGACGGTGGACCTTTAACGACCCCGGGTAGGTACATTGGTATTGCGATATTAAATTAATAAAATAATTTAATAATGCAAATGCAATGTCAAAAATATTAAAAAATTCAAGATGGCGGCCGACTTTTTTGTTTGTAGGCTGATTTCGATGAAACTCGGTTTTTGGTACTATTCTGACAAGAAAACAGCAACGCAATGTCAAAAAAATTAAAATCCAAGATGGCGGTCAACTTTTTAGTTTGTGGGCCAATTTCGATAAAACTCGATTTCTGCGCCCCTAGGATGACCAACAAAATGGGATATGATATGATAGGTTATCCGTTTTAACTGTCAAAAGACTATGGGTTTTGACGTTTGAATGTCGATAAGTCGCTTTATCATTCGATACATATCGCGTTTTGGGTGGTCATGCTAGGCTTAATGGTACTATTTTGACAAGAAAACAGCAACGCAATGTTAAAAATATAAAGAAATCCAAGATGGCGGCCAACTTTTTTGTTTGTAAGCCGATTTGTTTCTGGTACTATTTTGACAAGAAAACAGCAACGCAGTGTTAAAAATATTAAAAAATCGAAGATGGCGGCCAACTTTTTTGTTTGCAGGGCGATTTCGATGAAACTCAGTTTCTGTTTCTATTTTGACAAGAAAACAGACACGCAATGTTAAAAATATAAAGAAATCCAAGATGGTGGCCAACTTTTTTGTTTGTAAGCCGATTTTGATGAAACTTAGTTTCTGGTACCTATTTCGACAAGAAAACAGCAACGCAATGTTAAAAATATAAAAATTCAAGATGGCGGCCAAATTTTTTATTTGCTGGCCGATTTCGATGAAATTCAGTTTCTGGTACTATTTTGACAAGAAAACAGCAACGAAATGTTAAACATATTAAAAATCCAAGATGGCGTCCGACTTTTTTGTTTGTGGGCCGATTTTGATAAAACTCAGTTTCTGGTTCTATTTTGACAAGAAAACAGCAACGCAATGTTAAAAGTATTAAAAAATCCAAGATGGCGGCCAACTTTTTTGTTTGTGGGCCGTTTTTGATAAAACTCGGTTATTTATACTATTTTGACAAGAAAACCGTTCCTAACACAATGTAAAAAAATACAAATGGTCAAGATGGTGGCCGTTTTTTGTTTTTGTTTCTCTCTTTTCGCTTATTAAAATGTAACAGGTTTTTATTTGAAAGCTTGAGACAGAGTCAAGTATCATCATCATCATGTCAAGTAAAAGATTTAACTAATTATTAATTTGCTTTAACACAAGCACAGTAAATTACGACGTAACATCCTTCGTAATTTACTGTGTTTTTGACAGCTGTAAACCCTATTAAAAAAAATAAAAAATAAGTACTTAAATAAAATAATAATTTATATTAAGTTACAGAGTTTAAAAAAAATAATGATTGTGACATGGGATGATTTTGATATACAGGATAATTTTTATATCAGTGCACAAATTTTTAGGATCGACTCAGAATCGGTAAGTGAACAACTTTCTCCTAGAAACATGGGTCGAAATACGACAAAAATGTTTGGACTTCCCATACTAATTCGATCACGTGATCAGTCCGATTTGTATGAAAGGTCAAAAAAATTTTGTCATATTTCGACCTATGTTTCTAGGAGAAAGTTGTTCACTTACCGATTCTGAGTCGATCCTAAAAATTTGTGCACTGATATAAAAATTATCCTGTATAGACGAAGGCGCTTCAAAGGTTAAGAGATATGAATCGGCTTATTTCCAATCTGAATATTTTTTTTAACAAAACTTCAACCCATTCAAACGTCAGGAGTAGATCAAATTTACCTTGCAAAATTTCATGGCAGACAGACAGACAGATACAATTATAGGTGAAACTAAATAAAACATATAATATATTTTATTTTGATACTTCTAAAATGCTTACCATAATTATTTATTCTATTTTATTTCGCAATACACCAAAATGTACCTGCCGCATTTTAATTTTGTTACAACCCTTCCGTAGTTACGGAAATACCTATACAGACGTCGGTATCGCCTAACTTCAAGGGCGTTGGCCTAAACAAAACATTGGTTATACTGTGGTAATTGTAACATTTATGTATATATAATTTAGCGTTGCTGTTGCCTTGTCAAAATAGTACCAAAAATCGAGTTTGATCTAAATCGGCTTACAAATTAAAAAGTTGGCTGCCACTTTGATTTTTTTTATTTTTTTGACATTGCGTTGCTGTTTTCTTGTCAAAATAGAACCAGAAACTAAGTTTGATCAAAATCGGCTTACAAACAAAAAAGTTGGCCGCCATCTTGGATTTCTAATATTGCGTTGCTGTTTTCTTGTCAAAATAGAACCAGAAACTGAGTTTCATCGAAATCAGCCTGCAAACAAAAAAGTTGGCCGCCATCTTGGATTTTTTATACTTTTAACATTGCGTTGCTGTTTTCTTGTCAAAATAGTACCAGAAACTAAGTTTCATCAAAATCGGCTTACAAAAAAAAAGTTGGCCGCCATCTTGGTTTATTTTTATTTTTGACATTGATTTGTTATTTTCTTGTCAAAATTGTACTAAAAACCAAGTTTCATCAAAATCGGCTCACAAACAAAAAAGTTGGCCGCCATCTTGGTTTATTTTTATTTTTGACATTGCTTTGTTATTTTCTTGTCAAAATTGTACTAAAAACCAAGTTTCATCAAAATCGGCTCACAAACAAAAAAGTTGGCCGCCATCTTGGATTTTTAATATTTTTAACATTGCGTTGCTGTTTTGTTGTCAAAATAGTACCAGAAACTGAGTTTCATCGAAATCGGCCTGCTAACAAAAAAGTTGGCCGCCATTTTGGATTTTAATATTTTTAACATTGCGTTGTTGTTTTCGTTTCAAAATAGTACTAGAAACTAAATTTCATCAAAATCGGCCTACCATAAAAAAGTTTGCCGCCATCTTGTTTTTTTTTATTTTTGACATTGTGTTGTTGATTTCTTGTCAAAATTGTACTAAAAACCAAGTTTTATCAAAGTCCGCAAACAAAAATGTTGGCCGCCATCTTGGATTTTGGAAATTGCCTTTTTTTAATAAGCGAGATGAAGATTTGCACGCACTCACACTACATGTCGTATGCACCATAATAATAATTAAAAAAAAATTATAACGATAAAGACGTGATAGCCCTGGAAGACTTGTCCCGAGTTACTATGAACGGCGTTGTATGTAACTCGGGACAACCACTCCCCCGTCTCACCCCGCAAGCCCCGCACGATTGACCTGTCTAGACGTCTCCGTCGGCCTACTGTATGAAAAGTTAACTGTGGTAATATTAACGTAATAAAGACCGTACGAGCCAAAAAAAACGTTGGCCATTTGTTTCCACATGCCATAGAGAAAGGTTAACCTATGGAGTGTAGGATAGAAGCATGATAGAAGTGGATAAACCACATCATCCATCATAGCCTGATTACACCTACCGAGTAGAGTGGGGAGACAAGTACTCTCGGCTCGGCCGAATACTAGGTACATGTAAACACAGTACTCGGCCGAGCTCGGTACAACATTAACTCGGTCCCGACAGATACTTTTGATTGGGTAATCGATACTTAGATTATTTGAGCCCCAAAAATAATCTACAATACAATGGGTGATTTTCTGAAAGCTCGCTCACTAGATGGCGCTGTCCCACCTATGCAGTTAGAAGGAACGGAACGTTATAAATTTTACTTTGACGCGACTTTTGTTACGTAAAACGGAACGTCAGACAGATGTTATTTATTTACCTTAATCTTTAAATTTACCTATTTCGTTTCTGTTCCTCACAGTAGTACCTATCAGTACTTATTTAATTTATTTTAAGTTTCCTTTGGGTTTTTTAAAGTAAATAAATTAAATATGATTCATACCAAAGTATACCATGTACATACTTCGTTCAACGCCATCTAGTGAAGCATTTGGAAGCTTTTTTTTAAATAGCCTCAGAAAATTGCTCATTAATCGATTCGGAATCGATTATCCGGCAACAATCACTATATACCTACGTCGAATAATAAGAGCGATAAAAATTTAATTAACGGATTTATTTGAAAATGAAATTGTCTTAATTTTATGAGAACACAGAATCCTAAACTTATACTAGGCTCCTCAGAGTTATCTGATATGCAGTGTAGTCTCTTTAAATGATCTCGAAGATTTGTTAGGTACCTATGTTTCCACAAAGCTTTATTTTCTTTTTACAAGTTTTATTTTTCTTTTACAAGTTTTGCACGTGGCCCCCAGTTCCCCCTCTCTTCTCAAAATGCGTCCAAATACGAAATTTACTTTTTAACAACGGCAGATAAATAAATAAACGGCCCTAAATTACCGCCCAAATAACTCTACAATTCAAAGGTAACTGTACTGTCATTGTCATGTCACTATATGACACACAGAACAAGAAAAAAGGTTTCCTTTTTTCTTGTTCTGTGATATGACACTACAGTCTGTAAAATTTGCCATGGTTGGAATAGCAGCTCATTTGTGCAAAGCAAAAAGATGTTTATGCTATTGGAATAAAGCTCAAGAAAAACCGCATCAGATATTTTTTATGACAATGTAGCTTACGCTAGAAAATTAGACTCTATTCCTTGTCAGGCTATGATGGATGATGTGGTTTACCCACTTCTATCATGCTTCTATCCTACACTCCATAGGTTAACCTTTCTCTATGGCATGTGGAAACAAATGGCCAACGTTTTTTTTGGCTCGTACGTTCTATATTACGTTAATATTACTTTGCTTGCATTGCATTATTTGCACCATAATAATGCTGAGCTGCGATCCGCATAGCGATACCGATATTGTGCTCCAATGATGCAATGCAATGCTTGAAAAGCCCGGTAAACATGAAGTATGAAGCCCCCAGTACAGGATGGCCGATCATGTTGGCCGACCATGATGGGCCATCGTGTACAGGGGCGGTTTGCGTTGCTCGCAGACGGCAATCACACGCAAACCGCCCCTGTACACGATGGCCCATCATGGTCGGCCAACATGATCGGACAGCCTGTACTGGGGGCTTAAAGCCCCCAAGTTTGTGGCACTAAAAAGAATTTAAATAAAACTTTTCTACTCGAATGTACCAATTGTATGGCATATTGAATCAAAGGCTTATTTCTCGGAAATTCGCTGTGTTATACTCGTTATCAGATTTTTTCCCGTGTTCGCTATGGTAGTAGTAAATATTGGCATGCTCAGTTTGGTGACAGGTGCCCTGGATCATGCTGTACTGGGTGTGGCGCTGCTGGAACGATGCCTAAATGTATGAACACAATCTAAACCTAGGATTTCTCTGGAATAGTTAATGCTGCGAGAGTGGTTTATTTTTTTCCCTTTATAGGAAGATAAAAGAATGCGCAAATGCTATTTAATACATCAATTAAAGGCGTTAGAGCAAAAAAAAATTTTTTTGAGGTTATAATTTTTCGATGCCTATAAAATCATTATTCCATGATGAAATGTAGAAATTCAATTTTTTCCGTACCCTATGATGAAGGAACTAAATATACAGGCACACTGTTTTCAGTAAAAAAATCGAATTGCTGAGATTCGGCCGTGGCGCTGCTGGGACGACGTCGTCCCAGCAGCGCCCCAAGTGACCTACGATTACTCCTGAATCTGTCGACATTTACAGGTGGACATTAGCTTATGTGAAATGGAAAAAAAAGGAAAAAATATGTGTCTTATTAGATTTATTATAGCTTTTGTAATTAATGAGAAATAGCGGGGCGCTGCCAGGACGACGTCGTTCCAGCAGCGCCACAGAAATCCCCGTATATCCTCGGATCCAGTGGGGGGAAAAAATCAATCGTATTTTTTCCCGACTGGTAAAAAATTGGCCTGCATGGTGTATTTTTTTCAAGCAAATCGGAGACCGTGGCGCTGCTGGAACGATGGACACCAGACTTGATGCAGTGGAAGAGCTAGACTGTAATAAATTAACTGGCAAACGACCATGCAATAATGATGCATTAAATGAAATGAAGCGACTTACAAACACGTCCAATAATAACTAAAAATACAAAAATAAATTATATTTAAAAAAACCTTTTATTTAAAATCAAGCTTTTATTCAAATGTCCTAAAAAGAATAAAATAAATTTTGTATCAAGTCAAAACCAACAAATTTATTACATTAAACAATCTATATGTTTTAAAAGCTTGTCGCGAGATTTTATTGTTACTGGGCTACTTGCACTAAACACAAATGCTTTTACTTATATTTGACATATGAAATTAAAGCGACAAGCTTTTAAAACATATAGATTGTTTAATGTAATAAATTTGTTGGTTTTGACTTGATACAAAATTTATTTTATTCTTTTTAGGACATTTGAATAAAAGCTTGATTTTAAATAAAAGGTTTTTTTAAATATAATTTATTTTATGTATCATCATCATCATCATGTCAGCCGAACGACGCCCACTGCTATGCTGCTTTTTATTTATATGATGAAGTATTAGAAAAAGTTGACCCGCCTCACAACTAGATCCGATGGGACTCGAACCCACGAAACGAACCACGAAAGATCAGGTCGTAGGTTCGAGTCCCATCGGAGCTAGTTGTGAGACGGGTCGAGTTATTCTAATAAGTACTTCATTTTCAATAATAAAAATTGAATTGTGATATGAATGCAAAAAAGTAAAAATATAAATAACTGGAAGATCTTTTTGACATCCATACAATAACGCTTCTATTCGGTTGGTACCGAGTGGTACCGAGACCACCGGGAGAGACAACTTAAGACAACCAACTGTATGACTAGGTGTTTTACGACTATTTGACGATCACGAGACGTTTGCTCGTCACAATATTCATCTAACATTTTCTTAACATCTTGTATTCACATGCGTAGTTTTAAACATACTTCGTGGTAATTTTTGCATTTGCCAATTGCCATAAGTATTCCCGACAAATTATAGTACATCGATCATGTTATTGTTGATACCTACATACCTTAGTCGTAATCTTTCTCAAACATCAAACTATAGTTACCTATCTCAACTGGTATTTATTTCGAGTGTTTATTGGCCAAATAAACTTTTATCTCTGTCTTGAGTTGTCCAGTAATCGAAATAAAAACCTCACTCCCTATTAAATTAAACATTCAAGATAATTTACGCAACAAAATGTCCTTCTCCAAGTTCCACTTTGTCTGTACGAGGTATTTAACAAGTAGTTCAATAAAATTAGTTCAATTCTTTGGATGTGAAAATCCCTCAAGAAAAATAGAATAAGTTCCTAGTAAAAATTTCATTTTCATGACAAGCTTTTTTGCTGACTGTACTTAAATATTGACTATTGTATACCTGGTATACAAAATTTCAGCTTCATCGGACACTGGGAAGAAGGTCAAATTAAGCTTGCAAGATTGGTCCCCCACTAACTAACTAACTAACTAACATGGCAAGTTAATGAGAAGCTTGTAAAAAGTGACTTTATGGAATTTATTAGTATTGATAGAATTTCGTCTTTTAATAGTTTAAAAATAGACATAAATAAAATGCTCGTCTTACTGTTTTATACTTTCTGCACACGTCAAATTCATCAGACTCGGATCGGATTGTTTTCAAATACTTCAATAATTGGATTCTTTCGTGCTTAAACTTTCAACATTTTCGATCAATTGAACCTAATTAAAACTTATAACGAGCTGTCTAAACCAACTTATTATACTTATAATGTTGAATAGTTAGTTTGCCATTGTTTACTATTAGTTATTACAACAGTGGTTTATAACTTCGATGACAGGAAAAGGGAGCAGTGTTCCAATTAACGATACCAGTAACGAGAGACTATTAAAACTGCTGCAACTACTTCAGTTTATCAATAAAACAATGACCAGTTGACCTATAGTAGGTACCAATCAAATGCAACTGGCAATAAATTCAAAGCAAAAAGAAATTAAGACAACTTCGTTAATACGTAAAACACAGCAACATCGAATATAGAAAACCAGTTCCGAACCCTATTAGGTATCTGAAAGAAATAGCGCATAATTTAGAATGCAGCTTTCAGTGCTGTCTTTCAGTGCAAACTTAGTGCGAAAAATCGAGAAACATACAGTATTGTAGGGTTTATATACTGTGCGCAGCCGAGAGATAACATTGTAGGCTGTGGCGCTTTTGGGTTTTTAAATAGATCACAACTCCTTGATAAATTGTATTTTTCAAATCAGTCATTGGGAAAATTATTTATAAAAAAAGATCTGGTTTGACACATTCCGTGCTAGCAGTCTGGCGCAACTTCCATACAAAAAAGTGTTGTATGAAGTTTGTACCAAAAATATCGCTGTCTTACTTTCACCTATTTGACTCTCACTCACTCTGACTGACAGTCAGCCGCCAGCCGCCAAATTTGACATTCTTGTCTTGTTGACTGTTTGTAAACGAAGCTTGATTTTAGTATTATTGTGTGAATTTGTGCATTTTGTGAATTACTCGCAAAATTTCGCCTTAATTGTACGTTTTCGTGGTCCCGTGTGATCTGTTGAGAGATGTATTACAAAACTTGTGAAATATATTATGTGGTTTACGAGCCGGCCGGTCAGAAGGCCATAAGCGAATATTCATGGCCAAATTTCCATTTAATGAAGAAAGGTAAGCATACATTCACATTTTGTTATAGCCATTACATTAAGGATTACGTGATTTAAAAAGTTTAAAAGTTTTCTATTAAAATTTAAAAAATTGAGAAGATAACCTGATAAATAGTGCTTGACATTTTTTTATCGACAATCGATAATTTTTTAACCGACTTCAAGAATTGAAAGGAGGAGGCTATCTATTCGTCGCGTTTTTTTTTAAGTATGTACACTAATTACTCGAAGTCGGCTGAACCGATTGAAATGATTCAAACGTTATAACATCAGGTTTTTTCCCAAGTTGGTCCAATTTTGAAATGCCTATTGCATAATGAAGTAAAGTCCGTTCGGATAGATAGTGTCGGTACACCCGCACGGCATTGTGGCTCTTTTTTAGTGCATTCGTGCATGCAGTCTGGCGGGTCTAAACAAAAACACAAAAAAAATTAAATACATGTTTCACGCCTGACTTCAAAGTACTTAAGTATGTATACTTAAATACGTATTAATTACGTACCTACGTGAATTTTTTAAGGCGGTTTGTATGATTTACATTATTTATTCATTTACATGCTATGCTATATTAACATGTTTCTTGTGAATATTCCAGAACCTTCAACTACAACTGCAAAAATAGCACCTGCAGCCCCTCGGAAAAGAAAACAGGTTTTTTTATAGTATCTTTATTGCCAAATGCATGTATATATATTATAAGTTCGATTAAATTAGACTTTGACTTTAATAATGGAGTTTACTTTTAGCCCCATTTGCGCCAACGTGAAATTCTTGTTAAACTTGGTTTATCTTTTTGAATGAAATTTTTATTGTCACATAACTCTTGTTTAATTTAAACCGAGAATTAACGTTAGCGTAAGTAAGGCATCAATTAGACCCTAAAGTTTGCAAAATGATAGAAATGGAATCCTGATATTTTTTAATATCGCCATCGATAAAAAATCCCATGACTGGTACATCACTATTTCGGTTATTATGTTGGGAACCCTGTACGTCATGTACGTCATAATTTCAGCTATGTGGTTGGTATTCCGTTTTAGTATAACTTCCATACAAAACGATAATTTACTTTTTTTCTATGAAAGACCCGTCTCTTAAACGTAGTGATTACATGCTCTTTGCGTGCTAGGCTCTGATGGGCAGTAGTAGTGATTACATGCTCTTTGGGCAGTAGCAAAGAATATATACACTTACGCGAAAAGAAACGACACTTAAGCATGTGTGCACGTAAAATCGCTTGCGGCTATGTGTGGGTGTCTGGATGTGAGCGGGGGCCGTGAGAGGCGCGCGGGGCGGGGAACGGGCAGTCGGGTGAATGCCTTGGCCGAGGGCTGGCGCAATCTTCATACATTCAAATAGGAACTACTAGGAAGCCAAAAAATGCGAAAGTTGTTAAAATTCAGTCGATAATAAATAATTATTGAGAGGACTAATTTTTATTTGGGCGATTATTGATTCACTTACTCAGTATTTTTGTCGCTAACTTAGTATTTTCTTTGGACGATTTAGTATTTTATTCGGACACATTAACTGTGTCCCACTGTTAGTAGCTTATTTTACGTACATATATTATTATTATTCCCTTTATTACATTTAAAATACTTACAAAATTATATTTCTAAACATAATTTTTTTGCATTATAAAACATTAAAAAATATAACATTTAAAAATACAAAAATGCAGTTCCCCAACGGTAGCAAGATCAGGGTCCCGGCTACCGATGGTTAAGGACCCAGAGACAGATACGGGCCGTGTACAGAAGTAGGTACTGCCTTCTGCATCTGACTCTCGATCCATCCACCTAACGCAAGCCTCTTAAGGTGTTTATCGAGGCTCTAGGCTATCAGACCATGGGCAGATATGACTATCGGAACAACAATTGCTGAATCAATGTCCCACATGTCAACAATGCCGCAAGATTATGTTTCAGAGCAAGTTGTTGGTGTATTATCCTTGGTTATGTCTATGCAAATACTCGCCGTTTGCGAGACGAGAACAACCGGAGATTATATGTCTAAGAGTTTCACCCGGACGATGGCACGCTAGGCAAAATATATCCACTGTGCCATCCCTTAGGATATACTTTCGGTAGTTATTCGTCATCACAACCTTATCCATAACTGCACAGACAAAACCTGCGGTTTCACCAAAATGATACTTGTTTACCGAGATATACCTACGTATTCCTGAACATATTCTAATAAAGTATTTTCGACTCGAAATTAGTCATTCGTAAATTGTCGCTAGCTTAGTTAATTTTTCGCAAACAAAATATAACGCTGCTCGGTTTCTTATTTGAGTATTTTATTCAATGTCGTTCATATTTTATTTTGTCGGAAATTTTATTATTTCCCATTTGTAAAGATATTTAATAAAAATATCTATAAAAGTTGATTGAAAATTGAACGTGTCTTTCATTACCTAAATATTCTTACACAAATTATATAACATCCTTCACGTAACCTTCTTTGGCATAAGTCTATATTCAATTTCGGTATCAACCCTAGCGTCGGCTAAACGTCACCGGCGCTCGAACTCTCACGGACACGGAGTGTCACCGCTGTGGCAGTAGGTCGTTCCAATAAAAAATAAGCTGGTCGTACTGGCAAGTGTATTATATATATAACTAGCTTTCCGCCCGCGGCTTCGCCCGCGTGTACTACACAACATAATTTTGATGGAATGTAATATTTTCCGGGATAAACTATGTCATTCTCCAGCTCCCAATCTACCCCCGTACCAAAAATCACATTGATCCGTTACTTCGTTTGGACGTGAAAGACGGACAAACAAATAATACCTACTTATTGATTTTCCCGTGGGAATATGATATTATAATCCTTGCCATGGTCTCAAATTATTAACTTAAATACCAATTTCTGCCCCCAAATTAGCCCGCGCTTAAAGTGATTTTTCCATACAATGAGATTTCCCACGGTAAAAAGTAAAATATGTCCTTTCCAGGGCCTTAAACTGTCTCTATTCTAAACATCATCCTTCCCATGAACTCAAACTATCGCCTTAAATACCAATTCCATTCTACAGCTTTGCCCGAGCTAAAACTTATTTTACCATGGGAATGAGACTTATTCCCGCGTTCACAATTTGCCTATGTCCTTCCTAGCATCAGGACATGGGTGTCCCGGTGCTCCTATCAGTAGGAGTAATTAGTAGGAGCACCCGGAAGCACTGTCTCAAACTATCTCCATTCTAAATTTCATCAAAATTGGTTCAGCCGTTTTGACGTGAGCATATACAATTTCGCATTTATAATAATAGTAGGGATAGTAGAAATAGGAATATGAATGGCCGGCGGCCGCGACTAAGTCCGCGAGTACTACATCGCAAAATTTTGTGTAAAAAAACGTTTTTGAAAAAAAAATGTAACCGCCTTCAAAACGGATCTTCAAACAAAAATTAACAAACACTAAAAAACGAAAAAAAAAATATAAGATTTTTTAATTTAAAGGACGATGATACGTGACTTTTTCTAATTTATCTTGGTACTTACTGAACTGTTTGAAGTCGGTGCCGTCTTATACGTATTGAGGTAATTACGTCCTACACCTCACGCTTGGGACCGGGTTTTTTTTTATGTTAGTTATTTCACTCAGTATATTTCGTTCTTATTCTTTTTGGCTTGGCACCGACTTCAAACAGTTCAGTAAGTACCAAGATAAATTAGAAAAAGTCACGTATCATCGTCCTTTAAATTAAAAAATCTTATTATTTTTTTTCGTTTTTTAGTGTTTGTTAATTTTTGTTTGAAGATCCGTTTTGAAGGCGGTTACATTTTTTTTTCAAAAACGTTTTATTTTTCGATTTTTAGTGAAGTAGCTTAAAAACTACATGGTGATTATGATAAATTGTTGTAAAATATTTATATCATATCCGTTACGGAATTCAGCTTTCCATCTTTAGCTACTTAGATAACTTGAAGGAATACAACTGAAGATCCATTCGTGCATATGGTATTTATAAAACATCATAATATAACTCCTAACCTGTTGAGGAGTTTCACCTCTCATCAGCAGCTCACCCTAATAACCTGAAAGAATATAACTATTGGCCCATACGTACGATTAATACCCCCCCACCCACCCTATATACATTAACCTCCCCTTTCTATCCTATAAGGTGTTTTTTTTTATTTTGATTAGGTAGGTACGCAGATCATTTTTAATGATGACCTAGTATCATTCATACCAATTTCCATACTCCTAAGTCCAGAAATGAGGAAGTTTTCATATAAGCCTTAATCCCCCCTTTCTACCCTATTAAGGGTTTTTTTAAATAACTTCGCATACGCAGATCATTTTCAATCGTGACCAGTATCCAACATACCAATTTTCATACTTCTAAGTTTAGAAATGAGGAAGTTCCATATAAGCTTAATCCGCCCGTTTTACCCCATTATCGGGGAGTTTTTCTAACTTCGCTTACGCAGATAATTTTCAATCATGATCAGTATTCAACATACCAATTTTCATACTTCTAAGTTCAGAAATGAAGAAGTTCCATATAAACTTTATCTCCCCATTTTACCCTATTAAGGGGGAGTTTTTTTACTTTGCTTACTTATATCATTTCCAGTCATAACCAGTATCCAACTTACCAATTTTCATGCTTCTAAATCCATTAATGAGGAAGTTCCATATAACCTTAACCCCCCCATTTTACCCCTTTAGGGGGGGAGTTTCCTAAAATCCGTTCTTAGCGGACGTCTCCTAGGCATAATCTACCTTCCTGCCAAATTACATCTTCGTTGGTCCAGTAGTTTTCGAGATTTCGTGATGAGTGAGTTATGTCCCCTCGATTTTATATATATAGATAAAGTGCTATAAATAAAGTATTGTAACGAAGCTACATCTTTCAATCAGTTCCAGTAGCTTATAGTTGAGATGAGGCGACATTATATATTTAAAAAAAAATTACACCTGTACAAAAACCATACAAACTCGGCAAATACATGGAAAGAACGATCGTACACGGTAAAATAAATAATCGTACTTCCATACAATATCTGAAATTCTATGGAATTTTTGTGATCGCAGGTACACTGTTACATAAATAATCGTACATCTGGCAGCCATGACTTAGTTTCATTGAAGCTTAAAAAAAATAATGAGTCTTAACATTTAAACTTTGAAAATGCGCTATGATCAGTATGATCACAGAGTAATTCCTCATGCAATTGTGTGTGCCGAAATATTGGAGACTCGACAAAAAATCAAAGCATGGTGAAAATCCCGCTTTTCTTAATTTATTACTAGTTGCTCCCCGCGGTTTTACCCGTGTGGTACCCGTATCCGTAAAAATATCGCGATAAAATATAACCTATGTCACTCAGGCACAATAAAGCTTTCTTATGGCAAATGCATTTTTAAAATCGGAATCGGTCCAGTAGTTTTTTTTAGCCATTACAAACAAAAAATCAAATCTTTCCCCTTTATAATACTAGTCTAGCTACATGAATCTTGTATGAAATGAAAAGTAGGGCAGGCGTACCGGTTTTGGCCACTTTAAGGATTTTTTCACTTTTAACCGCTTAGTGCTTAATGATCTTAAGTATTTTAGAGAAAATTTATAATGTAGAGTTATAGATAATTTATCGACCTTTAAGGGTACAAATCTACAAAGTAAAAAAAATCAATGGTTTTTTTAATTTAGAACAAATTCTGCGGAGGGGGCCAAATACACCGTTTGCATTGGTTTTGGCCACTTTCATAAAATTACTATATTTATAAGTTGAGTTTATGCTTAATTGATGTCTTATTAGAGTTCTGGACTAAAACACTACATAAAATAGTATTTCAATCACAGCTAGCGCCTTACTACAATTTTATAAGTATACATTTATCACTTGATTAAAAGAAAATTAGCGGATTGAGGCTAGTGTAGGCACTAGCCTACACTAGCCTCAATCCGCTAATTTTCTAGTACGTTGGGTAACAAAAGTGAGTTGTGAGTCTTTTAAAATAAATGAACTTTATGATAGGTTGGAAACTTTCTACTAATGCTAAAGTGGCCAAAGGTGGCACAATGCTAAAATTTCTAGCCCCACTTTTGGCCACTTATTGTTTCCCAACTTTTTGTAAGAACAGTGAAAAAACAACACTTAATCCATCTAGAAGAAACATATTCCAATATGATATAAAATATTAAATAACCATAAAATAATTTTATTGTAGAAAAAAAAATATTTTACAAAACCTTTACCCTTAACATTTTGCTTAAGAATTTTACAAAATGTTAACTTTGAAACATAACACGTGTTTATTTCTTAAATATCGTACCCTTAACATTTTGCTTAAGGCGGGCATTCCCGAAAGTAGGGTATCTTAAATTATGGATTACTCGCAAATCACAGGTACTTAAAATTTGGAAAAAATATATGTTATTTAACAGTTATTTATCTAGTGCTTCCGGCCGTTTTTTTCGATTGGTGATATTTAAGTGTGTCAAATAAAATCCCAAACATCCGTCTAATCGTAATCCAAATATCGAATTATTTGCAAAATACTTGGTTTTAGTTAATGAAAAATATACGAAAATAATTGTCTTTGAATAGCCGAGGGATTCCGGCCGTCATAAGTCTAATTTTTTTTAAGGCATTGTTTATTTTCGAAAAAAACCTATTTTGCTACGTTAACGGTCGTAATTTCAATCAATCAGTCCCCTGCGGAATGAGTTAGAGGTTGGACGTGTGCCAATTTTTGCGGCGCAATTACCTGCGACGAGCGAAATTAAAAACAATTCAAATATTTGATTGTGTAGAGAGTTCAGTAAGCTATATAGATACAAATAATTATCTGTGGTGTCGTGTAATGTACCTAGTTATAGTTTGTACAAATATATAATAATAGTTTGTAGGAAAATATGTATTTTAAATTTAATATGTATCTACTGTTTGTTTTATGCATTAACTAGGTTCGTTCAAGAATAATTCTGTAAATATTTTATAGTGATTACGATAAAATGGCCAATAAAAAGAATAAAAAAATGAAGATTTCGTCGCAGACTCTGCGAAGGATAAACAAACATAAAAGGTAACTAAGTGATTTGGATTTTTTTTTTCATTTGGAACGAATCGGATATTAATCTACATAGATTTCTAAATAGTAAGTAGTGTCACAGTGTATAGAGATAGGTGAGGCATTGTACGAAATTAACCTAGTGGACCCCCACAGTAATTCCTTAGTCAGGGAAAACTTAACAGCATGATGATATAGTAGCAATAAATTAAAAGTATTGTATAACTTTCCAAAGAATATTAATACTTAATAGAAATTATGTATTTTTATTAATTTTTATTTCATTGATATCTTTTTCAGGAAAAAATATCCGTTTAAACTTTCTTCACCGGACATATTTATATAACGTATAAAAAAATTTAGGCAATATCCAAAAAAATATCCCAACAGAAAAACCAAATTTTAATCAAATATGAAATTTTGGTGTTACTTGAAATGGAAAATTTCTATGTCGAACTTTCGATGTTATTCCTTTTGGATATTTAAAATTTGTGGTATATCACTTTGGTATTTTATGTGACTACTTACACATAATTAAAGCAATAATGCTGAGAAATTTCCCATAGGTACTGAATTTGTGTTGTTTAAAATAAATTAATATTCGTATGCAATTTTTTTTATTTTCTTACTCGTGACGCCAAATTTCATTCTAAGATCATATAAGAAAAAAAAACTGAGCAATTATTAATGAAAATGAGGGTCAAAAAAAGGAATTACCATAAGTACAATAGCAGTAGGTACTCATGTTTGGAAAATGTTTTGGATTTTTATCAAGCATTACATACTTACTGGTATAAATAAGTCATTTTATGTACTGCGAAATTACTCGGTTAAATATTTAAACAGATTTGTATATTTAGGTATAACGTCGGCCACAGTCTCTAGCGGTGCGGCGTGCGGTGCTGCAAAGCAGGGTACTCACTCATCTAGCTTGTAGCACGTAACCTAACTGTTACTGTATCAACCTGAAAGTGAGTACGGCTCGTCCACGGTCACCGCGTAACCGGAAGGCCTACTCTGAAACACAAAACCCGAAACTTCGTTATACCCGTCCCTCTCACTCCCCAGTTGTGACAGAATCGAGTGAAAGGGACGGGGCTAACCGAAGTTTCGGATTTGCGTTTCAGAGTACGGCATCAGCTACGAGCTCCCGGATCCGCAGTGCTTGTGACGAAATCACGCCGACAACATTCTGCTCACTCCATGATTGCGTTCGTTTGAAGTTCGCGTCGCCTTCTACGTACTCACTGCACAAGAGGTCTTGTCGTTATCCACGCGCACACTGCGAGCCGCCTTTGTGTTCGCAGCGATACCGCCACTCGGCGGGTCACTGCGAGCTTACTGCGAACCACGCGCGAGCGGCTCGCAGCGAGCTCGTGCCTCCTATGTACTCACTTGAAAGTAGCAGTTACGTTACGTCACTTGTTACACAGCTCGGTGAGTACCCTGCTCAAGAGGCGCGGCGGGCGGTATGATTTGCGGTGGTATGCTATAATAGCTCGACTAGTTGCAACCACGGCGGCCTTAGTGGTGGACGTTTTAATTTTAAATTTTAAAATTAAAATAAACAATAAATTTATAAATAAAATTCTAGAATATTCAGCTAAAAAAATTAAAGCAAATCCACCTCTTCTATATTCAATATTAAACCCTGAAACTAATTAGAGAATTTGGAATGGCACTATCAAAAATGGCACGATATTGCCTTGACACAAGTGCGTTCTCAGCTCAAGATATCATTGAGTCAAGATTCTAGATTTAAGCGAATTTTAATAAATGTTTTACCATTATTATTGACATACTTATTTATTTTAATTTTACTCCTATTCACTTACTCCGATCACCACTATGATTTCCTCTACGATCCACTCTTCCATTTCCAGTCCCACTGTAATCCCCACTCTGATACCCTTTCCGATTCTCACGCACTATCCATACCTACAAAAAGTAACTCTATCTGCCTATTTGTTCGTCCATATGTTACTTTTTGGGCCTATGCCCAGCGGTGGGCGTCGTTCGGCTGCCATGATGATGTTACTTTTTACGCCAAAACAGCTGAACCGATTTTGATGAATTTTGGTACAGAGATTACAAATCTTGGAGAAGGACATATGCTACTTTTTTACGCGATATAACCGCAATTCCTATACAAATGCAATGTCCAAAGTACATACGGACGAAGTTACGGGCCACAGTTAGTATATCAAATTACTAGATGCAGCCCGCGACTTCGCCCACGTGGATTTCGGTTATCGCATGAACAATATTCTATGACCTTCTGCAAGGTTCAATGTATTTCAAAATTCCAAAATTCATCATCATTCAGCGTTTTGGCGTGATAAAGTAACAGACAGGCAAAGTGACATTTGCATTTATCTACGGATTAAGCTAGTACTATAAATGCGAAAGTCTGTCTCTCTGTCTGACTCTGTCTGTCTGTTAGGTTTCATCCCAAAACCGATAAACCAAGTTTGATTAATTTTAGTATAGAGATAAATAGGACGATCGAGAATGATATAGGGTACTTTTTAACTGAAACTCATGTTTTAACTGAAATACAAGCGGACGAAGTCGAGGGCAACAGCTTGTTTACTATAATTCTATTCTAGAATCGATCATTTCGCTTGAAATTCATAATAACACCCTCACCGTAACAATATTGTAATACATTCAATGTAATATTATAGTATGGTATACAGTGGTAGGTAATAATATTATTTGTACTACAGTTATCTACCTATTTTGTTTTAAAATAATAAACATATTACATTAAAAATGAAACTTGAGTGGTTCTACTGAATATCGGTCACTCTACTGTCTTGCTGCTACACTGTGGCACGATAGCGGCCGCCCGGCCAGGGCCGCGCCAGTATACTGAGACGCGCGGGGTGTCCCTCCGATGGGCGGAGCGTATGCGACGTTCTTCACCCCCTCAAATTATTTCTGCGCTCGGTATTCATAGCCTTAAGAATTTTACAAAATGTTAACTTTGAAACATAACACGTGTTTATTTCTTAAATATCGTACTAGGTACATAAAAAAAGCTAAGTGCTGTAATTATTAACTAAAAGTCCAATCTTTTATTCGCCATTAATAAATATAAGCAATAATTATTTAATTCCTATTAATATAACTTTAAAGTGAAAAGTGACCAAAACCGGTACAGTGGCCAAAACCGGTACGCCTGCCCTACATAATAAAAGTAAAGTAAGTAAGTAAAGTACTAATCGTACTTTGTCGTTTGTCGTACGTTGCACAGTGGGTGAACGGACTTATCACTCGCACCCAATTTCCTGGTGACGTATGCTATGCTCTCCACTCTTATATTTTTTATTTTAGAACGAGCATCCCACGTTTATCGCGAGCCATGTGACAATCATCCAATCAAACTAACCTCCACACTCATAGAGGCATGAGAATTTGAATATGCATCCTCTATTGTCAACAATATTGAAGTCAATTGGTTTATTTGAAGTAACAACAATCGTAAATTAATTTCTAACCAGTTGCTTTTCTATTAATTTGGATTTATATGAGTTGTCGCGTCAAGTCAACTTGTTAACTTATCATAAATGCAGTAGCAAATATGTAAAATCACTTGTTATAGGTAGGCACTATGCATGGAAATGCATTTACTTTATGAATGCTGTTTGATCTACTAACGTAATTTTTATTATTTATTAAGTACTTATGTATTTACAAACAAAAAGTATATAAGTAAATATTTATCCGTTATAAAGTTTTCCATGATACAGTTTCTTAATGAAATTAACATTTGCTTAGATAATTGGTGTGATTGTAAGAAGTTATTTATTTATTTAATATATTTAATTTTTTATTTTAACCAGTCTTTAAATCTTTTCCTAATATGACTCCTTTATAGAGTATTTCCTTATTTTTATTTTATTTTATTTTATTAACTATAACTACAGTTAAATCCCCCATATAAATACTATTCGATTAATTGAGATGTATTGTTAATTAACTCCTTATTAGCGAACGAGGAATCAAATAAAAGTAGTTTGGTGTTTTATTAAATAACGGACCGTCCAACTCCTAAGCGGTGCGTGTTAGTTAGCTAATAAGAAAACTAAGGTGATTTGCTCAAACAGAAATAGTCACGCGAATACAGGACACGGAAGTTTTTTTTTACATTAGATTTCATTAAGAATGTTACAATTAGTATATTTTTATAGCTTGAGCCGGAATAATGCTAATATAGTAATGAAATCAAGAAAAATACTTCACTAGGTTAGGTTCGTACATTTCTTGAAGTAGTGTTAGTGTTTTGCATTCATTTGTTTTCTACTAAACTTCCGCCCGCAGCTTCGCCCTCGTGTACTACACGACGACGTTCCGATATTTTTCCGGGATAAAAGGTAGCCTTGATGTCTCACTCTCCAGGCCTCAAACTATCTATCCCCATACCAAAAATCACGTCGATCCGTTGCTCCGTTTTGCCCAGCATACAATCAAACCCACAAACACACTTCCACATTTATAATATTAATATGGATAGACGCATTGATTCCAATGAATTTCGAAGAAGAATTTCAATTGTATTCTTTCAGCAATTCTACTTATTAAGTTAAGAGTCCTCCTCGATCCTCGACCCTTCTCAAGCACGTCCATTCGAGCTTTTGAGCTTTGACTACGTTATATATTCTGTGCTTTGACCAAACTTTTGAGCTTAGTAAACCTTTGCCTTATCTAGAACTAGTTGCTCCGCAGGTTCTACCCGCTTGGGTGCCCGCGGCAATGTTGGGATAAAAAGTAGCCTAAGATGTGTTAATCTGATGTATAAGCTATATTACTCTTTAACTAAACTTAAGTTTCATCTTAATCCGTTCAGTTACGATAGTTTTTCATGCTAGAGGTAGCATGAAAAACTATCGTTATGGTGATCGAATTAGTAAACTATGCCGTCCTACAGAATCAGAAGTGCTGATGTCAGTCAACTATATATTGAATTTTAGTTCCCTATATGACCGAAAAAGGTGCTGCTCTGGTTTTCATGCAAACTTATCACGATAACGGTTACCATAACGACAGTTTTTCATGCTAGGGCTACTGTAGTTTTTGCGTGAAAGAGTAAATACATCCCCACAAACTATCGCGTTTATATATTAGTGGGATTATATGCGTTGAACGCAGGTTTAATTTTGCACGCCTCACATAACCCCCTCGTCTCCCCGAGCGGGGGGGTATGCGAAGGCATTTCCCCCGGGAAAAAAGGTTAAATTTTGCACACAAAATCGAATTCTTAAATACGTTTACATTTTCCTGTTCAACACTTTCAGGGACTCCCCAGATGGGGATTTTGCAATGGTTGCCAATTTCCAAAAATGATAGCAGTTATTACTTTTTAGATAATGCTGTCTCTATTCTGATGGTTAATGCTTTAGTTGGTGGGCTCTAACGACATCCACAACATGACATAGGTTTTCCTACCTACTATAGCCGATAAAGATTTTATTCAAACAATACATGTTTTCGAAGCCAAAACTGAACTCCACATCCCAGTTTTTTAACAATAAACATCAAGGAAACAGCGGGCACGATAAAATATTACAATGCGTAATGAACTTCGTCTCTTTCACACTGGGATTATTGGAAAGGGACGTCGATATGACGCAGGCATCTGTATTCGCATATTCAGATACAATGCGTGGAAGTATTGTTCATTACAGTGCCTTATTAGGAGGTGCGGTACGAACGAACGATCGGAGTCATGCTTGTGTTTCGCAAGCTGATAGATAGTTATACACCTAAGATTGTAACTCCTTGCTAGACTTCGTGGGCTGCCTTCTGCATACAAATAGCCGACAGACGGGTTGACTCGGGAACGTGATCTCATTTAATATTAACGAAAATAGGAATTTCGGAGCAGCATTTACCGACGCGTGCCTAAGCTAACTATTTGGATACCGGTGGTCTGAACTCTGAAGTGTCTAAAATTGGCCAGCTCGTTAGCAATGGAGTGTTTAGAATTCCTGACGTCAATAATGACTTTAACGAACAAAGACATGTTTCAAAGCAGTCAAAATATAATCATTGTATTAAACATGAGTTAGCCGCCTTGTTTTATAAATAAGGAACCTTCCTAAAATACAGGACAGAAGTTAGGACGGCGGCACGCGACAGTAGGTCAGTAGGTTAAGGATAAAGATCCCAATACATTAAATATGCTTTATTTAGGGGCGCAAGGCTCGTGCCATTCCGGCGAAGAAGTTTTAAAATAAAGAAACCCAAATGGTTAAATATACTTCATCTGAAAGATTTTAAGATGTTTACCTTGCGTGTTCAGTTTAGATAAACTGTTTGATACATGTAACATGCTTGCTAGAAGTGAATTAAATAGGTTATACTACTTACAGTAAGTGAATTTCTTTGAAACATTTTTCTACTGTTTGACAAAGATTTTATGTTTGTTTAACTACTTTCCGTGGGCACTACCGGACGACGTTCCGTGGGCAGGCCCCCTACAAGGTGGACCGACGATCTGGTCAAGGTCGCGGGAAGCCGCTGGATGCGGGCAGCGCAGGACCGATCGTTGTGGAGATCCTTGGGGGAGGCCTATGCCCAGCAGTGGGCGTCTTACGGTTGAAATGATGATGATGATGATGATAACTACTTTACGTGACTCCTTACTAGAAAATGTAGATTTAGGTGATTATTCCTGGCATTTGTTTCAAAATCCCATATGTTAATTAAACAATTCAAGGGATGCATGTCAATTGGCAAGCAGTATCATTAACACGACAAGGCCTTATTAAATAAACATCGCCATTTCTGGGAAAACAGCGACTTCCTCACAATGTAATTCCAATGAAATCACAACAAAAAAGTCTTAATAGCATTCTTAATTAAAAGGCTTACCTTGAAAGAGCATTGTCAATTGCCATACCGGTGACAGGTATAGCAATTGAAGTATACTTATAACTTGTTCTGACAGCTGCAGCCCACATCCACCTTCATCGCATGTCGAAACAGCAGGTGTGATGTGATACGCAAATAAAAACTCCTTTACCAGTTCAACAAAGAAGCTGTGAATGACCGCAAAGCCATTAGTGTGCCCTTAACACACCTGGCTTCCATCTGCCAGTGGGCGAAAATATGATATCGTAAATCGAAATACGAAGTCCTCACCCATTTTAGTCCACTTTGAAATTCTGAGAATGACAATTGGGTAGAATACTTAAATATACCAGTTTCTCCGAATCGAGATGACAGTGTATATATATCGCTCGCTTTATTTTTATTCTCGGCCAAAATTTCTTGAAACTTTGGTATTACTAACTACCCCTTGCAGAAGGAGTGGTACTTATTTCGAGACGGAGACATTGTCTGAATTACCAAGTATACCCTCCAAAAGTAATGGTATCTTAAAACTTAGGTAAGTTTAATATGGAATTCCTTTCGAGTACGCCGTTTGAGTTCATTTGTTCGCTAGGTATCTAAAATTGAAGGGTTTTTGAGATATAGGTTGGGAGGATGTTTAATTAAATGAAAAAAAAAAACTTTTTGGCCTGTACTCTAAAGCAGCAAAAAACGCCAAATTATTGTTCGAACCATTTCGTTTGAAATTCCTGCCAATTTCTTTACCTGCCTTTGTACACTGTCCGACTAAATTCTGTATAGGTAGCTAACTATGACATGGCGCTATTCTGTTTATAAGTTGGTTCCTAATTTTATTCATTAGCATTTTCTCAGTCATTGTGTATTCTACTAGCTCTGGTTTTGGCTCAAGTTGTAAAAGTTCCTAACGAAAACTCGTAAAACGGGCATGACTCTGCATAAATTACGAAGTATGAATTCTACAGGCGTTTTCGGATTTTATTAATTCAATCATCTTCTGAAGCAATGCCAGCCAACTCCTTGAGCTATGAAATGTTCTTACATAATAAACAAAACTAAATTCAGCGCCAGAAACTGTTTACAGTACTTCTTGGATAAACAAATGATATTAACTGAGTTTCTATAGAAATGATTTAAAAGCAACAAGAAGCCAATTATGTGGTGGTTTCCGTTTATACAAAAAACGTTTGAACACAAGCCGCAAAATAGCGAATCTATGATGAGTCAGATTTTTTATCGAGAAAATCATTATAATTATTGCTTAGAATTCTCACAATCCAAATAATTTTATAAAATAAAATGGCCTAATTCCATCATTTCTGAAATCTTGTAGACTGACAAGTACTGACAATGTTAACACTTGCGTTTAAAAAACTTTCATCCATTATGCAGCAGTGTTTTCAAAGTAAATTATGTAGAAGGATATGTAATAGGAATCGACACTATTTGAATGAAGCACCGTTCAACGGCATTGCATACATTTGAATATATTCAATGTTCCAATGCATTTCATCTCTATGCGCCCATGCTCATCACGCTGAATGTATTCCACATGATACAAGTATTACTCTTGCTCGCATTCAAAAAACAACTTAGGGGCCAATACATAGGCATTGGAAAAAAGACCTATAGATGAAGTTTTAAAATGCTGATTTCTGCGCGTGTTGCATTCGAAGTTACTGGTGCATCGAGTACGTTGCACCAAGAAAGTTATGGCTATCTAGACAGATCTGAATTATTTAACGTTCATAATAAGACAAATAGAGCATCAATCGGTACTGGTTTTTCTAATGATGTCGGTGAATTTGATTTGATTTGATGGCATAAAGATTACCTCTTGCTTCTTAATTATAATTATTCGAGAGGTATCTAGAATAATATTGAGACAACATTTTTATAGACAAGGTATTGTCCATGGATTTGTATAATTCAACTCGCTTTTTAAGTACTTACGGATGTCTTGATTGTACTGTGGATAACACTGTACACCTCTTTGGTGTCTAGTCTCCATTATCTTGACTGGTGTTGAAGCTTTACTTGAAATAAGCCTCGTATCTCAGAGCACGGTCAGAGCATTAGAATGGAGCTATTGTTGAGGCCATTGTGGATTAAGACTGGGCGGTGGCCGTGTTCCAGACACGCTTCCTTTATCGATAACGTGCCTTTTATTTGCAGCTTCTTGTCTTACTCATCACGACGAAAGATAGGCACTTACAGCAAAGTTTTCTTTAGTGACTTGGTGCGTTGTAATTTGAATTTCAGTGATTAGCTTTCGTATTATGATTGTCATTTGGGTTGATTCGTTGGCTCTGTTTAATGGCAACTAAACATGAAACAGTGTTTAATTATTTAGTAATTTGATCTCTCTTGAGGGATTTTAGGATTAGTGTTTGAATCACTTTCTTATTGTTTTTTTTTATTTCAAACGTCTAAAGGATTTATTAAGAAATCTTAGCAAAGCTTTTTTTCTTTATAGTCTCGTTTTTTACTTTCCGAGTGTCAAGCCCTATGCTTATAAAGCTACGACTATGGTAAATTGCATATCGATTTATTGGTAGTCTCCTCCCCGTCATTCAAGCTGAAGAAACTATTAGGTCAAATCCTACTCCAGCAAGTTGACGTTTCAGTCTAAACTTTAATCCAAGTTAACAAGATTATAAACTTATTCAACCGTTCTACCACCGGTCTAGGTTCTACCGAGAATCTAGACGCACAGCGGGCTATCATCCTTACTTGGTCAACATTCCGCGAATGCGTACCAAGCGCTTTTCTTCATCCTTTGTGATGCGCACCGCCAAGGAATGGAATACCCTGCCTGCGTCTATATTCCCGAATGACTACAACCCTAAAATTTTTAAAGCTAGAGTGAATAGGCTGCTTCTGGGTAAGCTCGCTCCATCTTCGGCTTCTTCTCAACCCTAAGGTTCAGTGTGAAGCCAAGAGCAAGCCCATTATACATAAAAAAAAAAAAAAATTAAAAAAAAAAACCATTGAAGCTACAATTTGCCCTGTGAATCTCGGTTCAAGATCTACTTGCAATGCAGCTATGAAGTAAATGGTACAATTGTTTCTTCAAGTGAGTTGTCCCATATCATATGCAGATATTTCTGTATTACATGTATGTACAAGCTTTATAAAACAGGTAAATAATATTATCAAGGGCTAGAGCTATATTATGCATTCAGATACTTTACCAGTACATTGAGTTCAGTGTTTCTTGACAAATGTAAGCAACACTCAAAGCTCTTCCAAATTCCATCAATAGTGATTTTATATAAGTAGCTATAATTAAAGCATAATGTCACCCGCACGCCCAAGTGGCCGACATCTGTTTAAAACTGCTCAAATCTCGCAATTGGCCTGTAACGCGTTAATTAAATTAGTGCTACGGCCATAGTAGAAGCATCTATCTACCCGTATGATTTCTTTATTATCTTACCTTTAGACCGTATCATCTGTATTTTCCTTTCTGATATTGCTTTTTTTTCTTCAGTGCTTGTGTGGTAACCTATTAATTGCACGTCGATCTACATGCCTTGATATGTTCTAACGAATTTGCACCGCGCCACTGGCTTCTAACAAAAAGTAAACTTATACCACGTCTGACTGAACACTATTATTAAAACACATCATACAAGAAGGATGTTCTGAATATTATGTTTAACTACACACTATCCTTAAGTGTAGCATTTTCGGAATGTCCACTCTTGAAGCGGGTCTCTTCATGTTAATTTGCCGCACAATAACATCATTATCTTGATAATTTCCTTTCTGTCGAAGAGGACACGACTCATTAACACATTCACTTGTTTCATCCAAGTTAACATTATTGTCCGGAGAATCATACAGCAATGGCTGTTAAAAATAAACTTCCTGTTAGCCGAACTACAACAGTCATACATACTCCCAACTTGTCATCTCATCAACTGAAACCATAGTCCCCAAAAATTTAATATGGCACTGTCCCCAGGTCTCCACGCCTCCGCCCTCCAGTGACCCATTTACAGTCTACGATTCCATACCGACTATTATTTCATGTCCTGTGTCCGCTGATCGAGCTTCTAATTGTGCATCACTGTTTTATTACCTTTACTTACTTCAAAAACTTAAATATGGCTCTTTCCCCAGCTCTCCACATCTCCATGACCTATTTACAGCCGAAGATTCCTTAATGACTATTAATTAATCTGCTGTGTTTGCTGTTCAAGCTTCTAATTTGTGAATTACTGTTTAACTGCCCTGACTTAATCACATTCCTTCATAAACTCCAATATTGCTCTTTCCCCAGTTCTCCACGCCTCCAGTGACCCACTTACAGTCAACGATTCCATACCGACTATTATTTCATCTCCTGTGTCCGCTGATCAAGCTTCTAATTGTGCATCACTGTTTTATTGCCCTCGTAATACAGTTAATCAACTGTTAATGTAAACGTTAGCGTGTCTAGTAGATGACCAAGTAAAGTGAAGCTAGCTTCATCTCTTATTCTGTATGCTTCAATGGTTAACTCTTTATCATGTGCATATTTTTTATTTTACAACTTTTGCAAAAATTTACAGCAAGACAATTTTGAGTAAAAGAAATACAGTCATTTACAATATTCAAACATATTGTTGATTTAGTGAAGTTATTGTTTTTAAAATCGGTTAAGTAATCGAATTTCCATCTAATTGGTATGTAGGTACCTACATATTTTAGGTGTTGATTTGAATTTATTTCACACTTTATTTTGAACGTTAAAATCGGCTAAATCAGGAAAACAGCAGCTTTTACTATGCTAATATTCTAATTTTTGTTAGTAAATGTAGTAACTGCGTTATACAGGATAATTTTTTTATCAGTGCACAAATTTTTAGGATCGACTCAGAATCGGTAAGTGAACAACTTTCTCCTAGAAACATGGGTCGAAAAACGACAATAATTTTTGGACTTCTCATACTAAATTGATCACGTGATCAGTCTAATTTGTATGAAGAGTCAAAAATTTTTTGTCATATTTCGAACTATGTTTCTAGGAGAAAGTTGTTCACTTACCGATTCTAAGTTGATCCTAAAAATTTGTGCACTGATAAAAAAATTACCCTGTATTTCGATGTATGTGTTATTTGAATTACTTATATAAAGGTTTAATCGTAAATATAATCTAAAGGGAGACACCCAAAAGTAGGTACCTATAGGATTTGAATTTCGCGCTATTTCCGAAATATTCAAGATGGCGGGTTGAAATTTGACATACTTACGTCATCTTGACACATGTAAAATTAATCGTGGAGCGTTTCACAATAATAGAAGTTATACAAACATAGAAAATTCACGATCAATTACAAACACTCGTCGAAAGGTCGAAAAATCTCGTAATTTCATCTGATGCTACTGGATTTCTTACTTTGGGGCTACGTCTAAGATAAAGTCAACGCCAACTATCCACAAAACATAGACAATATAGACAAAATATTTGCCGAGTTATTGGTGAAATAAGTAGCGAAATGTGTGAAAGTGTCATGAAAAACTTGCACACAGCAAAAATGCCCGTAGATGCCATTTAGCAGCTGATATTCTATTCAGATAAAATTGTACAAGTCTCTTCTTTAAAATAAAATAAAACTACGAAGAAATTCCAATCCATTCGCGATTTATTGAGACAAATCATCCTTTACCTACTTTTGGGACACCCGTTATATTCATTTGGGATTTGGCTTTAATGCTTAAAATTGGGCGATAGAAGTCTGGTTTTGCTTAAACTGTTACGTTTCTTTGAACGCAATTTGTTGAACGTAACTATTATCTAATCTGTGGTTGAACTAACTTATAATGTTGGTGTGCTTTATAGCCTAAGAGAGGTATCTCGTATCTCTTATAAACTCTTCTTTAATAATATTATCCAATAGGTTAATACTTGTTTGTTTTGTATGTTTCTTTTTTCAGTCTCATCGACGGCGGCGATTTATTCATAGCATATTTTATAAAAGCTGTTGATATCACTCCCCCACGTAGTTAAATGCAAACTCTTCTAAAATTACCTATTGGAATTTTAATTAAACGTAATTACCCTCGTTTTTTTTTTTCAAAATCAAAAAAATCACATCAAAAAAGTAAGAAATAATTCCTCACCAAATAAATAACGTAAGTACTTTGAAACATGTACAATTATTTGTTGTTTTTGTTAAAACCCGCCCGACTTCAAAGTACTTACGTTATTTGTTTGGTAACGAGGAATAATTTCTTACTTTTTTGATGTGATTTTTTGAAGGCGGTTTTATTTTTTTATAAAAATATTTTTTATTTCACCCTTTTTAGTGCATCGTGCAGGCAATTTACGTGTTTTCTGGTAAATGTAAGGTATGTGATCAAACTGAAAACCTCCTTTTTTGAAGTCGGTTAAAATACCTTGAGGTATCCCCTTTTTAACAAAACAAGAATCATCTAAATCGGTTTATAAACAAAGGAGTTATGCCTAAAGATACGTATTAAATTCACATAAAGTGGTAACGAAAAAGACAGTATTTTCAAGATTTCCTGAAAACTACTGAATCGATTTCAAAATTTCAAAAAATGGACCAACTTGGAAATCAACCTGATGTAATAACGTTTCAATCATTTCAATCGGTCCATCCGTCTTCGAGTAATCGGTGGACATACACAAAAAAAAACATACAGACGAAAAGAGAACCTCCTCCTTTTTGATTTAGAAGTCGGTTAATAAGAAAAGCATTTAAATGAACACGTCCGTGATAACTGCATTAGTAAACATCGCATCAACTGAAAATAACTGGAAGTGATTATCCAGAAAAGCTCAAATTCCTGCTATGCTACTAAGTGCCTACCTTGTTTTATTCAGCCAGACGTGGTAAATCATGTCATGCATGACTAATCCGTCCGTCATCCAAAAAATTGCCGCCTTATTTAGAAAATACGAATATAACTCGTAAATAGAACAGCTCATGCCCGTTTGAATAAAAGACTAACCTTTCCCATAATGTTAAATTTAAAACTGACCGTTTTAGGCGTTTTATCATCGTTAGCTCCCAGAATTAACCACGTCGAGCGGGATGAGAGAACGATGCAAAAAAAATCCGGGGCCATCCGCATCCATGATTCACGTGGTCTGATTCACCGCAATTAATACGTTAACACATCCACACGGCTAGGGCTGCCAGGCTTTAAATCCGAATTGAGTACGAAACAGTCACAAAGTCACAACACAATTACAAGTTCAATTTTGTTTAAACAAATTTATACTTAAGGCGATACTCGGAAAAATTATGCTAAAGCGAGATAGCAATGAGAAAACGACGCGCGCGGGAGCGAGACCGATTTTGCAGATTACGCAAAAAAACAAAACCACTTCGTATTAAAAAACTATAGCGATTTAAAAAAAATGCTTCTATACGATCCTAAATATTTTTGGTGTGCACTAATTAAACTAATTTCCAATAGTGTAAGTAACCCCATTTAAGAATAATCTTGATATTTCGTATTTTTAGAGGTATTTTCGAAAATAAAAAGTGTCGAGGCAAAATCATAAAAACGTGTTTTTGAAACTATACGATTCTAGATAAAGGTATGAAGAAATACATATCTTTTTACCAGATTTATAACAACTCTAACCGTCCTATAGTTTTATATCAAAAAGTCTTGTCCATACTTTTTCCGAGTAGCGCCTTAAAAAGTAATGTAAAAACAAACAATATCAAGACTGAATTATATGGTGACATGAGTTTCTGTGCTTGGGCGCTTCGCACGCACTGCTCCATGTCGGTCGCGTAGCGCAGGATCGTAGATTTTAATATTGTATGCAAGTAGATAAATTCAGTACAGATAACTTATTCCTTTGAGTAGGTTTCGCGTGAAGCAGTAACAAATATGTATTTTAGATTTATAATATTAGTCAAAATTGAGAGTATGCGGGAACGAGCGGGATTTGCGCGCTCGTTTCCGCAAGACATACAAGATTAGGTAGGCGAAGCGAATATGACTACACTGGTCTGTCCGACTGGTCAATTCTAAAAAGCTTACAAATTTCTAGCTAGCTAGATTTGACCAGTGGAGTAGACTGGAAACCGTCTTATTAACCCAGACGACACGCCGAAAAGTCTGGCGCTGTACAGACGTATGGCATGGCAACCCTACTTACTGTTTTTACATCTTTTGCATATATCTCTTATAATGTAGTAAGGCGGTCCACTCGCTTCGCTCCAGCACAATAAAATGAGGTCAATAGAGGGTTTAACACAATATTTATGACCACCTATTACAGCATCTTCAAACTCTTCAATCATCTATTTCTATCATAAGATTGCTCGTTTACCCCAGATATCCATTTTAAAACACCTTCATTTAAACTTGTAATAGTAGATTGTACAACAAGTGCATAAAAGGTACCATTTTACCCGAGACGTATATATCCATCCGAGCCGTAGGCGAGGGTGGATAGTCAATTCGAGGGTAAAATGGGTTTTATGTACGAGTTATACACTCTGCTTTTCACTTCGAGTGTGAGGAAAATAAATAACAATATTGCAAAAAAGAAAAAATAAAGACTTCGCCATATTGGCGGGAAGACTTTCTTTTTCTTTTTTTTTTATACGGACATTGGTAGCACTGTGACTTTAGCATAGATCGTAGTCCATAATACTCTTGAAATACTTATTCCTTAGAAAACTCATTAATTTTGCCTAGTTTTATTAATTTAATAATTTAACATGGATTATGTACAAAATTTAAGAAACAGAATGAAATACGTTAGGTATTAATAAAGTTTATTTAACGAAGTTTAATTGCGTGTGTGACTGTTTAGCTGACGACCTTTGTCTTAAAGTCTGAGATTTAGACGAAGATTTTACTTTATGCACTAGAGCATAAAAAGCGATTTTATGCCGCCTATACCCAACATAAACACGAACTTTACGAGCATGAGAAGTGAAAACATTATTTATTGTGCTTACTCACATTTTTAAACAATAACATATTACGTTTTGCTAGTGTTGATTTTCCTTCATCATCATTATTAACATCATCATCGTTATCTATTCTTTCTTCCTCTGCTGATGCATCGATAAGAAAAATGGGTCGTATTTTATGGTTTATCCTTTTAAACTAAGATCGCTTTGTTTGCTGTAAAACATCAGTGTAATCACACAATGTATTGCATTTTCTTAACTTTATTTTCATGAAAGGCTTGTAAGGCAAATCATGAAATTACTCTGAATAAAAACTGGCGGTTCGGATTTAGGCAGAAACAACAACGCATAACAAAAATAAAGCAACTATTTACTGTAACGACTAATTGTATCAAGTATAGTATCATGAGTCATGACATGACTCCCAAAATAGTCATCAATACGACTGAAGTATAAATCTACATTACGCTACCCTCACGTGACTTGAGACTCTTTGGAACACATTGATCTCAATATGCTGCCGAGCTCAGGCAGCAGTGTGGCTGAAATTCTCCTGAGTGTAGAAGTTATGCTTTGGTATTGATACTGACTGAAGGGCTTTCTAGCACAAAATTAGAAAATATGCCTATTCAATCCTTTTATATTGAGAATATCAGTAAAATTATCTTTGTTCTTTTTTCTTTAAAAATCAAAATGGCGGCACAGGGCACTAAGCCAAACTTCGAACAAAAATCTTCGAACCCCTTTGGCGATTTCCTATTCCTACTATGTTAAATATTATTTTTGTTAACTCTCTGTATTTCTAGTGATTCTTCCGTCGTAAAGGTCGGTCTACCAACTTCGTCATCCTTTTACTTAAAAAGTACAAAGCTGAACTCAAATCAATTTTGAAACCTAAACAAGTCTAAATGGATTAAATAGTACGTACGCAGTAGTAAGCTTAATTTATTCTCAGCGGGTCTTCAAGCTAATGGGTTAAATTGCGTTTGCTTCCTGGTATTGTTTGAGAACTTACTAGCCTCCGTTTTGACTAACACACGGAGCAATGTCACACTACTAGTGCTACTAGTGTGACAAGCAAGACTCGCCGATGTTATGTTATAATGGGCGTTTTCACATTGGACGATAACGGTAACGACACGATATCGGCACGATATCGTCGGACTGGCAGTTTCATACAATCACTACTAAATGCTTTCACACTGTGTCGTTACCGTCAACGATATCGTCTGTCGTGCCGATATCGGTGACGACACAAGTGCGGAAGATGCGAAGCCGGTTATTAACGAAAGTAACCAAGGGTAATTAACAGTTTATCTGTTATTTACTGCATTTTTGGGTTTTTACGCTAAAAGCCACCGCTAGGTAGCGCTTTTTTTCTTGATTTGCTAGGTGTGAGTTCCGCGACGATTATGCCTGCTTGTTGATTGGTGGAGAGGAGAGAGGAGGTGGATCTCCTCCCGCCTCACCTCTCCCTTCTATTTCGAGTATGTAATATCGACAATGACCGAACGATAGTAATAATTTTTAAGTGACTTCAAAAAAAAGAAGCTTCTCAGTTTGACCTGTATTTTTTTGTATGTATGTTTGTCCGCGATTATCTCGCTTTTGGCTGAACTGATTTTAATGCGGTTTTCAGGAAAGTATTTGTTACATTTAGGATAAGGTTTTAGTATTTTAACCGACTTCAAAAAAGGAGGTTCTCAGTTTGACCCGTATGTATGTATGAAGGTTTGTCCGCGAGATGCGGTTTTCAGAAAAGTATTTGTTACATTTAGGAGAAGGTTTTGGTATTTCAACCGACTTTGAAAAAGGAGGTTCTCAGTTTGACCCTTTATGTACATTATGTATGTTTGTCCGTGAATATCTCACGTTTGGCTGAATCGATTTTGATACGTTTTACATCAGATGAGTATTTGTGATTGATGCGGTTTATGTGTACATCCTAACATACTATAGGTATAAATAAAACACTTTCACGGATTTTTTCACGCAATTTATTTAACAACAACCAAGTTGTTAAATAAATTGCGTGAAAAAATCCGTGAAAGTGTTTTAGTTATATGGACAGTTCGCGCAGAAATCTAAGATGTGTTTATACTATAGGTACTATTTACCAAGATAATAGGTAGGTACACGAAAATTGCCTGCATGATGCACTAAAAAGAATGACATAAAAAATATTTTTATAAAAAATAAAAGTGCCTTCAAAAAAATGCCGCCAAAAAGTCAGAAATAATACCTCTAACTCTAATACTGTATTCACAACAAATAACTTAAGTAGTACTATTATTTATTCTGTGGTAGTACTTTGAAGTGCCCGACGTCTTGAAAGTACTTACTTACGTTATTTGGTGTTAATCCAGTATAGAGGTATTATTTATTTCTTACTTTTTGGTGGCATTTTTTTAAAGGCGCTTTGTTTTTTATATAGGTAAGTAATATGTGCATGTAAAAATAATGTGCCTTATTGGTGTGGATCTATAATTGGTTTACTGTAGCTATTAATAGTTTCATAATTGGTATTTTAACTGTTGATCCACCAAATAAATAAAATGTCCTCGAAAGTGTCCTGGCTTATTCGAAAAAATTTATAAAACATTTTATTTATTTATTTATTTTCTTAGAATTTTACTTCGCGCACACAGTTTATCGAAGAGAAGGTAATATGTTCCCTCTAAATATCGCACTTGAAGAATAGGATCAACTCAAAATGTTCTTTGACGATATCGTTTTTTTCGCCGTAAATATAAAAGATAAAGCAAACGTAATTTGTTTACTGCTGCCATTATTACCTCGAATACCTATACTAGTATAATAACTAATATAAAACTTGGAGCCGCGCGGTTACTTTAGCTGGCGTAATGCGACTAACCGCATAGCAAGCTGCTGGTTATCGTTTCACACACCGATATCGTTCCGATATCGTGACGATATCGTGACGATATCGTGCCGATATCGGCGGACGATATCGGTGTAATATCGTGTCGTTACCGTTATCGTCCAGTGTGAAAACGCCCATTAGGTCATGTCATGATTATGTGGAACTTACTTCCTGCTACGATATTGACGTTGTCGTTTTGTTTGAAATGATATTAAGTAAGTATTTGTTAACATTTGTATTTATTTACATGGATATCTTTATAGAATTGATAGCAAAATTTTAGTAATATAACGTACCGTAAAACCTTACAAGATTGCCCAACCGATCTGAGTTTGCCCTGTAGGTCATTTATTACAAATGTTGAAAAATGTGGCAACTTTTTTTAGAACTGTGGTATTACGTAATCTATAGTAGAAATTTCAATATATTTCTGGCAACACTACGGATGTAACTTTTGCTAATGTCACTTCAGTTGGGTGTCAGTCTATGACAAAGTTGGAGGTGTGATTCGCGGGCCAAAAACAGTGTGAAAAACTTTTGCCAGAACTTGATTTGGTATTGCAGCAGGTAAGTTATTTCTTAACTACTGTTTGTTTGAAACCAATAAACAAGTCCAACAGAATAAACACCGCAAAATCACTCTCTAATTAGAAAATATTTTGTTGGGCAATGTCAAATTACTTTTTCTGAAGCAGTATTTACAACTTTGCCCACTAAAATATTACCGTTAGGGTTGTCTCCTCCGCGTTAAAAACTGAAAGAGTGATAAATAGGTATAATCAGCAGCAAACAAGTTGAGCCCTGACGCAATGTATACTTTGTTTTAACCATAATACGTTAGAATGAGAATACGTTGAATTGTTATGAGACTTTAAAATGAAAATGTTCCTATTACCTATAATGAGAGTTGCTCGCTAGCATTAAGTATATTGTTTGTTTTTAGAGCGAAAAGCGTTTATATAATTTTTAAGAATCTTTAAAATATATGGTTCTTTAAGTTATGTAAAAGTTGCTTACCAATTATTGATCTTTAAATATTTTAATGTTTGTATTTATAGCTAGGTATATCTCAGAAATACTGTTTCATCTCAACTCATCTCATTTCAACTGTTTTAGTATTTTATTTTACATAAACAGTGTAGTAGAAACTGAGCGTATTCATACCTCAAACCGCGTTGGTTACCACAATAAAAAGTGACAACCCTTGCACATAGTTTTATTTGTATGAAATATTACAAAAATCTTTTTGTGACTTTGCCCACACAATTTTGACCGTTAATATAAACTATTAAACTATAATAATAAAATCATATGTTACATTCACTATTTCTCTAAAATAACCCCTAAATCTTATAATCATAAGGTTAACAATAGCAAATTAAGAAAAGTTTCTGCACAGTGGGCAAACTTGTAAAAATTATTAATATTTGGCCCGCTCTTTAAATTAATGTTTTTATCACATTAATATACATTTTATTGGTATCATGATATGTTCTATACAAAGAGCTGATAATTTAACAATGGTTTAGCACAATCATGAATCAAAAACTTTATTATTTTTTTAAATATTCAACGCAAGATCTAAAATTGCAAGAAATTTGGGCAAAGTCGTACGGTTTTACGGTACTTAATAATAGGTTAAAAAAAATTGGACAACGGACTTTATAAAAATCAGCCAACCTTTTGAAGTCGGTGCCTTTTTCTGGCTTTTTCTTGCTCCTGGCTAGCAGCGACCTCAAAAAGGTACTTTTTGAATTATTAAAATAACTTTTTTGGGTTCCGTACCTCAAAAAGAAAAACGGAACCCTTATAGGATCACTTTGTTGTCCGTCTGTCTGTCTGTCTGTCTGTCCGTCCGTCTGTCCGTCCGTCTGTCTGTCAAGACCCTTTATTTTGGGAACGCGTGGAGGTATCGAGTTGAAATTAAAACCATATAGACTAAGGTCTACGGTCCCTTGAACCTGTAAAAAAATCAAACTTCTAAATTTACGTAAAAAAAGATATGGCCGTTTATGCCGCAAAAAACGCATATTGCGACACTCTCAAGGGAATTAAAATTCATAGGGTACTTCCTAATAACCTAGAACTTTGTAATTGGGCAAGTAATATCGTCATATACTACAAGTACAGGGAAAAATCTGAAAACTATACATTTGTAATTTGATCATAAAAAATATAGTCATTAAAGTACGTAATCCAAATATATCAATATGCGCGGTCATAATTTTAACTTCTAATTGACCTTTAGACTTGAAATTTGGTGATAATGTTTATTATTACGTATATTTTATCAACAAATACCAATATAATGATAATTTTGTCTTTTTTTCTTCTAAATTCCATCATTTTCCTATTACAAACCAGCTTAATTTTGCGGACAAACGAGTAGTGACATAGTCGGTTAATGGTTTCTATAGCTTTATTATTTGTAATGTAGGTACGGAACCCTCGGTGGGCGAGCCCGACTCGCACTTGTCCGGTTTTTTATTTACTAATAGCTATTGAATTGATACACATATAAAGAACTTATTTATACAATCTACAATATGTTTAAGTCCTATCAACACACCATGTGCCATTAGAGAAGATAATGTAGCTAATGATCTCTGATGATGTAATTAGGGTGATAGTAAACTGCCCCTTATCATCAAGGAAATGGTCTAGATCCAAATGTTAAGAAAATAAAGGTGATAAGTGATAATGGAATAGCAGAATTTGCGTGAGCATCAGGATGGCGGGTGTACTTCTCAGATTAGCTTAAATTTATTGCAGATATTTGGTACCTGCTGTGTACCTTTACGTACCTCTTTTAAAAATCTGTGTACCTCTGTATTTACTAAGATATTTAAATCGCTAGGTACACCCGCGGACCTGACGTCAGGTCCGCGGGTGTACTTGAAACCAATGAGTGTATGGTAATGAGTTTGTGTACAGATTTGGTACCTTCTGTGTACCTGCAGAAACATGTATTAGACTTCCATAATTCGATAAGGTATCGAAGATATGCAATACAATAGGTACACCCGCCAACCCGAGGTTATGATTTTTCTGAAACCAATGAGTGTATCGTAATGATTTCGAGTACATATTTGGTACCTTCTGTGTACCTGCAGAAACATGTATTAGACTTCCACAATTCGATAAGGTATCAAAAATATTCAATGCGATAGTTTGACCGTTACCCATCCTGGGCCCTGTTTAACAAACGTTACAATCCTACTATGAGTAAGTTTAATTATATTGATATTATTATGTTTCACTATACAGAATTTAAACTATAGATCAAGACTAAAAAATATCAGAAAAATATTAAAATCGATAAACGGCCGAGTTTTAGATTATTTAAAAAATGGGACCAACTTGGAATCCAACCTGATGTAATAACGTTTGAACCATTTCAATCGGTTCAGCCGTTTTCGAGTAATCGGTGGACATACACAAAAAAAAAAAAAAAACATACATACAGACGAATAGAGAACCTCCTCCTTTTTGATTTAGAAGTCGGTTAAAAATAAATATTTTTACGTGGAACGTCTGCAAGCTCCGACTCCCTTTAACGACCTGAATGCGCGGCCCGTCTCGGATTTCAAAAACGGAGGAGAGCAGGGTTTTTTATCGCCCGCGCCCCTCCGCGGGTGCATGACGCAACGTTTACAAAAACACTCTTTACGTTCTATTGAAGTACTTCTACGAAAAACGGAAAACTGTTTTAGATAGCTGATAACTGTAGCAACATTTTAAAATTTATTTGCGATGGTAAGAAAGTTTTTGTAAAACGTCACGATCCCTTATTAAAAATCGTCGCACCTTAAATCACCTATTTTTCAGATTTTGATCAGTCTCGTGATCTCGTTTTTTGTGCTTATTTACGTATGTACTTACATTTAATTTATTTTAATTTGTATGTAGTTCTTATATAGTTCTTTCAACTCATTATAGTGTCAACCCACACGTACTACAACCACAACACGTGGGCAGGGCGCATTTTGTATTCGAAATGTACATTTTGCCGTCATTATCGACCGCTTGAGTGCCAATCACAAAGCAACCACCAGCGACGACACTGCAAACTAGCGGCCGGCCACATTGCATACGACGTAACCACATCACAACTACTAGTGAAAACGGACTAACATCAACATTTTTTCGCACAACGACAACGCAACTGCAAAAAGCTGCATCGACACTATTCACACGTACCATATTTTGTCGCCGTGATGTAGGGGGTCGACACATGGTGTAGAAGAAGGCATTGTTTTGTTTCTTGTCAAAAATAAAAGAATGTTTCCTTTCAGAGATATTTGTAGAGTACTTTCTCTTCATGTCATGCCCCGTAACTCTGGGACACCCATTATATTGTTAGAATCTTTAAATTTTAAATGTCCATAGCCACTGCTATTATTCGGTTTTTTAACTTTGTAAGATTTTGATCTACTCATCGGTAGCTGCGGACTTTGGATAAATATTATTACTCATAGGATAAAACAGTTCTAAGGTTGATACTATTTTATTTTACAAGTTTTAGAAAACTTTCAACTTCTTAATGTAACACGGTAATCATCGGAATATTCACTGAGGGCAAATAAAATAAAATTACAGATAGATCACTAGTTGGATTTAGTTAGGTACTTTAAAGAGTTTTCAAAGACAAGACAGTTCTAAGGTTTAAGATACTATTTTATTTTACAAGTTTAAGAAAAACTTCTAACTTTATAATGTAGGTAACACGTAACTAATCATCGGTATATTCACTGAAGGCAAATCCTACTAATATTATAAATGTGAAAGTTTAGATGTTTGGATGTTTGTTACTCAATCACGCCAAAACGGCTGAACGGATTTGGCTGAAATTTGGGATACAGATACTTTGTAGCCTGGAAAGAAACATAGGCTACTTTTTATCCTGAAAAAAACGTCATATTCCCGCGGGATAACGTCGTGTAGTCCACGCGGGCGAAGCCGCGGGCGGAAAGCTAGTAAAAAATATTTATTAAAAATTTATTTCATTTACAGTTTTTTACAGAAGAAACTTGGTTGATAAAGTAAAGTACAGTCAAGTACAGTAAAGTATAGTCAAGTACAGTCAACTACAGTCAACTACAGTCAAGTACAGTCAAGTACAGTCAAGTGCAGTCAAGTGCAGTCAAGTACAGTCAAGTAAAGACAAGTACAGTTAAGTACAGTCAAGTACATTCAATTACAGTCAAGTACAGTCAAGTACAGTCAAGTACAGTCAAGTACAGTCAAGTACAGTCAAGTACAGTCAAGTACAGTCAAGTAAAGTTAAGTACAGTCAAGTACAGTCAAGTACAGACAAGTACAGTTAAGTACAGTTAAGTACAGTCAAGTACAGTCAAGTACAGTCAAGTACAGTCAAGTACAGTCAAGTACAGTCAAGTACAGTCAAGTACAGTCAAGTACAGTCAAGTACAGTCAAGTACAGTCAAGTACTGTCAAGTACAGTCAAGTACAGTCAAGTACAGTCAAGTACAGTCAAGTACAGTCAAGTACAGTCTAGTACAGTCTAGTACAGTCAAGTACAGTCAAGTACAGTCAAGTACAGTCAATTATGGCCTACAGCGTAACAAGTGATAGCAAAATTCGACGAGTCGTGTAAGCCTTTCGGTAGCTTAGTTGGTCAGAGCATCGGGCCGGATTCCCGGAGGCGCGGGTTCGAATCCCGCCTGAAAGCTACTTATGGGGCTCGTGGTTTTTTACTATCACATTTTTCCTTTAAGTACAGCCAAGTATAGTTAAGTACAGTTAAAAACAGTTACAGTACAGTAGAGTATCATTAATTATGTTTTATGCATTAACAATGGGAAATTAGAAGAGATTTCTTCAATTTTGCTTGATGAGAAAAAAATGAAAGATACTTTAATTTTTAGTTTTTTTACATTCACAATGCAATTTTTATTACTGAAAAATGGAAAATGAAGTATTTAGAAAAAATGAAAGAATCGTGTTGCAGTTTGTAGCCACAACACTAAATCCTACTTCCTATCCTATCCTACTATATAAATGTGAAAGTATGGATGTTTGTATGTTTGTTTCTCAATCATGCCAAAACGGCTGAATGGATTTGGCTGAAATTTGGGAGACAGATACTTTGTAGCCTGGAGAGGAACATAGGCTACTTTTTATCACGAAAAAATATCATATTCCCGCGGGATAACGTCATGTAGTCCACGCGGGCGAAGCCGCGGACGGAAAGCTAGTTTATAATAAAACAGAAATAAAAATAAAACAGAAATACATGGTTTAGGTATTTTATATGTTTTCATTTATATGATTTTCTACTGTACTTTACAAGTTGTTATATCACTGCAAGAATTAGTGTCATGGTAAACAGTGTTTATTAAAAACTATACTACCATTTCATTCAAATAATTAAAATTTCGGTCACTCTCAAAGTCTACACATTGTGTTCTCTAATCTCGAGGATGAAGCATAAAGTATATAATCGATGATTATACGATCTTACCTTAGTGACGTTCTATCACAATTATACGAAGGCTTCATCCGAAGAGACTAGAACCCACCCTCCCATACCAATTACCATTCGAGAACTTTTCCACCCCAACGGCCATCGGTTCTCCGCGCTATGTGTCCCGCCCACTGCCACTTCAACTGAGCAATCCTTCGAGCGATGTCGGTCGTTTTAGTTCTCCTGCGGATCTCATCATTCCTGATTCGATTGAGCAGGGAAATACCAAGCATCGCTCTCTCCATTGCTCGCTGGGTGACCTTGAGCCTTCTTATGAGACCCATAGTAAAAGACCACGTCTCGCTTCCAAAGTCATAACTGGCAACACACACTGGTCAAAGACCTTAGACTTGAGAAATTGAGGTATTTCGGACGCGATATTTATTTATTTTATTTATTTATTGGACATGATTTTCGTCTTATCCATGTTCATCTTCAGACCCACTCTTTGGGAAGCATTGCTGAGATCTTCGAGCATTATGTTCAGGTCTTTCAAGGTCTCAGCCATGAGAACTAAATCATGGAGGACCTTAAGTATCGGCTTATCGCCCGCTCTCAGAAGTTCTGTTGTGATTGCGTCATCACCCGCCGCCTTGTTGTTTTGAGCTGCTTGAGAGCCATTCTAATCTCGTACAGGCTGACGTCCGGGATACTTCGGTATAGTGTCGGGTAAGCTTGGCTCTAGGTTCTGTAGCCTTACTTTCAACAGGTGTTTGCGTGGAGTACAACTGTCCATAGAAACTCTCAATCTCCCTCAGGATTTTATATCATGAACAAAATAAAAATATTTTTAATAAAAAAAATGAACATTATCTTCTTAACTATCCACATCTGAGAGTTATGCCCATAAGAAAAAATTAAGCACATATTCATAACTTTCATTGAGAATTAGATTCTTAAGTGGCCGCACACTTTTATTTTTTTAACCTTTGGTCCAGAGGTGACCAGTCTCCTTTGTTTGTATTGGCCTAACCGATGGGATACATTACGCTGTTCCTCGATCTGTCAACCAACGTAAGGTTCGTGGTGAAACTTTATTTGTCATTAGGGCTTGTCGCACTAATACTGGGTTGCGTTGTCCTTTGCGTAGACTGACTGAGTCCTATAATATCACTTTTATAACTGTTGATATTTTTTATACTTCAAATTTCCATTACACCATTCCATTACACTTAAGTTTTTTTTTGCAAAAGCTGAAGATAAAGAAGTAAATAAAATAAAATAAAAATAACTCGTTGTTGGTCATAACACATTGCGAGAAACAAGGCAAAACTTTAAATTTAAATCTAATTTTTTATTTTCTTATTTTACTATCTAGGTACTCGACTTTGAATTATAATTATTTGTTTTTTTTTATAGCTGTGAATTGTTGTAAATTATATACGATGTCATATGTGGCACAAGATCCACAGGTGCACACTTTTTTAGTGTTAATATGTGGAAAATGTCGTGGGTTACAATATTGTCCATGTTGATGTGGTATGTAATACCAGATTTGTAAAACTTTAAGCTTAGCTTGTATATATTGTAACTGTTTGTTGTCCCGAAATAAATAAAATAAAATAAAAAGAGAAAACAAAAATAAAAACTAAATGAGGCCTTTGAAAGGGTGTAACGACAAGATGGCGGTTTTCGGGGATACCAGATCTTTTACCTTATAAATTTCAAAAGTCTTTGTTTTTGGTTTTTTAAATATCTTTTAACTCTATTGTGTGACTAGCGAGTCGTTACGGGGAACTACATGTGTACTCTAATCTCTTCGGATGAAGCCTTCGTATAATGAGAGTTTCTTTTGACGTTTCATCGTTAGTTCAGAAAATTGTGCTAGATGGCGCTACCCAACCATAGCGACCTAACTTTTTCAGATTAGTTCAGAATATACAATCTAGGTGCAACAATTCGCACCAAAAATGTCATCAAGGGTTTGATAAAAGATCTGAAGAAGTAAACGAACTAGAACGTAGTAGAAAATCGCAAAGAAAATAGTCTGACATCACCATACGAATATCGTTTCCGAATATCAACAAAAAGTTGAACACAAATTGAAACAAAGTAACATCAAAACTGTACCACCCTATTTTTTGGCAAATAAAGAATTTGTATTTGTAAAAAAAAAAGTTGCAAGGAGCCTCTGAACCGGAGGTGAGGTGGGAGGTGTTTTTAGGCTAAATGAACGAATCCTTTGCCATAATATGCTGAAAAAAGGTGGTTGTGTTACAGTTACATAGAAAAACTACTGTAGGAAACTCTCCCATTGTGATAGAACGTCACTAAGGTAAGTTCGTTTAATCATCAATTAGACTTTACAAATATGTAAGATTTTTAGTTGTAAAATTCTTACATATTATTTGTAAGTTTGGTTAAACAGCACGTCTTGTATTACAAGTCTACAAATTAGTCCCTTTTTACATAATTGTAGACTTGTAAGTTTCGTTTAACAGGGCCCTGGTGACAGGATGGCGCACACTGGTTCGATATTGTAAAAATAGGGACTATGGTGCAATTTTGACAGATAGATTGTACTTTATTTTCAAGAAATAAAGCTTAGATACAATTCAAATTTAAACGCGATAGTAACGTTTGCATTGGTAAACTTACACTCTGGGTATAGATTTGGTACGGTTTGTGTACCTGCAGACCAATGTTCAAGGGTAAAGGTTTCCAAGAGACGACAAAATGTATTATTGCGCAATCACTTTTATTATATTTGTAATCAAATAATGATGTACAAATCGAACTCAAGAGTCGGGACATTCAGAGATAGCGGAACCCTAAAAACCGGTGCGTACATCAATTAGCCACGGAGATCGTCGTGTTACATATTTACAAGTTGTTGGGTGGATTTTCAAAGGGTGATTTTTAGACGTCACAGCCTCTTAAAACGAAACTAATGATCAAGATGCTTTAAATGTATTTTTGTTGAAAAATTGAAAATGAAGAAAAAATCGACCACTCTCACAACACACTCAATTTTTCTAAATTCTTCATTTTCAATTTTTCAATAATAAAAATTGCATTGAAAATGCAAAAAAGTAACAATTTAAAATAACATGAATTTTTGTATCATTAATTGACAAATAAAAGGTTAAAATGAACTAAAAATATTTTTCTTACGTGTTACGCGGAAAAAATAAATGAGTTACAAAAATACCCTTAACTATGACGTGTCACACTCGTCAATACGCGCAATCAAATGCGTATAATAAACTAAAACTATTTTTCTTACGGGCTAAGAGGAAAAAAAGGAGTTACGAAAAATACCCTTAACTATGACGTCTCACACTCGTAAATGCGCACAATTAAATGCGTATAACAAGTTCTCCTTAAAACCATCATTATGAACTAAGATTATGCGAAACTTATATTACATATTTACAACTTGTTGGGTGGATTTTCAAAGGGTGATTTTAGACGTCACAACTTCACAACCTCTTAAAACAAACCTAATGATCAAAATGCTTTAAATGTATTTCTAAATCATTAATTGACGAATAAAAGGTACATAAAATGAACTAAAACTATTTAATTTGTTACGTGTTACAAGGATAAAAAAAGAACTTACATACGAAAAATATTCTTAACTATGGTGGTATCATAGATTAATAATTCTTCGCTTCGCGGGTGGTATAACGTGCCGCACTTGTGAATACGCGCAATCAAATGCGTATAAAAAGTTTTCCTTAAAACAAATCATTATGAAATTTTAGGTTATGCGAAACTTACTCGTATGATACATATTTACAACTTGTTAGGTGAATTTTCATAAGGTGATTTTTAGACGTCACACACACAGCCTCTTAAAACAAAACTAATGATCAAAATGGGTAAAATGTATTTTTGTATCATTAAATTCACCAGTAAAAGGCATAGAGAATAAAAAAACGATAATTGTTGCGTATAAAAAGTTTTCCTTAAAACCAACCATTTTAAAACTTGCGGCATACTTAGAAACAAGGTAGGTATAGTGATTTAAAAAAAAACAGCAATTTAGTAAATAGTTTTTAAAGATGTAGATATGTAGATATAGTGTCATTGGATTTTAATCATACAGCCAAAGGCACCGACTAATTAAGTCGCGAAGACTTCAGGATTATCTGGAAGATTAATTTAGTAAAACCTATGGCGCGCGTAAGACAAAATTGCTTCCAATAGACTATTTATGTTGTTACGTTAAGAAATGCAATATAAATATGCATGAAACTACGATCAAAGTATTCCAAGGCTGCCACTTCTTGTTGTTACTTCGGAACGGCGCGAACAAACAGACAGCTGAGTGGCATCTGACATTGACAGCTCCTATCACATCAATACAATAGAACTGAATAGATCATATTTGTTTATAATTGTAATGATTTTTTCATAATATTAATAGTTTGTGTGATTATTATGGATAAAACCATTAAAGAAAGTAAGTAAAAATGGCAGCCGTTACAACTTATTGAATACAATTGTCACATCAAAATCATAATGTTCACAACCTGTATTTAGACGCTTCTAGCTCATTGTCTGGTCGGTGGATCGCCATATAACTACTCTTGCTTGGATTAAAGATGTCACAGTCACAGCCACTTTGTTCCAAGACTTTTAAGACTACACACTTGAAACGTGGTAGGTAGATGTATTCTATAAACCGCTTTACAATTTCATACGAGAATAAAAAAAATAAAAAATAAAGGGGATACATGAATGGAACTGAAACAATTGTTTTCTTCATCAAACCTATTCTTGTGGGGTGTCTATAGATAAGTTTTTAAAAATGATAGGTATTACTTTTGAAACATAGACGAATATTTAATAAATTTATTTTTAATGTCGACGTTATGACTGTTGTGTTGTGCATAGGCCTCCCAAGGATCTCCGTAACGATTGCCCGCTGGGTGATCTTGAGCCTTCCTATAAGATTCATAGTGAACGGACGGTTTGTATGCGAATATATGCCGTAGCTTCCCGAAGCTGGGTTCGTCGAGAGATCTCTTTCTCGAAGTTAGACTCCCTTATTCGTCGTACATTACCAAGTTTGATAACTGGCTTTCTACAAGTAAAAATAATTCTTCCTAGCTTACCCGGTTTTCAAATAGAATTTTTTTTTCCTAGTAGAAAACCGTAATTTCATTTAGTTTTCTACGAAGTTTTTTTTTTCTTCTTAGCTTACCCAGTTATCAGAGAAGAATTTTTTTGTCCTTGTAGAAAGCTGTGAATTAAATCACAGCTTTGTACGTGATACATGTATGTGTTGTTCTCAGAAAAAGATTTTTTCCTACTTAGCCAATAGATCTGATAGACCGAATAATTACTTAGATTAAGTTTTACTTAAATAATTAGACCATCCAACCAACCGTCGAAAGGTCGTGGGTTCGAACCCCATCAGAGCTGGTTGTGAGACGGGTCGATTTTTTCTAAATACTTCATTTTCCATTTTTCAATAATAAAAATTGCATTGTAAATGCAAAAAAGTAAAAATTTAAATAACTTGCAATATTAATTTCATCTTTAGCGATTGCCAAATACCTGGAAAGGTATTTCTTTCGAGTGTGAGGGTAGTAATATCTCCACATTGATGAAATTAACGCTGACTATACAGCACGTAAGAAGTATTGGATAAATCCGACGCTTCTCGTAACGACTCCGTAGCTCAGTGGTTAGAGCAGTCGCCCGGAAAGCGAAAGGTTGTGGGTTCGAATCCCATCGGAGCTGGTTGTAAAATGGGTCGATTTTTTCTAAGTACTTCATTTTCCATTTTTCAATAATAAAAATGAATAATTATTAGGTCTATCTGATCTAATGGCTACAAAGAGAAAACACGTGCAAAGCTGTGATTGAACTCACAGCTTTCTACGAGGACAAAAAAAAATCTCTGATAACTGGGTAAGCTAAGAAAAAAAAATCTTCGTAGAAAACTAAATAAAATTACGGTTTTCTACTAGGAAAGACAAAAATTCCCATTTGGAAACCGGGTAAGTTAGGAAGAATTATTTTTCCTTGTAGAAAGCCGATTATCAAACTTGGTAATAGACGAGGAACTTAACTGACCCAGGTAAACATAGAGATCAATAACTTATCTGCGGTTTGCCGATGGTGTAGATACTCCACACATATATTTAATTTCCTTGGATATCAAATTGTGGTTGCTAAAAAAACGTGCAACCTAAGTCCCTAATTTTACAATATGGAACCAGTGTGCATGCACCATACTGACATCAGGATGGCGGGTAAACTATTGTTTTGAATATTTTCTATACCTTATCGAATTGTGGACGTCTAATACATGTTTCTGCAGGTACACAGAAGATACCAAATCTATACTCAAAACCATTACGATACACTCATCGGTTTCAAAAAAATCCTAACGTCAGGTTGGCGGGTGTACCTATTGTATTGAATATCTTCGATACCTTATTGAATTATGGAAGTCTAATACATGTTTCTGCAGGTACACAGAAGGTACCAAATCTATACACAAATTCACTACGATACACTCATTGGTTTAAAATACACCCGCGGACCTGACGTCAGGTCCGCGGGTGTACCTAGCGATTTGAATATCTTAGTAAATACGGAGGTACACAGATTTTTAAAAGAGGTACGTAAAGGTACACAGAAGGTACCAAATATCTGCAATAAATTTAAGCTAATCTGAGAAGTACACCCGCCATCCTGATGCTCACGAATTTGCAGCATAGGCGTTTCAACTTGATCGTTCACGGATGAACGAATCCATTCCTTCCCAATGAATATCGGAAAAGTCCACTTGTTTTACCGTGTCGTCACCTTATTTGCTATGTACGCTTATTCGTCGCACAATATGCATACTGCGATAAATTTTAATAAATTTTCACTAGCAAAATTATGTTTTCTCTTGTAGAATATTCAGTGTAGAAACCAACTTATTAAAATTTTAATCGGATCAAATATTTCTACAATGAAAATGTCCGAAGCAAATTTTCGTGTTTCAGACATATAATTATAAGTTTTGTAAAAGTGTAATGTGATTTAATTTACTTATCTAAATGCCAGATTATAAATAAACAGGTACTTAGTAATGGTGGTAATGGTTAGGCAATATTATTCTGTGGATAGGCGTCTGTTTTCTTGTGTCAGAATAATTAATAATGATTAAGCTCAGCTTTATAGATTCCCGTGATTCACCTCTAACATTATTCCTTTATGAATAGAATTTTCCTTTGTATCCTATGACAGCAAAATTGTTTTTCTTTATGACTACATTCTACTTCGGAGTTCATGTTGAAGTTACTTTGTAACTTTTTGTGGAATATCATTTGTGCAACTCGGTACATAGGTAACGCTTAAAAAATGTATACGATAGGTACTTTAAACCCGGAAAAACACATTCCCGCGGGATAACGTCGTGTAGTCAACACGGGCGAAACCGCGGGCGAAAGGCTAGTACTTAAATAAATAATCGGTACAATGCAAAGCCGCGGGTGTTGTATGGCTGCTGATGAACAGGCCCCATGATCCAACCAGGATTCCTGGTTTGATCTTCACCCAACACAAATCCTACTAGGTATCTTCTATTATATTTATAAATGCGAAAGTTTGTGAGTATGGGCGTATGGATGCTTGTTACTCTTTCACGCAAAAACTACTAAACGGATCTGGATGAAATTTTAAACAGAGGTAGGTTATAGGCTGATATAAAACATATAAGTACTTTTTATCCCGATGTTCCCACAAGAACGGGAACTAGTTCGGCAGCCACTAGTTCTGATATGGATATGGATTGTTTCACAAAAAAAATTACCACGAAATTTAAATTTCTAACCTATCACGTGTTCTACAGGACTTCCGAGGAGTACAGGACTTTTACCTACGAGGCAAATTCGTAAGCTCGCAGCCGTGTGCATACTGTCTCGTACTGTCTATTCATAATTTAACTAGTGGAATTATAATATTACGTGATATTATAATTTCACTAGTGGAATTATAATATCACGACTTTGACAAAATCCCTGCGACATTATACATATATCACAAGTTTCTGACCTATTTATCTTATGTAGGTGTCAAATCAATTTATGTTAAGTATATTTAGAAAATAAAGTAGCTGGCGCAGATAAATGCTTGCCTGTGAACGTGCAGTAAACGTCAGACGTAATCGTTGTAAAATATGGCCACCCAGCCTTGAACCTCCGCAGCACATATTTATATACTGCCCTTCATCGACCCTCCAATCTCCATCCCTGCCGATAGAATATTCCATTTTACTGGAAACAGGGGATCAATAATAAGCATTGCATAGCGATGTCCACGTATTTACACTTTCCAAGTTGTTACTTTTTGATTTTGATCTAAGAACGTGTCTAAGGTTTTTGAAAGGTTCTTCGTTAACAATATTAGAGTGAAAGAGATTGCATTTCACTCAGCTTCATTTCATCTGTACAAGAATCTTTATCATAAGCTTTATTTTAATGCTTTTCGGTCCAATAAAATGCACTGCAGAAAAACTGTAAACTGATAATTAGTGATGTAATCGTTCAGAAAACAGATTGCCCTAACATAAATCCAATCTGTTTGACCACTATTAATTGAATACATTTCACAATATTACATCCTAATTAAATGTTTTGTTTTATAAATGTTGCTAATAATCATTGATACGCGATGATAACCCAGTCTGATATAGTCATTACTTTTCAAGCGGCTTGAAATATCGGATGCTACTCGATCATTTATCTGATAAAGGATTCACGTGTTCTATATTCTGTCTATTATCGAGTTAGAATATTCATAAATGCTATTTACTTTTTATCTTAATAAAATAAGTAACTGCGTAAAAAACAAATAATCCAAAGGCAACGGTTGTTTCATGTTTAGCTAAATATTTTTTAGGTGTGGTGAATGCAATATGTAAAAAAGTCCCACATCACCACCGTCCGCACACCAACGTGGACGGGGTATGCGTAAAATAAAAGCATTCCCCTCACTATAAAAAAGGGGTGCTGAGCTGAGTGTTTATAGTACTTACCTACTAATTGACGCTAATATCAGTTATAAGAGTGATTTCCAAAGTAGCTATGTGACATGTCTTAATTATTTCTATAAGTAATCCTTAGATGAACACTTTCCATGGATAGCTTGTTGTCAAATATAAATGACTAGCGGCCGTCCGTGGTTTCACCCGCGTGTTTCTGGTTCCCGTAGGAATATCGGGATGAAAGTATCACATATGTGTTAATCCAGACTATCTACTATCTGTGTGCCAAATTTCAACCAAATCCGTTTAGTAGTTTTTGCGTGAATGAGTAACAAACATCCATACATCCATTCATACTCACAAACTTTCGCATTTATAGTATTAGTGAGATAGACAGCAACCGCCCCATCTGGTCAGCCCTCCGTGAGTGGGTAACCTTATGGGGAGATTGAGAAGAGGCTCTCTCCTTCTTTCCGGCCTCCACTCGAACTTTTGAGGGGGGGCGGGGCAGGGATTAGAACCGCCCAGCCCTGACGCGAAGCCTATTAAACTTGACGGAAGGGCTGGGCGCGGCGAAAGACCAGCCTGTGTCTGACCGAGTCAAACATGCCGTTAGCGGTATACGAAAAGACTATTTACCCTCACTATAAACAAAACAAAAGGATAGACACAGATGGTCAGATGGCTTCTACAAATTTCCTTCTATTCCAGGTGGTGCCCCGACTGCTGGGGTCCCTGGTGGGCGGCGCGATGAGCCCCACCCAGCACCTCGAGCAGCAGCAGGCTCTCGTCAAACAGTTCGCGGAGATACTTGAATTCGTGCTCAAATTCGACGAACACAAAGTAAGTTTTTGATGTACATTTAGTAAAACAAAGATGTTCAATAGCTTAGTTATATTCGTAATACAAGAAATTAACAACACAGGCTGATATTAATTTCAAATTAACAAAACATCTTGACGTTGAGACTCGCCGTGTCCCAAGCGAAAGGAGTGCTTTCGGCTTCACCCCATACTAAATTTTGCAACGCGATCTATTAAGTCCCGGTACAATTATTAGGGGATGCACGGCAAGTGCACGTATCTTCTTAACCAATAAGAATATGAGCACTCCATTTTACCTGCCTGAACTAGCCGCGAATACAGACGTTATGACTCGACATAAACTGCAAACAAGCTTTATACGAAACCTCAAATCATCTCTTTAGGAACCGTAACAGACAGGATAATGCGATCGGCTTAACTTGCTATAGCTTGTAGATGATAATTCTATTCCATCCACTAAGCCTACATCGATAAAGCTACGAGAATCGGGAATTCCATGAGCGTTTGCTATAGCCGCACTATTTTTAGTGTATCCTTGGTTCAAGATCGATTCTACATTCCAAGTAAGCTTACAGATTAGTTCCAATATCCGTAGATTTGTGAAGAAGCTTTAGTAACTTCTAGGGTCTTAGTGGCATGCAGAATTTGTTGATAAATTAGTCTTATTGACTAGCTCCTTACATAAATTGCTTATAGACTTACTTATCTATTTTAGTGGTTATCATACTTGTTTATATTATTTTGCTGAAATTGCATTGCATAGCTAATTTCATCTTATATTATCATGATTAAACAGTCCCAATGATATCAATCCAATCTGTAATTTTGGGACTTTGCCAAAATTGCAATGCGGGTTTTGCTTTTAGGAAATGTGATGCTAGTTTTCCCTTTAAATTCTACTTAATATTCTTGTAAAAGTAAGTAGTACTTCAGAGGTGAAGATAACAAACTAATCTAAATCTAATTTAAAATCAATAATTAAAAGTGAAATCGTAAATCATCATTATCATTGTCAGCGTGTTCCTTTTATAAATACATAGGTACTAAATATACATTGAAAACACCCAGACCTAGTGGACCAAGACAAATTGACATGTGCATGTATACAAATATTTATCTTGTAGGGAATCGAACCCGGGGCCTCTGGCCCAGCACCAGCATAATCACCACTTGGCCGCACTTGAATCATTGGTGTAGGTAGAGATGTTAGAAGACGTAACAGCCTGTCTACTTTTGGTTTAGCTGCCATAGGTATTTCTTAAGACACCCTCGGTCAATGATATTATCGTTTTCCTACACTACACCATACTACACGACACAGCAATCGGTGTTAAGAGGAAATACAAGGGCCGTTTTTCCATATAAACGTATTCACCTGTTTCCTCTCTGGATAATGCCAGTAAAGCATTTTTTTTTCCAAAACGTCGATGGCCACTATCCTTAAAAATTGCCTAATTTTCCGATGTTTTTGTCGGTGTTGCCAGTAAGTACTATACGTCAATTCTACCTAAATAAAAATGATGCGCACAAGAAAAACTAGGGTAATCATTGCCAAACTTTAAAAAAATAAAAAAACCACGACTTTATTTTAAAAAATCGGAGTTTTTTGATTGAAATAAAAAAAAAACATTTTTATTTCAAGCATTACCTGATGTTCAGTGGTGTGAAAGCGCACTACTCCCTGAATCCTCAACTGCTGAGGAACTGGCTACCTTATGAAATATGAATTATCTAACAAAGCGTAAGCCCATAAATATCTTATTTGAACGTGTCGCTCATTACAAGTAAATAGTGATGTACCGTGCCCGGGCACGTTCCCAAGGACTGGAAATTTACTGGGAATTTTGGTTATATTCTTTAAGTTTTTAAGATGTTTTAATTGAATTCGAATTATTTTATGATTAACTAAGTACTAGAAACGTCAGCTGACATTTAAATGTCATAATGACGAAAATTCCCAGTACGTTGGCAAAATTCCCGGCAATATGCCCAGTTCATTCCCAGCAATATTCCCAAGGACCATTTTAAGATGTATATAAAAATTATTTTACCATGCAACACAATTTAAATTAAGATTAACAGTGTTTGATTATATTGAATTACGTAATAAATAGCCATCAACATCAAAGGTAAGAACATACGATATGAAAAACAGTTTTAAACAAGATGGTTTATTTTATATACTTAATCAAAACAAAATCAAAACAAAATAATCTTGCCATGATTATCATCATCATCATCATGTCAGCCAAACGACGCCCACTGCTGGGTATAGGCTTTCCCCAAGGATCTCCACAACGATCGGTCCTGTGCTGCCCGCATCCAGCTGGTTCCCTCGACCTTGACTTGATCGTCGGTCCACCTTTTAGGGGGCCTGCCCACGGAACGTCGTCCGGCACGCGGTCGCCATTCGAGAACCTTTCCGTCCCAACGGCCATCGGTTCTCCGCACTGTGTGTCCTGCCCACTGCCACTTCAATTCAACGATGCAATCCTTCCAACGATGTCGGTTGTTTTAGTTCTCCTGCTGATCTCATCATTTCTAATTCGATCGAGCATCGCTCTCTCCATTGCCCGCTGGGTGACATTGAGCATTCTTATGAGACCCATAGTAAAGGACCATGTCTCGCTTCCATGTGTCATAACTGGCAACACACACTAGTCAAAAACTTTCGTCTTGAGACATTGAGGTATTTCGGACGTAAATATATATGCCGGAGCTTCCCGAAGACTGCCCATCCGAGGTGGATTCGGCGAGAGATCTCTTTCTCGATGTTGTACTTACCTAACTGGACCGTCTGTCCTAGGTAAACATAGTGGTCAACAATTTCGAGTGTAATATTCCCAACATTAACTGGAAAGAGTGCAACATGGGCATTGGACATGATTTTCGTCTTAACCATGTTCATCTTAAGACCCACTCTTTGAGAAGCATTACTGAGATCTTCGAGCATTGTGTTCAGGTCTTCCAAGGTCTCAGCCATAAGAACTACATCATCGGCAAACCGTAGGTGTGTTAGGTACTCGCCATTGATGTTGATGCCGCATCCTTTCCAGTCCAAAAGCATAAAAATATCCTTCAACGCATCTGTGAACAGGAGAGTTGACGTCTCCCTGTCTTACACCTCGCTGTAGTTGGATAGAAGGATTAGAGCTCTGGTTCTGTAATCGGACTGACATGGTGGCGTTTTGGTATGAGTAACTCAGCACCTCAATGTACCTGTAGTCTATTTGGCATCTCTGGAGAGACTGCAGCACCGCCCAGGTCTAAATCGAATCAAAGGCTTTCTTATAGTCCAGGAACGCCAAGCAAAGTGGCAAGTTGTACTCCTCGGTCTTCTGTATAACTTGCCACAGCATATGAATTTGGTCTATGGTACTATAGCCTTTTTGGAACCTGGCTTGTTCTGGAGGTTGGAAGTCATCAAACCTGCGAGCGATACGATTCGTAATGACTCTCGAAAACAACTTATAGATATAGCTCAGAAGCGAGATGGGTCTGTAGTTCTTCAAGAGAGTCTTATCACCCTTTTTGAAAATCAGCATCACATCGCTTCTGCCTTGCCTTTGGCGTTTTGCCCTTGAGGATGACTGAATTGAAAAGCTTCTGGAGGACCTTAAGTATTAGCTTTCCGCCCGCTCTCAAAAGCTCTGTTGTGATTCCGGCATCGCCCGCCGCCTTGTTGTTTTTAAGCTGCTTGAGAGCCATTTTAATCTCGTACAGGCTGACGTCCGGGATATCTTCTGTATAGTGTCGGGTAAGCTTGCCTCTAGGGTCTGTAGACTTACTTTCAACAGGTGTTTGCGTGGAATATAGTTGTCCATCGAAACTCAATCTCCCTCAAGATTTTAGATGTTGACGAAATGATAATACCTTCCTCAGTTTTCAGCCGCGTCAATTGACTCTGCCCGATAGACAAATCTCTCACAAACCATTTCCGCTCAATGGCTTCTTTAATACGCTCGGTATTAAATTGGCGAAGGTCGCTAGTCAAAGACTTAGATATCTGTCTATTAAGCAGCCGATAGCGATGGGCATCTGCTGAGTTCTGTAGTTTCATTTCTTGTCTCTAATCCATAAGTAGGAGAGTCTGGCTGAAGAGTTTCTTCAATTTGTGACGGCGGGTTTTATAGTACTTAGACCCTATCGTGCGGACAGTATCCACCACCATGTTGTATAGATCGTCCACATCTATGCTATTCTCAAGGGCTTTGAAGTGGTTTTAAAGTTCGAGCTGAAAGCACTTGGGGTTTTGAGCAGGTATTTTTTCGTGGTTCGTGGATTTTATCAGTCGCAATCTTTCAAGCTTGATGTTGATATTCAATATGCCTCTGACCATGCGGTAATCGCTTCCTGTCTATTATATGATTATCAACAAATTATAAAATTGTAAGACACAAAAGAAAATCAATATTTTTAGTAGTCTTCAGTCTTCATATAGGTTAAATGTTGTAATGAAATCAAATAAAATCACATGTGGTTCATTTTCCTTGGCACTAATATAATAAATACTTTAAACTAAGAGGATCAGTATCATCATTAATTCCAAAACTTTCAAAAGAGGACTTTCAAAGATTTCTGTGACTGACCTAAATTTAAATTTGGGATCGTGATTGACCTTTTGAATTTGGGATCGCTGCACGACAAGGCAGCGACTTAGTAATTTGCATTATCACCTGTATAAAACAACAAAAACTCTACTGGGAATTTTGGGCAATATTCCCAATGTGCCCGGAAATTTCCCGGGCACATTGGGAGTGGAAAGTTCCCGGCAGTGGCAATATTCCCAGGCGTACATCACTACAAGTAAATGGTTCGGAAACGCTACGCAGTCAGTACGCTACAGAGTGTGCCTCCCAATTCCCATATCCTCTCGACTCCGGAACCGATCGCTTTTATCGTATCATCCTATCATTATGTTGTTAACTTTGGATACCCTTTTGGAGTGCTTATTTGATGTTTATTTTTATTCATTTTAGTGTGTATTTTAGTATGTTTTTGAAGAAGCAAGTGAATCGACCCTGCGTGAAATTGCGATAATAAAAGATAACTTCATTGAAATAAAATTGGCGAGATTAGATTAAGGGGCTAACCCTGACTGAAGTTTAATAAAACCAACAATTAATTAAGTTTTATTTTTAATGGGTAATAAATAACGAAATACGGAAGTTTTCTTCACTGCGTCTTTTTTTAATTAATTGACTACTGGGTAGCACTTTGCTGTCATCATACCTGATGTTATGTGGCGATAAGGCTCAATCACAGAGGAACTGGCTATCTTATCTCTTACTGCCGGAACACAATAATGCTGAAAACATTATTGTTATGGCGACAGTCTTGGATAAGATGGTGGTAGTTAGCCAGGCGGACTAGGAACAAGTCCTACCACCAACCAAAATGTTTTTTAGAACGTGGTTATACCTACATGTTTATTTTTATTGGGTTAAATAAAATAGTAGATTGTACAACAAGTGCATAAAACGTACCTACCATTTTACCCGAGATGTAGGCGAGGGTGGATAGTCAATTCGAGGGTAAAATGGGTTTTGTGTACGAGTTATACACTCTGCTTTTCACTTCGAGTGTGAGGAAAATAAATAAGAATATTGCAAAAAAGAAACAATAAAGACTTCGCCATATTGGCGGGAAGACTTTCATTATTATATTATCTGTGCTTTCATTTTCTTTTTTTTTTTATACGTGGCAGTGGCAGCACAGTTACTTGAGCATAGATCGTAGCCCATAATGCTCTTGGAATACTTATTTCTTACAAAACTTATTAATTTTGTCTAGTTTTATTAATTTAGTAATTTAACATAAATTGTGTACAAAATTAAAGAAACAGAATGAAATAACAAGTTTATTTAACGAAATTTAATTGCGTGTGTGACTGTTTACCTGACGACCTTTGTCTTAGAGTCTTAGACTTAGACGAAGATTTTACTTTATGCATTAAAGCATAAAAACCGATTTTATGCAGCCTATACCCAACATAAACACGAACTTTACGAGCATGAGAAGTGAAAAAATATTTAAATACATAAACCTATTTAATTTTAAATCATCCATTCTGTTTTGTATGGTAAATTCATTTATAAAAATAATCATACTAGCAAACCGACACGGGCCTTTTATTTAGAAAACAATAACAAAAGCAATCAATATTCATTCACGGTAGACATACAATCGGCTGTACTACTGTGCCTACGCAGATCGCAGTGACTAGCATGTTTACTACCATTGTCGAAGAACAAGTACTTTAAATTAAAAACATAAACAGACCATCACAACAGTCATTCAATAACGCTGATTCTGACATCTGATAAGTAGTGTTGAACGTACAAAAGTAAAGGTGAAAAGTAGAAAGAAAAATATAAATAAAAAAAAATTAACACACACAACACACGCTGACACAAAAAACAATCTGTAAATAGTAAAAATTCTCTCTCAGTTTGGGACCCCCATAATTATAACATATTACCTACATACCCTTTAGGACTTCTCTTTTTGTGGTCCCCCGACCTAGTGAGATTTTTTTCCTAACTTTTTAGAGATTTTTGTGTGCAATTTTATTTCATTATTTTTAAATTACACAATTGTTCGTAAGTTATTATTTTATTATGTATTATAGTTCGATACTGAATGCGCAGTCTACCGATAGTTGGGCGATAGTTTAGTTGAATGCAGTGCGCGCGCTCACATAGTCCTTCATGCACATTACCGCCCGGCCGATAGTTGTGCGATAGTTTGATCGTACAACTATCGGCCAGTCATTTTCGATAGTTTGGTCGGTCGATAGTTTAATCGTCAGTGCGCGCACTGCCATATAACTCTATACTGAATCCGAGAACGACCAAACTATCGCCCGATTAAAAATCACAAGTGCGCGTTCGCTCTAAGCAATTGCATCAAGAACCTTTTGACCTCAACCTTGGCGTGTCGTTACACCGCGTCAATGTACTCTGATAATGCAATTTACGTTATACTCTTTAAAACAATTTCGATGTTTCTCAGTTATTTTGTAACATTTCTGTAATTTAGGTAAATTATAGCGGTGATGTTGCTTTTATGTCGTTTTTATCAGATAACAAGATTCAAATGGGATGCGTCTTTCATCAAATTGATAACACGAATGGAACAAGTAAAGTTGCTAAAAATGCGGGGCCTATGTATTAGACAATTGCTTTGTATCACTATCAAAGCAGTCACGAGCAATAATATGTGTAAACAACATAGAACTTTGTCACAACACAAAGCCCAATTTTCTCAAAAAGGTAAAACAATAAACCGAACTCTACGCTCCATAATAATATATCGTTATATGGCACTAGGTGTTATTGTTGATCGAAGTATATGGCACATGAAGTTTGACTGATTGTTTTTCCTTTTTGAGAAAATTGAGCGGTTTTTAGCAATTTTTGAAAACGAGATTTGCCAATTGGGTGTTTGGTCTCTCCATTGACGTAAAAATCATTGCAGGGATGCAAAAAAGTTACTCGTCTATGCACGCTTGTATGACAAATGCCCATTGGTCCCTATTTTCTTTTGAATAGTATGTATATATGAACTTTTGTAAATGCTGTGCTGTGCTGTGCACATTTTTTTTAAATACAGTTTTAACACTTTGTCTTGCTTTATGGAAAACTTTCAATTGTATTTTGTTTAAAGTTAAATGTGTCGATTCGATGGTGTTCTTAAGAACGATAAATAAAATATAAATAAATAACTTCTTACAATCACACCAATTATCTAAGCCCATGTTAATTTCATTAAGAAACTGTATCATGGAAAACTTGATAACGGATAAATATATACTTAAATACTTTTTGTTTGTAAATACATACTTAATATACATAGTAAACACCCAGACCAAGACAAATAGACATGTTCATGCACACAAATATTTGTCTTGTTCGGGAATCGAACCCGAGACCTCTGGCGCAGAAGGTGGGTAGCCTACCCCTGCGCCAAATCGGTCGTCAAAATTAATGACAATCAATTAATGTCAATCAAGATGAACCATAACCCTAATAACGTGTCGTATTTAAATCAAATTATAGAATGCACTTATGTGATAAGTACAGTAAAACCGATGACACTTATTTCCCTACCACTCAGTAAACCATTCATAAATGTTTCTCTATTGTTCAATACGAAGAGTGTACGTACCACCCCGCTTTATTCAGAATTATCGAGTGTTTGCCTTCCACTTCCAAGAATATTAGAAGGCACTTTCCTTACCATCAATATTTCAAACCTCGGGGTTTGCATCGATCTGGTTCTGGAATAGCAGTGCCACAAACACTTCAATGTTATAAATATTTTGCGAGGTGACGTCGCGTAGTAATTTAAAAAGTGCTTTGAATAAAAAAACAACGGGTTGCACTCCGGGAGTGCCGGCAGAAGTGAAAAAGGGCTCCCTAGGGACTAGATTTGAACCGAGGTCTTCTGGCTCCAATGCCGCCCGTTTTCTAATCTGAGCTATCACAACTATGGAAACGGTGGCGAAATTTGCCTTCGTATTCCAATGACATTGTAATAGTTTTTCGATCATGTCACGTGTCCGTCTTACGAATTTTCGATCTGACGGTCACGTGATTCTGACGCGAGTTTAACATTTTTTACCCATCACAAAAAGTGCACAACGCTGCTTAAGAAGTTTTCACTTTAAAAATTATTATAAAACGTATATCGATCAGATAAGAAGAAGAAGAAGCACGTACTGCCCCAACCCAAAATAGAATTGGAATAAGGAGAAGATGATGATGAAAACGTATCATATGAATAAAAAAGAATATTTCGGACACCATCATATGCATAGCTCTGATTCCATTGTGAATCTGATTCTGATAGCCTAAAGTCCTAAACACATAGGTTCCTGATATCCAAACATAAAAAGCAACAATACATGGAATAACATCACTTCAATATTGGTCCCAGGTGGACACTGAACCCTCTAACTTCTGGCACAGAAGACATTATTCACGATCAAGTTCAGAGTCAAGCTTGCTTACTTCTTTTTACTCAAAATAATGTTTATGTGGCTCTATTTCTATGAAACTGTGCATGTCGTGACAGTTTGTAATTATGGCAAACACTGTATACATTATCGGTCTTGCAATGGTAGCATAACATTTCTCTGTGAACTAAAGTTAAATCAAAACACAGATTTAATACGCTACTAAGTGCCTTTTTCTGTATTATTCATTAACTCGTTATTTTTCACGACTTTACCAAAATAGAGCAAAATGATTGAAATTTTCCTGTATTCGATCAACTTATAGCCATACGATTTTTTTTTTTGGTTATGTTTGTTTTAAGACCTTGTTGGTTGTTGTAGCTTGTACGTGCTTGTACCTACATCCTGTCACACAATATTATTCGTGTTTGCTTCAGATACTTTTAAGCGTTATTTCTCTTTTTTTATGTTATGATGTGAAGTTATAAAAGCCATTTTTTACTAGCAAACCGATGGTCTACATAGGTACCTACATGCTCATAGAAGTACTGAATTAGGTAATCGATTGTTCAGGAAAATGATATAGTGATTGATCAAGAGTATGCAGTTACGCTTATACTTTGTAACACGATATCTTTTTTACTGCTAAGTAGCTTGTTTGTAGGTACTTACGTATGTAAGAGAGTTCCTATAACGACTCCGTAGCTCAGCGGTCAGAGCAGTCGCCCGGACAGTGAAAGGTCCCGGGTTCGATTCCCGGCGGAGCTACTTGGAGGATGGGTCGTTTTTTTCTAATACTTCATTTTCAATAATAAAAATTGCATTGTGAATGCAAAAACGTAAATATAATTTGCTTTAAATGTTTATTAATTCTGAATTACCTACTCTTTTTATTCATACTTTAACTCGGTCAGAGATTTAACTCCAAAGCAAAATGTTCAATTTTATTCTTACCACAAACTGAACTGCTGATGGTGCTGCTGAAAGCATTCCAGTTAAAAAGCAGTGAGCACTTAAAACTTCCCACTTTGACTTAAAATTATCTAAGTAAGTTCAAAGTAGGTAGTAATTGCTTTTACGGTAGCTAACCCTTCATTGTTTTCACCACTAATCTTATCCTTTTATTGTGTGTGACGATGGTGTGACGTATCACCAGTTTTATGTTAGTCATCGTATCAGACAAGCGCGACTAATAAGGCGTCGAAGTAGCAAATTAAATTGCTATTGTAATAGAAAGTGAGGCTCGGCCGACCTCTGACTCATCAGTTCCTGCCGTTTCGTCTATTTAATCGACACGGCTATCTGTGTTAAGGCCGGAACATTGCTTACTGTGTAAAACACCTTGACATTGGGTAGAATTTTTATTTAAAATATAAGTAGGTAGTAAATAAAAACACGACTGCCGAAATCGAACTGAAAAGTAAAACACAAGCTCTCATTGTATTCGGGGTACCATGCTGTGAAATACTTAAATTTGTAATGCACCAAAAAGGTGATTAATGATTAGGTATGTACTTATACAATTATATATTTTTTTTAATGTATTCGTCGAGGCCTATCATTTTTGATACCCATATTGCTTTATTTGAAGAAAAAAAATGACATTTAAGTAATTTTTTTAATGGCGCTTCTCGTCCGCCATATTGAGTATGAAAAAAATATAACCACTGTATCTCAGGGAGACATAACGTTTCTAAAGATACCTCATACATTAAAATCCGTTAAGGCCTTCAAAAGTTATGATAGAATAAAGGCACTCACATACTTACATACAAAGATACATACATTAACCCTAAATACAATACACTCCTTTTTTGGGCAGTCGTGTAAAAAGCAAGCCATAATTTTTGGGTAGTTGGTGGTGTGACGTTGGGCAGGAACAGCTCATTGTCAGTTCAATTATGTAAAAAAACATTTACTTAGGTAAAACGCGTTTAACGCGTTTAGGGCTAAAGGCCTATGCCTTTTATAGTTATATTTATGCTCTCCTTTTATATTTATGCTCTGCCTTTTGTTTCATCGCCGACAATATTTTGGTTACAAAAATATTTTAAGTAGGTAGGTAGGTATCGTTGGCGCTGATTTTTTGGGAATATTAAGGAAGATAGTGCCATTTTTGACGACCGATTTGGCGCAGGGGTAGGTTACCTGCCTTCTGCGCCAGAGGTCTCGGGTTCGATCCACGAACAAGACAAAATGTGTGTGCATGAACATGTCTATTTGTCTTGGTCTGGGTGTTTTCTATGTATATTAAGTATGTATTTACAAAAAAAAAGTATTGTGAAATGTTATTTATTTAAGTATTTTATTTACTTTACTCGTATAAATAAAACACTTTCACGGATTTTTTCACGCAATTTATTTAACAACTTGGTTAAATTTTAGTTGTTTTTAGAGATATTTTGGTTTATCCGACGTTTCGGCACCTTTCCAGGGGCCGTGGTCACGGAAAACCGTGGAAAGGTGCCGAAACGTCGGATAAACCAAAATATCTCTAAAAACAACTAAAATTTAACCAAGTTGTTAAATAAATTGCGTGAAAAAATCCGTGAAAGTGTTTTATTTATATGAACAGTTCGCACAGAAATCTAAGATGTGTTTACTTTACTCGTATTATAAAAACTATGACGGACCGTGATATCTCTGGTAGCTGGTCTGGCTTTACTACGAAATTATTGGATTTTCGCTTATCGATAGTCGATACTGCGGTTTACCTGTAAAACCCTTTAGGATAATTTTAATGTGAATGTGAGTCATTCGATCGAAGTAGAATGATAATGTAAATAAATAGTTACTCCAACAAATTGTCCTGATTGCCAATTTTGTTTAATGTAGGGCAAGCAACCTTATTATTAATTCAAGATTGTATAAAATATCCATCTATCTTGTTGAAATGGCACAAATGAGTCTTGTAATAATAGGGTATTTTACTGTTGTTGAAATGTAGATATTTAATGATGACGTTAAAAAATATTGCAATTAAGAATACCAAATGTGAAAAAATAATTTGAATCTGTTTTATAATAAAAGAATTATAGTCTGTTTGATTTTGACTATAGCTGTCTCTTTCTAAAACGAAATCTTCTATGGCGTGACTATGACGCTAATAACGCACTGACGTCACAAAGATAGCGTCCTGTCCTTGTCTAATTATAAAGTTTGAAGTCCTATATCTTTGAAAATATTCAAGATAATTCAAAATAAAAACTTGTTTTGTGTAGCTAATATTTCGAAAAACGTTTTAAAGAAATAAAAAAAAAATCAGTAAAATACCGTATTATGATTATATTTTATAATCGATATTTTAGCATGATTAGGATATTCATTGTCATATTTGTGCATATTGTGTATATTTAGGGCTATATTTTCGAGTGTAACTTTCCATTCTAACCAACTACGAATTAAAAAAAGAGGCGTTATAAGTACGTTCCACTGTCCTTATGTTATTTTTTCTATGTATGTCTGGCGATTTCTTTCTTCGTCATTGTAAACCTTTTTTCAAATTTCTTTTTTTATTCCGTAGAATATACTCATTGCCACAAGTCAGGTCAGTCAGTCAATCAGATGATGACGGGATTTCAAGGAAATCGAGGGAACACCACAATTTTTATAGGCACTTTAAGTGTTTTATATACAGGGTGTTAGGGGCACCCTTGCAAAAACTTTAACCATGGCTTCAGACCATCATGCGCTGAACAACGTACAGCAAGAATTTTTGTCGGAAATGAAAAAAAATGGACTTTTCATACAAATTTAGCAACTTATCGGTACATTTTGTGTGGAGAGTCGAAATATTTTTTAATTTCCGACAAAAAATCTTGCTGTGCGTTGTTCAGCATGAAGGCCTGAAGCCATAGTTAAAGTTTTTGCAAGAGTGCCCCTAACACCCTGTATTATATTTTTTTACATTAGGTAGTTTTTAACATTTCTATGAATAAATTCTAATGATCCTTGAACGATAATAAGCTGAACTGGGAAACTGCCATCAAACTTTCATGAAATCTGGAGTGGTGCTCGTGCTATTGATGAACTCGAAGTTGTCCCGAGTTTTAATAGAAGTGACTATTACCGAGTTCCTTAAACATTTGATTTACTCGAATTCAAATTAGCAATCAAAACCTTGTACTTAGATAAAATTTTAAAATATAGGTAAGTATATATAAGTAATATTAAAAATTAATTACTCATTTTTCATTCATTATTCGTTATCTCATCGTCATCGTCAATAAACGTTCTTTGAATAATGATTTAAGTAATCATCATTCAAAGAATCATCAATTTTAGGTACTTTTCATGTTGTATGAAAGTCCTGTAAATATTTCTATCAATGCATAAAATTATAACTAATAAACAACTAGTGCTAATAACAACGGTATTGGCTTTTTATGAACAATACTGTTGTCAAAATGAAATAATAAGTGTCGGCTTTTTTAAATTTTTTGGACAACGCATACAAAAACCCTATATAAGCTAAGAATGACCTCGTAAATGCTAATATTACACGGTTAAATCACTTTGGTTGAAAAGAGCAGAAATACACACATTGACTTTGAATGATTCACTTTTACGTTTACATTGTTCAATTTGGTTGCTTCATCCAAATTGAAAGGCAAAACTGAACCGTGTATTCCCGCTATAACTTTATTAAAACTTATCTTACTTAACCTTAAATATTTTTTCCATCAGATGAAAACGCCAGCCATCCAAAATGACTTCAGCTACTACCGTCGCTCCGTCTCTCGAGGTGGTCTGATCAACGCAGACACCCCCGGAGACGAACCACATATAAGCGCAGAGGTCGCCAACAGAATGTCCCTCTTCTACGCGCAAGCGACGCCAATGCTGAAGGTCTTATCCGAAGCCACCAGTCAGTTCGTCAACGACAACCAGCAGGATTTGGAGAATACGACAGAGACGTTGAGCACGATGGCAAAAGTCTGCTTGAGGATGTTAGAAAATCCGTAAGTACTTATATCGCTTTAAAACTGTTATTTACTGTCTTATCAACGTGGTCACACCAGCCGGCCTAGCATGAGCGGCTTTTATCACGCGATATGATATATAACACGTCATGCTGTCTTGCTTACCCCACTAAGGTGTAAGCAAGGGGTAAGCAAGATAGCTTGACGTGCTATATCATATCGCGTGATATAATGATGGTTATACTAGGCAGGCAGGGGACGAACCCCACATAGGCGCCGAGGTCGCTAACAAAGTGTAGCTTCTATACGCGCAAGCGATGCCAATGCTGAAGGTCTCATCTAAAGCCACCAGTCAGTTTGTTAACGACAACCAGCAACACTTGGAAAATACCAGAGAAATGTTGAGGCCAGCACGATGCCGATGGCCAAAGTCTGCTTGAGGATGTTGGAAAATCCGTAAGTACCTACATTTAAGCTGACAGAATGTTGCTATTCTATTCGCCAGCGTCGCCAATGCTGAAGGTCTTATCTGGAGAATACGACGGAGACGTCAAAGTCTGCTTGAAGATGTTGAAAAATCCGGTAATGTATTAAATTAACCCTTTTAAAACTGTTATTAACTACTTCGAGTTCCAAGAAAACGCAAAATCTGCTAAACGGGGTAGGTTTTCGCGTACGGACTTTAACCGTACCTTCCGTCCAGTTGTAAGTAAATCCTTTCGAGATATTTCAGAAATAACTGATACGATCAGAAATAATGATTACACCGTTTGTCATGTTAAGGCGATACTCGGAAAAAATGTGCTGAAGCGAGATAGCAATGAGAAAACGACGCGCGCGGGAGCGAGACCGATTTTGCAGATTAGGCAAAAAAAACACAAAATCACTTCGTATTAAAAAACTACAGCGATTTAAAAAAAAAAGCTTCTATACGATCCTCAATATTATTGGTGTCCACTAATTAAACCAATTTCAAATAGTGTAAGTAACCCCATTTAAGAATAATCTTCACTTTTCGTATTTTTTAGAGGTCTTTTCGAAAAGAAAAAGTGTCGAGGCAAAATCATAAAATCGTGTTTTTGAAACTATACGATTCTAGATAAAGGTATGAAGAAATATATATCTTATTACCAGATCTGTAACCACTGTAACCGTCCTATAGTTTTAAATCAAAAAGTCCATATTTTTCCGAGTAGCGCCTTAACCCTGTACATTTGGAGTCCTTTCGGTATTTTTGTAGAAGTCAATACAAAGTTCAGCCTGTCTCATTCTTGTTACTGTTTTTGGTAGATTAACCATCAGAAAAATTATAACAACATTTGTAAATGCGAGTCATAAAGCAGGCATACTATCTTTATTTTTACTCTAACAACGTCATGTCCGTCCATTTAACACATAAAGTATTCTTTTGACATATGCTTCGTCATTATTTTCCGCGAAAAAACGTTTATGTGGCCCCATGGTGCTGTAAAATCATTTCACAAGAATCACACGACCACCGAACACAGAAAAAAATTCACACGACCCTCTTGGGGAAACAGTTATGCTATTAATTCCATTCATAAAAGGATATTACACATTTTTTTTAAAAAACGACAGATTTCTCAAAATTTACTGTTTGACCAATCAAAAATAATAGCAGTTTTATAATACCACTAGCTGCTTCCCGTGGTTTTACTCACGTGGACATATCGGGATAAAATATAGCCTAATGTCACTCACTGTTTTTTACTGGTGAAAGAATTTTCAAAATCTATAAACATGCAAACAAACGACATAATATTATACCACTGTCTAATATGAATTTGGGTGGAGATTTAAGTAATACTAAGGCCTCATTTCCACTTGCAAGTAAGTCTACTGCGATAAGTCTGTCAGATAGCAACTTGCAAGTGTAACTGTGTAAGTTTACACTTGCAAGTTGCTATCTGACAGACTGTCGGACATTTATCGCAGAAGACTTACTTGCAGGTGGAAATGAGGCCTTAAGTTAAACGATTACCTTATTTTCGTAGCCTTTGTTCTGTTATTTTAGTTTGTAGTAAGTAGGTAGGTATCCTACTAATATTATATGTGAAAGTAGATGTTTGGATGTTCGTTAGGTGATGTTAGATGTTTTAACCGCCTCTGTGGTCTAGTGGTTCACACCACCGATTTCAGACCCAGAGGTCGCGGGTTCGATTCCCAGTGGGGGTACATATTGTATTCGGTTTGGTTGGTGGTAGGACTTGTTCTTAGTCTGCCTGGCTAGCTACCACCATCTTATCTAAGTCTGACGCCATAACAATGATGTTTTCAGCATTATTGTGTTCCGGCAGTTACAGATAAGATAGCCAGTTCCTCAGTGATTGAGGATTCCGGGAGTAGTGCGCTTCCACCTTCAGCCTTATCAGCACTTAACATCAGGTGTCAATTTCAAAACTCAATCACGACAAACGGCTGAACGGAATTGGCTGTGGGACATAGATACTTTGTAGCCTGGAGAGGAACATAGGCTACTTTCTATCCCGGAAAAATATCACATTCCCGCGGGATAACGTCGTGTAGTTCACGCGGGAAGCCGCTTGCGGAAAGCTAGTATTTTCTATTTTTGTCGCTGCGTGCCAATGTATGTCACAAGACCGTTCTTGATAACAAGTGACTTTACAATCAACACTGGGATAATGTAAACATAACCGTCGCTTCAGCTTTATGTCGGCCGATAAACATGATAAGCTAGAATTCAAAATCCTACTTTCCAGTCGCCTTGTACCTACCTAAATATCTCCTGCGTAAAACAGAGCAACTGCTCGTACAAACAGCCGTAAACAATTGTTTAGAAACCGGCCGTTCGAGAATCTAGCACAAAGGTTTAGACTGGTATAAATCTCGGATTTCTCGAGCAAACCAGAATTTCAAAGTAATGCATGCGCATGGACAAGCTAATGCAAGAGTGCAGAACGCTCTCCCAGTTGCACACGCATTCGGTGAAAGAATCTTAATAGTTGTGTGCGTTTATTAAAGCAGTATTTAAGACAAATATTGCAACTGTTGAATTAGATCAACAGCCTAGCATACCGATTCCAGATCCGATTCCGAAATGTAAGATTTTACTAAATTGAAAATTTTAATCGTCAAAAATAAATCGAACCCTCAGCAGATCCGTTGTCAAAGAACGCCATTAAGATAAATTAATTTATTCTCACCATCACCAAGTGGCTCGGATCGGATGTCCTTTTATGTAGATTATGAACAATTCCTAACTTGCGGAGTATTCATGACGCTCATAGTGTGTCATATCATAATAATACCTATCATATTAAACTTCTGACGTCTTGTGGCATTCTTATGGTCACACCAGACTACGTCAGCAAGAGCGTAAAGTTAACTCCTAAAATAGTTATTTAATTTTGTTAGAAAAATTTACTTAGTTGAGAGAATTTAAAAAAAGGTAAATTAAAGAAACTGATAAATCTTCTTATACTTACTAGGTATTTATCGATCTTAAAAGAATAGTTCAAAGCTGTCCGCAACTCAATCCCATCTATTACGTGTCCTGTGAAGAAGTAGCGGCACAGAATACGTTTAGATACCTATTGTGCCAATAAACCAATCCCAAAGCTAAAGTTCTGGAAACTGAAAACAATATCCCTGGATTAGCAGTATAAGTTTCATTGTTCTCCCAGCGAACAAGCATTTCAAATTTAGAATTCAACGTTGGTAAATCGAGTAGGCTCAGGCCGGTATCCTTGCAACAAGGGCGTATTTATTACCGCGAGGCGAGGGATCGAATTTCCGTTAGCCCACTCGGTACTGAGTACTGGCAACCAGTAATAATGTCGGGTGTACACGGGACGTGTATACGATATTTTAACCGCCTCTCTGTTCTAGTGTTCTGGTAACACCCCAGCATCAGACCAAGAGGACCCAGATTTGATTCCAAGTGGGCGTGCATATTGTATTCGGTTTGATTGGTGGTAGGACTTGTCATTTTATGACGTCATAACAACGATGATTCCAGCATTGTTGTGTTCTGGCGGTAAGGGATAAGATAGCCAGTTCCGCAGTGATTGAGGATTTCGGGAGTAATGCGCTTCCACCTAATAAGGTGCTATTCCGATCCCTGCTGCAGGCTGCAACTGCAGGCAATTTATATGAAATACAGTTGCACGTGCAGCCGCATTCAGAGTGTCATCATCATCAGCCGTACGACGACACTGCTGAGCATAGACCTCCCCCAAGGACCTCCACTTTTTCCACAGAGATCGGTCCTGCGCTGCCCGCTTCCAGCGGCTGTCCGTGTAGTGTAGGGGGTCTGCCCACGGAACGGGTTCGGTCGGGGTGTATTTTATACAAATTGGCTGCAGCTGGGATCGGATCAGCACCTTTAGCTTTATCTAAAATTGGATTAAAAAATATATATAATTATTGATGAAGTAAGTGTTTCCCAGTGGTGGATAAAAACATGGTAGCGCGGTTAAGTAATAAAGTGCTCTAACTTATCTGACCCGATGACAGAGCGGTGGAGGAGTAGCCACTAAACGACGTGCAGGTGGCAGTGATCTTCAATCTTAACAAAAATTTGGGAAGATATAGTTAGAAATTGTTAAAATATTACTGCGAAGTAAAAAAATTGTTAAACTTGAGATAAAAATTATCTGGACAATAAAGTGGATCACTCAAACCGCACGCGTTAAGAAAACGTCATAAAGTGTATCTCCGAATATAAAGCATCTGTACTTTTTATTTCACTACTGAAAAATTGTTAGAAACCATTAACAATTTGAGAATTTACTTGCACGTCCCGTTCCAAAGTTATTACGATTAATTTGGATCACTCATACGGCATACTTGCCTTAGGAGTGTTCTTCAAATTAAGTACTTTATACTGAATGAATACGTATTATTTTTGTTGTGTAATATAGCTAAACTTAAGCGTGAATTTGTTAAAGAATGAGTGTGATAAAATTAATAAGCTGAAGGAAGAAATTAACCTTTGTATTTTCTACAATGTGCCATTCGAGTGATCCATACTTCGACGTCTATCTTCATAAATATACTTCGTAGGGAGACTGAGATTGTATCAAAAATTGTTAATTGTTTGTAACTAAAACTTGATCTATCTATTGCTTTTATAAGGGTCGTACTTTAAGAAATATCATGCTTAATTTATTCTTAAAGGAATAGACTGAGTAGGGTGGATGTGATTTTTTTATTTTGTGAGACTGGTTTGAATCAACTTTCTTCATAAATTCTTACACTTAACGTTTATTTATTGGTTGGATTCATCAGACGCGACAACGGTATCCCTTCTTATATTATAAATGCGAACTCTACGTGATACTATACCGTTTATTCTACCCGTGTACAACAGGCTTAAGTACTGCCCAGCTATCTCGCAGCCGATATCGGGACGCAAATAACCAGATAAATCAGCTGTCACTTCTCACTCATATACACGGCACTTTATGGGTACAAGGGCAAAGTTTAGGTGGGTTGACGACCTGAATATTGACTTAGAGCAATTGCAGTTTGAAATATTCTGTTTGTTGGTCAGTTGGTACAGAAAACAACACGTCAGACGTGTCATCGACATAAGGGCACTCTTAAACAGTCTGACCTGGGGGGCTACCGCGTATCTTTATGGGTATGAACTTCATACGTTTTTGGGAACTTTAAGTCAATTTTATAAAGATAATAGCCGCTATCAGTTCCTTGTTTTGTGTCGTCGGGTATAACGATAACTAGCTAGCAACGTTCAACAGAATAAAGCAGCAAAAATCTATATTCAAATGACAGTTGAAGCCCATACCCATATCCATATTTCTTAGCCGGTAGCCCCCTGCACCTGTTACTCTCGAAACCAATCCCTAACGATCGACAATTTGAGATTTTAAATTATTTTTATGCTTTCACAATGCAATCCTGTAAGTATAGGAAAAAATTGATAGTTAAAACGAATTGCATTGTAAATGCATAAAAATAATAAAAAAAATCTCAATATAGGAAAATTGTTAATAAAAACCAGGAGCCCTGCAATTAGCCCTGGGCGCGAGTTCGAATCCCGCCTGAAAGCTACTTCACCCAAGTCTGTGGTTTTTTACTATCACAATTTTTCCGATCGACAACTATTTGAGTTGCACCCTAGCGCCAAATTGGATGCATATTGCGTGGATTTTGAGGGAACTACATAGTTTTGCTCTAAGGTTATGTAGTTCACTTAATTACTGCTACCGTGTGTACATTCTGGCAATAAACTTCAGGATTAAAGCATCTGTACTGTAGTAGCCTCTTTAACTACCCATTGCACAATTTTAATAGTGTCAACATGAAGATGTTGTAACAACACTTTTAATATTGCAATATAATATGCCTGCTAATATCATTATGACTCATGCATGGTAATCAGCTGGTCGGCACATCCGGTAACTATGAATTTGACAAGTAAGTAGGTAATCGGAAGTAGATTAATCTATTATCAATTTTGAAGATAGTTGCTGGATCTTATTATATTGAGTAAAAATAAACAACGGGTTGCTTGTTTGAACCGATCCCTTCTGGCTTCAATGCCGCTCGTTTTCTAATCTGAGCTATTACAACTTTGGAAACGGCGGCAAAATTTGCCTTCGTATTCTAATGACATTCTAACAGTTTTTCGATCAGGTCAAGTGTCCGTCTTTTTTTCACTCAACTTCAAGCTTTCACTTCAAAAAAATCACGTCTCATACAACACATCTACTCTTTCAGTTCAATTAGAATGTAATTTTTTCAAGGGCTTGTAGAGCTGTTCGTTTACTGCCCATAAGCTCATGAAACTTAAAATTAAACGTAATTCCGAAACGTACCAAGTTGAATGTTAAGAAAACCTGTCATTGAAATATGAAAAAGATTTTCAAGTTTTTATTATCTTGAGTTTGTTTCTTTGTCAGACAGAGCGCAGACAGGTGGAAACTTTGGATCGGGGTTTCTTTTACGAAAGATTTCAAGATTAGTCACATCTATTTAAAGTATAATTTTGACAATATAAGAAGTTCTTATTGACAAACAAATGAAAAAATCATTTAACTCAAACCAAAAAAGGAGTTGTTATTTTATATTAAAAAAAAGATTTGCTATCAAGATATTCCTTTGAAAAATGGAAAATGAAGTATTTAGAAAAAATCGACCCGTCCCACAACCAGCTCCGATGGAAGATATTCCTTTGTTACAAAATCTGATTATTTAGCTGTCATTGATACATTAGTCGTTTCCGATTTCCATAACACTGTCAAGCTATTTAGGAGCAACAATCAAAGTGACGTGGCCCAAGGCTGCCAAATTGGAAGGTACTGGTGAATCATGATTCACGCCCGCATTGCGCCAGCCAGCATATAGGCACAACCAGCTGTTAAAAACTCTTTACTAACCTGCTGCATAAACCTGTCCCAAAAATGTGACCGAATTTACTTGTTTTCTTAATTGGATATGTGGTTTAAGACTGTTTTGTTTATTCTAAGGTTGGTTGGAAGGTGTACCGATGAATCATGATTCATGATCGCCGCCGCGCCGCCGGCATTGCGCCAGCCAGCATTTACAACAGCTGTTAAAAACTCTTTAGCGTTCTGCCTGCCGCATAAACTTGGCCATAAAATGTGTCTAAGTTGACTTGTGTGCTAGAAAAGGTAGTTTGAATCTGTCTTTTGATTATTCTAAAGTATTGGAAGGTGTACTGGTGAATCATGATTCATGATCACCTTCGACCCCGCATTGCGCCAGCCAGCAAATACTTTACAGCTGTTAAAAACTTCCCAACCGCCCCAAAATGAGCACAACTTGACTTATTTGCTGAATTAATTAAAGATAGTTCATTCTTTATTCTAAGGTGGTAAAATGAATACTGGTAAATCATAGTCCATGACAGTCGTCGAGTCCGCATTGCGCCAGCCAGCATATACAACAGCTGCTAAAAACTCTTTAGTGCCCTGTCGCATAAACTTGTCCGTAAAATGTGACCAAGTTGACCCGTTTGCTAAAATGGATAAGGTGGCTAAAGACTGTTTCTTGTTTATTCTGAAGAATAAAACACATTTATTTAGCGGTTATTTACTTCACTGACCAAATGTTTTTGAAAAATGTGTTTGATTATTTTCAATTTTCGGTTTTCTCTGTAGGTAGGTACAAGGGCCGTGTTCATGTTAATTTTTAAATCAGTATATCATAAACTTCGGCTATTTGTAACAGTTTCCTAAAATTTCACTTCAGTTATTATATACATACAGGATAGCAGAAGGAATTATGTAACTTGAATAGTGATGTATGAAAAAAACTAGTTTGTAAAGTGTGGGTTGTACTCATTCATTATCTGCTGTGTGTGACGTATAAACGTCAGTTTATTGATAAGTAAACACTCATAATATCAAACAATCAAAAATGTTGGTGACTGCACCAAAATTATTTGCTAATGACTAACAAATGACGTTAATTTATCTATCACACGTCGAAGATACGTATAAATAAAGGAAATTAAGTCAACATAAATAAACCAAGAGCACAAGATAAGCTACCTTCCCCAAAGTTCAATTACCTTTTGGAAGATGAAACTCGCCAGTTTTTTTATAAAAAAGCTAGCCATTTTAGCATCCCTTCTCGATGCATTCTCTTTGCTCGGGCAGTGCAATTTTCTTTGTTGTTGTGTTATCATTTGCATGTAGGTAGTGCACTTTCATTACTCAACACGGAGTAAAAAAAATATTTCAGTAGGTTTTCTTTATACCTACCTACTTTTACTTAAGGTCAAACGATTAAGTCACAAAAAGCTGAAGGCTCGTTAGATGGCGCTACTTTCGCTATTTCGTAGTTTTTATTTTTTTGTTAATTATTCTTTGTATCTTTGTAACTCAAAATACTTTTGGCGCCTTCTATAAATAAATATTGAATTTTCGAAACCAACACTTAACTATTTGTAGTATAAAAATCATCCAAATATGTTAAATATGTTTTTCTGTCATCCAATTTTACTAATCACTCACACATGCATACCATAAATCCGAGTTTCTAGTAACAAAACATTTCGATCTACCTAAAAACGACAATGTGGCCTAGCGGTCTATATGCTCGACTCAATCTCATCAGAGAGTTAAGGTTCAAACCTCAGGAAGCAAATTTTTTTTATATTTATTATTGTTTTAAAAAAAACATTAAAATATTAATTTAGATGTATAAATTGCAACAAATGCAATTGCATTATTATTTTTTAAATTACACAAGTAGTCTATCAACTAAGCTCCAAAAAACGTATACAGGGAAAATAATGCTTGGAACACCATTTTTAGTGTTCCTTAGCCGAATGGCCAAATCCGGAACCCCTATATATTCGTCATTTGTCTGTCTGTCCGTCTGTCCGTATGTTACAGCCACTTTGATCCAAAACTATTAAGACTACACATTTGAAACTTGGTAGGTAGATGTATCCTGTAAACCGCTTTACAATTTTTATACGAAAATAAAAATAATACATAAAACTGAAACTAAAAAATGTTTACCTATTCGTGTGGGGTGTCTATAGATAGGTCTTCAAAAATAATATAAAAGTTTCTTTAACCATTTTTAGGGTTCCGTAGCCGAATGACAAAAACGGAACCCTTATAGATTCGTCATGTCTGTCTGTCTGTCTGTCCGTCCGTCCGCATGTCACAGCCACTTTTATCCAAAACTATAAAAACTACTCAGTTGAAATTTGGTAAGTAGATGTATTTTATATGTATTATGCTCTCGTTAAACATTCCTGCGGTGGTGTCGTGTGAGTCGGGTCGTTACGTTCCCTAAAATATGGTTGAGCGAAGCGATGGCTGGCTCATGCGTCATGCTCGTGAACGGGTGCTGCCAGTGGGGTGGGTCTGCTCATGTCTACTTGTGTTAAAGGTGTTCGGGATATGGTTAATAATAGTATTATATTGATTTATGAGCGAGCTGGTGTGTCTCATAGTAATTTTGGTATCCGTGTCTTACAGTAGGTAACAGCAATTTTTCTAATAATTGTTTTATTTATTCAAAAATTCCTTTTATTTGTTAATACTTATAAATTTGAATATACAGCGCAGCTTGCAGTTTCCTTTTCATTAATCCTATAATACAATGTGAATAAGATTAAGATTAGTGTGTCCATTAAACTATTTGATTCCTTGTTTAGTTGAAAATTGTTTACTGTTTTAGGTAATAAGCAAAATTGTACTTAATTTAAACGGCATTCTGTATTGTGATGGAAAGTAACCTTACTATTATGTGAAGGTCACTTTTCAAATTTGACGACTCTGTATAAGTTAAAACAGGGAGAAAAAAATAGCCCTTGGCGAGTTTCTTGCCGGTTCTTCTCGCTACAAGGTCTCCTGCCGTAGGATTTGCGAACCGATGGCGTAGCTTCATTGACGTTCATAAGTGTTGTTAAACAAACCTAAATTGAATAAACGATATTGAATTTTGAAATTTTGAATAAACCGCTTTACGATTTTAATACAAAAATCCGGGGGCTTCCGATACATGAAGCTGAAACCGAAAAATATTTTTTTTATCAACCATATTCGTGTGGGGTGTCTATAGATAGGTCTTTAAAAATGGCATAAAGGTTTCTCGAACCATTTTTTCTCAAAGTCAATATTTTGAAAGATAGAGCCTTCCAAAGCGATAAATTGTGTCCCGTCCCCCCCCCCCCCCACCACTCTAACTTTTGAAATAAATTAGTGAAAAATCTAGAAAAAATATATACTGTACATCTTTATAATAACTTTCAACGAAAATTAGTTTGAACGAGATGTAGTAAGCACTTTTTGAGATATAACACATTTTCGAAAACCGCAAATGTAATTGAAAAACAATGTTATATTTTGCTGACGAAAAATGATAAGTACCCAATCGAATTTTGGCTTGGTATAGGCAATCGGTACGTTAAGTTGGTACGGAACCCTTCCTGGGCGAGTCCAACTCGCACTTGGCCGATTTTTCCTTATCTATACTAATATTATAAAGGAAAGATTTCCTGTATTCCCGTTTTGTATGTATTCAGGTATGTATGTAGGTATGTATGTATCAGGTAAGTATGTAGCGAATAAACTCAAAAACTACTGGACTGATTTCAAAAATTCTTTCTGCTACATTATCCCTGATTAACATAGGCTATAGAATATTTTGAAAAAGTTAGGGATTCGTATGAAAACTTCGATAATGTAACTCAAGGTATGAAAAAAGATACCAAAAAAAACCTATATACCTCGCGGACCGAAGTATGATAAGGGGCGTGTGCACATCTATGAGATAGATAACTGCAGCACTTTCTTTCAATTGTAGACATAGGTTTTCATAGTAAAATGTATTTCTAACAATCTACACAATCAACTTTCGTAATAAAATAGTAATATTTTAGTTTTGAAAACTGACAAGGTTCGATTTCCCACTACCGAGTACCGACCCATTTCCGAGTCGTGTATGAGTTTTTTTGAAAATCATTGAATGCAGTTTTCTAAACTCTAATATCGACGACATGGTTCCATAAAACAAATATATCTCTATCTCTTATAGTTTCAAACTTTCCCATACTGACCCGTTGTCCGGTCCGGTCTAATGTTGTCTATCTATACATATATTATAAAGAGGAAAGATTTAATTGTTTGTTTGTTTATTTGCATCTAATAGGCTCCTAAACTACTGGACCGATTTAGAAGATTCTTTCACCATTAGAAAGCTACATTCTTTCCGAATAGGCTAAATTTTATCCCGATATTCCCACGGGTACCGGGTACCACGCGGGTGAAACCGCGAGGATCCGCTAGTATAGAATAATATTGTATGTTATAATTAGTGTATTATGTTGTATAGACAATGGTACGGAACCCTTCGTGCGTGAGCCCGACTCACACTTGGCCGTTTTTTTTAAATACTAGCGGCAACATTTTGATAGGCAACCCTATAGATATATATTCTCCTAATCATAGTACGTACGTGTTTGACGACCGATTTGGCGCAGAGGTAGGCTACGCACCTTCTGCGCCAGTGGTCTCGGGTTCGATTCCCGAACAAGACAAATATTTGTGTGCATGAACATGTCTATTTGTCTTGGTCTGGGTGTTTACTATGTATATTAAGTATTTATTTACAAAAAAAAAAAGTATTTAAGTATATATTTATCCATTATCAAGTTTTCCATGATACAGTTTCTTAATGAAATTAACATGGGCTTAGATAATTGGTGTGAATGTAAGAAGATGTGGTTGGAGGAAAGCAGAACTCAAATGTTCGGCTGTTTGCAGCTACTGCATTGGCCAATCATGCGAGAACATAGTACCAGGCCTGATGTGTGATGACATTGATGAACCATTGATTGATAACCCATCATCAAAGGACGATTTCGACCTTCCTGAGCAGTTCGATGAAGAAATTATACCTCAGCAAGCTGCCCCCAAAAAGTGTGCTGTGGATTCAGAGGACGTGCCTGGTCCATCAAAATTATACATACAATGTACATAATTGATCCCACCACCTCCCAGATCCTCCTTCCTTTATTGCGTACTTCATTTTGCAAACCCTTCTATTACATAATTGTTTACTTACCTCAATAACTTTGAACAGCTGTCTCAGGAACTATCAAGTGTAAGTTGATATTACTAATTAGTCTCATTTTGTTGAAAATTTAATGGACTTTTATAACTAATAATTTATCTTTTGCCATAAACCCACTACTATGGGCCAAAATGTCGAAAACTAAAAAAACTGTAATACTTCCTTTTTTTGAATTTTTGCAAACTTTTAAATTGCCCCATCTTAAAAACTATTTGACTTACAAGAACCAAATTACTTTATTTTAAAGCGTGCATAGTATTTTTTGCCGTAACACAGGTCCTTGGTGGTAAAAATTGATAAAAACTGAAAAAAATCTGAAAATTTATTGGATTTTTAAATATTTAACAATGATCCGGAGGGCTTTCGAGGTGGAAAACTTGGATTTGTCATTACTATCTCATCACTACTAACATACAAAAAAATCAGAACTACCTCATTTAACGCAAGGCAAAATGTACGATTTCCATGGACTATCATTAATAGAAGTACGTAAAAATTAGGTTATTAGCAAAAACTCGATGAGCGCACTAATTTGCAGTGGGATCTAGTACTAACTCAAAAGAGAAATATGTAAATTATAATTGACACAAACCACATGACACAAACGGAAGAGCGGCATCGCGCGTTGCGCGTCTTAGCCGCATGGAACGGCAACGTCGCAAATTTGCTCGAAATGTTTGTATACGTACACGACTAATGTCACACACACATGCGTAAGTTTCATGAGAATTTGGAGTTGATTTGTGCTATAATTCTGAATGAAAGTATGTAAAATATTCATTTCGCGCCTACTTAAACATGAGAAAAGACTATAGAACACATAATTTACCATAAATGGTGAATCCTAACATAGTTGAAGGTGAACGTTTTTTGTATGGTAATCGTTTGACCTTAATAGATAAAGTTTTCTAGCTTATTTGCAATGACGTTTTATTAATAGACACTCTACACTCGTATAAATTGCATTTTAAAATGGCGAATTTGTTTTTCATGACGTACTCTTGTACAAAAAACAAGCTCAAGTTGTCAAAATATATTTATCTCTTCCTAACAACAGTCATTTCCGCATATCTATCTCTTTTTCACCAGAATAATGTTAGTCAGAGACATACACAAACCCCCAATGTCAAAAAGAGATAAACAATTATTGCAAGCACTGTCTTATGTGTCAGTTTTCTGTCTCTTACATGCGTTCACTAAACTTTACAAGCTTACTCGCTCATGCATGTCGAACTGGCAACAGCGCAAAAGTCATCACTAATTATTTAATTTTTAATTTAATTTTAATAATTACGTATGAAATGAATCAATTTTCTTGTCCTTTAAAGATCCGGCATAGTTTTTGCAACTTCTCTAAACACAGGAAGGCATTAAGTTTATTATTTGAGGCGTAATCGAAAAATTGTTACAGCGCGTTGACACAACAAGGGTCTGTGTGTGACTGTGTGAACTTCGGGCAATTACCTTACTTTTTCGTCGCCACTTTTTAGTTCAGATAACGTATCTACATATAAAATATCATTGCTTATTTCTATTTATTTCTAAACTCAGACTTTGGTTTTTAGAGTCGATTAAAAAATAAAACGAGTTGAATTTTTCTATATAAGATTTAATATTAAAGCGCTTAATTTGTAAAATTAAAATCAAGATAAATTCTACTGTTAAATTGTTTCCTCAAATTGAAGTTAACAGACTTTTAGCAATAATTTACCTAATGAAGGTACCTAGGTATTTCAATTTCCCCTGATATTGCCATGTTATTGGGTTTTCTGCGATATGATTATCAATTAACTATTACTAGAGGCTCCGCACGGTTTTACCCGCGTTGTACCTACCCACGTGGGAATATCGGGATAAATATAGCCTCTATATGTCTCTCATGCAAAATAGCATTTTAATGGTGAAATAATTTTTAAAATCGGCTTAGGTAGTAGGTAGTTTTCGAGTTTATGGGTAACAAACAGGAAAATTATCTTTCCTCTTTATAATATTAGTATAGTATAGAATAAAACATAGATCAATAAATAAACGGTGACAGTTCCGTTCCGTTTCCTTTAAAATACCTATACATTTACAGATAGATGTTTCGGCTAATGTCTTTAAAAAAAAATCTAACGTCTGAAGTCTTTTACGTAATCTACGGAAGATACTGGAAGTCATCCTCTAACGTTTGTATCCATAAGACAAAATTTTTCGTTTATTGTCTTATGTAAGTTCCTTCAACGTCTGAAGTCCTTTTAAAAAAGCTATGGAACATACTTAAGGAAGTCATCCTGTGATGTTTTTATCGATAAAACATCGCCATATCGATTATGTCGTTAACCATTGGTTTATTTAGAGTGGTCGCAATCACGCCAATCATGCATATCATCGTTCGTCCATTGTTTTGAACGCTCGTCGCGTGGATGGTTTCCTTGTTTGTGCTTGAGCGTCATCATATCAAGTAGCCGCCGCAGTCTATAGTCCCACAAACTTATCTAACCTGGAAGTTGAGTGAGGCGCCACTAGCAATACAAAACTACCGAAATGGCTGTCAGCTGCATATGCAAAGCTTTTAGTTCCCAATTTGGCTACGGGGTCAGATAAGTTTGTGGCACTGTAGGTAACCGTTAGTACCTACTTAAGCCTACTAAGATATTGCCAACATGTTTCAACTTTTTAGATATGATTACTCAATTCCTATTAAGGGCAACTTTGTTATTTGACATATTGAATGAAAGTAATGTGAATCAGTTCCTAAAAAAGTATTTGTGTGGTTAATTATGCCTCAGGATTATTATAGTTATATTTATTAAACTGTTTAACCAAAATTGTGGTAATATTGTGTTTTCAAGCGTCTTTAAACAGTAATGACGAGTTTAAGGCAAATTGTACATATTTGTACAGTTTTCCTCAATCCTTCAACGCCCCAGAAATGAGACACAATAGATTTTCCATTGTTTCTGGTCCTATTCGGCCGGTCCGGTTAGCTAGTTGTACCACAAATTGCACTGTGTTCAATGTATTCAGTGCAATTTCTAGTACCTAAAAATACTAGGTACACAATTTCTGCCGTTTGTAAAGATACCCAGGACAGTACCCATAAGTATACCTTACACGAATTCAGTTTACCGACGACGAGACGGGACCTCGTACGATCTCTATTCCATTGGGCTTGGAGGAGTGTGTTAATAATCCATGTGTATGAAATCGTTCTGTGCCTTTGCCTTTATTTCTGTTAATTCGGAAAAATGATGTTTAATAACAGTCGAGAAAACATTTTGCAGAAGTAAAACTTAGGAATAGAGAATAGAAGATTTGAAGAAATGAAATGATTGGATTTGACAAGTTCAATATGATTACAGTGACTCCGAGTCACTTGTAGAGTCACTGTCTGGGATATGAGATTAGTAAGTTGCAATAAACGCTGTTTTTTTTCCAATAAATACCAGATGTAGTTGTAGTAGTAGCACTGTGACATTATATTGAACGAAAGACTGGGACTGTAAGTGCTAGCCTTTTACAGAGGATACTGACTGGATATGACGATTTGTTTAATAATTTCCAGGAGAAGAGATGTTTCCTCTACTAGCAACTAATTCACCTCCACAGGGTAGCTCGTAGTTCACGCACTGTGACAGTTTATTGGACGAAAGATTTGGACTGACCGTAAGTGATAACATTCTCTACAGAGATAGGGGCTGTTAGTTCACAGTATTAAGAATAGGCAGTCGTTGTTTACTTATCAAAGAGAAAGGTTCGTCCGGTAACTCCCAGGTGCAGAGATGTTTCCTCATGCTAGGTAGTAAAGTAATAACCAATTCACCTCCACTCGGTAGCTCGTAGTTCACGCACTGTGACAGTTTATTGGACGGGCGGGCTGCCGACCCGATTCCAGCACACATAGTTTTATTGTGCCGTAAAACCCGCGGATGTTCGGTAAACACGGAACACATGCGACCCACAAAAAATACAAACTTTCTGCTCCTTTTTTATGTTTTAGTACGTGAGTACAAGTTTCTACGTGAGTCTTGGAGCGATTGCAGTAGTCAATGGCCTTTGGTCGCTAATCGTAGATGGTGTATTATTTCTTCCCAATATGTATTTGAGTGCTTGTGAGAATTGTTCTTTATCCGCCCTATAGGTACATCCAGCGTCTCTTATCGAGTCTTTCTCCGTAATAGATCTTGTAAGATACCCAAATGTTTAGAATCCGGGGTATGTTCTTGTATATTTGATGATAGTTGACATCAAAACATCAACTAAAAGTTTAGTCTAATGTGATAATATGGCAAGTCTTCATGACATTAAACTTTCCTTCTAATTTTAGAGGTTTATGAACACTAACTTATCCTATCGTCGTCATAAAGTGTGATATGGCAAAGATTTGTATTTATATCAGTATTTTTTCCAAAGATTGTCACAAGTTCTTTTTAAATCTGTGGAATCAATTCAATCCCACCTTCCCTTAAATTTCTGTCAATATACGGTTGTTCTATGTTTATCTAACGCATTTCTATATGTATGTGGAAAGTGCTGAGCAAATCATGTCACATCTGCCGGTCCCCAGCGGCGTGCCCGGCTATCCAGGCCGCAGATAACGCAATAGCTCCGTGCATCGGCAGGACGTAATGTAATATTCATATCACCCTCGACGGAATCGAGTTCTACTCGACAAGGCTTATCTTGTTTACCTAAAAAGCTTTTGCCCTATTTCACTAATCATGTCTTAAGTGTTTTTTCATTGGATGCTATGCTGAATCGATCTCTAAATGTGCGTATTGTTATTGGCGGCCGTTCATTCATTCGCGGGATACCCAGCCCTGACAAACTGTCGTTCCCTAATTCACTTCCTCTCACCTCACCACAAGCCTATAAGCTTGCCTTAATTGCTTTTCCGATGAATGGTTCAATCTTTCTCTATAGCAAAAGGAAGTCGAAAGAATAATATAAGCGGATTTAAAAAAGCTCAGTATTGTTCTATTAGTAAATATTAATAATATAATAATTTTCGATTAAAACTTTTAACGCATCTCGGAACAAACCACAATTGTTCACGTGTAAAATTATATTGCGATTCTAGTTTTTGTTTATATTACTGCAATTACTGTATCTACCTAATTGTTTCCGTAAACCATAATAGCACAGTATTACATATTGTGTTTGATTATTCATAATTAGGGATGGGCAATTGAAAAATTTCATTTCAATGAAATTGAAAAATATTTGAAAAATATGAAAAATTTCATTTTCTAGTGAAAAATTTCAAATATGCGTGAAAAATATTTTTGTTCTTTCAAACTCCGAAGTAGAGTAGTTTTATGCATATAATTAACAATATTTTATTTAAGTTTTAACAAAATTAATGTGTTTTCTTTTACTAGAACTCAATATTAAGGAGAATTACTATAATAATATGTACGATTCAAGCGTACCTATTGCGTAAGCTTCCCGATCCTGATCCAAGTAGTCAGTTTTTAAAGTACAGCGCACGCGTACCCAACTCAATGATTTAATACTTAGGTACTATTTCAACCCATTTGTAAATGGATATTTGAATTAGAATCAAACTAGCTTTTCGCCCGCGGCTTCGCCCGCGTGTACCTACTACACGACGTTATTCTGAGGGAATGTGATTCCGGGATAAAAAGTAGCCTACGCTCCTGTCCAGGCTACAAAGTATATGTGTCCTAAATTTCAGCCAAATCCGTTCAGCCATTTTGGCGTGATTGAGTAACAAACATACAAACATCCAAACATCTAAACTTTCACATTTATAATATTAAGTAAGATAGTACGATAGCTAGAACATACATAAAGTTTGGAAAGTATACTCAGACATAGGAAGTTTGTTGACAGCATTATTGCCCAATATCGGTCTGTTGAATGAAACCGAAAAATTAACCGTACTATACAGAGTATTAAAGAGAAAAAGTTAATGTGTTAAGCCAATACATTTAGCGCCTTATCTTTTAGATCCCACCTGGCAAGGTCTCGCTCGTCTCGCTCGCAGGTTCGACGACTTCCAACCTCCCGAACAAGCCGGGTTCCGGAAAGGCTACACATAGACCATATTCATACGCTGCAATACGGCAAGTTATACAGAAGACCGAAGAGTATAACTTGCCACTTTGCTTGGCGTTCGTGGAATATGAGAAAGCCTTTGATTCGATTGAGACTTGGGCGGTGCTGCAGTCTCTCCATAGGTGCCAAATAGACTACAGGTACATCGAGGTAATGAGGTACTTATACCATAACGCCACCATGTCGGTCCGATTACAGAACCAGAGCTCTAATCCTATCCAACTACAGCGTGGTGTGTGACATGGAGACGTCATCTCTCCCAAACTGTTCAAAGCTGCGTTGTAGGATATTTTTGAGCTGCTGGACTAAAAAGGATGCGGCATCAACATCAATGGCGAGTACCTAACACACCTACGGTTTGCCGATGATGTAGTTCATATGGCTGAGACCTTGGAAGACCTGAACACAATGCTCGAAGTTCTCGGTAATGCTTCGCAAAGAGTGGGTGTTAAGATGAACATGGACAAGACGAAAATCATGGTACAATCGTTGTGGAGATCCTTGGGGGAGGCCTATGCCCAGCAGTGGGCGTCGTTCGGCTGACATGATGATGATGATGGCAACGTCTGGGACTGGATGAAGATGAAGATGCAACGGCCATAGAATTCATTAATGAAGTGGGTCAGTCAAAAAATCTGGATATCTTGCTACACTTGGCTATGTATTAATCTAAAGAAGGGCCTCTTTACGGAAAAACAATCATTTGGGAAGCTGCACAAAAACTGGAACCTGCATCTTGGTGGTAAAGCATATGAAATTCGATTATTTTGAGTGTCGTAGCAGGAAGAATTTTAACGGCTCCAACTACTTCAGCTGCGACAGAACGCTCTATTATTGTATTTGATACAATCCACTCTAAAGCAAGAAACCGTCTAACAACTGATAGAGCTGGTAAAATTTCATATGTAAAATATAATTGGAACTTAAAAAATAAAGACCAAGTGAATTATATATTAGAGTCAAGTGAATGCGAGGACTCATCAGACAATGAAAATAATTCACAATCAGTGTTGAGCATTCAAAGTGACGATTCAGATTCCGAGTGATTATTAGGAAATGCAAGAGTAAACTTTAAACGTTAAATTAATAAAAGTTAAAGTAATTTTATATTAAGTTAATGTTGTTGAGAATTAAGATTTTTACTATTAACCTGTTAATTATCAACAATCATAGCCAAATATTGTGATTTTTCTTAAGTGTACTAAAATACAAATTTTTCTTTTGATTTCGCTGTATGGTTATATAACATTTAAATGAATAAAACAAACAAAACAAAGTAAACTACCTAACCAAAATCAACCCTACCTACGATTATTGTTTAGAATCTAGATTTTTAGCGTTAACCTGTTAATTAACAAATTGTAAGTCACAATCATTACCAAATATTGTGAGTTTTGTTATGTATATCTACTAAAATACTATTGTTCTGTTGATTTTGTTACGTTGTTGACATTAAAACAATTTAACGCTTCATAAATCACTACATTGTATTATTTATAAATTAGTTTCGAGGGTCACATTCCATAAAAATATTTTTCACTCATAAGTGAAATTTTTCAACCAACAATGAAATTTTTCGGAAAAATTTCACTGACAGAAAAATTTCATGAAATTTACCCATCCCTATTCATAATAATATACTGTTTCATGACAAATAGCCAAATTCAATGAAAACAAAGGATGATCTACCTATTGACCGAATTGTTTATACATTTGAATGATTGATGAATACGATTGTGGAGATAAAGCGAGATGTTGGACGTTTAATCGAAGCTGACCTGAAATATGCAGATTTTGTGACATAAATACGCCTTTTATGGTGCAAATATAGTTTGGTAGGTACATATCTTATTTCCTTGTCACGAAATATTTAAAAGAGGAATCTAGCGAATACCTACCTAAATTGAACAACAGACAGATGGCGATCAGGTGCACGCCAAATTGTTGATTTGTGTGCATTTCGACATTTTAGATGCCAACTTTGTATTACCTTTATTTAAGTGTTACCCTTTTATTCAACCTTATTAAAGGGCAACTACTAACATAACGCTCACATCAAAACGTATAATTTAGCTTCCTCCAAGGATCTGTTCTATGTCTTTTTCTTTTCTAGACATATAATATGGATGCTTGGTTATGGGACTTCTAGAAAGCTACCTACTCGTTAGTTTGGTAATATTTCACGACCTAATACGAACGAGTGCGAATGTGGAGAGCCTTCGCAGACAATGTCGCACTTTCTTGAGTGTCCCTCCTATGCCCCTCCACCTTTTTTTGTAGTGAGGAGAATGCGTTTACGCATACCCCCTCAGCGTGCGGTGTGCGGACGGTGGTTATGTGGGACTCACCTGGCCACTTCCTGATCCTTCATCCAGTGTCAGATACTTGTCATTCCCCCTTTCTGGGGGATCAGAAAGGGGAAATACCCACTAAACCCCTCATTTCTTGCTGTCACCGCCGTCAATTTGGTCGCAATGTGGAGAGCCCGATGCCTCTCCACCTGCAGTGCAAGCGACCTAATGACGGCAACTGATGAGGCAGTCCAGGTTGCCTCACACTGGGGTAAACAAATATAATGTGTGAAGAAGAAGACGACCTAACAGCAACTTATTATATTTTCAGAAAACTTGTAGCCCAGTTCAGTCGTGAAGAAACCTCCCTACTCGTTCTCCGGGTGATGGTGGGCCTCATAATCCTGTACGACTGGGTGCACCCGTCGGGCGCGTTCTGCCGCTCTTCCTCCGTGGACGTCAAGGGCTGCGTCAAGTTTCTTCAGCAGCAGACGCCGGCGAAGGCCGAGCCGTTACTCAATGCACTCAGGTACGTCATACTAATATATTCTTCTTTTATCCACAAGGGGATAGAACTTGGCTTTCATCACACCTTTTTTTTATATAATGAGGGGAATGCGTTTACGCATACCCCGCCCGCGTACGGTGTGTGCGGGCGGTGGTTATGTGGGACTCACGCTTCCTGACCCCATGGACTCGATGGGGGGTCAGAAAGGGGGAATACCCACTAAACGCCTCACTACTTGCTCTCACCGCCGTCAGTAGGAGCCGCACTGTGGAGGGTCCGAGGCTTTCATCACACAAGTGGTGATAAGGCTGAAGGTGGAAGCGCACTACTCCCGGAATCCTCAATCACCGAGGAACTGGCTATCTTATCTTATCTCTTACTGTCGGAATATAATAATGCTGAAAACGTATCATTGTTATGGCGTCAGACTTAGATACGATGGTGGTAGCTAGCCAGGCGAACTAAGAACAAGTCCTACCATCAACCAAACCGAATACAATATGTACCCCCACTGGGAATCGAACCCGGGGCCTCTGGGTCTGAAATCGCTGGTGTGAACCACATAGGCGGTTAGACGGTTAGTTAATACTAAATAACCAATTAAATACCACTGCCAGTCTGTAATATTCTCCTTCCTGAAACACTGAACCAATTAAATTGAACTTTAGCTTGGTTGGTTTCCTGATTGACACATTTTACAGATTAGCCGCGCTTTATAAATAAGGTACAGTCGGGGTCTGAGGGCCTACTCTGAAACGCAAAACCCGAAACTTCGGTATACCCGTCCTTCTCACGCTCTAGTCGGGACAGAATCGAGTGAAAGGGGCGGGGCTAACCGAAGTTTCGGATTAGCGTTTCAGAGTACGGTCCCTGTCTCGCGCCTTGGCACTTGCTACAACTATTCGTGTCGCTAGCGCTTTGTCTATCCTCTCGCAGACCCTGTCCCTGATTGGGTGTGCATTTTATTACTATAGTAAAATGCGTAACCAGTCTTGTAAATACACACCCCACATTGTTGCATTTTGATAACCTTCTTCTAATGGGCTTTGGCTGAAAACCGGCGTTTTGCTCATACAGGGCAAATATTTCGATGAGCCTATTTGCATCGCTGCTGTGACACACAATCTACGCATCATGGAGATTTTGTACCTATACTTTATAGTTTAATTTTTCACTGTACCTATTTGTTTGTGTGTTTGTGATGCAAATAAACCTTTTCTTATCTTATCTTAATAATCAAAGTACTAGGTACAGTTGGGACTCGTCAGTCTCGCGCCTCACTATTCACTACAAATATTCGTGTGGCTAGCGCCTCGCAGATGGAAACCCTATGCAGTTTATTACATGGTAGTCCGTAATAACCAGTCAATAATCGAATCTGCTAGTGTATGGAAAGGTGTCATCCGAACTAAAATCAAGCAATGTAGCAAGTGGTACGCGGGAGTCCCCGACTTAGGTCCGGTTGCTCGTACATTACAGTAAAGTTAAAGTTAAAATTTAACTGTTGTCAATTTTGACCTCGGTCAAAGAAAATTACGTTGGGTTAAAAGTGTTGTCTATACTATTTCATTAACCTTCCCTTAATTACTAATGTCAAAATTTAAACCACCCCCACCCTGTCGGTTATTTCGACTGCCGTTAAATATGTAATTTGACTGCTCGTTAAAGTAACCGCTTCTTCAACAACGCTTTTTAAATTTGACCGCCGGTTAATTTTACTTTAACCATAATTTAACCGTAACCAAGCTTCGAACAACTGGACCTTAATATTATTGCTGATTTACATGGTTCAAAGCGGCGTTCAAGGCGATGACAGTCCAGCGCTGGCTTCGTATAATGTAAATGTTTTGACTTGACTTGCCAATCCGGCGTTAGCGTCAATTAGAGAAAAAAAACCGACTACTTACTGGCGCCGAATTGAGACGAATGAATGAACGAACGAATACTCGAACGCTACTCAACTTTAAGAGCGTCTTCAAGCAGAGTCTAGTTAGTGTCCCCTGTTACATTAAATGTCAAAGGTATTCAAAGAGACGGCATGTTGTTTGAGACGCTTCCAAAGTCGAGTCGAGTCGATTTCTAGTATTCGGGCGTAAGACGCCTAAATTCGGATCCAATAAGTAGTCAGTTGTTTTTCTTCATGTAGCTGACGCCAGGGCGGGATTGACATGTGCTACTAGCTTCATGTAAACCGACCATTAACGGCCAGAATTAATAACCTATCTACAGATAGGGATAGGTGCAATCTAGATTAGTTGCTAGGCAACACCTAGCAACACCCTGGCAACTGTTGTTAATTCTATGTTAATATCAAGCGTTGCATAGCAACTAATCTGGATTGCACCTATCCCTATCTGTAGATAGGTTATTAATTCTGGCCGTAAGCCGCTAGCTTTGTTGGCAGTCGATCTTCCAGTCCCATAGAAAGTGTTTCAATAAGAATCTTTTCAACATCCAGGTACACAACCAAACACCTAAACCATCAGACCACACCGAAGAACATCCGGACACTGCTGGCGGCGTGAGGGCAGCACTCGAGCCTTGCATGCTGCTGCGGGGAGTGACCGACAATAAGCCGCGGGGATCTCTCACCACTACCCTTGTTTTGCTCATAGCCTTTAAGTTCTGCGGATAGTCTTTGGCTGAAGCTGTTATGCCAGTATGAGGCGTCTTCCAGACCAGGGGTCTACCGCGTAACTTTATGGATATGAACTTCATACGTTTTTCGGAACTTTAAGTCAATTTAAAAAAAAATATTGCCGCTATCAGTTTTCTGTTTAGTGACGTCGGGTATAATAATAGCAAGCTAGCAACGTTTATCAGAACAAAGCAGCAAAAATCTATCAAAATAAGGAATTCAAATGACAGTTGAAGCCCATACCCATATCCATATTTTTTAGCCGGTAGCCCCCCAGGATTCAGCGCGATGCAATGACGTCTATAAAGGTAGGTAGGCGTAAGTCGCTGATGCGCTGTAGACATTCCCCCTTATTCAAAAACGTGGACTAAAGTTAGGCCGTTTTAAAAGTGATGCTAATTCTTGACAGCACTAGTTTAGTACCAGTTTTAAACCAGGACTATTTTATTTTAGTCCACGTTTTGGAATAAGGGGCTTATGGTCTACCTAAAGACCCGCGTACACGGGCCAATATTTTAGGCAATTATTGCCTGGCAGTTATCCTCAATCTGGAGCAATCAAGTGGAGCGATGTTGCTCCATATTTCGTGGTATTGTGTGGTCGTATCTTAGCAACAGGTTTCTACTTGCATTGTGGAAAAGGTGAGGTTGCAAGGTTTGTATGCGCATAGAGGCTAACTTTGCGACCGCCACGCCTTTTGGATTCGAAACACACACCCCCTTATTCCAAAACGTGGACTAAAATTAGTCCTGGCTTAAAACTGGTACTAAACTGGTGCTGTCACTTTTATTATCCAAATGAAAGACAGAATTAGCATCACTTTTAAACCAGGTCTAACTTTTACGATAGCGTAGCTTCATTGACGTTCACAAGTGCTGCATCAGCCTAAAATGAATAAATGATTTTGAATTAGGTCACGTTTTGGAATAAGGGGGACAGTGTTTTCGTTTCGACAGTATTTCAGACGGGAAGGTTAGGTACATTTCATTCCATGCATCATTTAAATTTTATCTTTACAAATTCTGTACAAGAACTTGGCTACTTTTGTTTTCACTATATGCCATTGGTAATATTTTTAAATTGGAAATTTTATTTTTACACTTCCACTGAATTAATTCTTAAGAAATAAATAGAAAATAGAAAAAAAAAGTTATCTGGATATTTTAATGAAATATCGGGAAGTAACAAATATAATAACTTAATCCTTCAAGCTCGGGAAAATGAGAAACAATAGATTTTCCATCGTTGTGTGCCCTATTCGGCCGGGTCGGCGTCGAAACGGAAGATGGAGATTATACCTACGTATCATATCACCGTGAGATCACATTATTTCTACAACAGAAACAGCTTCAGCCAACCACATTTTATCTATAAAAAATATCGTCATAATTTTGAAAGTCACTTTTTAGTCATTATTTTGTATAAAAACCACTATGTTACGCGATTAGGCTTCTAGATTGATATTAATAAAAAAACAAATGTTTATAACTAAATTTAAGATACATCGCAATGTTCATAGAAAAATAAGAATACTTAAGCCGAAAGTATATTTTTCAAAGATTGATGAAACTGTAATCATTGTGGTGTCACTTTTGATTTTGAGCTTTATTTATAGATGTAAGTAGAGTCTTTATAGCGAAACAAGTCCCTTAGATGTCGCTGATGTCATATTTGGCATTGGAGAATAAGCTTTATTGCTAAGAGTGCATTAAATTCCATTGAAATTTTTGGACTTGTTTTGCGGAATACACTCTAAAGTAGGGGTGCAGCCTTAAGAGTATGCATGCTTTAAAAGCGGTTATGTTAGGTTAGGAACTATTGAGAAAGTGTCCCCTACAACTTCCCCAGATGTGCAAGGTGTGTAAAACGTAGGCAGTAATTTGCGATCCGCAAGTTAGATTTTAAAAACATTTATGTAAGTTAAAAATAGTCTACCTTAGGGCCGATAGCAACTTAAATTACCTACTAAATATTTACTAAAAAGTACGGTACTACCGATTCATATTGTTGAGTCGCAAGTTGTGTATTCGGCCCTTTTGTAACTAAGAGAAAAGTATTACTAATGTAGTAATAATTCCCACATTTTGCCTTGAACATGTATGATTAGTTTGACAAAAATATAATTTCGATCGAAGTATGCTCCTAGTGAGATAGAAGGTAAAGTATTTTTCGTACTAAAAGCCTCATAGGCTCAACTCACATTGGTGCAGGGTCGAAGCGTCTTTTTTTTCTCAGAAGAAATATGTGCATTACGTTGTAGAGATAAGGGTGAACTTGCTATGTGAATTGATTCACACTTCGACTCCGAGCCATTGCAAGTTGAGCCATAGAGTTTACTACTTAGGTCGAAATAACTGTGTTTTTGAGTTGCTGTTTTCAAAAAAACATACTACTCACACTCAAAAAATAGACGCATGAATGTTGTTTTGTTATTGTTTGTATTGTAAATATATTATTACATTTGTTTTCATACAAATTTAAATAACATGGCAGTATTTTGTTAAATATTTAAAGACTCGGTAAAGCCGTAAGACGCTGACTTTTTAGGAATTCACTAATTAATTTGGTGTCGATGTTACAGTCTTTTTATAAAGAAGAAATAACTCAAAACATTGACTTTGGCTAGTATGGTTAAGTTTCGTTTAGTAAATAATAAACAATAACTAGTAAAAGAGCAGACCTCGGCATTTTTACATTATCATATATGTATAATGAAACATTGTTATGTATGGCAAGAACAAAAATATTTTAAGTAAATATTGCAACTGTCCTAAAAAGACTGAATATCATGAAAATAATCTAACTTACTGAAGGCTGTTCAAAAATAAGTTTTATTCTTAAATGGTATTTATTTAAAAGGATTCTATTGACCTTTTTGGTTAGCTACTTCAGATTGTTACTATAAAAAATCCAAAGCTTAAACTTGCATTTTAACGACTAGGAGTATGTATTGATATTATGTCCTACTGTAAAAATAATACCTAATCATTAAATGTTAAAGTAACGCATATACCACTGCCTTGATGTTAACTAGGTATCTGTAATAACTAAAAATTAATAATACATTTTTATATGTTTCTAATGGTGTATAAATTGGAATGGAAGTTAAAAGCATTGTGCGAGTTTAAAGTGGGATAATTGCATGGTAAAGATAATAAGGGTATTATTTATTAACAAACTAATAATAAATAATGATTCCACAAGCATTTTCAGTCATAATAATTATGTATGTATGTAAAGAAGAAAATGAAGCCGCTGTTTTATGAATAACGCTCAAACTCTCTTATATATGTATTGTTATCTATAGATAGCAACATGTATTTGTATTATGATATTTGTTGTCTTCGAATCAATAGTAAAGCGTCTCTGTTTCACTATGTATAACGTCTTTGATTAGAGTAAAAGTTCTATTAGTCTAATACATTGTTTCTATTATGAATTTAAACTCCTATACATGTTTCATAGCATAGATATTTTCACTTAGAAAATTAGATAAATTTTAAGTATAATATTTCATATTATTATAGTTTTAAATGAGTTTAATTGTTGTTATCTACTGTCACTTACAAGCACGTAACTTTTTCGTGAATAGTTTATAGGTAATAATGAGATTTATATATTTCGCACAATCAGCACAACAGTTACTGGCATGTTTTCGCGCAAGTTTTGTGATTTGAATGGACAGAATGTAATGAATGCACTCGATTCATTATAATGTAAAAAAGTCCGCAGTTAAAATTTTCGTGTAGTGCCAATTACTTTCAAGAAAATTTATAACTTAAAACCAGTCAGCAACATTTGCAAAGATGAACAGTCTTCTGAATGAGATTGGTCATCTTTTCATTTATCGTAAGAAACTTGATGAATGAATTGAACTATAAATAAGGAATTGATTATAATTATTTTTAATCGGAAATTGGCTGCAGAACGCAACACTGCCCAACTCGTAATTATAATATGCATTATATTTTTTTACTTATGAATAAATTTACCTAAAATATTCCAGTTAATATTCCAAAATAAGTGAACTCATCGTCGAGTATAAAGCGCATGTTGCTGTATAGTTAGAGGCATAAAATATTGAAGCTTAGTGCTAAGAATTTAGAACTGTAACTTAAATAATTTGTATCACCGCAAAAGTAATTGAAGTTGAACAAATAATGTTTCACAAAGGAATTGTCTAAGAACAATCTTTCTTTTGAATTTAAAATGATTAATTTGTTTATAAGTGTAGCTAAATGTTTAGCAAATTTTCCTAGAGGAAACCTGAAACAATATAAAGTTATCTAAATGTTGCTCTATCTAATTTAAAATATGTTTCTGTTAAATATTTAAGATGGTTTGTATAATAGAAATACTTTTAGTTAACTCTTATTTATTGTATATAATAAACACACCAAAGTTATGATTAATAAACTTTAATAGACTTATAACTCCTATTTTTCATTCAGCCTAATTTACATTTTGGTCTAAACACAAATGTTATGTGATGAAAATGTCGCCAACATAGCTAAGCCCTAAAATTCATTACAACAGTGTTGATGTTAGAAATTTATTAAGAAAAGAGTTTCTTTTCCTTGCATTATAAAACAAAGTTTTTTTTCTAGACACACTTAGCTGAATGCTTAATTTGTGTTTTGACCATTACAACAACCCAGAGAAAACACAAAAATTTTTTTTACCTAGAAATATATTTACAATGACTTGGGAAAGGTATTGCCTAATTGTTTCTCAATTATTTGCTGGTCTCGGCTTCAAGATGAGTTTTCCTGTCTCATCACATGACATATTGAAGTCATTCAAGACTGAGCGAGTCCTTGCCGTGATAATGCTTGGTGCAATCACTTTTCTGTGCACACCCATCATGAACAGAAGAACTGAAAGTAGAGTAGGTATGTGGATAACTTAGTAATTATGCGCCATTGCAGAAAAAACAGGCACTTGCTTTATTTTTATACAAACATGCTTTCTTTCTTTCTTTCACTTACCCAATAAAGTAGATGTGAAGGCAAAGAATGGGTGATTCCATAGTGATTGTGTCAATGAAACAACGGGAGTCAGTGGGTCTGTGAGCCAATGCCAAGCAGCTATTGCAGTACAAACAGACACCACTGCTAATAAAACTGAAACAAAATAAGATTTAAAGATAATGACATCATTATTCTAATGGCTGTTATATTTCAAAATTCCCAGACTCTCCAACCTAATTGAGATTTAGTACTTACTGCGCCATCGCATTGTTGCTGGCTGTAAACATCCAATAACTTCAGTCAGACGCCGCTCAAATGCCTTCAAGTCTGAAAAGGTTTTGTAATCTTTAGGCTAACACAGGCTAAGTACTTTTGATTTTCTCTCCCTAATTAGGTAAGTAATATACAACTGGATTTGTTTGAAAAAAGAGTAAAAAGAGTAATAAAGTTGTAAACATGAAAAAACCCCCTACAAATAATTTCAAGGGGGTTTGATTATGTATAGGTATCAAGTTGTTATACCTGTACTATACAGACTTTATATTATTGTTATGAACCTGTTACTTTAAATTGTAATTGAGTGTGACCTAGCGTTTGTTGGTATAGGAGTAAAGTATATTAGGTACCATCACACGCGGTTTGTTCCAAAGACATCTTTAGCACTTTTTATCCAAAGGATTCTATCAAAATGTATGTCTCTGTGACTAATATGATTAATTAAACATGCATAGCACCAGTGCGATTCTTGAAAATGAGGATATAAGCATAATTCTCTATCATTTTACTGAAATCCGGTATAAATAAATACAAATCTCACAGATCCACAAATTATATAGACTAGTCACAGATCACAGACAGACACCAACACAAGTAACACAACACCACACGTGCACCACACCCACACGCACCAGCACGCACCACACTCCACTCCATAGATGTATTACATCTATGCTCCACTCCACAGACTCCACATGATTGACAGACAGCTGACATGACAATGGCATTGACATGACAATCAACTGACAGCACAGGACTGCGTTCCGTCGTTTTGTGCGTGGTTGTTTGGTTAACACCCGTTTGAGTTGCAACTGAGCGACGGAACGATCGAGTTGTTTTCATAACCTCAAAATTTTTGACGACGCTTGTGTTGGAAATTATTTACATTTGCTCGAGTTTTAGAGCTATTTCTGCGACATTTTGACTTTAATCCTCCTGGAAGATGAGATAGGCGAAGTAATTACGGCGATAAAGTAAAAATTTTTCGAGACATCATTCAAACTTTGACACTTTTCATTGTTCAAACGTCAAATAAATAGCTGTCAGAGTGAAAAACAACCATTCGATTTGATGGTTGTTTGGTTGCTGCACTCTGAGCCATAGAACGGGTGAAACTACACTCTGACAGCTGTCAGAGTAAAATTTCACCAAGCCACGGAACGGCTAGGACTGCGTTCCGTCGTTTTGGTTGAAAAACAACCGCCCCTGTAGACAAGTGGCTTTGTATTATCGAATTCGCCAGTAAAATAGAAAGAAATTGTATGCGATTGACATTAGAGATCGAAATGTCACGTGACCGCTAATGTCAATCCCATACATTTTCTGTCTATTCGATTGGCGAATTGCCATAATCGCTACGCTTGGCAGGCGGGTTGGCGATCGCAGTATGAGCATTCAAAGTACGTATACAAAGTAAGTAAGTATTCAAAGTAAACTTTAAACGTTACATTAATAAAAGTCAAAGTAATTTTATATTAAGTTAACGTTGTTAAGAATTAAGATTTTTACTATTGACCTGTTAATTATCAACAATCATAGCCAAACATTGTGATTTTTCTTAAGTGTACTAAAATACTAATTTTTCTTTTGATTTCGCTGTATGGTTATAACATTTAAATGAATAAAACAAACAAAACAAAGTAAACAACCTAATATTACGATTGTTCTTTAGAATCTAGATTTTTAGTGTTAACCTGTTAATTAACAAATTGTTAGTCACAATCATTACCAAATATTGTGACTTTTGTTATGTATATTTACTAAAATACTATTTTTCTGTTGATTTTGTTACGTTTTTTTTTTTTATCCACAACGGGTTAGCACTTAGCCTTCATCACACCTGATGTTAAGTGGTGATAAGGCTGAAGGTGGAAGCGCACTACTCCCGGAATCCTCTATCACTGAGGAACTGGCTATCTAATCTCTAACTGCCGGAACACAATAATGCTGAAAACATCGTTGTTATGGCGTCAGACTTAGATAAGATGGTGGTAGCTAGCCAGGCGGACTAAGAACAAGTCCTGCCACCAACCAAACCGAATACAATATGTACCCCCACTGGGAATCGAACCCGGGACCTCTTGGTCTGAAATCGGTGGTGTGAACCACTAGACCACAGAGGCGGTTAAAAACGGTTACGTTGTTGACATTAAAACAATTTAACGCTTCATAAATCACTACATTGTATTATTTATAAATTAGTTTCGAGGATCACATTCAATAAAAATATTTTTCACTCATAGGTAAGTGAAATTTTTCAACCAACAATGAAATTTTTCGGAAAAATTTCACTGACAGAAAAATTTCCTTTGTTGCCCTTGTTACTACCAATCTTACTACCAGTAGTAATACCGTTAATTTTTATTACCCTTCTTACTACTCCAGTATGAAGTAGTAAGAGGGAAAAAATTAAAAAGCCCGTGTTACTACCATACTTAGTAAGCACCAGCAACACCACCAAAAAGGATATGCATACCGTGTTTTTCCCATAGACCCACTGCGCAAGGGAGATGTCCTAAAATGGATTTTTAAAAATCATATTAACTAACCACAGTATTAACCATCATATAGATACTTAGTCCAAAAACAAAGCTATTGAAGTAATTTGTAAATTTTTAAAGCCCTCCGATTCCGAGAAAATTAATTTTAGGTTTTCATGAAAAAGCTTCTTAAAAGCCCGCCATTTGGCTTAAAAGGAAAAATCCAGAGCCGTAAATGATATTGGAAGAAAAAGAAAAGGACTTTAGGTTTAGGTGGACATCACACTGCCTCCGGTTTCCGCACCACACCGGACGGAGATGCGGTGTATGTGTGTTATACACTGCGGGTTTTGTATGCAAATCAAGATTCTACAGCCAAAGTTAAGAAGCGCACTACCGCAAACTGGAGCGGTGTGCAGTGCAGTGTGGAAATCACAGAACAGAAGAAAGCATTTTGCTGTCAAAATGAAGAAAAGTACCGAATTGATCGACTCTAGTGGACGCAGCTTCATAGAAATTATATTTCAGGCGAATTTTCGCGATTCGATTCGACTCTGGGGGTCTACCGGCTAAAAAATATGGCCATGGACATGGGCTTCATTTGACATTTGAAGCCCATATGTCCATATAAGGGCAAAATATAGGCTTCAAATGTCAAATGAAGCCCTGTCCATATCCATATTTTTGAGCCGGTAGCCCCCCTGCACGAGTAGCATGACAAACTCGAGAAGTGTTTTGACTACCTCGAAAGTCTATAATTGACAGCCGAACAATAGATTTGTCTACAATAAAATGTCATTTTTAAGTTTCCATTAGGGACAAAACCTTTCTCGAGTTCATCATGCTACCCGTGCTGCTTGGTGCGCCTAGTGGACGCAAGCCTTAAGCCCTTAGTACAGGATGGCTGATGATGTTTTGCCGACCATGATGTGATGGGCCATCGTGTACATGATGGCCAGGGGGGCTACCGGTTAAAAATATGGATATGGACATGGGCTTCATTTGACATTTGTAGCCCCTATTTTGCCCTTATATGGGCATATTATGGGCTGTAAATGTAAAATGAAGCCCATATTCATATCCATTTTTTTAGCCGGTACAGGGACTGGGCCCTGTACACGATGGCCCACTACCCACTATGGTCGGCCAACAACTTTTGAATTTGACATGACCTGACATTGACAATGACAATGTCATATTTGTTTGACAGTTAAGGTTGTTCAGTGTTGCCAAGCATATGTAAAAATTTCTACCATAAAAAAAAAACAAATTATTTAATTAAAAAAAAAACGGAGGGCTTTATAATTTTTATTTTAGCGATTTTGGGTTTTTAATTTTTGTTACTATTACATAAGTCTGATTTTACGGTGGTTAGTTAACCTTCAGAATAAAAATCCAACCTCCATACAAAAAGCGGACATCTCCTTTCATGAAATTTACCCATCCCTAGACGGAACGCACGCTAGAGCGCGCGCCGGAGTGCGCTCGAGTGCACTCGAGCGAAGCCAGCCACAGAACGCACCCTTTAGCAAGCTACGCTATATATAATAGGGAGGTATTCCACTTATCAAAGATCTGTGTCCGATATTGCATTTGATCAAAGGAATACCATCCTTATTACTATAGTACTAAGGGTGAATCCAATTTCTTGGATCCAATAATTGATCAAAGATTGGATCCAAGAAATTGGTACCACCAATATCCACCCTTAGTACTATGGTAATAAGAGTGGTATTCCTTTGATCACATGCAATATTGGACAAAGAACTTTGATAAATGGAATACCACCCTATTGAGTGGCCATATTCAGCAGAAGGCAGAAGAACTAAAAAACATTTATTTTAATCGCTAAGTCATCGATTACGCATCCGATTACTATTTTCGATGGACCTGCTGAACACACTTTTTAGCGTTTGTTTTGTTTTGACATGACGAATAACCAACATCACTACATTTGACTGCATTTGACAACAACTTGTACTACAGTCGTCACAAATTAAGATGCCCGTTTTGACACATGGTAATGACCCTAGAATGTAACTTGTTACGAAAACCAAAAAATCTAATATATGCTGATTACTTATTAAAGGTGTATGGAAATAATATGTTACCTTTTTTAACGCATTATAAATTAAGGCAAAGTGTATTCCGCATATTATTTTTGCGTTTGTTCTAAAGCAAACGCAGATTCGATTAACTAGGTACGAAACGTATCGAAAAACAGTTACGTTCTCAGTCTTTATTTTTTTAAATACTAGTGTTGTAACCGTTGTGTGCAGGACTTCTCCACCTTCATTCAATTCTATCGAAATAATCGTTATAACCACTTTAATAGATTAATTTGTCAAATTGATCTTTTTTGTGTGAAAACTAGATTGGCGCTTAAAGCATTAGTGAAATTATGACTTGGCAACAACGATTTCGATAAAAGGGTTTCTAGGCAAACGCACACTTATCCAAGGAGAACGTTTCGAATGAAAAAAAAAATTAAATTCTTTAAATAAAACCTAGCCAACGTTGCACACCTCATCATGTCGAATCGTCACGTTCACCTTTCCAGAGATTTCTTAAAACACGTTTCGTTCGGCTTGTTTGAAGCGTTCGCATCGGACAAGCGTGCGTTCACCATAAGCGGCCTGTACACGTTGGTTCAACCACTGGCCAATACATCGTACATTGACACTTTTGAACGAACAAGACGTTTAAAAAGGTTCTTTCAAAAGTGTTAATATACGACGTATTGGCCAATGGTTGGGCCAACGTGTACAGGCCGCTATAATAAGTAATGTAGCTAGTAGCAGCTACTCTATGACCATGTCTATGCTGTGAGCTGTAGTTAAAATACTTGCACTTTTAGAGCTAACGCGCACTTGTGATTTTTAGTGGACCGCTAGTTTAGTCGGAATCGTAAGACGATCGTGATCAAACTGTCGGCCGATAGTTTGGTTTTGAGGACCTGCGAGCACTTGTGATTTTTAGTCGACCGATAGTTGGTCGATAGTTTAGTTGAATCCGGGCGCCCGCTCACATAGTCCTTCATGCACAGGCCGATAGTTATTTATTATTATTTATTATTTATTTATTATTTATTTATTTTACTTTAATTATAACGGTTTACCAATTACAATAATTAAAGAACACACACTAGGTAATTAAAAACAAAAAAAAACATTCCAACAACAAAAGTAACCAATTGTCACATTTCATTCAAAAACATTCTCACAAAAACGCAAACATTCCGACAAAATTACCTGCCATCCATCCGCAAACAGGTCAAATTCAGGGTTGTCAGCAAGGAGAGAGTTGAGCGCGGAAAGGGAGCGCGGTATGGGCGAGTTTGCACGAGCCACGGTACGGCACGGTGGCGGAACAAGCAGCTGATGCCGTCTACTGCGATGGAAATTATTAGGTGCAAAGAGTCTACACAGTTCATCATGCAAGTCGGAGGCATTTATTTTACCTCTAAGAATTTTGCACATAAACACGAGTTGGTGCCTCATTCGCCTAACTTCCAAGGAGTTGTATCCAAGACTTCCTAGAAGAAATTTAGTCGGGTACATAAAGGGGTAGTACCCATTCATACGTTTGTACAAAAATCTGAGAAAAGCTTTCTGTACCTTCTCTAACATAAGCACATACGAGTGTTCATGAGGATTCCACACACACATAGAACTCTCCAACTTACTGCGCACCAAGGCAGTGAAAATAAGTTTTATGGCTGGGACACTTTCAAAATCTTTGGAGTTTCTAAGGACAAATCCCAAACGCCGATAAGATTCTTTTGCTAGAGTTATTATATGGTCATGAAACGTTAACTTTCTGTCAAAAACTACACCCAAGTCCTTTATGTTAGTGAGTTCACGTATTGTTTGACCGTTGATGTTGTAGTTGAAAGTTACCGGGTGCCGAATCCTCCCAAAAGTCATCGCATGACATTTATCCGCATTAAATTTCATACCATTGACCAAACTCCATTGGTATATCGCATCGACATCACTCTGTAACCTTACACAATCATCCACTGACTTGACCTCTAGGTAGAGTTTAAGGTCGTCAGCATACAAAAGACAACGCGCGAAATTGAGAACTGTAGGGAGATCATTCACCATTAGCAGAAACAAGATAGGACCAAGAATGGACCCTTGACTTACGCCAGAACGCGTGTGATAGGACCGAGACTCGTACAAACCCAGTTTGACATATTGTTGACGGTCTCGAAGATAGTCTGCAAGTAGAAGAAGAAGAGTTGGGCTGAAACCTATTTTCGCAAGCTTTGCCAGCAAAAGGTCATTATCAACCCTATCGAACGCCTTCCGGAAGTCGAAATAAAGAACATCTACTTGGTAACCGCGATCCAAACTAATCGAAATGAAATCCACTACAGTTAACAAATTAGTTTCAACTGATCTTTTCGGTCTAAATCCATGCTGTTCATTGCAGAGAAACGTATTTACTTGGGCAAAGATTTGTTCTAGGAGAACACTTTCCAATACTTTAGCTGGTGCGGAGAGAACTGCTATTGGGCGGAAGTCTTCAACTTTCGACTTGTCCGACCCCTTTGGTATTGGACTAACCCTAGTCAATTTCCATTGTGGTGGATATTTACCCGTTGATAAAGCAATATTGAATATGTGACAAAGGGGGATGCAGAGATATTTCTTTGCCTCTTTAATAATTGTTGATGGAACGCTATCTGGCCCAACAGCACTGCCAGGCTTCAACCTGTTGATGCCATGCAAAACATCTTCGGTCGTGAAAGGACTAATACCAACATAATTGCTGTCACAACTATTGTCAGCATTATAGGATCTATTTATATCGAGCGAAGGAATATTCGTTAAGAACACACTAGAGAAGAAGTTAGCGAAAGCTTCTGCTGCTTCAACGCCTGAAAGCATCTGATCATTAGACTTGATACTGGGTTCAAAGCCACCCTTACTACGCAGACTAGAAATATGACGCCAAAATTCATTCGGATTGTCCTGTATGTTTTGTTCAATACGTCTCATATAGAAGTGATAGGCTAAAGAAATTCGAGATTTTAGGTCAGCTCGTAGGTTAGAAAAATGCTGATATGTCATTTCACATCTTGATCTTTTCCACGACGAATGCAGTTTAGATTTCCGCTGTACATCCCTTACTATGTCTGCAGTGAACCAAACAGGATAACGCCTACCAGTACGTTTAGTGCGCTTCTTTTTGGGAATACATTCGTCAAAATAACCGTACAGAACTTTATAGAAAAGGTTTGTTGCATTAGTTACGTCTTCAATCTCCAAAATTGGATCCCAAGAAGTTTCTGCAATCAACTCAAATAAGCGAATATAATCACACTTTTTGAAGTTCCAATCTTTTGAGGGATCAATATTAGTTGGTTTTAAGGTGCTTGTTGCATGAGGACCTGTGTCGGTTGTAACCTCGATGTCCAATGGCGGGTGATACGCGTCGGGGGAAACTATTCCATCTGTCGCGACAACTCGTACATCGCGTACAACATCCCTCTCCTGTACCAACACCACATCTAACATACCTCCATACATATTTTCCACAACATTTCTCTCTACCAAACTACAATACGATAAAAAATAACAAAAATAATTATTAATGCTAACAGATGCACTGTTTAAATTAAAATCACCTAATACTATTACAGGTCCTTTTATCTTTATAACATTTTCCTCAATTTTACAAAACAGTTTCATAAAGTCACCATCACTAGCTCTTGGATTAATGTAGGCTACACAGATGTAGAAGCTACGACCATGCCATGTGAAGTTGTCCGATAGCTGTTGTATAACTGTAACTATATAGTTGTAGTAACTATTGGGCAGTCATTTTCGATAGTTCGATACTGAATGCGCAGTCTACCGATAGGTGGGCGATAGTTTAGTTGAATGCAGTGCGCGTGCTCACATAGTCCTTCATGCACATTACCGCCCGGCCGATAGTTGTGCGATAGTTTGATCGTACAACTATCGGCCAGTCATTTTCGATAGTTTGATCGGTCGATAGTTTAAGCGCACTGACGATTGCCAATTTGCCACTGCCATATAACTCTATACTGAATCCGAGAACGACCAAACTATCGCCCGATTAAAAATCACAAGAGCGTGTTCGCTCTTATATAAATTATGCAATTTAAGTGGATTCGATTCAAGTTTATATAACATAAAAGGTCAATTTATACTTTAATAATATGTTTATTATAAGTATAAGTACCTATATAGTAAGTTATAATAACTTTAGTCTTAATCCACATAAGTTGCAGACTTACTATAATCGATTAGTTACTCAGAACCTTAATCGATTAATCGCGAGAATCGATCACAGACTCGTATGGTTACATGCCTAATCATGTCACTTTCTTTAGCATGTGTCAAAACGGGCATCTTAATTTGTGACGACTGTAAGCTGCTTCTCATCGAAAATGAAAAGCGATGGAATAGATGGCGTCCGATTGTTGTTAATCGCTGTCAGTCATCGCGTTATTGTGTGCAAACAGCAGATAATTTGTAATCGATGTGTTCTGCTGAATGCGGCCCATGATCTGTGAGACTTATTGTTCTGAGGAGTGTCCAAACTCCAAGTAGTCTGTGGTCCAAATTGGTCCAGTCCAAGGTTCAGTCCGTTCAGTCAGTGAGTTTTTCTTGAAAACTTATTTTTTTATAAAGAAAATTTATTTCTTACAAAGTAAGTATGTACCTAAAAATTAATATTTTTGTAAACTACAGTAATTTATCAACTGCCTCTATTTACACTACTAAAATTATCTTGACTTTCAGAAAAAAAATCCCCAAGAAATCTAAATCAAATTAAAATCGGTGTAAATAAGTATGTAATAACAATTTGACATTTATTTAAACATCTCGTTTAAAGTTGTCACAGTCACAATTTATTACTTAATTGAAGACAAGTTTGAATTTAAATTGTTCCAAATTCATTTGTTATTTTTTGTATTTCAGTGTTTTCATTACGCACTTTATTAGTTAACAATGTCAAGAGAGTGCTGCCAAGTGCCCGACCAATGTCGGATAAAGCTGGACCCTTAGTGGATCTTGCTGTTGATAATGATGGTATAGCGGTTGTGACCATGCAACGTCTCCCGGTAAACAGCCTCAATCTGGAGCTCCTGCAAGAGTTAGACAAAGCCTTAGTCGATGTTGGCAAACAAAAGGCTAAAGGAATGATCCTGGCATCTGTAAGTCACAGAGTTGTTCATAATTTAACTGTTTTTTTAATAACCCAGTTTTTACTGAACTTTTTTTTTTCTGGTATAAAAAAAACAACCATAATAAAATTTCAACCCATAACTATGTTTTCGAATTGAGGGTACCTTTGATACATTTTGTTCGATCTTTATAACAATTGGTCGCTGTAAATAAGTTGAATACCAGACTTGTCACGTCAGACTAATAATTCGACACCTATTTAATCTGAAAACATCACATACTCTGTATTACCTTTATGTTTTCACTTTGTTTTGCTTTAAAATTAATTTCACATTATTTGCAGGCATCACCAACTGTATTCTCAGCGGGCTTAGACATAAAAGAGATGTATAAACCAGATCCTAAAAGAGTTGAACTGTTCTGGACTACCCTACAAGGTGTTTGGTTGAAATTGTTTGGCTCTAAGTTTGTCACAGCTGCAGCTATTAATGTAAGTATACTGAAAATAAAATTAGTATTTTAACACTAAGCAAATAAAATTAGTTAACATGCGTTTATTTTAACATTAACTGCCCGTGGCTTCGCCCGTGTGTACTACAAGACCTTATACCGCAGGAATGTGATATTTTTCTGGGATAAAAAGTAGCATAATTATGTCTTTCCTTGGCTAGGGTCTCCAACTATCTTCATTCCAAATTTGGTCAAAATCAGTTCAGCCGTTTTTATGTGAAAACTGTATTTGTTTATGTTTATGTAGGGATTATAATAGTAGGGATCAACATATTGAATAAAATCAAAAGACAAATAGTTGCTTACTACTTTTTAGACATCATATTTATAAGAGAATTGGGATGGGATCAAAATCGACAAAAATTGGATTTTGGGTTCACTCCTGCACAATCCCAAAACATTCCCACACACTATAAAATAGTTTTTTTATTTGTTATCAGAAACATAAATAATAGATTCAATGTTTACAAAGAAGTACCTACTATTTAAACCCTTACCACTTGACAAATGGAAAATGAAGTATTTAGAAAAAATCAACCCGTCTCACAACGGTCACAATAGTCTTAGTTTAAAACTGGTACTAAACTGGTGCTGGCACATTCATTTTCCAAATGAAAGACAGAATTAGCATCAGTTTTAAACCAGGTCTAACTTTAGCCCACGTTTTGGAATAAGGGGGCTTGAGTTTGCATATTAAGTGTTTAAAAATGATGGAAACAGAGTAATTCTAATATATTTTCAGGGACATGCCCCAGCTGGTGGTTGTCTTTTATCAATCTCCTGTGAGTACAGAGTGATGGCCACTGGCAAATACACAATCGGTTTGAACGAGACGGCCTTAGGCATTGTTGCTCCGATGTGGTTCATGGATTCCTTGACCAACACCATTCCACAAAGGCAGGCTGAAATCGCCCTCACCACTGGGAAGATGTTCACCGTTGATGAGGCTTTGAAGGTAACACAACATTTAACTTTTGTTTGGACTAACATATTATGGCTATCATATGTAGTTTAAGGCGCTACTCGGAAAAAGTATGGGCTTTTTGATTTAAAACTATAGGATGGTTATAGTTGTTACAAATCTGGTATTAAAATATATATTTCTTCATACCTATTTTCAAAAACACGATTTTATGATTATGACTCGACACTTTTTTTTCGAAAAGACCTCTAAAAAATACGAAAATTCAAGATTATTCTTAAATGGCGTCACTTACACTATTGGAAATTAGTTTAATTAGTGGACACCAATAATATTTAGGATCATATAGAAGCATTTTTTTTTAAAAACGCTGTAGTTTTTTAATACGGAGTGATTTTGTGTTTTTTGTTTGCCTAATCTGCAAAATCGGTCTCGCTCCCGCGCGCGTTGTTTTCTCATTGCTATCTCGCATGAGCATAATTTTTTCGAGTATCGCCTTAATGCTCTGCTATATTGCTAATTTGTTATGAGTAGAATATAATATTTCATTAAGGAACATCTTATAAAGGTAAGAACTATTCATTTAGCTATCAAACCTTTTTCTAGGTGGGCCTCATAGACGAAACAGCGTCCGGTAAAGACGACGCCATAGCGAAGTGTAAGCAGTTCATAGGTAGGTTCGATAAGATCCCACCGGTGGCCCGCGCCTTGACCAAACTGCAGGCTCGGTCCCGCGCTCTCGACTGGCTGAACAAGAATCGCCAGGCGGACCTTCAACAGTTCCTGCAGTTCGTTAACAGCCCGATAGTGCAGCAATCGTTAGAAATGTACATGATCATGCTGAAGCAAAAGGCAGCTAAGTAAATTGATTTAGTATTTGATCTAAGCGATTTTGTAGGCAGACTCGTGTTTTTCAGTTTGCAGTTTTAACTAATACCTACTGAGAAATTAACGGATTTACCCTGCGCTACATATTATGTTATAACTTATAAGTAAACAAAAAAAGAAATAGGTAAGAAATTCGTTATTTTTTTCGCAACTCAATGAAGTACCTTTTGCTTCTTTTTTAAAAAGGTGATCCAAAATAAGATGAATTTATTTTATATGTTGCGATGGTACCACCATTGATAGAAATCAAGTTTATTCTATTTATGTATTTATTTATTAACCGACTTCAAAAAGGAGGTTATCTTTGTTTTTATTACTTACTAGACCTTCCCAAGTATCATCATTGAAATAATAACTGATATCAGAGATTGATGATGTTACTTGCTCATGATGATGTATGTATACTGCTCGATAAAATTGAACAAAATAAACCGATAATTCAATACGATACGTCCAACCTATTTCGAAATAAATGGAAAGACTTATTATGGGCCCTATTTGGTTTTGAGTATTATACAGGGTGATCGTCGGGTGGGACAGTAGGGGAAAGTTTGAAACTATTAGAGATAGAGATATTTGTTATAAGGAACCATGTCGTCGATTTTAGAGTTAAGAAAAACTGCATTCAAAGATTTTAAAAAACCTCATGCACAACCCGGGAATCGAATCTTGTCAGTTTTTAAAACAAAAATGTTATGTCATTTTATTACGAAAGTTGATTATGTAGGTTGTTAGGAATACATTTTACTATGGAACCCTATTGTCTACAATTAAAAGAAAATGCTGCATTTTATTATTTTATTTTATTTAAGAAGGTAAATGTTCAAAATGACAGCTATTTTTGATGATGATGATTAGATTTGACGGTATTGTTTGACTTTTGACCGGTAACAATTTTGTTATTTAAATTTTTACTTATTTGCATTCACAATGCAATTTTTCAACAATTTTGTTATTGTGTTTTGTATTTTCAAGTGATTAATCTGCGTTAAAATGGTCTCTATGGCTGCTGGTAGTTCTTTAACGGTTTTGTAGCTGGTTTTGTAAACTTCATCTCTCACGTAACCCCACAAGAAATAATCTAGTGGGGTTAGAGCTGACGACCTCGCAGGCCATTTGATAGGGTCATATGTCAGCTAACAAAACTCATACTTTCTTTTAATTGTAGACATAGGGTTCCAAAGTAAAATGTATTTCTAACAACCTACACAATCAACTTTCATAATAAAATGACAAACAACGTTTTGAAAACTGACAAGGTTCGATTCGCGAGATTTTTAAAAAATCTATGAATGCAGTTTTTCTTAACTAAAATCGACGACATGGTTCCTTAGAACAAATATCTCTATCTCTTATAGTTTCAAACTTCCCCATACTGACCCGTCCCGATGGATCATCCTGTATACATATTTTGAATTATATATTGGCAGCCTAGGCAGGGGCAGAGCGGTGCCCCAGATATGGATGGATAAACGTTTAAGCCAATCCAATTTTTTAAGACTTACTTATACATATTGCATATTATTGCACAAATGTGATAAGTAATGAAATACTTACCTACTATTAAAAAAATTATGTTATGACAAATAAAATACCCTAAGTGAAATATGTACATATCACATAAGTACCATTTATAAGAAAAATATTGTATTACTTACATAATATATTTATTACCAATATTTTTATGAATACTTACATAGATCTAAAGTTTGTTGAATTTAAATAAATGGATAATTTGTATAAATATTGCGTGATATTTAATTTCCTGTCCTGCTAGTTTTGATTTTTTAATAATTTATCATACAGATTTAATCGTTGATAAAATTTATAAAAAATTATAAATTCAATTTCGTTAAGTCAATTTAGGTTTGTTTAACAACACTTATGAACGTCAATGAAGCTACGCCATCGGTTCGCAAATCCCACGGCAGGAGACCTTGTAGCGAGAAGAACTGATAAGAAACTCGCCAAGGTCAATTTTTTTTTAATGCGAAAGGATGGAGGAGGATAGCGAAAGGTCGTGGGTTCGAGTCCCATCGGAACTGTTTGTGAGACGGGTCGATTTTTTCTAAAATACTTTATTTTCCATTTTTCAATAATAAAAATTGCATTGTGAATGCAAAAAAGTTAAAATTTAAAGTTAAGATAATACCTATGTACCTACATACATACCTAATTATAAAACTAGACTTCGCCCCCACCAAGTAGGTAGGTGCCTGAAAATAATAAAAATTGCATTGTGAATGCAAAAAAGTAAACATTTAAATAAAGTAGGTACTTACTTACCTATTAGAGGTGTGCGCCGATACCAAATTTTTCGGCGGCGGCGTGGAGAAAAAAACTGACCGGTGGCGGCGGCGGGCGGTGTAATCGGCGTGAAATCGGCGTGATGCTTTTTTAGTGAACGCGTAACCAGGAATAGCAATGTATAGTGAGCATTTTGCGAAAAAACAACTAAATTATTAATGTAGTTAACTTTATCTAAACAAATTTTGACAATAAGGATAATTGTTGAGGACAAATATTACTTTATTAACATTATTCGGGCTTAGCCGGCTTCTCTTAGCTTTTAATATTAGCCCAGCGATCGAAAAAACCCTTTCGCTGGGAGTTGACGTAGCCGGTGCAGAGGATTGAACGCGCCAGAGAGCTTATATACGAGAAGGCGTGATGCCGTTTTCGCCTATATTGAAGTATGTCAACCTGTCGCAAGTCGGCTGGATCTAAAGCACCGAAATACTTCCATTGTAACACTGTTGGTTTTCCAAATAAATAAATAAAAAAAGGGCCCAATATTGAACCTTGGGGTACGCCCATAATAATGGGGGCTCCAGCAGATGCAGTATTATTAACAACTACTTTCTCGAAAAAAAATCGACCCGTCTCACAACTAGACCCCATCGGAGCTAGTTGTGAGACGGGTCGATTTTTTCTAAATACTTCATTTTCCATTTTTCAACAATAAAAATAGCATTGTGAATCCAAAAAACTAAAAATTAAAATAACTTACTTTCTGATTCCTTTTACATAAATATGATCGCAAAGGCTAACTGATTTATTAATTAGAGACACTATAATGGTCTAACTATTTTTAAAGTGTGTGATGATCAACGCAATCAAAAGCTTTAGACAGGTCACAGAATACACCAATAATATCTTGCTTGCCCTCCCAAGCGTCAAATATGTGTTTGAGAAGGGCAATTCCAGCCAGCATCAGTGTAGTCATCATTTACTAAGTGTTTTAATTTATTTTGCTTTTTTATAATTTTTTCGGTACGTTAAAGAACCTAAAAAATTATGTAGAAAGTTAACGCTACGAGTTACAATTTGTTTTGTAACTTACAAAACGAAATAAAGTTACTAGAAATGCTATATTAATGGTAGCAATGGCAACTCTGCTCGTATAAAGCACGGGTTGATTAAGGTGATCATGGAACGTGGCGTGTATTGAGTAGGTTTTTGTGCTACACCCGGTGTTATATTAACGCCGATTTCACGCCGTTCGAACAATCGGCGGCGGTGACGGCGGCGGCGCGTGGTGAAAAATACCGGCGGCGGCGGGGCACACCTCTAGTACCTATCTTTATTTTTATAAGCCAAACTTATCTAGTATGGATCATAAACTGTAGCGAAAGAAAGATTACGGATGTGTTTACTGCTATATTATCAGTTCTATCTGCAATTTTAAAATAATACTTGAAGTAGCTAAGTAAGTATGTTTTCCTTGAAGTCACTGGTCAAAGGGGCTAGATGCGCTGTTATATGTAGGCGTCATGTTTCTGGTGCACTGAAATCCTTGGTAGATCTGAAGGTAGACAATGAAGGGATAGGAGTGTTGTCTATGCAGCGTTCACCAGTTAACAGCTTTAACGTGGAGTTGATCACTGAAATGGCTAATGCTCTGGACGAAGCTGAGAGAAGCAAGTTTAAAGGAATAGTACTTACTTCGGTAAGTGCCTACACTTAATAAGTTTTTAGTAAAAACTTCATTTTTATGACAAGCTTTTTTGCTGACTGTACTTTAATATTGTATTGTCATCTAAACCAAACCTGTATACAAAATTTCAGCTCCATCGCACGCTGGGTAGTGGGTCAAATTAAGCTTGCAAGATTTGTCCCCCTCCCCCACTAACTAACTAACAAACTAAATAACATGGCATTGGCAAGTTAAATAAAAGCTTGTAAAATAGTAGTTTATGTGTCTGTTGCATAATGAGGGATAATAATTTTTTTTATAGTATCCCACGAGTGTTTTAATTCCCAGTTATGTGCAGTCTCATACACTACTTCATCTACAGTCATGTACATTTAACATATTATTATACTAGCTTTCCGCCCGCGGCTTCCCGGGGACTACACGACGTTATCCCGCGGGAATGTGATGTTTTTCCGGGATAAAGCCTACGTTCCTCTCCAGGCTACAAAGTATCTGTGTCCTAAATTTCAGCCAAATCCGTTCAGCCGTTTTGGCGTGAAATCGTGATTGAGTAACAAACATACAAACATCTAAAATTTCAAAAATGAAGCAAAAAAATATTAATTACAAAATTTGGATTGGCGATTGGCGCCAAACTCATAGGAGACCGTAGAAAGACATACGGTTCAGTTCAATAGTGTAGTCGTCCATTTCGGGACCAGCGAAGGTCTAAGCCTTACTGCCAGTTCTTTAGTGTTGGTTTCTTAAAGACATACGGTTTATACCAATTCAAAATTCTAATTATAAGAAAGTTTCTTACTCTTGCCGGCTAAAAAAAGGCTTAGAAGAGTTGGAAGTGATGGGAGGACCGGTAAATCCCATGGTTGCCATTAAGAAAAATAATTGTACCTGCTATAATTATATTTTTGCGATGCGAATTTGCAGTTTTGTGTGGGAAGGAGCCCTTATTCAAATCGCCTCACGTAGCCACGTTACCACTAAACGTGATATGTAAAGAAAATTTTCTATGGAGTGGAATTACTGTGGATTTATCGTCCATTAAATGTTCTATAGAATATAATAATAAAATATTCCTAAACTTTGTAATGTAGTTTATTCAATTCAGAGGGGGTGGTCCGCAGAGCAAAATGTCCTCGTGTTTTGTTGATTGATATGCTGTTTCAGGCTTTACCTACAATTTTTAGCGCTGGTATGGACATAAAGGAGATGTTCCAACCAGATGTCAAAAGATTGGAAGAACTGTGGATAGCTATGCGACGGGTCTCATCACATTTTTTAACATCTAGCTTTGTTACAACAACTGCTATTACAGTATGTGAATTTAATTTACCTTTATTCTTATGGCATGCGTACACGAGCAATTTTTTGGAACTGTAATCGATCAATCTGGGGAGCAATTAAGTGAAGCGATGTTGCTCCATATTTCGTGGTATTGTTTGGCCGTAACAACAGGTTGCTATATTTTGCCATCGCCCTTAATTACTTGATGTAGTCGTGACGTCATATTTGGTAGGGATTGCCAGGAATTACGCAATTTTAGTTGCTTATGTATAAATATACATACAGTGCAATTTGACAAATAAACGTTAATAGTGGTCGTGAAGTTGGTTAGCCAATAGCCACAATGCCATACAATGCGCAGTATCGTACACCGCAAGCAATTGCCCTTAAATTGTGTACTGCGCATCATTTCGCGCGATGTTCCGTCACGCCAATAAGTTTGAATCAGGCTGTACCATATGAAACTGCAGTTCATATAAGTATAGCCTGATTCAAACTTATTGGCGTGACGGAACATCGCGTACTATATTTGTTTATACGTTGTTTTGGTGCTTTTAGGGTCACACATTTGCTGCTGGTTGCATATTTTCAATTCTAACTGAATATAGAGTGATGGTGGATGGGCCATCCACTATAAGCCTAAACGAAACAGACCTGAATTTAGTCGCTCCTACGTGGATAGTTGAAGCAATGGTGCATGTGATGGGTAGACGACAAGCTGAAGTAGCTTTAACAGCTTCTACTAAGTTTACTCCTCAAGAAGCCTTAACGGTACGATATTTACATAAAACTAAATTTATATTCATAAAATTGTGTGATGTAACTTGTGAGAATATTGCAAAAGCGTTCGATTACCATGAACTTCTCTTCAACTAAAATTAAAAGCATTGCATGCTTGTCTTGTAGTAACTTTGACTATTTACTTTTTTTATGATTAGCTAGCCTAATATAAACAAACGTCATAATAAAATCAGTTTTACTGAAATCGAAGAATGGACCATCAGATTAAGCGTGGTCATACCTCAAGGATCGCTATTAGGTTATCAGCTTTTTATCAGTGCGGTAACCTCAAGTAATTCAAAATTCAATATCGTTTATTCAATTTAGGTTTGTTTAACAACAATTGAATTTGACATTCACTATTGGGTTATTTAGTTGAGTAACAAGATAACAATTTTTCTTTTATAGACTGGTCTAATAGACGACATCGCGACAAACAAAGATGATGCTATAGAAAAGTGCAAAGATTTTATCAGGAGGTTTGATAAAGTAGTTCAGATAGCTCGTAAAAAGACAAAGGAAAGGATTAGAAAAAGTATAATCGACTTGTGGGAGGAAGAATACAAACCAGAGTCTTTACAAGAGTACATTAAAGACGTAACAAGCCCAGAAAGACAAAAGTCTTTGGAGATATATTTGCAAATAATGAAAAATAATAAGAACAAGAAAATGTAGTATTAATTATACTAACGAAGCTGAATCGAGGATTTCCTCACTGTTAAGTTATCTAAGTTTTAGGATTTAAGTAAAAGTTATTATGATTGGAAATACCAAAATAAAAGTGCTGATTTTTACTATTGGTTTATTGATTACCTACAAACCTCGTAATAGACAGCAAAGCACTAAAGATATTATGAATTCATAAGAAATTGTTGAATTATAATATAATCATCTTACACATATTAGAAGTCATCACCAAATAACGCTGCAGTTTCAGGGTCCACTGTCTCTGTGAGACCCATCTGCATGTCCGTCCATTCCTCCCTCTGATTGTCTATGAAGTAATTGATCTCCAGCACTCTGTCCCTGTTGCGCTTTATTTCATTACTAGAAAGTGAGAAAGGAAATAAGTCACTCATTGTAGGCCTTAAAACCGTCTTCATCCACTGCTGGACACTCAGGTACTTTATTACAAGGAACCTTTGTAAGTGCTCAAACACGATTCGTGGATCAAAAATGATTGGTGGAGGCTAAAGGTACAAAACGTTGGACTTATGGTATAGAAAGCATCGGCAACACTGTATAAATTGAAATAGCAACTTTTCGTTAAGTTTCCGAAACTTACTCGTTTGCTCCTTGTATTAGGTCGTCTCGCCACTTGTTGGCTTTCGTCGTAAGCTGATCCTCCCTTGAATCTATAAAGCGCATGTGGTTGTCTGAAGACTGCGCCACTAGATTCATCATCATGTCACGATCCATCATTACCTGCATACAGTACAATTCAAACTGAAATTTTGAACTTACACTTCAGGGGCCCTACCGCCCAAGCACCGCCGCCGGCTTGAAGCCGATTACGACGCATCGTGCCGTCCTTGTCATGCCATACCAAATATGTTAAGAGTGTTAAGACATGACAAGGATGGCACGATGCGTCGTAATCGTAATCAAGCCGACGGCGCTTAGGCGGTAGGGGGGCATATTATTGAAAACATGTCATCATGATTATACTGATGGATCCAAACGGAGTAATTTAATTCGCACTTTGAATTAGTAATATTTTGGAGTAATCAAGACTTAAAATGGCACAATACAAAGGCACAATTTATTCCTGAAACATGAAGTGCTAACTCTAAAATCCTCTGATGGTAGGTAGTCCAAAAACCGGCCGTGCGAGTCGGACTGGCACACGAAGGATTGCGTACCATTAAAAAAAACACGTTTGTTGTATAATAGCCCCCCTTAATTTATTTTATTTCAATTTAAGTACTTATTTATTTTTGAAGTGAATAAGTAAGTATAGACAACTAATTAATATTCTGTGAATATTTCAAGCGTCTATATGTTGCAGTTATTAATATCGAGCTAAAAACGGCAAAAATATCACGTTTGTTGTATGGGAGCCCCTCTCAAATATCGATTTTTAAAATGAATATACACTACCTACATATTCTGAGAATATTTCTAGCGTCTACCTGTTGCCGTTATTAATATCGAGCAAAAAACGGCAAAAATAAACACATTTTTTTTGTAATTTTATTCTGTTACTAATTTGTTGTTATAGCGGCAACAGAAATACATCATCTGTGAAATTTTCAACTGGCTAGCTATCACGGTTCATGATTCATGAGATACAGCCTGGTGACAGACAGACAGACACACGGACAGCGGAGTCTTAGTAATTGGGTCCCGTTTTTACCCTTTGAGTACGGCACCCTAAAAACGATAAAAATTCAATATAATTTAGTATAAATATGGACCTCGAAGAGCTCAGCTGGTGCATCTCCTAGCATAGTTTTGTTGCCAAGGTATTTAGACAGTGTCTCAAACTGGCGCATTGACCAAACTCCTTCGTTTTCGCGCCATGCACCAAACGCGTTACGGGATACCTCCAGTAGCTTTGTTAGCATCTCCGTCAAGTTTACTGCGAATTGCACACGAGACTCCTGTAAAATGAAAGAAATCGCTACCTAATTAACAAAAGAAAAAGAAAATAAACTTCGGCGTGCTATTAATAATCATCATCGGGCACCATAGCTAAATATAAATAAGTATAAAAGTTCAAAAGAAACCTTCTGGTTGGCATGGCATTGATAGTTTACGAGAAAGGAGTTTCCTCCCTTCTATGAGAAGGCAGGAAACTCCCTAGAGCTTGTTACTAAAACGGTTGACAGATGGATAGGAAGATGAAGATTGTAAAAAGTAAATAAAGATGGTGTGTAATGAATGAGGAAGTGACGGATGGTAGAAAAGAATAAAGGAGAAAGACATACAGCGCCGTCCCAGAAATAAATTCCTATAGAGAGAAGACGATGAAACCATCTACCTCGCATTGCTCAAAAAGTTGCATTTCGATGGTCATAAGACTCTTCCACAGTTCGTAGAGCGTATCGTTGAACGCGTCTCCCAGGTCTATAACCTGGGGCTCCAATTGTTCTATTGTCGCTTGTTTTGAAGTGAACTTCTGGATCATCTCGTTCATCTTAGCCACCAAAGGCTTTTTCTTTTCTTCAAATACCTCCACTACTCTGTTGAAGAAAAATATGTTTGTCAAACATTTTGTTTACGCGTTGTATGGTCAACGTAGCAACATTTTTTTGAGCTAATTTATAAATTTTAGTGACATACTATACTTGTATAGTAGGAATATATTATTACTTACGCTTTGCTTTTTTTAACGCTGTCTTTTAGAGCATTTAGCACGAGGTCCTGAAATAGTTTAATTTCGTTTTGGCGTACATTGTACGCTTCTTGGGCGAATTCTACTAAGCCAGCCATCGTTTCTACGTATTGTTCTTTGTATCTAAAAATAACACACATAACTTAATGGTTCATCCACACTTATCATAAATTAAGCTTTTTTACTTAATGAGATGGCGCTATATTCAATGTATATATGTTTGCTTTTTTTATTGAACTTGCTTAAAAATTGCGATGATAATAATAGCTGATCATAAGGAACCGGTAAAAAGAAGTTACTTACTGTTCGAAAAAGCCTAAAAGCTCGCCTCCGAATTGAAGCAGCAGAGAGCCATCAGGGTCCTTCTCAAACATAGACTCCAGCAGCTCTGGTCCACTCAAGTATTCCACGAAGGACAACGCGTAGAATTTCACTTTTGCTTCGTAATCTTCTTTGGCAAGTCTCTCCTTTTCAGCCTTTTCGTCTTGTTCGTCTAACTTTCGAAGTAACCCTCTAAAATGGGTGTTAACATTATTCTGATGGTCAGATATTCTAACAGTCGTGGACTCTCGCGCCTTATACCACTTCTAGCAACTTGTCGTATGGCTGGCCCCTCACTAATCATCAGGCGTGCACCCCCCTGATCGATTATGTTGTAGTTAAAAGTTCGAGAATGGCGAAGCGTCCGGAACACGAACAAATGTAGGAAGTTGTAAGCAAAGCGCGAAACTCACACGACGACTGTAGGTACCTACGTCTTTCTGGACATGGCTTAAGACTATGCATCACCTGAACAAGGCTACTCCATTCTCCCTTTCCTCTTCAGTAATGATCTTATAATCCAGATACGTGACTCGGACAAGCGCCGATTTAATGAATTGGTACGCCATAGGATCATCGCAGCATGGGTTTCCTTTGAAACTCACTGAGCGCAGCTTACGGAACCTTCGTAGATACGACATCTAAAGGTTGTTAGGTTAAAAAATTACGTTAATGTAAAGTAAAAAAGGTATATTTTGCAAAAACAACCTAATGTGTAGAACTGATTTTAATTCAAATATTCTGTAAGGTGGTTCTCATCTCACACTGCGCCGCGTCCCGTCGCGTTGGATTGCAGAGTATGCGCGTGTAGGTACCTACCTACATCAATAATTATTATAGAAAACACGCACCCCCTTATTACAAAACGTGGACTAAAATAGTCCTGGTATAAAACTTGTACTAAACTGGTGCTGTCACTTTCATTTTCCAAATGAAAGACAGAATTAGCATCAGTTATAAACCCTAACTTTAGTCCACGTTTTGAAATAAGGGGGGCAGAGTCCAACACACTGAACACGCGACATGGCGCGGCAGCGCAGTTTGGAGATCTCCGCAACGCGACGACGCCGACGCGACGGGGCGTGTCGCCAGAGGCAGTGTAAGAATTTGAGTACCGCCTAACATTAATACTTACTCACCTCTTTATAATCCTCAATCAAATTATCGCCAATGCTAAAAACAAGTAAATCCACCAAAGTTTCCATGTTTTCCAACTTCCTTATTTTATTATGGAATAAAGTGAGAACTTCAAGATTCACCAACTCATCTAGATTTTCAATCTTTTCTATCTTGTTGAAAGATAAATCTAGTTCATTCAAGCCCGTAAGTTGTTCTAAGTTTTCTATGTTTTCTATGAGATTATGCGCAAGAGTTAATTTAGTGAGTGACTTGAGCATCCATAGGTGGTCTATCCTCAAAATGTTCTGAAACTCTAGCCTGACTGTAGGGGCTTCATCTAGATGGACTCCTTCTTCAGCAAAAAGTCGCCCCGCTTCCTCCGTTGGACCTTTTGAATAAATAAATTTAAATGATTTATTTTTATACTAAAGCTTCTTAAGTACCCAGGGAGTCTGCCTCATATCATAACTTTATGGATATGAACTTCATGCTGTTATTTGACTTCCTTATTTTGTTCAGATATATTTTGGCTGCTTTGCTACTTCGCTTTTCTAAATACTTATTCACCTAAAGTTTCAATAATGTTGCTACAATGTGTATATCTACGAGCTTGATCTCCAGGTTTTATTATGAAATTGTACATTTCCGCCAATATAATTTACGCAGTAAAGTCTGTAAGCCACTAGTGTTTTAAACGCCTCTGTGGTGTAGCGGTAGGTACACACGGCACATCAGACTATACATGTTGACCTTGAGACCGCCTTTATGCCCTACTTAATAAAAGCTGTTATCGCAGTTCAACTGTTTAACTTGATGTGCTGTCGAGTGTACATACACACCACCGATATCAGACCCAGAGGTCCCGGGTTTGATGTCAGTGTAGGTAGATATTCGGTTTAGTTAATGGGACACGCACATATAAGTCCGCCTGGGCTACCTCCATCATGCCTCCATCTTATCTATGTCCTTAGCCATAGCGAGGGGATTTAATGATGACGTGATATGAGTATCGGACACCGGTCACTGTGGAGTGGAATACTTTAACGGATTTAGTTTACGCTATCTACAGTGAGTGACAGTCTGGCGTCTGGCCAGCTGTACCAGAAGTAATATTATTATAGTACGGTCGCCAGCACGTCGGGTTACTACAAAATGTCAAAATTTATTCATTGAAACTGAACTCTATCTGTTGGATATAAGGTTGAATTTAATTTAAAGAATTTTGACAGTTTGTAGTAACCTGACATGCTGGCGACTGTACCTAAGTATTGGAAAGCTACCAACCATATTCTAAGATGCACCGTGTAAGCATAGCATTGTCAATAACGCCTGGTTCGATATCAGGGTGTATAATGAGACTGTTTAACGACCTCTTCTCCTTATTTTCTGACATATTTGATCTACACTATCAGAAATAGTCTGAAATACACAATAATATCCTGTCTTTGATTTATAAGTTGTTATTGAATGACAACTTGGTGATCAAATTTTATTTACCAACAAATGTGGCGTTGCTAAGCGATGCGACGCAAAAACATAAGTGTAGACCCAGACACACCACAACCACACCAAGTCGGTCGTCGGCGGGCGGCGGCGTCGCAGCGACAAAATGTGGTTGCGTTGCGTGTGAATGTAGTGTCGATGAACTTTTTGCAGTTGCGTTGTGGTTGTGCGACAAAATGTTGCTGTTGCTGTTGCTAGTAGTTGTGATGTGGATGCATTGTGGATGTGGCCAGCCGCTAGTTCGCATCGTCGTCGCTAGTGGTTGCGTTGTGGCCGGTATCACCCACGCGGTCGATAATGACTGCAAAATGTGGTATAATGTGAATTGAACTAGGTATTCATTTTCAATACAAAATGCGCCCCGCCCACACGGCCCACATGTTGTGCTTGTGGTTCGTGTGAGTTGGTCCTAAATGACTGCCACAACCTCAGAACAATAACTAAAGCTATTGTTCTGAGGCCACAACCAACATCTTCATTCACGCAGTGCCTTTTATAAAGTTATACTAATTTTATTATTTAACAATGTTAAAAGAAAAGACATTACTTAATACGTGAACTTTATTATTTCAAATCCAAAAATAAAAATTATTGGCTGCGTGTTATTAGGTTCCTCGTCCAATAAATGATAAAAGTTCTATGTCTAGTCTGTGGTCAGAATGACATTTCGCTTTGTCTAATTTTTTGAGAATTTTTATCTAATCTGAGAAGCACAACTTTTGTCTATGATTTTTGTGGTGACAAGTGAAATCTGTAAAATCTTTTTCGTAATTATTTGATTATTTTGTAAAAAATGTCGTTCTTCGGGGTAGGAAACCCCTTTTCTACACCTGTTGGTCAAAAAATAGGTATGTTACTTACAAAACAAATCAAACAACAATATTTTCTCTATCCATTTTCCTTGTCTTCAGATTAGTATAGATTTCATAATTTTTACGCACAATAAAAATAATGTAAGTTTCTCTATAAAATAGTGTTTTCATCTAATTTATTGTGTTACAAAGTATTCTTTTGGTTTGGCAAATTATACAGTTTCTACGTCACTAATAAACTAATTACTTTGACCCTTTGATTAAGTAGGTACCCTAGTTAAACATTTACTCTTTGTTTACTATATTTTCTAGAACAAGCTACAGATGGATCGCTGCCGTCAGAGAATTGGGCTCTTAATATGGAAATATGTGATATTATAAACAGCACAGCAGATGCCCCTAAAGATGCCATTAAAGCTATTAGAAAGAGATTGACCCAAAGTGCTGGTAAAAATTATACTGTGGTTATGTACACACTAACAGTACTGGAAACCTGTGTGAAAAATTGTGGAAAGTCTTTCCATGTACTGGTGTGCAACAAGGAGTTTATATCAGAACTGGTAAGTGAATGTGATATTTATATAAATTAAGATCAGTGTAAGTAAATGTGATATGATACACCTTTTGTAGTATAGTCATAGAGAGAATGTCTTGTCAAGATTGTCATACTCTGTCACATTATTTGTCGTAGTTTAATTTAGTGAATTAAAGCCTAGAAGTATGTTTTCAGGCATTTCATGTATTATTTCAAAATGAAAATCAAATTTATTATTGTATCCATTGAAAGTATCAGGAAACTAAATAAACTTGGATAAAGTACAGTATGTGGACCCATGAACTTTATGTATATTTAAGTTTTGTACCATACTTGTTTAGTGATTCATTAGTTGATATGAGAATGTAGATAGATGGATACCACACTCATTCCTTAGTCAGCTTACAAGATAGTCAAGTCAGTCAGTTCCATAGAAACGGATGGTTTTACCACCCATTTAAAACAAAACTATGATGCAATTTTAATAATGAATAACCTGCTTTAATGGTTTGTATAAACTTGCTTTAATTTGTTTATACTAACTATTAAAGTTATTTGAATATTTTTGATGTTCTTATTGAAGTTATGAAACAGTTTTGAAAAACATTTGATCAAGAATGTTTTGATTCACAAGTTATAGTACATGTGCTTTCCTTGATATAATATGCAGTCATTTGTTAGGACCTTTTTTCATTTTGTAGTTTAGAAATTCAAAGCGGTTGTGAAATTGTTAAAATATTTTAGTCAGTTTTAAACCCATTGACGCCGGGCCGGCCGAACAGGGCCGGAGAACAATGGAAAGCTATTGTGTCTCATTTCTGGTGCATTGAAGGATATAGGTATACGAAGGTATGAAAATAATGACTTCACAAACCATTGTATTTTATCAAAGCAAAGTCAATGAACGTTAAATCATATCTTGTATTGTTTATCAGATAAGTCGACCTTGCCAATGTGTCATCTGTACACAATATCAAATATTTATGTTGCAGTTCTAAATAAATAGCAATAAATTTTAGTTGTGTATTGGAACAAGTATATAAGCTTATCTCTTTTGTTTTCATTTAGGACATTTTCCCTGTTCTTTTAATATGAAAAAGTAAGATCACATATCCCGCGAGAATAAGCAAAACCCTGTTCTGCGATAATAGCAATGCTGCAAATGTGACACTATTAGTGACGGCTGATGTCGCAACCTTAACACAACCACAGATTACTAAATAGTTACACAACCCCTACAACCCCTTGTTTCGAGATAAAAAGTAGCCTAAGTGCTTTCCCAAGGTCGACTCTATCTCTCTACCAAATGTCATCAAAATCGGTTAAGTAGTTTAGGCGAAAGCGTAGCAGACAGACAGACAGACAGAGTTACTTTTGCATTTATAATATTAGTAAGGATGTTATGACATAGGTAACATATCTAAACTTGTTTTCTCAGAGTAGTTTGACAACTAAATTAATATACAATAACAAGATGTTCAATATTATGCAACTATTTGGGTTGATTTTAAAATAATATTATTATGAGCTTATGCTTCAATTCTTAAGATATGTGTTCGTTCATCATTAATTTAATATTGAATTTAGTTTTGTCCAAAGGTTTATTGATCAGTCTATAAGGTGCTAACTAATTAGGTACCAATACTTTTAGAGATGATTAATTTTTAGGCAGAATTTTAATTATATAACTTTGTTCACGAAATTAAAATATAAATATCACAAAAAAAGTTTTCTTAATTCCTATACTCAGTTAATTGTTTTTATGTAATGTAACATCTCTTAAAGTGTTGGTACCTAATATGTTAGCACCTTTTATATTGAAGTGATATGACTGAGGCTAAGGTCACACTACAAAGAGCCTCGCTTATTGCTAAGAGCCAAGCGACTCGCTTAGTGACTAATTCTAGCGAACAGACATATTATATGCTATTGAGCCGGCCACACTGCGAGCGGCGCGCCTAGCTAGGTGACTATAACCAGACACCTAGCTAGGCTCCTTACTAGGCGAGTTGCTTGGCTCTTAGCAATAAGCGAGGTTCTTTGTAGTGTGGCCTTAGCCTAAGATTTTTGTTATTTCATGATTCATACTTCGAATGTTTTAGTAGCCAATAATGTATTAAGAAACAAGTCAAAGACTGTTAAATTTACTGCATCCCTTGCATCTTTGATAAACATAGTATACAATTCCTAAAGCTAAAGGCTAATTCCACTTACAGGTAAAACTCATTGGGCCCAAAAATGACCCACCAACAGTAGTGCAAGAGAAAGTCCTGAGTCTCATTCAGTGCTGGGCCGATGCATTCCAGAATCAGCCTGAATTACAGGTACAAATATTTTCATGTATTGAAAAGCTATACTTCAAATTATTTATTACTTTTTTGCATTTGCAATGCTATTTATATACCATAACTAGCTGTAGTCCGCGGCTTCGCCCGCTTGGTAAAAAGGAATTAACAACAATACCAGACAAAATCGAGCACCAAGCTCCGGGCAGATAACTGCTAAACTAAGCTATGCTTACACAAAGCAAAGATTACATACCAATGTAAAATAAGGAAGTCACAGAATTAAAATGTTCTGTTATTCATGTGTATATCTGTGTGTAATAAGTATAGCAGCTACTGTTTATATGTACTAATACCCAATAAACAAAAGTTCAAACAATTTCTTAGCTGTAACTCCAATGAACAGAGCTCAATATTGATTGAAAACAATATTGGAAGGCAGATACGCTGTTGACTTGATGATATATGATACTTTTTACAATTAAATGACATTTGAATACATGTATCAATTGATAATTTAGATTTTATTTAAATTAATTATCAGAAGCTAACTACTGTAGGAGAGATAACACTGTGTAAATTGTTTTTTTGTAATTTGAAACCTACATGTGTGAGCCATACATTATGCTTCAACAAGCATAGCTATATTATATGCATTGAATGTTTTCAATGTCGTCACTTGCTGAGAACCTTGAACTCAATTTGATCTCTTATGTAGAGCAGTCTAAGGTCGCCTCAGAAGAAACTTTTAGACAGTTTTTGTCGCATTATTTTTTATACATAGCATTGCGTAAGTGTTACTTGAATGAGAATAATGATGACCTAATGATCAACCAATATATAAAGAAAACATACTTATTAGGTGTCTAACATGCTACAGCTAAGATGACAGTCACTAAATTAACACTGCAGTACACGCGCCCCCGCGCGAAACTCGCCCCAGAACAATGTTTTTATCCACATTTTTTTTAAATTATTTGATCACGGATTGTGTCGCTCAGTGTAATTTAATGGTTATTTCATCTTCATCGATTGTTATTTGTAAAAATGTTTCTTTCGAATGCGAGGGTTTCCTTACATTGATAAAGCAACGCTGGCCTACAGCGTTAAAAAGTGATAGCAAAATTCGACGCGTCTTGTAGGCCTTAGGGTAGCTTAATTGGCCGGAATATCGGGTCGGATTCCCGGGGGCGTGGCTTCGAATCCCTCCTGAAAGTTACGTGCAGGGCATAGTATCCCAAAGAGTCAAAAGGCCGACAATCAGTAGGTCTAACCCCAAAATTTTAAATTGAGGTTTTTGAATGTGTTTTGCACTTTTCAGGGCGTTGGACAAATATACAATGAGCTACGAACAAAAGGTGTGGAGTTCCCCATGACCGACTTGGATGCAATGGCTCCTATTTTCACACCACAAAGGGTAACAATTTAGCTATGCTTACATAGACAATGAGCGTCTAAAAGTTTACTTTGTTAACAATTGGTTAATAAAAAAGTTGACATTTATCATTATAATGTACACCCAAATTACGTATAAAATTAACGATATAGCAGATCATCATGACTCAAATTAGAAATCGACCAAACTTACATCTCTCTAAAAGCATATTTTTGGTTTTAAAATTCACTCTCTTATCTTATTACTAGCCTTCTGCCCGCGGTTTTGCTTGCGTGGACTATACGACGTTGTCCCGCGGGAATGTCATGTTTTTCCGGGATAAAAAGTACCTAGCATAATGTCACTCTCCAGCTCTCAAACTATCCCCATATCAAAAATCACGGATCGACGTGATCTTTGGTATGGTGAAAGTTTGGCATAAAACAAACAAACACACACACATTTATAATATTAGTACGCGTACTAATCAAAAACCATAATTGTTTGTCCTTCGCGTTCGCCAAAAACTATGTAAGACAAAGAACATTGTATTTTTTCAGTCATACTTCATCATCATTCCTTCGTTTCTCATCAATTACTTACATTTTGCCTAATATGATTTTCCATAGAGCGTTCCCGACGGCCCCGAACCAGTGGTAGTGGGGTCCCCTCAACGCACCGCGGTCCTCTCGGGGTCCCCAACTCGGCCCAACCCTGAGCAACCCGCTAGCGCTGTAAGTTATCATTGCACTCCTGAAAACATCAACAGCTTGATGGTGTGAGTTGCGAATATGAATTCGTGACTGAGTTTCGTATGAACGGATACGTATACGGAACTACGTAAACCTTTTTTAGGTATACTGGCTGACCCAGCAAACATTTGTTTCAAACATGTTTTGCCATATAAATTATTTTTGGATATATTAATATCTCTATTAAAAAATGGGGGTTGGTGGTAGAAGGGTTAATATACGTATTTTTTTGTGCCAAATCAATTGTCCAAAAACTAAATAACAAATTTTTTGGGTTGGCCACCCTTATCACTTAGTTTACGACCTGTTCTCAGACCGAAGACCGAATATACACAAAAAAATATCATAAAAATCGGTCAAGCCGTTTCGGAGGAGTGTTGTTACAAACACTGTGACAGTGACTCTAACAACACTCCTCCGAAACGTACGTCCACTGACCGCTAATGGTAAAATATGTGGACTTATTACTACTATGTTGACATCTTGTTGTACCATATTTTCTGCAATAAATGATTATGATTATGATTATGATTATGATTATGACACGAGAATTATATATGTATATATTAGATTACCGAGCATTTTTGCAGGTATAGTATGGATCCGGCATATCGATAAAGTGTTTAAAATCACTATTAAACAATGATATTAAAACCTGCGTTTCTTTAAAAGCAATATTAAAATTGACAAGCATTTATAACATTAATCATTACTGACATTGGATGTTTACGTCTCTAACATATTAACTTGCACCGCAAACACGTTGCGGTTTGCTTTCTCATTGCCCTACATACGTCAGGTTCTCACTAAATAACTTAACTCGGTCAACGCGTTTCGTATAATACCCAGTATGAACTCATTAAACGATTATACAGTCAACTGAACTGAACAATACCTTATAAGTCGTAGATAGATGGATACCGTAGATGAAGGCACAGTTTAAATAACAATATTTTTAAATTACTTTCTTTTACTGTTTTGCATTCACAATGCAATTTGTATTATTTAAAATGAACTATTAGAAAAAAAATACCCATCCTCCTAGTAGCTCCGCCGAGAATCGAACCCGGGACCTTTCACTGACCGCAGAGCTACGGAATCAGAGTTAAGAAGCGAACTAACAAAAAAAAGGGGGGGGGGGGGCAGACTGCCAGACAAAGTGTATGAGAAAAGTTGAGGTTATTTTGAGCCTCTAGGGGGCGGAGCTGCAGTTTAGACTCTTTCGACGTCCTTGAACTTAACATTCAACAATGTATGCCTATCGTAAACCTTTATCTCAACTGTCATAAAAGACGAATCGATGTAGTTCTTTGATGAATCAGAATCGTCATTTAGCCAGGATTTATTATGTAATTGCAAAGAGTTTAAATTGAAACATAGAAATAAGATGCTTAGGGCCAGTTTCACCACCGTCTGACAAGTTCCTGATATTTTATCCACGAGATATCTTACACGCTGTCTCTTTTGTCAATTCTTCAAACAAAGGAAGACATAAGTGCAGGCTAACTTTTTAGTATTGAATGGAACGTAATCATCATCATCATCATGTCAGCCGAACCACGCCCAATGCTGAGCATAGGCCTTCCCCAAGGATCTCCACAACGATTGGTCCTGCGCTGTCCGCATCCAGCGGCTTCCCGCGACCTTGACCAGATCGTCGGTCCACCACGGAACGTCGTCTTGCGGTTCGCGGTCGCCATTCGAGAACCTTTCCGCCCCAACGGCCATCGGTTCTCCGCGCTATAGTGTAGGCAGGGAAGCTAGTGGACCCCCACAGTAATTCCTCAGTCAGAAAAAACTTAACAGCATGATAAAGTATCAATGACTTAAAAGTATTGTATAAAATATCCAATATATAATAATATTAGAACGTTGGGTATTTTTTAATTAATGATTTATTTCATTGATATCCTTTTAAGGAAAACTACTCTGGCTAAACTTTCTTCATCGGACATATTCATGTAACGTATATATGAAATATCCAAAAAAAATATCAGCAGAAACACCAAATTTTAATAAAAAAATTGGTGTGACTTGGACTGGAAAATGTCTCTGTCGAACTTTTTTACGGAATTATACCATTTTGCCAAGCGTGCTCATGTTTGAAAAAAGTTTTGGATTTTTATCAAGTATCACATACTGCCGGCCGTATGTTAGGCCGGCTGGTATAAATAACTCATTTGGTAAAATAAATTTGTACTGAGAAATTACTCGGTTCAATATAAACAGATTTGTATATTTAGGATCAATAACCTAACTTCAAGGTGCGTTTTTTTAGATATTAATATAAACGTTTATGGCTCATACTATTTTAAAACCCAGCAAAGTTTCATCGACTGAGGAATTAATGTATGGGTCTCCAATTCATATTCACACTACTATCTGTCCCGCCCATTGCTACTTCAACAATTCAATTCTTCGAGCGATGTCGGTTGTTTTAGTTCTCCTGCGAATCTCATCATGTCTGATTCGATCGAGCAGGGAAATTGGTATAGAAATTGAACGTAAATGAAACTTTTATTGTAGGTAACTCTATCGGACAGTCAGTCTGGCAAGCTGCGCGCGGACCTGTCCGTGGTGGAGGGCAACATGGCGGTGATGGCGGACATGCTCGCCGAGCTGTCCACGCAGCCGCCGGCTCAGCATCACGCCGCCGACATCGACCTGCTCAATGTGAGTCATCATCGGCCATACTATTACACGCTCTGCTAGACTTATGCCTCCCCCAAGGATCACACAACGATCGGTCCTGTACTTCCCGCTAACGCTCCGAACCGCTCGGCTAAGTCGTGTGCCACACTGGACTCACTGGAGCGACCGCGGGGCGCGGAGGCGACCTGCGGATCCGCAGGACGCGCGAACACGTACTATTCCCTCCGCCGGACGCGCCAGTGTGGCCCCTCCCGTCCGTCTCAATATATTTGTTTTTCCCGCTCAACGTGGACGAGAGACGCGCCGCTCCAGTGTGGCCCACGACTTACGCGCGATATACGCGCGTACATTTTTAGTTTACACACCGCGTGCAAGCCAATTGGGTATTTGACTGTTGTTGAAATTTAGATATTTAATTAGGACTTTCAGAAATATAACATTATTGAATAACAAATGTGAAAAAAGAAATTCAATTATGAGCTACTTAATTGTGACTCTGGCTATCTCTTTCTAAAACGAAATTTTCTATGGCGAGAATGTAGCGCTATAGAAATGTGACGTCACATTTCTATAGCGCTCTCCTTGTTTAATAAGAAAGTTTGATGCTCTCTATCGCTGAAAATATGCAAGATATATGAAAATAAATACCTATGTTGTGATGCTACTAATTCAATGAACATTTTAAGTCGATAAAAAAAATTCAGTCAAATACCCTATTCATTTAATCTGCGCTTGAACAGATTGTCAGATCTGGACGCTCCCTTCCAACTACAATCGATCACCTTATTTGGATCTTCCAGCTGATATTGATACTAAATACTTGTATTACAGGAACTAGCGAGCACCCTTCGTGGTATGCAAGAGCGGGTAGCGGAGCTAGTAGCGCGGCTGGCGGGCGGCAGCGCTCTCACCGGCGAGCTGCTGCACGCCAACGATGCGCTCAACAACCTGCTGCTGCGCCACTCGCGCTTCATCAACAACAGGTGTAGTGTCAGTGTGTGCTAGTAGCGCGGCTGGCGGGCTGCTGCGCCACTCGCGCTTCATCAACAACAGGTGTAGTGTCAGTGTGTGCTAGTAGCGCGGCTGGCGGGCTGCTGCGCCACTCGCGCTTCATCAACAACAGGTGTAGTGTCAGTGTGTGCTAGTAGCGCGGCTGGCGGGCTGCTGCGCCACTCGCGCTTCATCAACAACAGGTGTAGTGTCAGTGTGTGCTAGTAGCGCGGCTGGCGGGCTGCTGCGCCACTCGCGCTTCATCAACAACAGGTGTAGTGTCAGTGTGTGCTAGTAGCGCGGCTGGCGGGCTGCTGCGCCACTCGCGCTTCATCAACAACAGGTGTAGTGTCAGTGTGTGCTAGTAGCGCGGCTGGCGGGCTGCTGCGCCACTCGCGCTTCATCAACAACAGGTGTAGTGTCAGTGTGTGCTAGTAGCGCGGCTGGCGGGCTGCTGCGCCACTCGCGCTTCATCAACAACAGGTGTAGTGTCAGTGTGTGCTAGTAGCGCGGCTGGCGGGCTGCTGCGCCACTCGCGCTTCATCAACAACAGGTGTAGTGTCAGTGTGTGCTAGTAGCGCGGCTGGCGGGCTGCTGCGCCACTCGCGCTTCATCAACAACAGGTGTAGTGTCAGTGTGTGCTAGTAGCGCGGCTGGCGGGCTGCTGCGCCACTCGCGCTTCATCAACAACAGGTGTAGTGTCAGTGTGTGCTAGTAGCGCGGCTGGCGGGCTGCTGCGCCACTCGCGCTTCATCAACAACAGGTGTAGTGTCAGTGTGTGCTAGTAGCGCGGCTGGCGGGCTGCTGCGCCACTCGCGCTTCATCAACAACAGGTGTAGTGTCAGTGTGTGCTAGTAGCGCGGCTGGCGGGCTGCTGCGCCACTCGCGCTTCATCAACAACAGGTGTAGTGTCAGTGTGTGCTAGTAGCGCGGCTGGCGGGCTGCTGCGCCACTCGCGCTTCATCAACAACAGGTGTAGTGTCAGTGTGTGCTAGTAGCGCGGCTGGCGGGCTGCAGCGCCACTCGCGCTTCATCAACAACAGGTGTAGTGTCAGTGTGTGCTAGTAGCGCGGCTGGCGGGCTGCTGCGCCACTCGCGCTTCATCAACAACAGGTGTAGTGTCAGTGTGTGCTAGTAGCGCGGCTGGCGGGCTGCAGCGCCACTCGCGCTTCATCAACAACAGGTGTAGTGTCAGTGTGTGCTAGTAGCGCGGCTGGCGGGCTGCTGCGCCACTCGCGCTTCATCAACAACAGGTGTAGTGTCAGTGTGTGCTAGTAGCGCGGCTGGCGGGCTGCTGCGCCACTCGCGCTTCATCAACAACAGGTGTAGTGTCAGTGTGTGCTAGTAGCGCGGCTGGCGGGCTGCTGCGCCACTCGCGCTTCATCAACAACAGGTGTAGTGTCAGTGTGTGCTAGTAGCGCGGCTGGCGGGCTGCAGCGCCACTCGCGCTTCATCAACAACAGGTGTAGTGTCAGTGTGTGCTAGTAGCGCGGCTGGCGGGCTGCTGCGCCACTCGCGCTTCATCAACAACAGGTGTAGTGTCAGTGTGTGCTAGTAGCGCGGCTGGCGGGCTGCTGCGCCACTCGCGCTTCATCAACAACAGGTGTAGTGTCAGTGTGTGCTAGTAGCGCGGCTGGCGGGCTGCTGCGCCACTCGCGCTTCATCAACAACAGGTGTAGTGTCAGTGTGTGCTAGTAGCGCGGCTGGCGGGCTGCTGCGCCACTCGCGCTTCATCAACAACAGGTGTAGTGTCAGTGTGTGCTAGTAGCGCGGCTGGCGGGCTGCTGCGCCACTCGCGCTTCATCAACAACAGGTGTAGTGTCAGTGTGTGCTAGTAGCGCGGCTGGCGGGCTGCTGCGCCACTCGCGCTTCATCAACAACAGGTGTAGTGTCAGTGTGTGCTAGTAGCGCGGCTGGCGGGCTGCTGCGCCACTCGCGCTTCATCAACAACAGGTGTAGTGTCAGTGTGTGCTAGTAGCGCGGCTGGCGGGCTGCTGCGCCACTCGCGCTTCATCAACAACAGGTGTAGTGTCAGTGTGTGCTAGTAGCGCGGCTGGCGGGCTGCTGCGCCACTCGCGCTTCATCAACAACAGGTGTAGTGTCAGTGTGTGCTAGTAGCGCGGCTGGCGGGCGGCAGCGTATATGATAGTCGGTGAACGAATATACCTTTGAAAGAAGTCTTTTGTATTAGCTCCCATTTATTATTGACACCGTTTTTCACACAAATGCAGTACGCACACAATGACAAAAATATTCACAAGCAAAAATAACATAATACGTATAAAGTCGCTTATTGACAGTGACTCTCTACTCAAGCATTTTTAGAAATAAAACAATACAAATTATTTAATGGGAAAAGACTCGAGAGCGATGGTCACCGAAAACTTCCAAGACCGGAGCTTCCATAGGTGTATTCGTTCACTGGGTATAGACATCATTAGCCAACTTATGGCCCCACTGCTGGCTATGAGTTACCACGCGGGCCCAATGCGGATTAATGTCCCGACAGCAAACGCAACCAAAATCGACGGCTTAACGTGGTGCCTTCCGAAGCACGGTGGAGCTCGAGAATCTCGAGATAGTACATTTTTGCTCACCCATCCTGTGCCCGACCATTGCGAAAGTTGCTGATGTTTTTTTGTTTTAATCTGTAGGAATGCCGCGACCGGCGCAACGCCATCCGCCATACTGGGAGCCGCCATGGGAGTGCCCGCCAATAACGAATCACGTAAGTATTAGTAGACCGAAGAAATAATGTTGACAATAACCACACTTACAGATCGACAATCTTTTCTGTTCCGGTGACAGCGGGGCTATGTATTTTTCTTCTTTTTGTAGCAATTTAACCGGTCCTGACTTCTAAGACCTTCAGCCGGCAGCAGCGCTATGGTTGAACAACAAATTGACAGCAAAGTTACATTAAAAGAACACGTCGTACCTAGTTCCAGTTTTTTGGCCACCGGAATTGAAAACGTTGTCGCACTGTACCTTGTTTCTATGGTATTAGTCTAATATTCTGCACTTGGCTACCACTTGGCTGTTGCTTTAGGACGGTGATAGGATTTCTAATGTATTTTTTCCAATGATAGCACAGAAGAATCATCTGGTTTCAGTATGTATAGTGAGAGAATTCAAAGAAGTCGCTTCTCTAGTGTCAACAGTACTAAAACTAACTTTAGCTACCCGGCGGCAATACCCTAGAGAGTCATCGTTTACCTTCAGAGCTCTATTCCATTGGGACACCAGCGCTGACGCCAATCCTAGCATGTCAAATTGTATTTAATAATCCTAGCCCTAAGGCCTCATTTCCACCTGCAAGTAAACTTCTGCGATAAATGTCCGACAGTCTGTCCGATAGCAACTTGCAAGTGTAAACTACGTTTTTTGCTAAAAAAAAATCAGCTGTTCCATACATTTCAGTCGAGCCGATGTTGTATTTTTGTATGATTTTTGTTTCGCGATTCCGTGGTTGATCCCATAGTAAAAAAAAATCGTATTGATGGACACTATCGTCCCCTAAAATCTTTGTACTAATTAAAATTAGAGGTGTATTAGCCTAACTTAACTGTATTTCATTTTAACAGCAAAGAAGAATGATGACGACGGCGACGCATTGATAGACCTGAGCGACGATGTTCCCGACATTGCTAAATTAAGTATGTTTATTCACCTTTCGCACAATCCGCACTGAGCCCGCGTGGTGAGTCATGGCTCATTCTCCTTATTCATCCATAAGGAAGGCCAGTGCCCCAGCAGTGGGTACATTAAATGGCTGATGATGATGATGATGATTCACCTTTCTTCCTTCGTATGCTTCGATCATATAAACCCTAGATCAAATACACAATTCCATACTAAATGCGCTTGAAAAAGTGATTCCAACAGCGCTGTCATTAGTAGTTATACTTATAGATATTTCGATTCCGAATACTGCCGTCACCACTTTTGATATTCGACCCTAAGCAACAGTAATTGGATTTAAATTCGGTCGGCATGGTAGTACTTACGATCTTATTACATGGAAAGCTCAGATGGTCGGCCGACGATAGAACAGCTAATCGTATTTCGTCATGTTTGCATCTCTGTCTTACTAACGCAAATAGAAGAAACGGTTGCGTGGCAAGGAATATTGCAATATTTTAAGTATAAATAATGAAATTATGATAGTTTCAGTTCATGTTTAACTTTAAATTAATTGTGCAATTATACTTACGTTCAATACTGACTGAAAATATTATATTACATCTCTTTTTTTCTTTTTTTCGAATCATTTTTGCGCATCTTCTCAGCACATTTAGGCATCGTTTCGCCGGGCGGTCAAATGACTAATGAGGCGATCCTGGCGATCTAATGCCCAATTTCGAATTGGGCATTCGTTGGCGGCTTCACTTTCTGTGCGTTTACGCTGTATCTAGGGTTTATATGATCGAAGTTCGTATGGCATAAAATATATCGTTTTCGAAAGCACTTTCAAGAAACTTTAACCGATTAATAGTTTTAACAATTTTGTGCTCTGCAACTTGCACCACAGTCACCATCGCCACACAGAGTTGATGACACTGCACTGCGACAATCATCTGTCAAGATGTCGTGGCCAATGATGATGACTCTATACAAATAAATAAAATTGGAGTGTCTGTTTGTAATAAATAACCGCTTTTTACTACATGCATATGATTATATATACGGTACATATACCAAAATATTTTTTTTTACTATTTTTGTGTCTGTATGTCTGTTTGTTCCGGCTAATCTCTGAAACGGCTGGGCCGATTTTGGCGGGACTTTCACTGGCAGGTAACTGATGTAATAAGGAGTAACTTAGGCTACTTTTTATCCCGATATTCCCACGGGAACGAGAACCACTTGGGTGAAACCGCGGGCGACCGCTAGTCCTGAATATTTAGTTAGATAATCACTGTTGTCTGTTTTTTTTTTCATGTCGTTTACACCTATTACCTGTTAGTAATTGTGCAATGAGAATAATTAATTCTTATAAGTTAATTTTTATATGCTGTATGATTGTTCGTTACTATAGGGAACCTGACTGATTTGTTTTTATTTATTTAAAATGTTTAATTAGAATTATGAGCAAAACACGCAGGTATTTTCAAATATTTTACATATTTTCAGAGATAAAGAGCATCAAGCTTTCTTACGCCCGAATTCTCGTACGCAAATCATCTTTGAGAGCGTCTCAAACATCATGGCATCTCTTTCATACGTTTGACATTTAAAGTGACAGGGCGATGTTTGAGACGCTCCCAAAGATAAGTAGCGTACGAGTATTCGGGCATAAGACAAGGTGGTTATAAACATATTTTAATCCAAACATGTCTGATCGTGACAGGTGTGACTGCGGACAAGTCTCCCAGCAATTCCAAAGACGAATTCGACATGTTCGCGCAGTCACGCAACGTCACATACGAAAATACTAAAATTGGGTAAGTTTATTACAATAATTCCCAAAAAAACAATCTATACTAATATTATAAAGAGGAAACATTTGATTGTTTGTTTGTATGTTTGTTTGTTTGTTTGCATCGAATAGGCTCCAAAACTACTGAACCTATTTAGAAAATTCTTTCATCATTAGAAAGCTATATTCTTCCCGAGTGACATAGGCTATATTTTAACCCGATATTCCCACGGGAACGGGTATCACGCGGGTGAAACCGCGAGGATCCGCTAGTTTCTTATAATCACACCAACTACCTAGCCCGAATTAAGTTTCATTTAAAAGCTTGTGTTATGATGTGTACTAAATACCTGATTACTTACGTCACGGTAAGTAAGGTATACTTCTTTTGTAGGACTACATAGAATAGCGTACATAGACATCAACCACGCAAAGACGAAAAGAAATCTTCATGCACAGCACACAAACATTGTGCGGGGATCGAACCCGCGAATTCTGCGTACTCCTGCGTCTAACAGGTTGTCTAAACAAAATATACTGTGCATTTTATTTTCATTATTGGTTAAAAAATGAACAAAATGGCAGTTAAACAGCGTAAATAACAGCTGGGAATTGTACCCATCCACCCACTTTATCATTAACCAAACTATTATTTCCGATATGTTATGTTCATAGTTACTTATTTGGGTTTATAGTCAAAGAAAATACATGCCGTTCCGTCATAGTTCCGTGGTTGGTTGTATATTGGCGCAAATTCAATACTATGACATTAAACTGATTCTAATATATCGATTGTGGAAAGGTAAAAATGGCCATTATGAGTTATATATTATGTCATTGGATAGCGTTTTTTTTTTTAGGTTTTAAAGCAATCGGAGCACTTTTTTGGCGCTTTAGCATTTCTAAAATTCAGCGTTTTTCAAATCTACGCTGTCAATATGACTAAAGCGACATATTTTATTATTTTGTAACAAATGTAGCTTAAGAATTTTTATCGGGTCCACATTGATTTCATTTGTACCACTTGAGCAATTTTAATTTTTTCAAATTTGAAAAGTAATGGTGATTTAGTAATTTAAGCATTTTATAGACTACAATGTTTTGACGCTTTAGCAAAACATCGTTGGTTTATGAAGTAAGAGTAATTTAGTAGGTGTTCAGCAATACTTGTTATAAATTATGTTGCGGTGCAACCATAAAATCGGCATACTTCACCTCCCCTGAAAGTTTACTTTACATATTGGTTGTATTGCATAACTGGGTCATGATGTGTCGTTTCGGTCCAGTGGCAGTAGCTACGCCGACAACCTGGAGGAGCAGAGTTCGCGCGGTCTGGCCGCCACCGCCAGCCAGCGCCCCACTCAAGCACAGCCTCCGGTGAGTTTTTAATTGCAAAACAACAAAACAGTGTTTGATACAAACAATAACAACAACAATGGCAGGCTAACACCACTAATATTGTGCAATAAAATGAAATAATAAAGAAATACAATAAAATACAAAAAAAGGTTAAAAAGATTGATGGATGTGAATGAAGCGAAAGCAGTGTGCAAGGATCGTAGCTGGTTGCGATCCATAGTCTCTGCCTACCCCCGTGGGAAATAGGCGTGAGTATATGTATGTATGTAATAAAATACAAATCAAATCATAACCTAACTAAATAGATATATTATAAAAAAAACATACATTCCAACTATTTAAAAAAATGTAAATCTCCTATCTTATCTTCTTTTCACAGCCTCATAAATAATAATAATATCCAAACCACACATCTTGGTTCTAACTTCAGCATAATATGAAATATATTTTATTAGAAAAACAACTTAAATTTGGACCACATCTGGCAGCACGCACTTTCTTCTATCTATATGGAGCGAGAAATAGAAAGAGAATGCGACCGACTCGTCGATTCCGCCTTGTGCTGTCCAATTCACGTATATTTTTCTTTCTAGTAAGTGACGGTTCTAAGCGACAGAAATAGATAGCAGCAGAAAAGATTGCTGTTCCATGCTGTCAGACCTAATGCAACCCTCGGTCTCGAAGAACCTTAGACTGGGTCGTCCATCAAATATCTTTAATCGACTTGATACTAATATCTAACACATTTAAAACTATGTCTTATTTTATTATTATTAGGTATTAAGTAGGAATTTTTAGTCTTATTTTCTAAATATTCACGTGTTTTTTTTTTCAATTTATGCGTGCCTCTCAGGCGCAGCCTATGGTGAGTAGAAATTTTTAAACACTGCTGACCACTGAATTTAGGAACTTGGAGCGTTCATTGCGCGTTTGTTTCGATACAGACGAGTTTGACGAGCTAACGTTGAAAACTTCTAGACTCGCAGGCGAATCTCGTCTGTATTGAAACAAAAGTGCGTCGACGGCGCGTGGAAAAAACGCAGTGTGCATAGGCACTTAGGTTCAACTTGATTGGGAAAAGGGCAAAACAATGAGGATGTTATTTATGTGGCTAGAGTGTACGCCAGATAAGTCTGCGCGCGGTAAAAAATTAATACTAAAAATGTACTACCACTAGCGCCAATAACGCCTCAGTCGCGCGCAGAGTTATCTGACATGTACTCTAGCATCGATCAGTAGTAATATGAAAGGAGTATTTAGTAGATACTATAATATGAAAGGAGTATTTAGTAAATAATAAAATATCCTATATAAACCAGTAAACGTTAAAACAATAAATAATTAGGATGGTTTATATAGGATATTTTTCCTGTGAATTCAGGTATTGACAAAGTATTTATATCATTATTTTTGTTTATAGTCTTGTCTGCTTTAGTTTGTTTAGAAAATTAACTTAACTATCTATCTATATAGGTTCTAGCAAAGTAGAATAATTAAAAAGTGTTAATGTTTTATTCTCCCGATTTGTTTTTAACCTATTTTAGTATGTTTCCATTTATTATATTTTACGCTATTATTATTTTATTTTTGACAGCCCTCGGGTATCGATGAGAGAGAAATTGATGAAATAGCAGCGTGGTTAGCCCAAGAAAAGGTGTGTTTATAGTTTATTTTTGTTTTTATTATTATTATTTTATTTAAAGTTTATATTTTGTGTTTACTGTTGTATGTCGCAACAAACTAGCTCAATCAGCCATACAGGGAACTGCCTAGACTTTAAACTAAAAAGTGATAACATCACTTTTGGCGCAAACTGAACGGCACTAGTTTAGTAAAATACTGGTTCTAATTTTAACGACTGGTTAAGGGGCGGACATGAACCAACTAGCACCGCCAATAAATTTTATTTAATTTGTTCTAAATAAGCACAATTTCCAAGAAAAGGAATCTGTTAAGGTCTTTTGAATAACGTCTTATATTTATTGAATAACTTTACAGAATTTAAGAAGCATTCAAACAGTTTTACAACGAGATTTTGTTATAAATGGCCACTTTTAGTTCAAACCAATTTTTTAACTATTGAACGGATTGTATAATTGTGTAAAGTTATTTAATAAATGTAAGACGTTATTCACAATACCTTGATGATTCTTTTTTTTATTTGTTTTTTTTAAATGTATTTAAAATCGATTGGTGGAGCTAGCTGGCTTATTTCAGCCCCTTAAGTTGAAGTGGTGGTTTATTTATACATTTGTTCAAACTTTTATTTATTTTTTATCACCTTAAAATGTATGTACGCACAATGCACATAGGGGGCACAAATTAATAGTATGTATTGTTATATGGATCTTTAGTTTCGAATAATCTATTCTAATACACTCAGGGGCACATCTAAAATCTAACCGTCCACCTCGTTATTTTCATACCAACATGCTCACTTTGGGACTCTATATATAAAAATATATTTCTGCAAAGATCTGTATGCAAATGTTTAGGTTAACCTAAACATTAGCAAGAGGAAAGATTTGATATTTATGTTTGTTTTTATGTTTGTAGTAAATAAACTTAAAAACTTCTCTACAGATTTTTATAATACTTTCACCATTAAAAAGCTACATTATTCCTAAGTGACATAGGCTAAATTTTATCCCGACATTCCCACGGGAACGGGTACCAATGTTTTGTTTCAATAGTGCTTAATTCACTATTACACTGTCACATGTAATAACAACAAAATTTATGACTTTTGTTGTTATGAGCGTTCGAGTATTTGGGCATAAGAGATACAGTCGACAGTAGGTATAGTGCTACAATATTTTCTGTTCCGGTGGCCAAAATGTGAAACTAACGTGTTTTTTTATGTCAAGTTGATGTCCAACCATAGCACTGCAGGCTGGCGGCTGAAGGTCTTAGAAGTCAGGGCCGGTAAAATTGCTACAAAAAAAAAAGAAAAAATTACATAGAGCTGCTGTCACCGGAAAAGAAAAGACCACGTTGACTTTCAGCGATCCCTATTTATGTCCAAAGGAAAAGTTCGAAAATAGCTTTTCCTTTGAAGAAGAACAGCTGTTAAGATTGTTATACCTACCAATGAGATATACCTGTCCGCTCTATTTAATGCGAACACTTTGGCGACCGATTTGGCGCAGGGGTAGGATACCTGCCTTCTGCGCCAGAGGTCTCGGGTTCGATTCCCGAACAAGACAAATATTTGTGTGCATGAACATGTCTATTTTCTTGGTCTGGGTGTTTACTATGTATACTAAGTATGTATTTACAAAAAAAAAGTATTTAAGTATATATTTATCCGTTATCAAGTTTACCATGATACAGTTTCTTAATGAAATTAACATGGGCTTAGATAATTGGTGTGATTGTAAGAAGTTATTTATTTATTTATTATTTATTTACTTAATTTTCAAAAACGAAAACCTCGCTTGCCTTACAAATATGTACCTATTACATATTTTTTTCCCTTTAGGCCGCTTCTGAAGCAAACGGAGCACAAGAGAGCGTCACAAGCAGTGACTTCGACAAATTCCTAGCTGAACGTGCGGCTGCAGCCGAAAGCCTACCCAACGCCTCAGACAATAGAGGTCAAAATACCCCGCAACAAACGCCGCGACACCGGCAGATCAAGAAAGAAGAGCAAGACTCGATGTTCGCGCTCTGATGCGCTACAAGTACCAACACCGTTCGGAAACAGTATGCAGTGTATGAGTTTTAGATTTTAGGTTAATATTGTTGTTTTTGCATCGAATTATGTATTTATTATGCAATAAAATGGATTTCTTTTTATTTAATTGATCGCGTTGTACAGTCGGTCATCGAAATTTATAATAATCATATTATCACACATTAAAATCTGTAATAAGCCTATTTTAGTTATAGTAATGACTAAGACAGATTTAGTTACCGTTTTGATTCCTTGTGTACGATATGAACGTATTTTCTCGTGCAGCGGTGCAAAAACTACTTATCTACTATGTAAGAAAATATAATTATTTAAAATTTGAGTTATTACATAAAAGATAAAACAGACCATTCCGTGCTCGAATCATTTATATATTTTTGTGTGTATTATGTTATGAAATACTTTTTTGTATATGAAAGTATTCTTAAGGCCGACTTTACAACTTTGTAACTTCACTTTTCACTTTAATATGCCGTTTGGTGCCTGGCTTTTTATAGTTGTAATTGAAATATTTTAAGATGACGCATAGATATTTGAAAACTTCGACTCATAATTTGAAATATATTTGATGCATTATTTATTACTGTATCTGCTAAGTTACTAAGTTTTTAATATTTATATTTAGGGCTAGCTTTATTGATATACAGAGAAATTATGAAATTATTCAATAAAACCAAATTTAATTTATTTAATAAATTGGAATAATTGCATCACCTAGTTTTGTTGCAAAATGCCGTTTCTAAGCTAAAAATATTTTAATATTTGTATAATTTCTAATGAATAATAATCCGCAGGTGAAGCAAAACTAAAATAATCACAAAGGCCTCACCATTTATGCACTTACGATATAGACAACACGCGAAAGAATGATACATACACATCGTGCTAAGAGTTCAGTTTGATCTTGATATTGGAAATATCAAGCAGAATTTGATGACTTATATAGTAATATAATTATAAGCGTCATAAAAATGTATGGTTCTTCCAACGGTCTGGGCAGACTCACGAGTAGTGTCATAAATTAAGAGCTTGTCTAGCCCCATATACAAGTGCGATTTTAAAAATTTTTCATACTAATCATTACTTTATCACCCGATTCTCAACTTAAAATACTTCAATTTCTAGTACTATAAATTGTAAAGCTTATGAAATATGCCGCATCATTGACTAATCGTACACTCTAGTATAAGTTATATTGTAAACACTCGTAGGATTTAAATTAGGTGTCGTAGTTTCATCTGCCCATGGGAGCATTTAAAACAAGAACTCTCTTCAACAGTGATAATAGAAGGGTTGAAATTGTGATACGCTATACATTTGCGTTTGTTATCATGATATTATGTTCTTAACACAATTGGTATGTACTGTATATATTTTCATTATAAATGAAGTCATTTTGATAACTTATAAGTTTTAATAGTATTTAATTGGTTGTTTTATTATAAGTTAAAAATGTCACTTCACTGATACCTTGCGGTATAAATTTTATAGTTTAAAATTTCGACAAAAGATTCATCAAATACATTAACATAGCATTTTTTTTAAATTGATTGAGCGTTTATTTGACTACATATACCTAATATGATTAAGATATATTAAAATGTCGAGAGAATGTTTGCCAGATCGCACAGATACGTAACGTGAGAGGAAGACTGAAATATGTGTTTAAGATCTTTCCCACCTCCTATGTATTTACCTAAACCAGTCGATGTTCTACAAATCTCCATCCCTTTTCTTCGCAAAGTTTAAATTGAATATTTAGTTTAGCAAATTATAAATGTTAAACTCTGTTCAACGAGAGGTGATAAATATTATGATACGTCTCCGAACTCCGAAAAGCGTTACTGTCGTTTAGTTAACGCTAACTGTATGGCGGCCGTCGCTTCGCCGTATTCGTGATAAGAGTCACAGAGTTGTCAACCGGGGCCCGAACAAACGGGAGAGCGGTCGAGACGACCATTTTGACATTTTCTCGTTTTCAATAATTAGTGGCCCGCAAAATTAATAGTGAATGAGTTATGAAACCCTGAATTTATCATGTCAGCCGAACGACGACCACTGCTGGGCATCGGCTTATCAACTCTCGTTGCACAGAGTATAGACTAAAGAATAGAGTATCTGTTAAATTGCAATTAAAAATCTGACAAGACTGGGCTAAAATCATTAAAATGTACATTAAAGAAGTGTGTGAACACACATAAAAACAAAAATCTATTTTTTCCATAGCTGTGACAATGGTCCTATCTTTAACTTTGATCAGAAACTTGAAAAGGTGACAATAATAATAGGTCTTTACATATGAAATTGCCGTCTTTTTCTCACATGTTTATTGGTCTCTGATTTTTTAATTAATATCAATATATCAAAATGAATAGTCAGTTTCGAAAATAGAGTATGTCGTCATGTTAAACATCTAAGACAAGAATAATTAAACACGCGTCCAAATTTTTTAAAACTGCTTCAAAGTACCGCTCTTTGGTTGTCGTCAATTTGACAGCTTTGAACAGATATTTTTTTTTATTCTAAAACAGTTTATTAAATGAGATTATAGGCAATAGTTAGATTAATTTTGTCTGATCATATCTCGAAAGTTTCGTTGAATTCGGAGTTCACATGTCCAAGAAATCCCCAAATATCTTTGTATGCTAATTCCAACTTCCTACAATTTCCCCATAGAAAACGGCAATTTCATAGGTAAAGACCTATTATATCAATTCATAATATATTCAATTATTTCGTCAGGCTTTGACGAGCATAGAAAACCAATCTAATTTTGTCAGCGATCATGGAAAAATGTAAACCTATTTGGATACAGTACCTACATTTAAAAAAAATGTATAGTTGGCTAAACTATACTTCAACGCTAAATTTTAGCTTACCAAGTTACCTTGTATTTCACGATGTTTACCCCAATAATACCAAAGTAACTGTACTAACAAGTATTGTATATACTTAATCATTCCACTGTCTCAATCAAATGTTCTTTTGGTGTAAATGTGATAATTTTAAAAAGAACAAGCTTAATGTTAATTATTTAAATAAAGAGTTATTTTATGTTGTATTAATCGTTATATTTAAGATAATAAAGTAAATATCATACCGTATCGGTGTTTTTATTATTAAACCTAGAACTGTAATTTTGAACAGGGGTTCTGAAAACAATTTATCTTGTGGTCTTAAATTAAATACCACTATTAGTACAGATAATCCCGAAGGCAGTAAAAAAACAAAAATCTGTTAAATTTCGTTTATTTATCAATTTCTGTATCCACAATAGATACATCAAATGTAGGCTTGGCATTCGAATACAAGAGAATATAATTTATTTACATTCACATCAATAGATTGAAATTGAACAATGTAAACGTAAAATTGAATCACTGAATGTCAATGTGCGCCTGTATTTCTGCGCCTTTCAACCAAAGTGAATCAATTTGGTAGAACCGTGTAATATTAGCATTACCAGAGTCTATTAGAATTTAGAGTCGTCACTTTTAAGTTTGACAAAAAGCACCACTCAATACAATCAAACTTCACAATAGAAACAAAATGCATATAAAAATACAACAATATTAAAATTATTATAGGTCCACCTTATAAAATATGTTTTTGTGATGAGTAAGAAAAATTATCTTTTACAAAAATAACTACTATAGTATTATTCACAATAGTTGGAAAAAAAACTTGTTCGATGTAACTAAATCATGTACTTAGGAATGTGAGAGAAGAATAATAATATATCATTATGATACAGAAATTATAAATACATTCAATGTATCATACATAAACCTAATTATGCTGCTGTTCTTACGTAATAAGTTATTATTACCAAATAAATTAATGGGCACGTGTGAGAGATCGAGCCACTCGACGAAGGGCCAACCCCGAGTATTCCTCATGAATATCAACGAGTGCTACATAGAACGAATGTTTCATAAATGCATTGAAGGATACAACCTGGACTCAATTTAGGGGACAGTTTAGATAGTACAGCGGTTGAAACGGAAGGTAAGAGTCTGGATTAAGTATAAAAGTAATTATATCTATACAGAACTATGCTATGGAAGTCTCATAGAGCGCACTGACAATCGCGCTTATAACTCGTCTCTGGTCGGCGTCTCCTCTTCTTCGTCGAATTCACTCTGTAAAGAGAAGGAAAGCATTAAACAGTTATTAACGCTTCGCTTCATACTCTGGGCAGATGATGACACTGTCGAATTGAGTAAATTTTGCAAGATATTTGTCTATACTAAAGACTATTATAAAGGGAAATAGTTTTTTTTTGTTTGTAAGGTATAAACAAAATAAGGTGTAACTAACACTTATGGATTGTAAAATCTGAGAATAAATGATTAATAATAAATAAAATCGAAAACTTCTGAACCGAATTAAAAAAAAACACTATTAGAAAGCTACATTCATCCTAAATAACAAGCTATATTTAATTTTGATCCCGATATTCCCTCAGGAACGGGTACCACGCGGGTGAAACCGCGGCCGGAGAGCCACTATTATAAAATAATTGTCAGTTTCAAATAATATAGTTCAGTAAAAATAAATTGCTGTAAATGGTTTGCGAGAACCGATTCCACATTTAAATTATGCTTTATTTTTTTGACTACATTGTTAGGCCTTTTTTATGTCAAGGTTTTATGGCATAACAATGTTTCATATTCGAAAGAATTATATCACTCTAATAGGTGAAATGAGAGTTAAACGATTGTGTTGAACTTACCACAGTAGGGCCGTCGGCAGGAGCGCCGTCAGTCTCCACGAACTTCGTGAGGCCGGCGAGTGTCCTCTCGCCGTTGTACTCACGCACCTGGGAAAAGGAACAAACATTAATTCTTGTACTCATTGGCAGAAACTGTAACATCACTTAGGCCTGGGAAAGGTCGGCCACTAGAATAGGGCTGTTTTTTTTTATTTAGCTGGTACCCTGACCGAAAGTGGCGCCCTCAGAGTTCTCATAAGTTGCTAATAGAAAAGGATTTTTATAAAACTTTACATGGACTTTTTAGGGACATGGACGCTACATTCCCTCATAGTCATTCGTAGAAGTAGATAGCTAATGTGTCAAAAACGGCCACTTTTAGCAGTTTTGCTAACTACTTCTAGCAGTGACTACAAGGGAATGTAATATCGTCTAAAAAAAGTATAATATTAACAAAAAAAATTAAAGAATTAGCATCACTTTTAAAACAGGTCTTACTTTATTCCACGTTTTGGAATAAGGGGTTTAAGGTTTGGAGTTTACAAAAGTGGACTTGATAGAACAAACTATAACTGACACAAATTTCACATAAACCTACTTGGACTTGGTGGTCATATCTTACGATTTGGCTTGGACTGTGAACCTGTTTCCTAAAGTTACCTGCCTGCCTAGCATGACCATCATTATATCACGCGATATGATATAGCACGTCATGCTGTCTTGCTTACACCTTAGTGGGGTAAGCAAGACAGCATGACGATCACAGCTATATCATATCGCGTGATAAAAGCCGCTCATGCTAGGCCGGCTGGTTGTCATCTAAGTCATCGGTTACAGTGGCACAATCTTTTCTGTTCCGGTGACAGCGGCGCTACGTACGTTTTTCTTTTTTTTGTAGCAATTTACCCGGCCCTGACTTCTAAGACCTTCAGCCGCCAGCAGCGCTATTTTTGGACATCAACATGACAGCAGAATGACATTTAAAAAAAACGCGATTGTTTCACATTTTGGCCATCGGAACAGAAAAGTTTGTGGCACTGTACACGCCAAGGAATTTATAAGTACTACGTACAACAGGAAGGTGCACTCCGTATTTTTGTGTATTTAAAAATACACTTTAACTTTAAGAGATAAGGTTTATATTTCAATACAAAATGTCAACGGTCCAGCTGAGACCGCAAGAACGAGGTGAGGGTGTCCCTTTCTCTAAAATTGCCAGCACTCTTAAATAAAACTTGTTATTTAAGAGTGCTGGCAATTCCTCAGTAGATTTATGGTTCACAACTTTCGTTATAAAAATTAAATTTCGTAAAATTTCCGCTTCGTATTACTTTTAGTCAATAGAAAACATCGCATATTAATTTAGGTATTACCGTATTAAGCATAAAAATGTATCAGGTCGTTTAAGTTTTTTATGGCTTATCCTAGAAAAGAATTTGAATGATAGATTTCAGAATGTTAAAGTAGCAACATTACAAGCCAAACGTTTTCTGACGTTTTCCGTCTTCGTTGTGTCAAGTTCGCAATTCGCTCGTCGCCGCCCGCCGCCCGTCGCGCATGTTCGTGGAAGCCGTAATGGGATGGAGTGAGATAAACTGACCTCGTTCTTACTATCTCATTAGGACCGTTTTTTAGCAGCAGTGCACCTTCCTGTTGTATTATAAATTCCTTGGTACACGTTAATTCTGGCGTCAGTTCAGTCTCCTGTCAGTTTTCTGTCATTCGAAACGGACTGACAAATATTATTTAGAATATTTAATTTTCATCAGTCCTGAGTCCTGACTATCAGTCTGTCAGTCTGAATGGTTACACGATAATTCTCTCGTCATTCTGACCAGAATGATGGACTGAACTGACGCCAGAATTAGCGTGTAACCGATGGCTTACGATTTAGCTTGGACTGTGAACCTGGGGCCTATTGCATAATGAAGTACAAGCTAATAGTATTAGCAATTTTGGTTGTAACTTCGCTAATACTATTACCTTGTACTTCATTATTCAATAGGCCCCTGTTTCTTAAAGTTACCTGGTTGTCCTTGGTGTACAGCTTGATAGTGGGGAAGGAGGTGATCTTGGTGTGCTCCAGCTCGTTGGCGGTGGCGTCGATCTTGGCGATCACCACATCTTCGTCCTTCTCGAAGTGCTCGCCCAGCTTGTCGTAGATGGGCACGAGTTGTTTGCAGTGCCCGCACCTGTCACACAAAATGTATTGGTAAATTGGAGTGGTGCTCTCACAGCATATAATTGAACTACCTTTCCATAAATTTAAATGTTACATTAAGCTAACTATTGTTTGAAAAGCGAATTTTCAAGATATTTGACTATTAGTTACTTTTTTTAACCATTAGTTCAAACTACGGATCAAAAAACTGGCCCTTAGACACGTGTTTTTTTTGTAAATACATAGTACATAATATGTATATACATTATAGAATACATAATATCCAAACAAATACATAATTATGTTCATGCACACAAATATTTGTCTTGTGCGGTCGAACCCACGACCTCTGGCGCAGAAGGTACACGTCCCTACGCCACATAGGTGATCGTAAGAATGTAACCTTCACGCTTTTCTTTCATTATGTCCTAGGTAAATAAAAGTTACTTGTTTTTACCAAGCCGGGGTAGTAACGGCACAATTTACATAATCATATCCAAGCCATCGGACAAAAGGACGTGGCTGACGCAATCTTCCATTATTTGCGGCTCACTGAATAACACATAACGAGACACACTTGCGCAAATAATCGGCAGTATTCACACTTTTCATAAACCGTAATGACATAAACTTGACATAGAAAGAAACTATGTTGTAGGTAAATCAAACATAATGTTATGCAATAGCAATTGTTCAAACAGAAATTTTTAATAAGATGTGTTGTTTAAAAATTGATTAGGTCCTTGTTCGCGTTGCTATACTGTAGTAATTTCGTGTGAGCAAATAAATATTGTGAAGTGTACCAAATCGCTGATAACGCGGGTGCCGGGTGGTCGCATTGTGAACTGATAAGGCTGTAGTATGTTTTCTTTTCTTGATGAATATCCCGCAGTTGAGTCTTAACATGACTCAGCCTATCGGTTTAAACATTACGTGTCCGTTAATTCATATTAATAATATTTCCATTTTGAAACTACACGTCATTAAATCGGTATTATATCTAGAAAATGTCTTAAAATAATATAAGTAACTAGCTGACCCAGCGCGACTTCGTTCCCGTGGCCCTACCCCCTACTCCACCCTACCCTACCCGTACTCTACCCCTACCCTACCCTACTTCTACTCTACCCCTACTTACCCCTCCTTCCCCTATTTTCTCGCCGTTAAAACCTTCCTTGGACTTCCACGAACATTTCGAGACCAAAATTAGCCAAATCGGTCCAGCCGTTCACGCGTGATGGCGTGACCAAGGGAAATAGGGATTCATTTTTATATATATAGATAATACTGAAAAGTTAGTTCGAAAACGCTTGAATCTCTTGAACTAGTATTTGCATTGCACTATTAATGTTGAAAAGAAGAAAGATTTAAGTTATAGACCACCATTTCTCAGCAACCAACTTTAAAATAGGGTGAAATCCGACACACAATTTTAATAATTTTTATTTCATTATTTTTAAATTACTCACAAACGTTTCTAAATAAATACCCATTATGCGTGTCAGATCCCAACTGCAGCTAACTAAAAAGAGGTGATGACCTTGAAAATTCTGAACAGATCTTCACAAGCTAAGAACAATCTCGATCACGTCAGCTTTCGAACAAAACAAACCGCATCAAAATTGTTCAGGACCTACGATGTCACAGACACATACACAGACACGAAAATATGTCCACGCGTAAGAGTACCATGTATTTATCCACGTATTCGTAGTCTTAAGAGCCCTATAACATCTCGACTGTGATTTTCGCGTAAAATGGCTAATTGGCGTTATTGATCTCAGAAACAAAAATACATTAACAATTTTGACTATTGAATAGTGCAGAATAGCTATTGGTATAGTTCGTAGCGGCCTCGCTTTTTGTAAATTTTGCTTAACTTTTTAATTACTTAAACCCAAAATTTCAGAGAAAGGTTTTCATAAAATGCGCGAAGGCACGCACCTGGATTGAACTACTGATCTAAAGAAATGAAATAAAAAAAAATATAATGATATCTCTTATAAAGTCGTTTAGATCGTAGCGGCGCCCCGGAATTTTGAAATATAATTGATTTAACATAGAAAAAATAGTCTTATTCTAAACAAAAAAACATAGAAAATCGCTTTAAGTTAACTGTGAATTTCTCCTGTCTACGATAGTATTATTGAGCAAAATTTGTACCCGAATAATTGTTACATTATGAGGAATAATTTGTAAGCATGAGTTTATATCCTACTTCAATAATAACAATAAATATAACTGCAAAATTACTATACAAAATGCGACGCACCGGGACGGCCATCCAAACTCTGTACTGCGCCTGCCCGATTTGTTATAGGACTCTTAACTTAACTCTAAACTCACCATGGCGCATAGAACTCCACGAGGACACTCTTTGTGTTGTCGAAGACGACCTCATCGAAGTTGGTGGCGACGAGCATCTTGACGGGCTTGGCGGCCCAGTCGGCCGGCAGCTCCTCGCTCAGCAGGTGCTGCTTCAGCTTGCCGTCGAAGAACGACTGGATGAACTCCTGTGACAACCATTTAGGGTTGAATTAGAAAGAGAATGTTTTACATAAGACTTACGATATTAACGCTTAAGTGGCCTGCGACGGGTCAGTCTTCTAAACAAACGTAATACCAAAATAATTTAAAATTTGAGCATGATTGAGCTGTGGCTGTACTTGTGATGTTATTTGGATTAAGAAAGTATTTATCTAGGTTTCTATTGAAATAAAAATCCAAAATATCTACCCAATAAAAAAATAATGCCAATTACTTTTTTTTTATACAAAACTGCAATTAGCATTTATTATTAACTAGCGGCCGCCCGCGGTTTCACCCGCGTGGTTCCCGTTCCCGTGGTAATATCGGGATAAAAAGTACATATAAACCTTCCTCTTGAATCACTCTATCTATTAAAAAAAAACGCATCAAAATCCGTTGCGTAGTTTCAAAGATTTAAGCATACAAAGGGACATAGGGACAGAGAAAGCGACTTTGTTTTATACTATGTAGTGATTGGGTAAGTATTTTGTTTACTTATTTTAATAGGGACCTTGATAAATGCTGTCGTAATCTGAATAACATCCCAAGTACAAAAAAATCATTTTTTTAAATTTATTTTGGTAATTACGTTTTTGTATTATGGGAGGCTCATTTATCGCCGGCATCTTAAGATTAAATTTGATACCTACCTAATGTTTTCTTAATTTTTTACTGTTTTAAAGCATACTTCAAATTCGGTAGTTATACGAATCGCAGTTAACCACACCTGTAGGCCTACTCTTAATTCAACAAAAAACGAAACTTCGTTGTATCCGTCCCTCTCACTCTTCGGGCATGACAGAATCGAGTGACAGCGGCGGGGCTATCGAAGTTACATTTTTCATTGGTAGGGCTTCTGTAATTCTACAGTTGTAACTAATAAGCAGTTATCACCGCCTTATTACAGAGATGTACGTACACAGCACAGTTACGATCGTCAAGTATTTCCTGTCAGTTCATCAATTAAGTTCGTTTCGTTTTATCGTCGTAAAAGAAAATATATGATACTCGTCACGTAGAAGTGAATCAAAAAGATAATAAGACTCTTGAGATAGGTATCTGCTCTAGTACTGTTTATTGCAATAGATATAGACTTTGTTACAAATTCATAGAGTTACGCCGGTATATATATATTTTTCAGAATTTTCTTATGCGTGTGTATAAAGAACCATAGCCTTTAATCAATTCGCGATGCTTGATTATGTTACAACTTTGCTTACGCTATGCCTCTCTCAATCGAAATACGCGTTTCTAATGCAGAAATAAGCCATAACAATTGCATAGTTGGTAATGATTAAACATACAATTTAATATATGTTTACGGTACCTAATTAAATTCGAAACAGTCTTCTGGTGATTTTAATAAAAAATGTTTAATTAATGGTAACTTGTATACGCCGGCGACTTCAGCTTTATATTTGTTCTGTGCTCCTTTCTGAGAAGTGTCAAACGATACCAGAACCAAAGGCTCTGCTTCGAAACGCAAAGTCCAAAACTTCGCTATTCCCTCTCACTCTCCAGTCATGGCAGCATCGAGTAAAAGGAGCGGGGCTAACGAAGTTTCGGAGTACAGTCCCAGAATTCTAGGTCAAAAACTTCGTGGTCTAAGGGCTCCCACACAAAACAGCGCTTCGAGCGGCGCGCCATGCCTGAAACCTAATTTTTCTGTCAAATATTTGACATGCATCGCATTTTTGTTTTGTGTGGGGTGTGCGCAATACAAACGCTTCCACAATTAATAGTAAATAATAAGTTTTTAGTAAAAAATTCATTTTTATGACAAGCTTTTTTGCTGGCTGTACTTTAATATTGTATTGTCATCTAAACCAAACCCGTATACAAAATTTCAGCTCCATCGGACACTGGGAAGTGGATCAAAATATCAAATTAAGCTTGCAAGATTTGTCCTCCACTAACTAACTAACAAGGCAAGTTGATAAAAAGCTTGTAAAAACTGTGAGATAACACTTCAATTAGGTACATATTAGAAGGCTAAACAAGTAGCTGCTATTTAATTTACAACATGTTATCAGTTAATTCGTTAATGTAATGGTAATTGATGCGATACTTAACTGTTTAGAAGTTTATTAACACATTACGCCTACTAATGACCTAACAATCGATTTTCATTGGATTTATAACCACTATAATTTTACTTGTATCCGCGTCTTACTATTGGCAGTTTGTTATTACTTCAATAATGAGCACACATTTCGCAAAAAGTTTCTTTAACTCTTACTTTATTTTGTATGTTAATTACATTTTATACACAGGACAGGATATCGTAAAATGTGTATCCTTTTTAATACTCGTAAAAGTTAAGCAATTAGAATCCTCACATTTTTAACTATAACTGGACCGTGATAGTAATCATGGTTCTAATTTTATTGTGACAACACAACATCCTTCAGTCGCTGAAAGTACCAATCGCAAAATACAACTAGCATGCACATACTATGTGAAGGTCATTTTTCAATTTGAAGACTGTATGAAATAAAACAGGGATTAAAAACCCTTGACGAGTTGTTTGCCGGTTCTTCTTCAAGGTCTTCCGCCGTAGAGTTTGCGAACCGATGGCGTAGCTTCTATCACGTTCATAAGTATTGTGTAATCACAATCTAAATTGAATAAACAAATTTGAATTTTGACGCCAGTCACAGCATGTCAAATTGTATTAAAACATTCTTAGTGCCTGTTGCACAATGTCCGATTAGGAGATACTTTTCAGTTTAATTGACAGTTTTGTATGGACTATCAGAGAATCGGCTAATTAAGAAAGGGAACATGTCACCTCTCTTCTCATTTAGGAACATTTATGGATTTCGGTTCTTTATGGCAAGACAGACATAACAGTGAAGAAACGGAATATGTAAGTACAATAGTTTAAAAAGTATAGGGCACCAAATTTTTACAGGACGGTAAAAAAAAGGAACATTTACAATTTTTAGAAATTTATTTGTTTTGTCTCCTGATAAATTTGCGAGCCATGACATGTTCCCTTTCTTAATTAACCGATTCTCTAAAGTAACAGCTGCTAATGAGAACTGACTTAGACATTGTGAAACAGGCCCTTAGCCTCCTCTCTTGGCGGGCGGCTTGGTTGTGACGCCAATATGCCAATGTCCGTACATTTGACTGGCGTCAGCCTGGAATAGAGCCCTTAAAAGTAAGTTTTAACGGATCTTACCTCAATAGCGTTGGCGGACAGTTCATCGTTGGCTGGTTTGTACTTGGCCATGTCTTGTTCCAGGGCGATGAGACGGGCAGACGGGACCTCGTCCTTCTTCATGCCGAAGAACTCAAGGATTCTATGCACAAATAAAAAACACATGAATAACAATAACATTGTCCTATTGAGTAGATATACCTACCTACTAGAAGTTTTAATGTCGTAGTATAGGATAGACCTGACTATAAACTTCTGAAGATTTGCATGCGTGTGCGTATATTTTTTTCAGCAGAAAGTAAAGGTGTTTACTGCCATGCCATACGTAATACAAAATTTACACTGGGACAATACTAGAGACAATCCACTAGGTCAGTACAATATTGGCATCATGTAAAACGATAGAGACAGTCTACATTGGATTGTCCTCACTCCTCAAGCCAGTAAACAATTAAGACAATGGCTTAGTGGATTATCTTAAGTATTGGCACGGTGTAAATGCTGCATAAGTGCGAAATGGTTTTAGAGGCTGTAGACTTAATAAACTTAACTTTGTAACTGTAAGTGACAATCATGTAAATGTTATAACCATGAATTAACCATTTGCTACTATATATACTATATATATGATAAGCTGTGAATATGCCCGTTTCATAAATTAAATAATTTGTCCCTGAAGTGCTTGCGTTTCTCATAGACTAGACTACACTAGTTACATTACAAGTAAATGTTGCTTAAATAACATTGTCTAAAGAAGAGGCCTATCTTCAGCAGTGGACTTATAATGGCTCATAATTTTATTTAAATACTTAATTTATTATTAAGCTTGGGGGTCAACAAAGCGTCCTCTAGGAAGACCCCAGATGCGTTGGTCGATAAAATAAAAAACAGCTGGGAAAACGCCTGAAAGAAACTCCAGGTCGCACAAAACCGCTACGTGTGGCGCATATGGAAGGAGGCCTACACCCGGAGGCTTGAAACAGGCTGAAAGAGAAGGAGAGAGATGACATACCTCTGGTGGTCATCCTCGTCGGTGTCGATGGAGACGCACATGATCCTGTCGCGGTAGTTCTTGCACACCGGCTTCAAATTGTCTAGGTACTTCTCGAAGTCACCGTTCTTCTACATAGGGAAAACAACGTGTTTAGCATTTTGTTATTATCTTTGATTAGTACGCCCGAATACTTGAACGTTTCTCAAATTAAAGATTACATTACCTACGTATTAACATGCGAAATAAACTGGAATCTAGGAAGCAACGAAAATGTTGAAGTTGAATTGTATTAAAAAATCATTTTGCTTGTTTGAAAATTAGTATAAGACACCATATTTGCAGCAAAAAATCCGTTGCGCCGAAACATTGATTTTTGAGGGCCTACTTTTCGCCCTAATACTTAAACTGCGAATACCAAATACCTAATACTGAAACTACTAAGAAACGCGTTTTTTTATATTTCTCAATTTGATTACCCAATATTTTAAAATTAGGAGCTCTCTTCTAACCTATAAAAAGTAAGTTTCGATATCAAAATCCTAATAAACATTTTCGCAAAATACAGGTTCTTTCTAATTAAATAAAAGTGCATAAAAAGCGGTTAAGGATCGATAAACGGTAAAAACCTATATAGACATACATATATCCGTAACGGGAGGTTGATGACCCGCGCGGGTCAATGCCTTCTCTAATGAACGATAGAACTTCTACTGTACTGTCGCGAGTATCTTAAACGAAACTTAAAGGGAAGTAATTAAATTATATGTAAGTAAGTACCGAAAAAATACAAAAATGCAGAGAAATTATGTGTAGGTAGTTAATTTGGGCAAAGAATTTCTTTAATAAACTTGAATTTTATGCTGTTGTATAATTCAATATTGTTAGTTAGGTAGTATAGGTATATTGCGAGTGTAATACTAAACTAACAAAATACGTTTATTAACTGAAAATATATCGTTTTACAATTAAATTGATATCCTATCTATCTTTAGTCAAAGATAATCATTTCCACAGAAGAATATATTGCAAATACGTGGTAAACACTTATATCTAACAGATTTCGCAAATATAAGTCAACAGTCGCAAGAATAGCTGTATTTTTTTCCGGTTATTGATTTCTATAAAAAATAAATCAATAACCGGAAAAAAACAGCAGATTATCTGCCAAATAATTACGATCCGCGCGTGCCATACAATTACCGTACAATTTTTTTTGGTCCTGATATGTGTCAGACAAGTAGGTCAGTAATGAACTTCCAATTTCGCGATACATTCTACAAGTCATTCCAGTTTCGTGACGACTGACGAGTACTTTCACAGTGAGTGAGTACGGCATTACTATCGCGTGGCGTGACCCGGTGTGAAACATTGAACTTTCACTACAGTACAGAGATGCAAATCTAGGAGGAGCTTTAAGCATTGAGAATGAGAATTAGATATCGCGTAACCTTTTGACCGCGCAATTTTCGAATATGCATATCCAAAAGAAAGACTTTCAAAATAACTTTGTAATATTTAATTGCAACTAGATTTCCGTATGCGGCGACTACACGACTTTATCCCGTGGGAATGTGATATTTTTCCGGCTAAAAAGTAGCCTATGTCACTCTCCAGCCCCAAAACAATCCCCATACCAAAAATCACGTCGATCCGTTGTTCCGTTTTGACGTGAAAGGTGGACAAACAAACAGACTTTTACATTATTAATATTATATAGTATGATTTAAAAAAAGTAGCTGCCATCGAAAGTTAAAGAGGCAGACTAGTTGATGCCAAATGGTATTAAATAATCAAGTAAATCTGTTTAAATCCCAATAGACACATAGGATTAACATATTTCTTTTTAAATAAATAAATAAAAATGTAATAATTTGTGAAATTAACTCAATAATGAATGATTACATTACCTTTGACAGGAACAACAGAAGGTGGTATTTGATCTGTCCACCGAAGATCTTGGAGGCAGTCTCATGGGAGAACTCAACAATCACAGGCATGCTTTGGACGAACACCCAGGTCTTGAAAAGTTCTTCGTCAAACTTCTCTGCGACATACTTGACTCGTGGCTCTTCAAACTGTTAGGCAGGAAATAAAAGCTTTCTTTTATTTATCTTCAAATATATGATGATGATGATGATATGGAGAACAATAGTTTTTGTTTCTTGTTAAATGCTGTATCAGTGGCTTTCATTGAACCATATCTTCAAATGTTATGCAATTTCAATAAAAGAAAAACAAGAAATAATGTGGTATGATAAAGTGAAGGAATTCTATGCATTGCATGATAATATTTTTTTTTATAATTTAAGCTGTTCAAATAATGTTAATGACATGAACAGGTTTCTACTACTAAAAGGTGATATCATGGTTATATTTGGAGTCAGTTGAAAGAACTATGTACATTCCTAGTAAAAATCCAATTTGTTTTATATTAATCATTTAAGTTTTACTACCAACATAATACTTGATTTTACTGCTTGCAAATTCAACATAGTGACTTATATTAACATTTTAATCATCAAGGTCATAAGGTCAATGTCATTTTATTATCTTTTATTATACTTATTTATTTATATTTTATTTCTTTTTAATACTTAGTTGCAATCTTTCTTAATATAATTATATAAGTACATAGGGTGAAGTAGGTATGCATAGTTTTTCACTATGAAATAAGCTTATTAAAAATATTAGATTACAACCCATCATTGACAAAATATTATTATACATACAGTTACTTCATGTTATCTAACCATGACTGGGGCAACAAACTTATTATCTAATGAGGATTCACTGTCAAAAATTATGCTTGCTCTTATCTATATACCTATATTATTAAGAGGATAATATGTATATTAGAAAGAGGAATAACTACAAAAGGTTAATTTATATTTATACACTATTATCTATTTTGAGGGTCTTTTATTGGATTAAATTAGGTTGAATTCTTGGAAAATAAGATCATAGAAATAGCTTTTTTCTTTCTTGCAATGACTTACTGATAAATGAAATATTAGAAAAAAAGGCCCATCCTCCAAGTAGCTCCGCCGGGAATCGAACCCAGGACCTTTCACTGTCCAGGCGGATGCTCTTGACTTGACCGCTGAGCTATGGAGTCGTCAAGGGAAGCGTCAAATCTTTCTAATACTTCTTACCCCCTGTGAGCCAGCGTTTATTGTGAATTGCATTGTGAATTGCATTGTGAATGCAAAAAAAGTAAAATTAATTTGACTTACTGATATCTTGCACTGTACTATAAGATGATTCATCATTATTCTTTGTACATGAGACAAAGAAGGTGTAGGGAAAAATAGTTTGCATACTTTGTTCATATTGATTACAATGTAGACAATTTTATTTTCATTACCAAGTAGTAATATGTACTCACGTTTTTGAACAGAATAACGTCTTCATCTTCAGCTTCCAATTCTTTGATGAGTTTTTCATCGCTGACAATAGCAAAGATCTGGTCATCAACAATAGTAGCCACTCCGAGGAACACCTTGGCCTTCTCAGACTCCTTATCAGTAAAGAAACCGAACACAACAACAGGGCTTGAAGCAGATAATTCTTTGGCCTGTTCAGCAGAAGTAACTTCAATAGCTGGAGGCCCAGTCTTCTTCTTAAGCCATGCTACAATATCGTCAGCCTGACGGCCCCCTGAAAAAAATATTTGAAATTAATCAATTATTTATAAACTTTAAACAAGCATGAACAAGCAGAACATTTGGTATGACTGATAAATGCATACTTTGTGAGTACTTATATTTTAAATACCTGTGTAATCAATAGGGTTGCTTTTCCTGAAGAATTTGAGTGTAGGGTAGCCCCTAACTCCGTAGTTTTCAGCGAGGTCTTGTTCTTGAGTCGCATCAACTTTGGCAAGCTTGATAGGAGATTCTTCCTCTAGAAGCTTGGTGGCGGCTTTGGCGTACTCCGGCGCGAGGGACTTGCAGTGGCCGCACCATGGTGCGTCTGTCGGGTAAATAAGAAATCCTTATGTCGGTACTTGTCGGCAAACATGGGTACCTACCACGCCGCCCGGCATGAGTTGAAAATGACGTGTCACCATTCGTCAAACAGAAAAGCATAGAAATGAAAGATTCAGATAAAACAATGACGAAACAGTGAATAAAAAAGACATAATATTGTTGGAAACTTACAGAATTCAACTAAGACGTGGTCGTTGCTCGAAATAACACCGTCAAAATTGCCTTTTGTTAGTACGAGAACATTTTCCTCTGTGGTGACATCGTCTCCGAGGGCGAAGCCCAGTAGAGCCAAGGTGGCAATTAATATAACACGCATTTTTATCTATTTAATTTGACTCTCAATAACTGAGCCTGCTCGGAAGACGAAACTCGACCAAATACCAATGCCGAAAAACGCCACTTCATTCACTCCGTCTCACTTTGACGTGGCAGCGTCGATCGTGTGTATGGCTGTGATTGGTGGATACTTTTATTTTTTTAGACAGAAAGGACAGATAAAAAAAGTTCAAGTTGCAGATAAAAAGTAAAATGTTTCAGTCAGTACAATATTTGGTATCGATTCTTCTCTATCTATACGCTTTTATTCTATATAACATATAACATGTCTATTTGTCTTGGTCTGGGTGTTTACTATGTATATTAAGTATGTATTTACAAACAAAAAGTATTTAAGTATATATTTATCCGTTATCAAGTTTCCATGATACAGTTTCGTAATGAAATTAAAATGGGGCTTAGATAATTGGTGTGAATGTAAGAAGTTATTTATTTATTTATTTATTTATTTATTCGATTTTGTACTTATTTGAAAGTGATTACCTTATTTGGCTTCGATTCTCCTCTATTAAAGCTTTTGTTCGATTTTGTACATTAATGAAAGTTGGTTTTAAAAACTTATTTGAAAGTAATTACCTATTCTATCTTGGATTTCATTCCTCTATAAATGCTTTTATTTTATTCGAATTTATTAGTGCCTGCCTGGCGTTTTACAAAATATCCCAACCACAGACAACACAGTAGAAAATGCTAGAAACCATTGGGCTAGAAACAGCTGATTTTGACATAAAATTTGTGATTTTGACATTGACAATTTCAATGAATCATTCATTTGTCAGTCGTCGTCGTGTTTGTTTATTTTTTCGAATTGCTAAACGAGAATCTCAATTTTCTTGAATTAAAGTAAGACACTAAATGCATTGGAATAAAGAAATATCATATTATAAGAGATGTTTCTCAAGGAAGGTGCAAGAAGTGTGAAAAAACTTGTTCATGAAAAAAGGTAATCATTGACAATAGAATTTGTTCAAATTACCTTATTGTATATAATACAAGCTAAATAGGTATATATATTATGAACCTAACATACACAAACTCTGACCAAAAGCTCTAAGTATTAGCAAAAATTTTGTTAGATAACAAAATGTTTCATTGATGGTCAATAAAAATTCTAAAAATATGTCAGTTTTAACACATCTCTGGTATTCTAATTACACATAGTTGTAATACTCTAATTCTGGCACACAATACAAATTTATTTTAGAAGATTTGAACTTGGCTTCTATCCAATTTTTATGGTTAAATTCTTCCTAGTACGTAGTAGTTATCGGTTCGGAAGAGTAGTTACAGTTAAAACTGCTCTGCGTATAAAATTTTATTTAAACAAGGTAAGCAAATGAATAACAAGCCTCCAATAGTTGTTGAAAATAAATCTTATTACATACTTAGGTAATTTAATACAATAATTAAAAAAGTTAATTACTAAACCCTATAAAAGAAATAAGAGCTGCTTATAAACATTTAATAACTGTAACAGTACCGGATTAAATTTATTGCTTTAGCAGTCATGGTATGAAATGTTTCATAACAAATCATTGGCAGTGTAGACATTTTTAAATAAGCAAAATTATTTAAAAGTAGATACCTTTATGCTATAGAGAAAGGATTTAAGATAAATTATAGTTAAGAAAAAAAATAAACTTCTTTCTACTTCTAGCTGGGGTTAGGTGGAATAATAACTAGGGTTATAATCATGTGTAGCCAACTGACTGTTCTATACAAAAAACAACTGTAAAAATTAAGTACAATATGCACAAAATAACTTGGAGGCCCTGAAGTTCGCAGAATACTGCACAAGCACAGTAGACGAATACAGGTGTGCCCGGGGTTAGTGCGCGGGCGGGAGCACGGCGTATCTCGTGTCTCACTCTGACGCGTAAGGATACGTCGCTGTGCTGATCCCTTGCACATTCTAGCTGCGCGAAATGTCACTTGCAGTTAACTTCCGAGACGCCAAGTTATTTTGCACATACTGTAAGTATCTCATTTTGCCACTGTGCTCAAATATGTGTGAAAGAAGTTTTATCACTTTTAGATGCCCGAGTTGACTGTGACTTCAGAAATATATGATGAATATGACTACAGATCTAAACAAACACCCAGCACCCTAGGAAGTAAGTAAACTTGAGTAGTAGGCTAATTAAGTAGGTAGATTTAAAAAGAACCAATGCATATACTTGAATATTTTATTAAGATAGAAGTATTGTTTACTAGTCTTGTTTTCATAATATTTTTAGCATATTATATTTTTACTTAATTGATTCATCATCATCCTCTCCTTATCCCAATTCTATTTGGGGTCAGGTCTGGGCAGTATGTCCTTGTCCTCCACTCCAGTCTGTTACCTGTCATCTCCTCATTCACTCCTCTCATTCATATCATTACACACAATCTATCTTATCTTCCTCTAACTCTCCATCCATTCATGTCCATCACCTTTCTAGGAACATGCCTATCATCCCTTCTCATAACATGTCCATACCAAGCCAAACGGTTTTCTTTCAACTTTTCTGTAACTGATGCCACTTTCAAACTTCCTCTCACATACTCATTTGTAATTTTGTCCCTTCCCATTACTCGACACATCCATCTCAGCTACATGCAATTTACTTTCATCCCTCTTTTTCATTGCCCAACATTCTGATCCATACATGACGGCAGGTCTTGTCATTCTTTTATTTTAATCAGCTGGTCACATGCAACACCTGTATAGATGTGAAGCTCGTTATTAACGAAAATAACCATGCGTTATTAACAGCATTTTTCGTTATTATTAACTGTTTTTTACTGTATTTTTGGGCTTTTATGCTAACAACCACCGGAGGTGGCGCTAATGGCTTGATTTGCTAGTTATTTGTTTGTGAGTTCCTTCCGCGACGATATGCCAGCTTGTTGATCGGTGAAGAGGAGAGGGGAGGTGGATCTCTTCCCGTCTCGCCTCTCCCTTCTATTTCGAGTACCTACCTACGTTGGGTAGGTATATCGATAATAATAATTTTCAGAAAAAATGTTTTATAAAAATGACGATATCTCGAAAACGGTTCGTCGCATCGCTCGTAACTAAAATATAACGAAATTTTTGATCCCCTTAAGAACCTCGGAGGTAGATGAGAGGCATCCGAAGATCTAAAAAAAATTTTTTTAGAGTTAGTTGGAAGTCACTCTATTTTCCTTATAAATTTAGAACTTTGTTTAAATGCAAAAAACAAGCGGAGGACGGGGGTCACATAACATAACTGGAAAAAAGCGAAAAACAGCGACCTCTTTTTAGTTCCTAGTCGGATAATCTAACCGTCATTAACTGCATTCTATGTGTTATTATAAACAGGGTTTTTACATCTATAAACACCTGTGACCTTGTACTCAATTTATTATGGTGCAATAATCCTAGTAACTGTGCCCTATTTAAATTAAATAATTATTAGTAAAACATAATGTTGACAACCTCCGTTGCCGTTGCGGTACGTGGTGTACGTACCGGTTTTCAAGGCGACGCTATCTACGAGGTCCCGGGTTCAATTCCCGGTCGGATCACGAGCCCTGCTTCCTGGCGATGCGACGTGTCCTGCCCACACCCACTTCAACCTCTTGGTCACAAATTATATAGACTAGTACAGATAGGAATCAAGCCTTATAGCGGCCGTTTGTTAGTGAATGACGGACCCCGATTAGATTTTGACAACATAGTGCTGCCAGAACTATCGACCCTTGATTCGTTATCGATAGTTGTGCAAATCATCGACGTTTGGTACAACCCTAGTAATATACTATTTTAAATACTGCTCAAATAAAAAACACATTTGATGAAAGAAGGCATTTATTACTTGACATTATAATTTTATCAAATACAAAGTACATAAGTATAAGTTGAGATTTATACAAGACAAAGAATGAGAGTAATGAAATTACTTACTAAATTGACTTAATAGATAAACTAAGAAATATAAATACTTTATCAGCCACAATAAAAATTAAACTGCTTGCAAATATTTTTTACGCACAAATGCTAATGCTATTTTTCCTAGTAGTATTATTTAGTATCTGCCATTTCATTATTTACTGTTAATATCACTTTCAATGCAAGACGCAATAACCTAACTCTAATAGTTAAACATTTAATGCAGTAAGTAATCAATATAGGAACTAACAGACTGCTGTTGAAAATTACTGAATTTGCACCATAATTCTGATTTGATAACTTATTACCGCAAGAATAGGTAGACACGGGCATCTTCGCAGCACTCCACGAACCTCGTTGAGACTCAAGTTATCTGAAAAGATTAGATTTGGTTAGTATAGATTCTACATATTGTTACTATAATCTGCCATAACATTTTATAAACAAATAAGTGATAGTTGAACTGAAAAGTTTGTAAATCAAGAAAGAGTAGTGTGTATAAAGCACATTTTGTTTGTTGTGCCGCTATGCACAAGTTATAGATAATTAATGTTTATAGTTAATAACTGTTATTAAGTAGATAAGCTTTGTACATAAACTGATGAGAGGTAGTATATATAATTAAGAAAGATCTAAGATAGTAGGTAGCAGTAACAGTTATAACATAGTCATAAGACAATCACAATAAACCATCATTCGTACCGACAACAATCATATATTATCCCACCGGTACATTTATTATAATTCTGTTCTGTTTGTCAGAATCAGAAATATGAATTTGATGATAAGGCATTTTAAATGTTTTGACAAAGTTATTGAATTACTTACACTGTTATTTTCTCTTGACTTGGTATTAACAACTTCACGAAATTGAAACTTGTTAAATGTGACAATTGATTATTTAATTAATCCCAAGTCATCTACTGTGCTTTATCATTATCACCATATGACTTCTAAATGTATATTGAAATAAGGTATTAGGAAGGTTTTTTTAACAAAACTAATCAATAATTAATTACACATACCTACTTACATTCATATAAAAATAATAAACAAACATTACCTACCTTTCATTCATAACTTCTTCTTCAACATGTCAATGACAAGTACAAAATCATATGTTGTTGGCCCAAAACTGTGCCACTCTCACCGCGTTATCTGCAGCCAACAAGAGATCCTCACGCGTGCAGGTGTCCGGGCATAAAGAGCAATCAATGAAGTGGGCCATGGTCTGTGGAGTGTAACCACACCTGCACGCGAGATCCGTGTTACTGGTGAAGCCCCACCTGGACAGGTTGTCTTTACTTCGACCAACTTGGGTACGGAGTCTATTTAAAGATCTCCATAATGATCTGGGAAGTTCAAGGCCAGGAGGGAGCTTTTCCTGGATGAGCACATATGGGTGTGAAAGGGTAGAAGACTTTTCCCACAGTTTAACTTTGGTTAAAGAGGCCTCCGTGGTGCCAGGAATGACGCACTTGTAAAAACTATTGCGACTTTAGCCTTTGATAAATTTCATAACTTTCTGAGAAACCGAATCTTCTTTACTTCGGTTAAGTTGTGAACTGTATTTTCCTTTGTTTTGGTTAGTTTTAAGAAATACAATGTTGCCTCTTGGAATTACCTAAAACAACAAAACTAAAATTTAGGTTATTGTAATAAATAATTGATACATAAAACTACGTAAATAGATTTACTTACGTGTACCGAAGGCATCTTCGAATAATGTATCCATATTTCTGTAAAGAAATATCTGAGGAAAAGTGGAAAAACATATAAAGAATACTAGAAAACCGAAATGAGTAAAAAAACACAAACTAAATAAACATCATCTTGAAATTCTTGAAAAACGTGACAGCCTTAATTTTAGCCAATGGGGGCACCCCAACAAAATGGCGGTCTTAATTATAGCCAATGAATGGGTATCGGGGCTACCGGCCACTAAGTTTTGACCTATTCTATGGGTGATTCCAACGCCTGCTCTTGGTACAATAGGCGCAAAATAACTTGGCGGCTCGGAAGTTAACTGCAAGTGACATTTCGCGCAGCTCGAATGTGCGAGGGAACAGCACAGCGACGTATCCGTACGCGTCAGAGTGAGACAAGAGACACGCCGTGCTTCCGCCCGCGCACCAACCCCGGGCACACCTGTATTCGTCTACTGCGCAGTGTTCCGCGCGAACTTCCGAGCCGCCAAGTTATGTTGCGTCCATTGTAACATGTAACTTTGCTCTGGTGTCTTAGCCAGCCTTGTCCTGTGCTACTGACAAACATAATATTAGTTATTTTCTTACGAGATTTCCTTTTAAAATTTCAGATGCCATCTCAGAATTCCCCTTCCTACTGCCAACAAGTGATACAAGCGCAAAATTCGATGATGATGACGACTTGGATATTGAAAGGCCACAAAAGGAAATTATAAGAATAGGTATAATTTTCATTCAGTTATTTTGAACAGCAAATTTTTTGTTATACACGACTGCCGAAAGACAAGAATGTAATGTGTTTAGGGTTAATGTATGTATGTGTGTACTTACTGACTGTGTATGTATGTGAGTTTCTTTATTCCACCATTTCCACCATAACTTTTGAAACGGATTTTAATGTATGAGGATCATTAGAAACGTTATGTCATCTCGAGTAACACTGGCTATATATTTTTTTAAATAGCAATATGGGTCTCAGGCCTCGACGAGTACATTTCAGAAATATATAATTTGTATACATACTTACATAATGAGTATGACTAAAGAGAAAAAAATTAAACTAATAATTAAAAAACACGACTGCCAAAATCGAAAAAAAGTAAAATAAAATAAAAACAAGCTATCATTGCGCTCGGGAGACCTTTTAAATTAAAGTATTCCACAACATGGTACCCCGACTGCATTTATATATTTACTAACAATTTAATATCACCACAATAACCTAAAATATCACCTAAAGAAAAACTTAAAAACTAGTTTTACAAAGACGGCCTTATCCGCCGCAGTGGAGATGCAACTTTAACGGCCCTATCCCATTAGTATTTAGGACAACAAAATGTAGGTACCTCACCTGGAGACCGATTAGTATCATCTTTGTATGCCCAGAAAGTATGGAATCACCCGCTGGCGCAACCCGCGCAACCATAGTGTTCTAATAAGATCAACCCAATGCCTCTGCGGGTCGACCACACACACTAACAATGCAGTAGGGCTAGCACAACTACTTAGCGCGCGACTCGAGTGAGAAAAAGTCGCGGGCACTTTCGACCAATCAGGGGGTCTACCGGCAAAAAAATATGAATATGGACATGGGCTTCATTTGACACTTGAAGCCCATATTTTGTGCTTATATGGGCATAATATGGGCTTCAAATGAAGCCCATGTCCATACCTATATTTTTAGCCGGTACAGGGGCTGATCGCTCGTATAGATAGTACCAGTACCGTACCAGGGAGCTACCGGCTAAAAAATATGGATATGGGTATGGGCTTCAATCAACTGTCATTTGAATTCCTTATTTTGATAGATTTTGCTGCTTTGTTCTGTTGAACGTTGCTAGCTAGCTATCGTTATACCCAAAGTCACAAAACAAGGAACTGATCGTGGCTATTTTTTTATAAACTTAAAGTTCCAAAAACGTATGAAGTTCATATCCATAAAGTTACGCGGTAGCCCCCTTGCTTGCATGCCCATTATGCCCGTACCCCTGTTTCGAGGGGGACCTGCGAGACGCGACTGCTCGGGCCGTTAACACCGCTGCCTACTGGGCATCATCATTGTGAGCTCGGAACCACACGACTCGAAAGAAGAATTATATAAGGCAACTCTTTAATTAGTCCTGCCGGCCTAGCATGAGCGGCTTATAACACGCGATATGATATAGCACGTCATGCTGTCTTGCTTACCCCACTAAGCTGTAAGCAAGACATCAATTTTTATAGAAGCATTACTAAGAGGAAAAATATACCCATATAATTTATTAAATTAATGTATTTTTTGTAATTATTATGCAGATTTTTTATTAAGTATCGATTTTTATATGTAATTTATAATTGTTTTTGACCGACAAGGTTTTTATGAATGCTGAACACGCCTGTCATTGGCGTACACATCCAGATTTGTGTTATTGACGTATGATGTTTTTATTGTTAATTTAATGTGTATGCTGTTGGTGTGTCATATAAATAAATATAAATAGGGAGTAGAGTTCGTTACCTAAACCAATAAGAATAATTGCACTACGAAAATAGCTCTTACTACATACGCGGTAAGGACGAACTCAAGGTGAAAATAAAGCTTGATGTGCTAGTATTATACAGTGTTACTCTTTCACGCAAAAACTACTGAACGGATCTGGATGAAATTTGCAACAGAGATAGATTATCGGCTGGAATAACACATATATATTATAGTACTTTTTATCCCGATATTCCCTCGGCATCAGCAACCACGCGGGTGAAACCGCGGATGGGCGCTAGTTAATAATAATTTATATCCAACATTCTTATAGTTAAGATTTATTATCACTGAATTCCAGTTTTTGACTGTTGATTTTCAGAACATAGTTCGAAGACAAAATTGGCGTTGGTCGGCTTGCAAGTATGGAGGGGAGCCTTCCTGCTGGGCGACTTGCTTATCCACTTAGGGGTCAGCGGGAAGCTCACCGGGAAGACTGTTATGGAGCTAGGAGCTGGCACAGGGCTGACGAGCTTCGTCGCTGCTTTGTATGCCAAGAAAGTTATATGCACCGGTAAGCAAAAATAGATCTTATCGTGATTGAACTTAAGTCTAGCCTAGTAACCTTGCTGGGCGACCTGCTTTAGGGGTTTAATTAGGGGTCAGCGGAATGCTAACCGGCAAGACTGTAATGGAACTAGGCGCTGGAACAGGGTTTACGAGCATCGCCGCCGTGTGTATCCCAAGAAAGGTATATGCACCGGTAAGGAATAATAGATCTTATCACAGTTGTGTTAAAGTTGAAAGCTAAATTGGCGGTCGGCTTGCAAGTATGGAGGGGAGCCTTCCTGCTGGGCGACTTGCTTATCCACTTAGGGGTCAGCGGGAAGCTAACCGGGAAGACTGTTATGGAGCTAAGAGCTGACATAGGACTGACGAGCTTCGTCGCTGCTTGTATGCCAAGAAAGTTTCATGCACAGCACAGGTAAGCAAAAATAGATTTTATTATAGTTGTATTAAAGTTGATAGTTAAATTGGCGGTAGACTTGCAAGTATGCAGGGGAGCCTTCCTGCTGGGCGACTTGCTCATCCACTTAGGGGTCAGCGGGAACCTAACCGGGAAGACTGTTATGGAGCTAGGAGCTGGCACAGGGCTGACGAGCTTCGTCGCCGCTTTGTATGCCAAGAAAGTTATATGCACGGGTAAGCAAAAATAGATCTTATCTTGATTGGATTAAAGTTGAAAACTTAATTGGAGTTAGTCTAAGTAAGTCTTGACTAGTAACCTTGCTGGGTGACCAGCTTTCCAATTAGGGGTCAGCGCGTCAGCGGAATGCTAACCGGGAAGACTGTAATGGAACTAGGGGCTCGAACAGGGCTTATACGAGCTCCGTCGCCGCTTTGTATCCCAAGAAATACGAGTATACACCGGTATAAGGAATAATAGATTTTATTATAGTTGTATTAAAGTTGAAAGCTAAATTGGCGGTAGACTTGCAAGTATGGCAGGGACCCTTCCTGCTGGGCAACCTGTTTATTCAGTTACGTTACGGGTCAGTGGGAAGCTCACCGGGAAGACTTATGGAGCTAGGCCTGGTACTGGGCTGACGAGAAGACGATTTGTATCAAGAAAGATTAAGAGAAATTATTGGCATTTGTATTATGCACTGGTTAGAGTGACTTTCTTACTGGGTGTCGGAAGCCGGTAATGGAGCTAGGGGCTGGAAAAGCGCTACGAGCTTCGTCGCCTCTTTGTATGCCAAGAAAGTAATATGCACTGGTGACGAAAAATAGATCTTAGCTTGATTGAATTAAAGTTGAAAGCTAAATTCTGGTTAGTCGGTTGCGATTGGAGTGGTAGGTACTTTCTTGCTGGGCGGCTTGCTTATCTACTTAGAGCTCAGCGGGAAGCTAACCGTGAAGAATTTTGAGCCTTGCCTCCTTGCAGGTTGACTGGTAGAAATTGCTCAAGGCATTACTTAAGAATGTGAATTATACCAAAAAATACTCTTATCGATTTTGAACTAATCTTAAAATCATTTATAAAAAAAATGCATGTTTTGTACGTATGATGTTTTCACTATCCCCATCTATCATGCTGTACTAAAGGAATGGGTCTTGTATATAGGTACAAGGAGCGTGGCTCAAACCTCCATAGGGTGCACGAAAATAGCGGAGACTGCTCTTCAGAGGGTGTCTTTAATTTATGAAGTCAAAATATACTTGACATTTTTTGCGGAAGTAAGCTACCTACATAATATCTTTTTTTTCACATTGAGAGGGACTTCCGCCAAGTGACGCTTAATTCAATAAAAAAAAAACAAAAAGTTCAATCTGCATGCGAACCGGCAGGCAGGCATTATATTACCGATCTTAAAGTGACAGTCGCAATCGCGACAATTAACAATTAATCGCTACCAAAACTCACATTCGTATTACAGAACGTAGATCGCTACGATAGAGCGCCACACAAGCGAGCGATTGATGATCTAAAATTGCATGAAAGCGCTTCAAATTGTACCGACCGATCGCAAACAAGCTACTTCCTTTTATCTTACGTACCTTCTCAATATGCACTCTTGCTTTCAGATTTAGATATGGGAGGTATTCTAGATCTCATCAGGTTAAACGCCGAATATAATGCCAAGTTCGTCAAGTCGGAGTTCAAAGTAATGCCACTAAACTTCAAGGAAACCTGGAGTCAAGAACTGACGAACGAAATTAAAAGTGTCGACATTGTGATAGCTGCTGACGGTATGTTTATTCATGTATTTTAAAATACAGTATTTTTACTTGTGTCTTTGTAGCGATACAGTTGCATAGTAAATTTGATATTCTACAGATGTTTTATCTGACGAGCGCGGGTGAGCCACGCGTGTGAGCTTCGCCTGCGTAAGCAAGCTCGGAGCCTTCGATCATATAAACCCTAGATACAGCGTAAACGCACAGAAAGTGAAGCCGCCAACGAATGCTCTATTCGAAAGGGAGCATTAGATAGCTCTCAGTAGTCATTTGACCGCCCGGCGAAACGATGCCTAGATGTGCTGAGAAGATGCGCAAAAACAATTCGAAAAAAGGAAAAAGAGACGAAATATCATATTTTCAGTCAGTATTGAACGTAAATATAATTGCACAATTAATTTAAAGTCAAACATGTACTGAAACTATCATAATTTTATTATTTATACTAAAATATTGCAATATTCCTAGCCGCGCAACCGTTTTTTCTATTTGCGTTAGTAAGACAGAGATGCAGACATGACGAAATACGATTCGCTGTTCTAGCGTCGGCCGATCATCTGAGCTTTCCATGTAATAAGATCGTAAGTACTACCATACCATGCCGACCGAATTTAAATCCAATTACTGTTGCTTAGGGTCGAATATCAAATGTGGTGACGGCAGTATTCGGAATCGAAATATCTATAGTATAACTACTAATGACAGCGACTGTTGCAATCACTTTTTCAAGTACATTTAGTATGGAATTGTGTATCTGTGGTTTATATGATCGAAGCTCGGAGCGCTCAGTTTTGGCCGATTTCGCCGGCCCACGCACACAGGAGCGCGTGTCTATACGCATTACAACTACAAGTATCTATGGCTCACCCGCGCGCGTGAGATAAAACAACTGTAACTGTATCGTAGATCGTACCGCCCCTCGCCCACGTAGTAAATTACCACAGTAAAGAAGAAAGAAGTTAGAACCAGAAAGTGGAATGAGCAAGCGTAGAGTCAAAACTATCTGTGGCACAGAAGTCATTCAATATTGTAATATGACAAAGTTATATCTTGTGTACATATTATTGTTAGTGACTGTACACATATGCGACCAAGGTTCAAAAGTTCCACTGTTTCCTCATGGACCCATTAATTTGTCCCATTATTCCTCGTGGACCCACTGAGTGATACCCGGCTCGTTCGGGTCACTTAATCTGGCGCTCTAGTGGGACCACGAGGAAGACTTATTAAGAACAAAAAATGATCGTAAGGGCGTTTACACATTATGACGCAGCAGCAGCGTTTTTCGCCGCCGGGGGGTGGCAGGATCCGCAGGCCTATGTGCCGCACCGCCGCGGTATATAGACTCGCCGCCGCCGCCGCCGCCGGCGTCGTGTATAAGGCTCCATACAAATCCAAAGGGGACTACTGCAGCGGTGCTTAATGTGTAAACGCTCTAACACTGTGTACAATAATAATGTGCAATTTATTTTCGTTGGCCGACACTCACTTTTTTGGGCCATTTTGACTACGGTCTCCTTTGCCAAACTAGTAACGGTCTCCACAAAAATCTCTTTTCCATTTCAGTAATCTACGACGACGACGTCACCGCTGCATTCGTAGACACGATACAAAAGATATTAAACTCCACTCCTCCCAAGACACTGTATATGGTTCTGGAGAAGCGGTACGTGTTCACAATCGAACACATGGACTCTGTGGCGCCTTGCTACGAGACATTCCTCTCCTTGCTCGACAAGGTCAAGACAGGCGACGCCCATGCCACCTGGACGGTCCAACAACTTCCAATCGACTTCCCAAAATACTTCACTTACGACCGCGTCAAAGAACTAGTCCTATGGAAAATCTCATCAAAACCCAACCTATAAAAGACATAACTCTGTGATACTTAATTAAATTAGTTTATAAAAAACTAAAGTATTTTATTGAATGAAAAAGGGCTTGTAAAATAATCTTATATTTCAATTTGGTTTACTTGATTTAACACTATTACCTAGATACATGTAAGCCGACCAATTTTTTTTGAGTTTTCAATAAATAAAATGAGACAAACACAAAACTTAATAATAATTTAACGTAGTACAAGATGTAAATGTCGTCTAATCTCGCAGAATCTTTACTGGCTCACCTTTATCACTAAGGACTTTATAATCTAGACTTAAAATTATTTCTGCGTGGGCCAAAATTCGTTGTACTTGGTGAGGAAGGTTTTCCTCAGTTCTGAGTTTCTGGCTTGTTGGTCTTTCTCCTTGCTGAGGGTCTCAACGCTCTGGCCTACGCAGAGGTCCCCGCTGAAGTGGATGATCACGACTTGAGTGTTGAACGTCACGTTTTTGTCTGGATTCTGCTTTGTGTAATTCGTCTGCGGACTGAAATCCATAGGGAACGGCAGTGTCAGTTCTTCTGCTAGAAGCAAACGAAAAGGAAGGCATAAAAAATGTTATGTAAGGTAACTTGTGCTGAATTGACTGTAATGTGCTGTTGTTTAAAAGAGATCAAAAGCTTTTGATGTCTAATAATAGCTGATGTAGCAAAATATACAGAGCGTCCCAAAACTATGCCACATGGAGGGAAAGTACCTTAAATACTAAAGATATAAAATTTTACTGAAAGGAGACTTCATTTTTATTTTAAAAAGAAAACGAACTGAATTCAAAGAATTTTAAATAATCACCTGTCTGAACTAGGAATAATTTAATATAACTTTATCACACTTCATGATAATTGCTCCAATCTTCACTCATTAGTAATACATTAAAATGTTAAAGGTTTGAGCACGACAGTTACAGAAAAGGCTATCCATAACGCTGCACAAACTTGTTATTCAACACTAAATGTTAAATTTCGTAGTCATCCTTTAATTTAAGATGCTATGTTACTTAGAAGAAATGCTTCGGTATAATCGAGCCTTTCGATCGGTACAATTAAATTAGAGAAATATTTTTTTTATATTCAGTGGGTTCGATTCCCAGTTCAGACAGGTGATTATTTTAAATTCCTTGAATGCAGTTCGTTTTCTTTTTAAAATAAAAATGAAGTCTCCTTTCAGTAAAATTTTATATCTTCAGTATTCAAGGTACTTTCCCTCCATGTGACATAGTTTTGGGACGCCCTGTATATACCTATCCATAGACCATCTATCATAAAGTAAAACTATGCCTACTGCTCGAAGGACCAGGAGCTGAACTCTGAAACGCAAATCCGAAACTTCGGTTAGCCCCGTCCCTTTTACTCGATTCAGTCATGAATGGAGAGTGAGAGTGTCGGGTAGATATAACGATTGCGTTTCAGAGTAGGCCCTCAGGTTATTAGTGGACATTGATGTTAGTCAACTAGCCCAAAAAACTGGTCCACATTGGATTGCCTCTGTTGAAAGTGGTCACGATAAACTCTACACAAATCATTTAATTTGTCATGCTACAGGGGCTAGGTTGCGGGTTGCGGTCGTCACACTTTTTATAATCTCTCTTATAATAATGGTGGCACTTCACATCGCTACTCGATATTCTAATTCCGAGGAATTATTTGCCAAATATTCGATTTCAAGTCTGAATGACAAGATCGCACCCTACACACCACACACCGTCTCATGAACAGCGAATATGCCAAACATTCACGAATGTTTGCTATGTGGCTATAGTCTTTTTTGTTGTGTTCCCAAAACCCGATTTTCGAGCATGTATTCGTTTATTTATAGTTTGGTGAACATTTACCAATATAGACAATAATAGAACCTTTTTACATCGTCGTATTTGGGCAAGCCCGACGAATTGGTACGAGAATACGAATGTCGATGTGAAGTGCATTTTTGTACTGATGTGCGGAATACTTGTCGGGGCTCTGCACGGAGTCGCCCGTGCACTCGGGCCCGCAGCGGCCGTCCTTCAGGATGCCGCGAATCGTCGCCAGCTTGCTGAGCGCCATCTAGCTGCTGTTCTGATCGTTCTTGTGATTGGTAATTATTGTACATAGTAATAAATAATGTTAGTACTGACGTGTGGAGTACTCGTCGGGGCTCTGCACGGAGTCGCCCGTGCACTCGGGCCCGCAGCGGCCGTCCTTCAGGATGCCGCGAATCGTCGTCAGCTTGCTGAGCGCCATCTAGCTGCTGTTCTGATCGTTCTTGTGATTGGTAATTATTGTACATAGTAATAAATAATGTTAGTACTGACGTGTGGAGTACTCGTCGGGGCTCTGCACGGAGTCGCCCGTGCACTCGGGCCCGCAGCGGCCGTCCTTCAGGATGCCGCGAATCGTCGTCAGCTTGCTGAGCGCCATCTAGCTGCTGTTCTGATCGTTCTTGTGATTGGTAATTATTGTACATAGTAATAAATAATGTTAGTACTGACGTGTGGAGTACTCGTCGGGGCTCTGCACGGAGTCGCCCGTGCACTCGGGCCCGCAGCGGCCGTCCTTCAGGATGCCGCGAATCGTCGTCAGCTTGCTGAGCGCCATCTAGCTGCTGTTCTGATCGTTCTTGTGATTGGTAATTATTGTACATAGTAATAAATAATGTTAGTACTGACGTGTGGAGTACTCGTCGGGGCTCTGCACGGAGTCGCCCGTACACTCGGGCCCGCAGCGGCCGTCCTTCAGGATGCCGCGCATCGTCGTCAACTTGCTGAGCGTCTTTTCGCTCAGCTTGCTGTTCTGGTCGTTCTTGTGCTTGTCTATATTTCGGAGGAACTTCTTCATCTGGAATGTAGTTGGACGTTTATTTATTGAAATTGTTCTCGCCCAGTTATTTGTCAGTCAATCAGTGCTCGATATTTTTCGAAGTGTAGGTACTTACAAACTAATCGTTAATCTAATCACGTAGGAACCTACTTAGTTAGCTACTTAATTTCAAGTTCTCTTACTAGGCTAGACTGGTGTTACACGCAAGAAAGACGATTATTCATTTTACAACTGGTAGAGATTGGCTGTAGGTACTACCTATGTAGGTATTATGTAATACCAAATCAAAATATAATTACCGTTTTAGATATTTTTTTGGGTGGATCTGGGTACGACATCTTCGGTTCTCCTGGATTGCTTCCGACTACATACATCGTGCTCTTGGGTATGTCGAAATCCGAGTAGCCAGCCGCTTGTGTCTCGACAAGTTCCTTCTGCCGCCCAGACTGTGTCGATGACTTGCTGTTCATGGGCACATACCCCGACTTGGCGGCATTCTCAGATTGGCACTTTGGCATGACAGTCTTATTCTTGCTCCTATGCTTCCTCTGCACAGGCGAATCGTCCTCGTTTGACAGACTTTCCTCCGACGTCGAAGGAAACACTTCGTTCAGGCTCAAGACCTCCACGTGGCACTCCTCAAGGTTCAGCGGATTCTCAATGTCAGCCACTTGACATAGTTGATCGGTTGAATGGATACTGATAAACGATTTCTGTCCGGAACATAAAGACGACTCCTCTTCGCCGGAGGAAGATGTTTTCTTCGATACAGTAACTGCAAGCAAATGTTGTTTTTATGTCAAGAAAAATAACTTAATACGTTGCAGGGGTACTTACCAGCATATGTGCAGGCTTCAGCAGGATTGTAACTTACTGCTCCCTCTACGGAAAGCAAACAAATTCCTACAGTAGATACATTCAGTAACTTAAAATTGTTGTTATCAAGATACTATTGCTAGCTATACCTACTGTACCTTCGTCGTCATTTCTTTGGGTGGGTTGTGCGTCTATTTTAGTTTTATCGGTTAATTTGTAGTTGTTCTTCGAGTGTGACATTTTAACAACAAATTTCAGTTTGTGAACTTTGTCAAATGGCTTTCCATTTTTCTCTTTACAATGTTGCCTTGACAATTCTAATTTTGATATTCACGTCAAACAGTTTCAATTTTTTAAGCCAACTGCTTTTTGACTTTTTGTTTTTCTTGTAATAAGTTGTGGCTTTGGGAATTATTTTTCAAAATCGTCAAAGCTGCCTATGTCTATATGCTATGTCTTTGAATGTTCATTTGCCTCCCTCTACGAATGTTTCTATTTTAGTACCTACTTGGGTACATAAAGTACATATACAGACCAATATGGATAATACGAACTATAAAAAAAGAAAGGTATAACCTAGGTAGTCTAGGTACCTACTTTGAAAGGCTAGACGGAGCAGTGAGTAGCGATAGTAGCAAGTAGCTGCCTTAAGGCTGATTATATTTGCATAACTACAGTAGCGAGTTAAGAAATCAGTCAGTTAAGTTGTAAGTAGCGTCCAAACGCATAGGCGAGTAAGTAGTCATAAGTTGCCGTTCGAGAAGAAGTGTCCGCTCCGCGACGAAGACAACAGTTGTAGGTTATTTTACTACGCTTCGGGGTGCGGAAGACGCACGGGTGGGGTGGACTTGCACTTGACTTGCCGAAAAAATAGAACCTCATCCTATTCTCTCTAATTCAGCAAACTATATTAACGAGAATTTTACTAATATAGGCAAAGATCTAGCTGAGAGTATTCTGTCCCATACCTCTGAAAATGTTATTACTAACTATCTTAACACACTTCCTGACCAACTTCAATCCATGGCCTTACTAGATACTGATCCCGACGAAATCAACTCTATAATAATGAATTTAAGATCTGAAAGTGCTCCAGGTTGGGATAATATTTCAACTTATTATCTGAAACTAATAAGACATGAGATTGTTCCGGTTTTGAGTCATTTCTTTAACCTGTGCTTTAAAACAGGCATTTTTCCTGCTCTTTTGAAACTATCGATTATTACTCCGGTTTACAAGGGTGGGGCCAGAAATGACTTGAATAACTATCGACCTATTTCTGTTCTGTCTGTTGTTTCAAAAGTTTTTGAAAAATTACTCAATAACAGATTAATTAACTACCTCAATGCTTTCAATATATTATCACCAAATCAATTCGGCTTCAAAAAAGGTATATCGACTGAAGATGCAGTTATATCTTTAACTTCTCTTATATCAGAGCAACTAGACAAAGGAAATAAATGTTTATCTGTCTTTATTGACATGAAAAAAGCATTCGACACGGTTTCTGTCCCCATTCTTGTGCGTAAATTGGAAAAGATTGGTGTTAGGGGTACCACATTAGCGATTTTCCAGGACTACTTAAGTAACAGAAAGCAGATGGTTAAGCTTGGTCAACATAATAGTAACTATAGCAACGTACACTACGGCGTACCTCAGGGCAGTGTACTTGGCCCAACACTTTTCCTCGTGTACATCAACGACTTATGCGCTATGAATTTGTTAAACGCAAAAATTTTCACTTACGCGGATGATACTGCCATCGTGTTTTACGGACCAAATTGGAGTGACGTCAAATTGAAAGCCGAAAATGGTATGAAACTAGTCAAGTATAACCTTCTAACATTAAATGCTTCTAAAACTAATGAGCGATTTTCTGAGAGGCCATTTAAAAAAAAAAGCTTCTAATTGCTTCACTAGATGGCGTTGAATAAGTATGTACATGTCTATGGTATATTTTGGTATGAAACATATTTAAATTAATTACTTTTTAAAAACCCAAAAGAAACTAATAATATATTAAATAAGTACTACTGTGAGGAACAGAAACGAAATAGGTAAATTTAAAGATTTAGGTAAATAAATAACATCTGTCTGACGTTCCGTTTTACGTAAAAAAGTCGCGTCAAAGTAAAATTTATAACGTTCCGTTCCTTCTAACTGCATAGGTGGGACAGCGCCATCTAGTGACTGAGCTTTCAGAAAATCGCCCATTATATCTGCTTCAGTATAAAGAATAATAGTCAACCAGAAGAAAACTTTAATATAAAAATACATAAATGCAATGATAATGCAAACAATACATGTTTGTGCCCGTCTATAAATCGTGTAAATAATTTTAAATATTTAGGTGTATTAATGGATCATAAATTATCATGGTATCCCCAAATTGAGTTGATATCTACTCGAATTAGAAAATTTATTTGGTTATTTAAATCATTAAGATACGTAGTTCCATCACACACCAGCTCAAGAAATCTGTTAAACGAGATATATCTTGCACTGGTACAGTCTATAATATCCTACTGTATACCTGTCTGGGGTGGAACTTACAAAACACGTTTTATAGAAATTGAGAGAGCTCAAAGAGCCTTAGTAAAAGTGATGTATTTCAAAAAGCGTCGTTTTCCCACTGATGAACTTTATGAAATCAGCAATTTGCTCTCTGTTCGTAAACTTTACATTGTTTCTATATTAACAAAGAAACACAAAACCATTACATATGACCCGACCACGGATAATAGAAGAAGAAAGGATGCTGTCCTAAAGGTACCAAATACTAAAACTACGTTTGCTCAAGTTCAATATGGTGTACAGTCAGCTCGCTTATATAATAAAATAAATAAAAAAATTAATATATACAATAAATCATATCACGATTCTAAAGCTTCATTAACAACATGGATCAAAACTCAAAATTATGAAGAAACCGAATTATTATTAAAATAATTATAATCAACACGCACACATGCACATACACAACCACACACACACACACACACACACAAACACACACATACACACTCAAACACTGAAATGTATTTTCCTTTTTTTTCTTATTTTAATTAGTTATAAGTACTTAAATAATTTTTGTTAAGAAATTTTGTTAATATTCACTGCGTTTGTTCTCAAATATCGCAATTATGTTATATGAAGAGCAGAGCCTTCTGATACGAGTATTTTTATGCTCAAAAGGAGACCCTGGCCACTAGCCATTGTAAAATGATATTTGAACGTAAATAAATATTATTTTAATTTTTAGTTTTTTACATTCACAATGCAATTTTTATAATAGAAAAATGGAAAATGAAGTATTTAGAAAAAATCGACCCGTCTCACAACTAGCTCCGATGGGACTCGAACCCACGACCTTTCGCTTTCCGGGCGAAGACGGGTCGATTTTTTCTAAATACTTCATTTTCCATTTTTCGTAAATAAATATTTTTGATTTTGATTTTTTTTTTATTTTGATTTTTTTTTGATTCTCTGTACTTAATCGTTAAGTTCTACTTGACTGGCAAATCCCTGTCCAAACGATGAATGAACTTAACTCGCCAAGACCGTAAGTTAACTCGCTACTGTACTTATGCAAATGTAAATCAGCCTTTACCGAGTTGCGACTATACAAACAAACAGGAAACTCTTAAGGACTGCCTACACATATCAGGGTCGTGATCCGTCCGCCAATCACTAGCGGTGGCCGGACATGGCACTTAAGCGCCGCTAGTGATTGGCAGACGGATCACGGCCCTGAGGGCCTACTCTGAAACGCAAGACCCGAAACTTCGGTATACCCGTCCCTCTCACTCTCTAGTCGGGACAGAATTGAGTGAAAGGGGCGGGGCTAGCCGAAGTTTCGGATTAGCGTTTCAGAGTACGGCCCCTGATACGTGTAGGCAGTCCTTTAACCTTTCTCTCAGTGAAACTCTTATCAAACTATATCCTTTTGACTTTTCTAAGCGCAGCGCGTATATATAGTGTCTTATCTATGCGCAGCACGCTGGGCCGGAAGAGCTGCGCAGCGCCAATGGCTTACTGGTCGTTAAAAGGCTCGTGTGACCTCACGCGTCGCCGCCAGCCTCTCCTTTGCCTTCAAATTACTATGCACGTTGATAAGATTCAAGATGGTTTGTAATATTTAGTCTTAATAAGCCGTTGCCCGCCCACTGATCTTTTAGTGTGTATTGTATTGACCCTTAGGGCGTCCGCTGCCTTATGTCGTGGGCCACACTGGAGCAACTGGAGCGACCGCGGGGCGCGGAGGCGACCTGCGGATCCGCAGGACGCGCGAACACGTACTATTCCCTCCGCCGGACGCGCCAGTGTGGCCCCTCCCGTTCGTCTCAATATATTTGTTTTTCCCGTTCAACGCGGACGCAAGACGCGCCGCTCCAGTGTGGCCCACGACTAGTGGTGGGTAATATATCTTTTTTTGTAAATCGATTCGAAACTATATAAGACATGATCGAAACCTACAACCGAACCGATATTCCTGATACAAGTAACAAATATTAATACGATAAGTTACTTACTTTACTTACAGATCAGTAGTTGTTTGTTTGAGATGATGCAGTTTTATTAAGTACTAGCTGACCCGGCAAACGTTGTTTTGCCATATTAATTATAGTGGACCCGGTATAATATAAATATTGCGATGTAAATAAAGTAGAGAATTGTACGTATGAGTAACTATCGCTGTTTCACGCTACTCTCGCTCGTTTGGAATGACGTGCTCTATACTCGTATTCCTATTCCATTGCAGTAGGGTACAATATCGTGTTGCCGACGCGCATCGAACACATGTCATGCAATATCACAAACAAAACACAATATTGCCGAATGCCGATGCCGATATCGTATTTTCAGAACGCATCGAGTACCTACTAATAATATTCTTGAATTGGATTTATCGGATCCCGTACAATATAGGATCTCAACGCACATCGCAATCCTAACGCGATATAGTGTTTTCTAAAATATATAGTTTCAGAACGCATCGATATCGGATTTGACGATATTGTTGCAATATACGTTTCAGTAACTATATACGATTCGTATCGCCCACTCCTACCCACGACTCTTAAGAGTGTGCACGCCGTTCTATGTCGCGGACAAATTTAGCCCGTCGCGTCGCGGGCGTATACGCGACGTACTCCCGCGTCGTGCTCTGCGTTAGGCGGGAGACCCCGTCTAACATGACATGAAACAGCACGCTTAACGCAGCGGACACACGACAAACATGACCGATCTACTAGAGTGCGCGCCAGATAATGTCTGCGCGCGGTCGAAATCGAATACAAATCTTTACCAACCCTAGAACAGAAATAATTACTGTAACTAGCGCCAAAAACGCGCAAACTTATCCGACATGCACTCTTGCTTCATTTATTAGGTGGTTGAATAAAAATTATAGTATCGAAAATAATTGTTATATATTTCATTTCATCGTAAGTACAAGTACTTCAATTATTGAACATTACTCAAAATGGAACAATACAAAAATAACAAAATTATGTTTTTTTTTCAAAATAACACGCCAAATGGAAATACACAGAACACTGAAGTTAAACATATGCACATACTTATAAAAATAAAATAAATGGTGAGTTGTAAAAAAGTTACATTTGTAACATATTAAGTGCGATTCACACGAGTACACTTAAGGCACTTTTATGTGCGCCGTAAGTTCTGATTAACTTGTATTCGTTACATATTGTATAAACAAGTGGAAAATGTGATGTACTTTAAATCTATTTGTATTTGATCTCGAAGATATTTAATCGACATCGAGAAACAAGCATTGAGCACTAAAACATCGTAAGATATATTCTACACTTCATATACCTGAACTATAGGTACTATAAATACATTTAAAAATACTAAAAATTATTTTATTATGCGGTAAATCAAACACAGACTTACTTTAAGAAATCATTGAGACTGTAATCAACTGATTATGTCGAATCATCATAATGATGAAATCATCAATTTTACTGTAATTAATTATGGATGAAGCACTGAGAAAAATAATCCACAATCAACATAATTAGTTATGCAACTGTAGTCCTAAAAAACTGCATAATTACTATATCTACATATTAGAAAAGTTCAAGTTTTTCGTTATAAGACCGAACACGAAGTTTGTTTAAGAGCGCGCAGTCTGCACACTAGCGCCGCGCCGCCATTGAAAAAGACGAAATTGTGAATTATCTCTCTGTAGTGCACTCCGACGAAGCTTTGTGGTACTTTTTATCGCTTAAAAGGATATTTGTTAACCTTTCGTTAAGTTTATTTCAGTTTTTTTGCGATAAGTGGCCAATTTTAGCAATAAAACTCCATTAAATTAAACGACAAGCTAGAAAATATAGATCAAGCAATAAAAATTTACCACAAAGCTTCTTCGGAGTGCACTACAGAGAGATAATTCTTACTATGATTTTTTTTCCAATGGCGGCGCTAGTGTGCAGTCTATACGCCCTTAATAAACTAACTAAAATAAATAAACACGACCTGCGTCGTTTCTCAAGAGGCATAAAAATCAAATGACAATTGACATATTAAAATAAAATGGAGACAGACTTTGCGAGGCATGCGCCGCGCACGTCTTTTAGTTCACACTCGCACGTGTGTAGCATATGCCTCGTTACGAATAGCCACAAATATGAAGATACACACCTTGCGAGGCATTCGTTGTGCTGTGCGCTGTTTGCTGCGCATGCCTCGCAAAGTCTGTTTTCACCCTTAAAGACCGTATTGTCTAAAGGATAGCGTCAGTTTATAATTAATTCAAATCCACTTGAGCGTGAGTGTTGAACAGAATAAAATTTGTTCCATTACTAAAATTTATTTAATGGTAAAAAACATATTCCGTAATTACCCATTCACACATTTACGTTTTATCTTGTTAATAAAATTTTCTAACTAAACATTAGAGCGGACTCGCATTTCACAAAAAGTTCATAAATCATAAAGTTTTTTTTTTTTCATTAATAATGCAATTACTGTAATCTGAAAAATTGTGATAGAAAAACTCAGACTGAAAGCTACTTCAAGGACTGGTGGTTTTTTCTATCACAATTTTTACTATATTTCTTGAAACAGGCAGTCTTATTAATTAATTTAGATACGACTAACCAAACAATAACCTTTCCCGCAAATTACTTTTTAACTGATAAACGATATCGACATAAAAGTTATCCAGCAGGGCTAGCATAACTGCAACGACAAAGTTTGTCGTTTTACTTTCGACCAATCAGATCGCTCGTAGATAGCGCGCGTGACTTTAGGCGACGTGCTGATTGGTTGGATGGAGCGCGACAAACTATGTCGTTGCCGTCATGCTAGCCCCGCAGGCAGTAACGTAACGAACAAGCGGCAAAAATATAGCTTGATGTTCTGTAGATGGTTTAGTTTTATAAGTTGATGCATGGTTAGAAAAGGAACAGACTAAGGCCCGAGTTCACCAAGTGAAGATAACCGCCGATTACGTTAATGGCTTGATTAAAGTTTAATGTTCGCACGTTATTGGTGCTCGTTTTTTGGGACAACAAGCATAACAATTACGAGCGAACCTTACATTTTAATCAAGTGATTACGTAATCAACGGTTCAACTTTACTTGGTGAACTCGGGTCTTAATAGTCGTCAGAGACTATCTTAGAGATCAATTTTAAATAATCTGCAATTGAGGCAGCGATAGGTTCGCTCTTGGAACGCCAAGTTAAATATATTTGTCGTACTGTGGTAAGTCATACCTATCCATAAAAAAATTAAAGGCCCAATTTCACCACTGATATTTAAACGCGATTAACGCTAAACGTGTTTAAAACATAGTTCTGTCTCTGTCACATTCAAACAGATGACAAGAACTATTCTGTCACATTCAAACAGATGACAGAGACAGAACTATGTTTTAAACGTTTAGTGTTAATCGCGTTTAAATATCAGTGGTAAAATTGGGCCTAAATCTCGTTTTAGGAAGTAAAATTTTGTTTTTATGAAGGAAACGTATGATTATGGTGAGACCTAATACTTGACCTAGGTGTTATTGTTGATCGAAGCCTATTACATAAAAAGGTTTTCATTTTCTCGACATTATCAGTTCTTAGGCATATCTAGACCTAGAGATCTGTCTAGCTAGAGTGAGAATTTAACTATAGGAATTTAAACCTTAGATCTTTTGGAACTTCAACACATTGGATTAGAATATAAATTAATAAATTTGGTAGTACATGTCTCCTAAGCTCAGTCGCATGTTCACTTCTACACACAAACATAATTAAGTTTAATCCGAATCGATGGGATCCGACATCAGAATAACAGTTTACATTAGTTCTTACCATCCCTTACAATCATACATCACAAAAGGAAATAAATATCCGACCGCATGGCAGAGATCTCTCGAGAGAGTTTTGAAACTACATAATATCAACATAAATTTTGGTGCAGTGCAGTTGCAATGCATGATATGCAGCATAGCCAGTGCCAAAAAATAAGCAGACAAAAATTCGATTAAAAACTACAATATTCTACAAATTGTTTTGGATACATAAATCTCAATTTATATACTAAAACATGACTAAAAAGACTGAATCATTTACTTTATATTTTCTAGAATTTATAGTGTAATAAACTAAGTAAGTCTTTTGTTAAACGACTCTGACCTACAGGTGTCTCAAGGAAATACAAAAATGTTGTTTATTATCAGCAGATTTATGTGTATTTTTGAATATACAGCAAGTATACAGCCTAATCAAAGGTTGGATTTTTATTCAAATGTGTTTAAGAGATCTGATTTCGTCAGTCCACTAATTAATTTATATGACCTATGGCTATAGTATTGCTATCAATCTAATATCATAAGGTGGCTCAAACAATGAGGTCAGATAATTGGCAGTGTCGTTACATCGTTATTTGTTAATTGTTTCGATCTACCTTCAATTTAAAACACGAGTTATATCGCAAAAACACTTCGTTCATACTTATTTATCTACACGAATTAGGTACTAACTAATGATAGACGATCATTTTAGTTTAAAGGCGTTATTCCATTAGGCAAGTCTTGCATACAAGTTGCTTGCATTGGAAACATGTTTATGAAAGTGTACAAAATGTATGCATGTTTTATTTCCATACAAGTATATTCCCAATCGAAAAGGTTCACACTTGACAGTTCACATCATGGGCGCAAGTAGTGCAACGATTTAAACTGCGCGCCAGATAAGTCAACGCGCGGTCAAAATCGTAAACTATTATTTTACCATAACCTTAGGCCAAAAAAGGTACTGTAACTAGCGCTGAAAATGCCCCAGTCGCGCGCTAAGTTATCTGACACGAACTCTAAAGGTCATAGCCCACTTATACCGCACCGCTCCACGCAGTCGCCGCGTGGACAGCTGGGTGCCTGCTAGCTGTCGCCGCGTGGACTGCTGGGTGCCTGCTAGCTGTCGCCTTAGTTTAGGGCGGTGTTGGGTGGGAGCGGTGCGGTATAAGTGGGCTATGACCTTTAGTGGGCTATGACCTTAAGGCGGTTCTCACACTGCTCCGCGCCCCGAAGCGTATTATCATATATGTTTCACTCTCTCAAAATCGAAAACATTTTGGTTCTAATAAAAGATCAAAACGAAACGGTTCCTACTCGAGATACCGGTATTTTTCGCTCGCTGATTTCGGTCGCCGCACCCTCAATGGGTTCTCTTTAAACAAATAACGAACAACGAGTTCGAACCAAACAAGTCTCGTGATTCGCGATTCGCAAGGGGGTGGGGCGTGCGTGCCGCTGCGTGCGGATGCCTACATGCACTTTTTGTACTTGAAATTAACCAGGTTAGGTAGGCTTCCTGACCAAAGAAGCGGAGCGAGCTGGCGGAGCGGAGAAACGAGGAAATATTAACCAAAATTACGTGACCTGTAGTGCTAGCACACCTTACTCGAGTGAGTGAGAAAGAGTCGCGGGCACTTTCGACCAATCAGACCGCTCGTAGATAGCGCGCGTGACTTAAGGCGTCATGCTACTCATGCTAGCCCCGCTGATATTTTATGCAATTCCATTGGTTAATATTTCCTCGTTTCTCCACTCCGCCAGCTCGCTTCGCTTCTATGGACAGGCAGCCTTATTCTGGCGATAATAACGCTCGCGAATCTATTCCGTTCCGAGCGAACGTTATAAAAATACCGGGTTACGATCTTTTTAAGCGAAATTTTGCGAACCGTTCCCAAGCCCTGGCAGGTTTATTCAAATTGGACACAATTTGCAACTTGTATGCAAGTAAGTTACATAATGGAATCGGGCCTTAGGACAATCACAGTTACGAATGCAGAATTTCTAACTTCCTAACCTTTTAATTAAAATACGACATTCATCAAGAGATCTAAGATCAAAGTAACGGATCTTATAGCTCGAGTCATAACTTAGTAACTTAGTCTTCATCCATTACATGGACATTGTTTTACTTAAAAATAAAACGCCTTCTCATTTCATACGACAAAATTGTGACGACACACCGACAGAAGTATATAATATAGCGTCAAAATATAACGTGAAACATGCAAGACACTTTGTATTTGACTAATTTTATTTATAACATAAATCGAAATAGCAATATTATTTTTTAACTAAATACGACTACTATACGATAGAGACCGCGCGTAGTCTTTATTGCTTAAAAAATAAGGGTTCATTTAGTCGCAAGTCTATAACAACAAACAAAACTGTCCGGACATAACATTCACAGTTTTAGTGCAGTCCATTTCAATAAGTTGTTAAAAATTTAAACAACTTTTTAAGAAATTACATTCCATTGCATTAGTTGAATCATCCAATTGTATACCGTATAGGTACGAACCTGAAACGCATACATATTTTACGTATACGTGTAAATAACAGATTTTTACTTTAGTATAATTTAAAATAATCTGTAAACATCTTTTTACTTTTTTGCCAAATTCTATTGAAATGGACTTAAAAATTTATTACGTGAACAGTATTATTTTTTTCATAGAAATGAAATATTTTAATTTTATTCTGGCAATTGGTGGCATGCAGTAAATTGTTCCAGTGAAAAAGAACAAGTAAAATACGTTACCGCGTTGTACTTCAAATGGGAGTAGTTCATTCCTTAAAAGACACTGAATAGTCGCTATACGGAGCTTTTTCTTTCCGATATGGACGACCGTTTCCGGCTGTGTATGCTTCCGGAGGACATCTTCCTCTTGGTTTCCACGTGACTGGGTCCGGGACTCGCGGCTTTCTTGAAGTTGGAACTGGTGCTCGCCATTCTATTGGCGTTTTGTAAGTTGGAAGTTTTTCGTCTTACTGAAGGTGAGGCTTCAACATTGTTCAATTTTGCAGTAATGGCTTGTGGTTTCTGATCTATAATGACCGGTTGTTGGTACTTGCCTACGGCATGCCAGTGTTCCCGCTGGGCTTTTAAAGACTCTCTCATCTTCTCTTTGGCTTCGGCGTTGTCTGCCAGCATTTGGTTGAGCATCTGTATAGTTTGGTATAAAGCGACCGGGCTGAGTAGGCCGAAGTCGTGAAGGGAGGACATGTGTAGTATGAAGTTCCTGTAAAGGTTTTTCTCTAGGAGCTCTTTACCTTTCATTTGGAGGAACATCTGGCAGGCAAGCGGGATCTGGCAGTCTCCAACGTAGTTGTACTTCATCACGTGGAGGTTCCACATCTTCATCAGCTCTTTCTCGCCTTCGTTGACATCGGTGAACTCGTCGATCATCATCATTGTCTTCTGCTGCAGCCACAGAGGGTCTGTCTCGCTTTCCGAGTCTATGTCTAACTCGTTCGGGTATACTGGGAGACATGTGATGGTGTGGTGATACAATCTGTAAGACAATAAAACAAATTAGTTAAAAAAATTGCTACGATTTCATTTTAAAGTAATGGTCCAGCAGAAGGAACATTAGGAGAGTCCAGTGTTACCTATTGTGTCCAGTCAAGTAAGGCCTCTGGGCCTCCACCAATTCGCTGTCATCTAATTCCAGGAACTCTGCAAGGCTATGTCTCGGAGCCCGACGGCGAGCCCTAGGCCTCCAAGCTAGTACGTGAGTGAGACTAGTCCGTCGCGCGGGTCCTCTCGCCCCGCCGCGCCCCCGCCCTGCCCCGGCTATCAGGTCGTGGGGAGACCCGGTGTAGGAGCCGTCGTATAGCTCGTTTATGGAGACGTCGATACGGGCGCCGCCGGGGATGGGCTACAAAGAAGCGTGATAGGCACAGATTACTAAATATTTACTATGTAACAGATAGTTCACTCCGCTAAGTCATTTAAATAAATGGCAACTCTAACTATAACGCAATAAAGTAGAATTCAGCTTGTACGGCGCAAATTACGAATGGCCACTCGTTGCATCTCTTTCTATCGCATATATTTTAGCTCTTTTGCGGACCTAATTTCTATGGATTTACACCACCGGCGTTGCCGCCGCGTTTTCGAGCCGACACGGGGAGTGAAATAGGCCTGTTATAGGTAAGGTAAGGTTGATGTGGCTAAAGTCTGTTCGCCGAAAGTTGATAAAGTCAGGGTTTCCGACTCATTACTAATTGCGGCCCTCTAATAATTTAAAGAGAGATAATGCCAAAATGGCCGCGTTCGCTTGCCCGTTCGGGCCGCGGTTATCAACAACTACGTGCCTCTTACCACTTGAGGCTGTGCAGTCTGCACACTAGCGCCGCCATTGAATAAAAAATCATAGTGCTTAAATAAAGACGAAATTGTAAATTATCTCTCTGCAGTGCACTCCGAAGAAGCTTTGTGGTACTTTTTACCGCTTAAAGGATATTTGTTAGCCTGTCGTTTAGAACATCATCGAGATAATTTAGAATTTAGTCTTTATTTAAGCACTATGATTTTTTCAAAGGCGGAGCTAATGTGCAGACTGCACAGCCTTAAGGATTAAATGTTATATTCTGTTTTTTAAATACTAAATAGAGATAAAGAAACAACTGTGGCAACAGCTAGTCGACAACACAAGTTTTGTCACTCAAAATTAGTTATACTCACAAAGTAGGTAAAGTTGAATCTCGAATGGCACAGCTTCAGATGCTTGAGGAGCGAGTACAACGTGCCGCAGTCGAGCGAGCACCACGGGCAATGCAGGTCATCACAGGCCTCCGTCTGCTGCCTCGAGTTGTTGTTGTATAGGAACTGGTAGATTATCTGTTGCCGCTTGGACTCTCCCTCAGTGGAGTCCTTTGTTTTTTCTCCTGGGTAATATTAGAACACAAGGATTATAATTTTCTAGTCTGTGCTAATGTGTCCAAACTGCAAAAGACACATTTTTGTGGAATTGAATGAAGAATTTTATTATGCATGGAACAAATCATGAATCACCTGTCATATGATTTAAGCACTCATAATAAGACATCGGATTATATGCATTTGCATGTTTGCATATGCAAATGCATAAAACTCTCTAATTACGGCGTTAGTGCATATTTTAGCCTTTTTCCCCAATCGTGCATATTTCGTTAAGTAGCGGGAGCGGGAGGCATGTGTGACAATGACGTGTAAGCGCGAGCGCAGTGGCTGACTGACTGACAGTGCGGCTCGCGTCGCGAGAGTCGCGAGTTCGCAAAGAAAAGGTTCGCACAAAGTTGGACGATGTTATGTTTTGCGCAAAAACCCAAGTCTTCTAGACCTGAAGAACAATAATGCCTACATCGCCGCCTTAACCGCCTCTGTGGTCTAGTGGTTCACACCACCGATTTCAGACCAAGAGGTCCCGGGTTCGATTCCCAGTGGGGGTACATATTGTATTCGGTTTGGTTGGTGGTAGGACTTGTTCTTAGTCCGCCTGGCTAGCTACCACCATCTTATCTAAGTCTGACGCCATAACAATGATGTTTTCAGCATTATTGTGTTCCGGCAGTTAGAGATAAGGTAGCCAGTTCCTCAGTGATTGAGGAATCCGGGAGTAGTGCGTTTCCATCTTCAGCCTTATCACCACTTAACATTAGGTGTGATGAAGGCTAAGAGCTACCCCGTTGTGGATAAAAAAAAAATAAAACGGCACAGGTCATGCTCTGCCTAAACAGGTTACTCCAGAAATGGCGCCAAATTCTAAATATTGTCCAATGACATCAGTTGATATAGAGAGGTCGTTCTCGGCGTACAAATTGATACTGGGATTACTGGGTGACAAACGTCACAAATTTGCTCTCGAAAATTTGGAAAAATGCTTAATTGTATATTGCCACAAAAACTATAAATACTTAATTTTAAGAGAATTTCGCTGTTTTTGTACAATCTTTGATTAAAATATATAAAAATAATAAAGGTTTTTTTGATTTTTTATTGTGCCTATTTTAGGCATATTTCGGCCTTTTTAGTGCATATTTGCATGCATATTTTGGCATTTTGTTAGTGCATATAATCCGATGTCTACTCATAAGTTACACTTTTTCTTTTACTTAGTCTGCTACAAATCATAATATAATTCTCATCGGAAATCTCCAATATATTTTTGAATATATCTGAATTTATTTGATTTTATTAAAATTTATTGTATTACGTAATCAATTTAATACTTTCTTTTTTTATTTATAGTATCGTGATTTTATCGTAATTATAATTCATATTTCATTTCCATACTACACAGCTTCACAGTAGCAATCATTCAAAATCATCGCCTGTGAAAAATCACAATCATTTCCAGTAACAATAGTAGCGAATACGATGACATGATACGATAATGATAAATCATTGCCTGCTAAAAATCATTGACTGTGATAATCATAGGTAAAATCATATGATTTGTGGTAAATCATCTGATCACATGAAGATAATTTAAAACTAGCAAAAATTTCCATGCCTATTAAACAGCGGTCGGCAACCATTTGACAGGCAAAGTGGCAAAATGGTAGACGCTGGTCACATTTGTTTATAATTTTGATAAGAAAATTAAGTAAGGTGTCTGTCTCAACTCTCAAGATAAGTCTCAAGGTGTTTAGACCAGTGTGTTGTAATCAGAGATGTCTTTTAAGATGGTGGTCAGTTCGCCGTGAGTCTTATAAGAAGCCTTCTTGTCATTGATAGTTGCAATATTTTATCGTAACTAGCTGTCGCGGGCTCCAAGGAGTGCCACGGGCCGCATGCGGTCCGCGGGCCGCGCGTTGCCAACCGCGCTGCTATAATTCATTCATAGCAGAAGCAAAAAGTCACAGGCCAAAACAGTTTTCCCCTCTACCCCCAGACCACAAACATAAGAACACAGACATAGTAAGAGCAGTTTTAGAACACATATTATTATTTTTGACGTGTGATCAGATTAGTTAAGTTTTTCAAGAAATTAATATCCTATACTAATTTGGCGAATCAATTCATACACATTACAAAGGTGATTAGATCAAGACCAGCATGTAACAATCTGAAAAGTTATTTTTAAAAGAAAAATGTATAAGTACACACACAGCAGATACATTTCACATTTGTGTAAAATTAAATAGTTTTGTAACAAAGGGAACCTTTTTATTTTTAAAAATACTCAAACTATAGTCTTATTACCGTTTTTGACATCACTGGTGCTGCTCTTCTGCATAGAATGTCTGTCTTTACTGCTGCTAGCCTCTTTTTTGATCCCGTTGGATTCATTGCTCTGATGGTACAGTTTCGGCCTGTTCACTAAGCCATTGGTGGGCTCCTGACTCCAGCTAAGCTTCAACTTGAGGAGGGGACGTACTTTGAATATGTCGAATGGATTTGTTTCCGAGTGCAAGTCATTTTCCTGTAACAAAAAATGCCGTCCTATCTATTATTCTTATAAGGGGCTATTTTGTTGCCCAGCACAGCCTGGGGCTGGTGGAGCTATTTCTAGACCAAACATTTTTTTTTGGTATCAAATTAATGGTCTCGGGACTGATCTTACTCGAAAACTTAGTCATTTGAGTTTAACTTTTATTTGATACTTCACGATTCAACAAACGGCATCGCCGCGGGTTTTATTATTCAGGCAGGCAGTTGAGATAGGTTACAGGTTGCGCAGCGAGAGTTGAGGCGATCAACACAAGCTAAGATTTGTTTGCGTTTATGTATCTGTATACGCTCGCCGTGCTGACATTGTCATGCATAGTCTGACTGAGAAGCGCTTTCAGTTTTGCTTGCACACTTTCGATATAGTTTGCAAGAGCGAGGTAGCTAGTGTATTCGAAATTTGATCTTCAACCTGTAGTGTATGCAAATTTTACGTCAGTGTGAGTACCCTGTTCGCCTCAACTCTCGCTGCGCGACCTGTAACCGCTAGTATTTTTATTACTCTTGATGCTATGGCTTCTTGACCCTAAAACAGCCTTTTTAACCCTTTAATCGCTGTATTTTCTTGGCTGTGCCAACTGCTGTTTTTGTTCTCCTCTAATGTATGTGATATTTGGTTTCTTTCAATAAATAAACAACAGAAACACAGGATTACCGGCCATAGAAAAAAGTTTGAATTTTACATAAGTAAACAAATATGTACAAGCCGGATAGCGGTCCCCGTGGGAGAAAACGACCGCAACCCTCTAGAAATAAATAACGGTATCAGGAAAGACCACAACCAACTCTATATAGCAACATATAATGTCAGAACTCTATCATCCTACTCTCGTCTTCTGGAACTAAACGAAGCCCTGAAAAATGTGAAATACGACGTGGTTGGACTTGCTGAAACTAGACGGCTTGGCAATTCTATAGAAGAACATGAAAACTTTATTCTCTATTATATGGGCCAAACGCCAGGCTTATACGTAGTAGGTTTTCTTGTAAATAAGCGCCTTAAGAAGAATATAATATGTTTCAAAGGCATATCTGAACGAGTGGCTCTGCTCCAGTTAAATGTCGACAACATTAAAATAAGCATTATACAATGCTATGCTCCAACTGAATCAGCAAGCGATAAAGAGATTGAATTTTTCTACGCAACAGTAAACAAAGCCATGAAATTAACAGATAAAAATGTAATAGTCATGGGCGATTTCAATGCCAAAATTGGCCAACCAAAACCAGAAGAAAATATCATTATGAAAAAATATGGCTATGGCACCAGGAATAGTAGAGGTGAAAGACTTATACAATTTGCACGTGAAAATAAACTAGCAATTTTAAATACCTTTTTTAAAAAGAGAAATAATAAGAGATGGACTTGGATATCACCAAATGGCAAAGTAAAAAACGAAGTAGACTTCATACTAACTAATCTCCAAATATGTGCTCAAGACATGCAAGTGATCAATGTTAAATATCCTAGCGACCATAGACTGGTAAGAGCTTCGTTAAAAATACAGTCTTCAAAGATAAATAGAAAAACCTTCGGAAATAATGTAAAATCAACTTTGAAAATTGAAGAAGAAATATTAGCTTACAGAGAATCACTTAACGAAAATGTAGAACAATTGATTAACACAGATCAAAGTTACACAGTACAGGAACTTCACGATAAAATTGTTGCAGCAATAAACAAAAGCCTCAAAACCGCTAATGAGCCTACAAAGCACAAAAACACTTATTCTGTTATATCGGACCGTACTAGAAATTTAATGTTAAGACGACAACAGCTCCAAAATACTAAACCGAAGACACGAAGCATGAAAAATGAGCTAAAAGCTCTCTACAAACTTATAAGTAAATATATCCGAAACGATTACAACACCCATCGTAACAAGACCATTGAAAAACACGTACTACAGTCAGGAAGCTTAAAGAAGGCTAACAAAGAATTACGATCACATAAGACTTGGATAGAAGGACTTAAAGCTTCGAATAAAATAACTTGCGTTAGAAATGAAATACTTCATGTTGCTACTAACTTCTACAAAGAATTATACAGTTATGGAAATAAAGAACCACCTTTAACTCTACCCAACGGAACATTGTCAAATACACACATAACGGATATACAAGACATAGATGAAAGGGAGGTAATGAATGGAATCGCTAAATTGAAGTTTGAAAAAAGCCCAGGAACTGATAAGATAACCAACGAAGCCCTGAAACTAGGAAGTCTTTATCTAGCGAGCCCTCTAACACAACTCTTTAACTTGGTGCTGAAAACGGCTACTACACCCAAACAGTGGACTGAATCTGATATAATCTTACTGTACAAAAAAGGAGATCCAAATAATATTAGTAACTACCGACCAATAAGCCTACTGTCTTCAATTTACAAATTATTCTCAACAATCTTAGAAAAAAGAATTAGAAGCACTATTGAAAAGTACCAACCAGTAGAGCAGGCTGGCTTTAGAAAAGGTTTCTCTACTGTGGATCATATTCACTCTATCGAAATGCTCATAGATAAATATCAAGAGTTTCACAAACCTCTCTACCTGGTGTTTATTGACTATCAAAAAGCTTTTGACACTTTGTACCATCACTCAATTTGGGAGTCTCTACAACAGCAAAATGTTGAAATGCCATATCTCAAGGTACTTCAACATATATACCAAAATTGCATCAGTAGAATTAAACTAGAGACGACTGGACCCTACATACCAATCAAAAGAGGAGTAAGACAGGGTGATGTTATTTCTCCCATACTATTCATAGCAGTGCTACAAAGAGTTATTGAACAACTTAACTGGGAAAAGGTTGGTTTAAATATAAACAATCACTATATCAGCCATTTAAGATTTGCTGACGACATAGTTCTGTTTTCTGAAAATGCAACCGAGCTTCAGTCAATGATCAACACCCTCCACGCCGCAAGCCAACAAGTAGGCTTGGAAATAAACCGCAGCAAAACCAATATAATGACAAACTCCATTAAATATCCCGTCTACCTTGGAAATGAAGCACTAGAGTATGTTGACACCTACATATATCTAGGTAAGCAAATCTCATTTGATATGCAGAGAAATGAACATGAAATAGAAAGGAGAGTTTCAAATGCATGGAAAAAATTTTGGAGCTTAAAAGAAATTATGAAGAGTGATATGCCAATCTCAATTAAACAAAGGATTATGGACTCCTGTATACTGCCATCATTAACCTACGCTAGCCAAACCTGGAAGCTCACTTATAGAGTAAAATCCAAAATTAAAACATGTCAGAGAGGTATGGAAAGGAGCTTGTTAAAAATAAGAAGAATACAAAAAATATCACACAAAACTATTAGGAAAAAGACAAAAGTTACTGATGCTCTGCATCACTGTAAAAAACTAAAGTGGCGGTGGGCCGGCCATATAGCTAGACAAACAGACGATAGATGGACCCACAGAATAACATGCTGGAACGGACCACCGGGCACTAGAAGAAGAGATAGGCCAGCTGCCCGCTGGGCAGATGATATCATGCAAGTGGCTGGCAAACAGTGGATGGAGATAGCGAAAAACAGGGAGACTTGGAAATCTCTAGAGGAGGCCTTCACCTTCGAAAACGAGGGGTTCTTACTAAATTGATAAAATTATGTATTAGTTAAGAATTTAGTATAAAGTAAATATTATGCATATTTTGTTAAATTTACCAAAAGTAAGAAATAAAAGGCTTTTTTATTTTTATTTTATTATTTATTTATAAACAAATATGTTTGTTGAATAAATCTGACTTAAGGGGTCATAGGGTGCAAGATAACTACACAACGAAGTTGATTTAAATATGCTATATTATAAGCACATAAGTCTTCTTTCATTGGCATCTTTGAAAAAGATTTTGGCCCGCCTGTATTACAGAATGACACTCTAAGTTTAGATCTCTTCTCAAGTATAGTTAGCAAGGGATTAATGAATTTGTTGAATATTTTTGCATCCCTTTCTAATTGTTTTTGAAAAGAGATCTCCACTTGAGTGTTATTCTATAATACGGATGTAAAGAAAGACTATAACTGAAATAAATCTAAAATGTTCAACAAGTTCGCATTTGCATTGAATGTCACAGTGCTGGGTTAGGAATACATTATTTTGATTTTCTGTGTTGGAAGGAATGAGTACATAAATTAGAGATTTCAAACAATTTTGTTTGGTAGAAAAATACTATTATAATACTAGTAATATTTACTAGGAGGTGAAATAAGATTGAGCTCTATGAAATAAATAATTGAAGAATAAATTTTTATATGATATAACTAGTGGCTCGCCGCAGTTTTACCCGCGTGGTACCGGTTACCGTGGGAATATCGGGATAAAAAAGCCCATACCACTCAGGAAGAAAGCAGCTTTAGTGGTAAAAGATTTTTTTAAATTGGTCCAGTAGTTTTTGTGTTAATCAATAACACCACAATAAATCAAATAATTTCTCTTTTTAATCAATATTAGTTCTTATATAAACTATCTATATAGATAGTTTATAATATTTTTAAGTTATTATGACATTAGCTTATGTCATTCAGGAATAATGTAGCATTTTACTGCTGAATGAATTACAGTACCTCTTATGACTGTAGACTTACATTAGGTATTGTTTCCCATTGTGCCATCAGTATTTTGTGTGGTGATCTAGCAATCGTTGTGTCTCTACTACCAGGGGTTGCGTCATGGAGCACTAGGTCGTACTCTCCGTTGGTGAGGAGGCAACGGTTGTGTTTGTCATAGACTATCAACTCACTGCCATAGAGTTTGGTCCATTTATTGTCACTTGTTGTGGAATGCAAGTGGTCTGATGATGTTGATGATTTAAGCCTTTTTGTTACTGGTTCTGTGAATTACAGAAATAGCATAAAATATATTAATTATTATTATAAAGAAAACCAAGACCCTACTTCAACATAAACATTACTTATATTAAAACTATTTATTATTATTTATGCAGGCAGTTGAGACAACTGATAAATTCCTGTATACAGTATGACATGATGATAATAATATTGTTACGAACCAGATCATAAATTATGAGATGGATAAAATTAGTTAGAAGCATTTATGTTAGACTTAAACATATTTAAGTTCAGGGGTGCAATTGCGTAAGGTAATCGTAATCATTTGACAGTTTATATTGTATTCAATCAGCTGCAATTTGTATGGAATGACATTTATTATGATACAATATGAACTGTCAAATGAATATGATTGACTTTACATAATTCCAAAGCCGATTTCCTAGGCTCAATATGCTTACCAAAAGGTTGGTTCAAACAGTACTAATTTTATTATGATATGAAAAATCTGATGTGCTTGAGAATTATCAATATAGGCAATGTAAATAGTTCTATCAAAAAACAATACTTACCTCCACTATCTCCATTTGTTATTTCATTAGATCCAGAGGCTCCACTAGTAGCAGTGTTGCTTGAAGCCCTAGTGACAGTCACTCTTAACATTAGCATGTAGGACTTCACATTGGGCCCCTGGGACGGGCTGAATGTGTCACTGGAGATGCTCACAGCGGAAGCCATGGCTGGAGGCTCTGATGAAGATGGATTCAAGGGCACTGAACAACTACCCACCTACAAGAAACTTCCAGTTATAACACTTTGAAAATTAAATTATTACTATAAATTTGGTATGTAAATATGTATGGAATACTTACTGATACTTCAACAATAGCTGAAGAACTTTCTTTCCTCTTCTTATGACAAATTTTTAACAATAGTGTTTCCACTTTCACTTGGTAATCTCTTGGATCGTCTAAGCTTTTGTCATAGAAACCTAGAAATGTCAGAGTCATGTAACCTCCCAAACTGTTTGGCTGAAGTTCAGTGCTCTTCTTTAGTGTTATTTTATCGAGTAATGAGTCCACTTTGAAACCGATACGACTTTTGTTGCTTCTAGACATTCTACGTTTCATGTATGATAATGTCCTATTGAGAAATATTGGCTGAAAGACGATAATTTGTAAATAAATATGATAGCATCATTATCACGACGACGCTTAGAACGTGGCTTACTCACCGATAGCATATTGCGAGTCCGTAAGAATCTGTATATTTGTGTAGGTTCTGCAAAAAACGTAATATAATAGAGCAAGCCATTGAAAAATAAATGATAACACTCATTCAAGAAAACTTACTTTCGAAAGCTTGTAAAAATAATTCATGGTCTGCTTGTAAGTGATCAATTTTCGAGCTTTTATTAGTTTCATTATCTTTATCACGTTTCTTTGGAGGCATTTCTGGACTTTTTTACTAAGAAACAGTTACTAAAACCGCCAAGTTCATCAGATCAGATGCTCAGTTCGTTGACATGACAGCGTCATGTCCAAACCACAAATTATAGACATGTATTATCTATGAATTATGTGGTCCCCACCAAAGATATTATAATATAACAAGATTGCGCACTCATGAGTTACAGCCGAGCCGAGCGAGATAGGCCTATTATGGTGTGCGTCCCTCTCTAATGAGAGAGACGTGAGTGACTACACGATTTGGTTTTTTCGAGGACAATTTATAGTTAACCAGACTTGGCTCACGTAGGATTCGAACATCACGCTTCCTAGGGAGCTCTTGTAGCTAAAAGAAACATACATTTAAACATCCGAACTCACTTTCTATTTATAATATTAGTTAAGATGAGGACTCCGCGAGGCAAAGCATTTGCACCACTTATGAGGCAATAATGTGACAATCGACACATACACATATGCTTTATAAGCATACTTACTTTTGAACCGACTTCAAAAAAGGAGGTTGTCAGTTTGACCTGTATGTACTTATATGAAATGTATGTCTGTATTTCTGATAGGCGTATTTTGCTAAAATGGATAGAAATAAAAAGTCCACGTACAGTAATAAAAATCTGTTTATTAGTTAGACTATACATTGCTAAATAAAATTTTCTTGCGGATCTTTTGACGCATGGAGGCTTTGTGTCCAATTAATTTTAAAGATTCGTTTTTTGCGTACCTACTTTTTTAACCTTTAATTAAGATACAGATGTTATAATACATTTAATAAGTTTTGTTTCATGCCTATTTTCTGATAAAGTTCTTCTTCTTTTTCTTCTTCCACTGAGTATTGTGTAATTTTTTCAGATATGAGGTTAAGCCAACCTTTTTTAATTTCTTCATCTTTAGGAAATCTGAAACAATGAAAATTAATGTATGGGCTAAGTAAGAAAGTAAATTCCAGTCTATAGACTAAAAACGAAATGGACACCCTACTATACGCAAGAATAAAAGTTTGGCTAAATACTTACCTATGAAAAGATACACCGCTCCGTTTAAATGATTCGCTTTTGCATCCTTTCACACATCAAGTGAAAACCATTTTTATTGATTTAAACGTAATTTTAAAATGATAATTAAGATCCACACACTAACTTTACACACATAAATTAATTTGCCGTCGCCATATTGATGATGTTTTTATTTTTATTAAAATTGTCCAGACGCAAAGTGTTGCAAATTTATTATAATTAAAACTACCATAACACCGACTCTTACATTAAAAAAATAGTTTTTCAAGGTTTTAAATAATACAAATGATATGGACTTTATTATTATCAGCTGAACATTCCTTTTAATTAATTAATATTTTGAAAATTCTCGAGAAGAGGAAATATGAATTTGAATTAAGTTCTACTACAACCAAAAATATTTAATGGTGGCAGCCCAGTAGACAGGGATGCAATCCTATTTAGGAGCCTCTCGCTCGGCTCGTTTTTCCGTTTATCGAAATGTCATACGAAAATAAACCTTATTGTAACTGCATAGAATCGAATTGACATTGCTTTTATTTTCATAGTGCACAATCTTGTTATATTATAATATCTTTGGTCCCCACTCATCATAAAGCCCCCAGTACAGGATGGCCGATCATGTTGGCCGACCATGATGGGCCATCGTGTACAGGGCCGGTTTGCGTTGCTCGCAGACGGCAATCACACGCAAACCGCCCCAGTACACGATGGCCCATCATGGTCGGCCAACATGATCGGCCATCCTGTACTGGGGGCTTAAGAGGTCAGTGCTAGTCCCTCAGAACCATGAAGCTCGACTTAATACTGAGGTAACTGGAGAATGCAGTACTAACACTTTTTTGTCCCCAAAAATTACACAGTAGCTGTCTTCCATCTCACCTACACTTTAAAAAAATACGTATGGTCATATGAGACAACTGACAGCCACTACATACATAAATGTCATTTTTTATTCAGGGTGAGAGAGAACTCCAGTTACCTCAGAGTATTAAGTCCAGCTTCATGCTCAGAACAATAAATAAAGGTTATTGTTCTGAGACTAGTCCAAACCAGAGAGACTTTTTCTACAAATCTCAAATCTTCTACAAATAGACAAAGTTTTTTTTGCCGGTAAACCGCCTTGGACAAGCGTCTCACTCGCGACATAACTAATGCTGCGTTCAGACGCGTGCCACGCAGCGTGGCGTGCAGCCCGGCATGCAGCTCGGCTAGCAGCCCGGCAGGCAGCCCGTGTGCTTGTACTTTAAGAATTAGGTCAAGTTATAATACTCATATTTTTGAGTTTCTTTTCTTACAATGAGCGATTTTCTGAGAGGCCATTTAAAAAAAAAGCTTCCAATTGCTTCACTAGATGGCGTTGAATAAGTATGTACATGTCTATGGTATATTTTGGTATGAAACATAATTAAATTAATTACTTGTTAACAACCCAAAGGAAACTAATAATATATTAAATAAGTACTACTGTGAGGAGAGGAACAGAAACGAAATAGGTAAATTTAAAGATTTAGGTAAATAAATAACATCTGTCTGACGTTCCGGTCAAGTGACCTAGAGTCCGTAGTTAATCCTTTCTGTCAGGTTCTGCAATATGCGGATGATGTTGCCTTGTATGTCAGATCGAGCAACCTCCCTGAAGCAACCTCCAGACTTAACGCAGCACTCTCTTGCCTTGGTGACTGGCTATCGGACCACGGACTTACGCTCTCTGTCAATAAATGTTCTGTTGTGACTTTCTCCAGGAAACGTAACACCCCAGTTCCGCTTGTGGAGTTCCAGGGTAGCCCCATCCCAACTAGCAATAAGGTCAGGTTCCTGGGTATGATTCTTGACTCACGTCTTTCGGGAATCCCTCACTTTGATAACGTAGTCAGTAAGTGTGAAAAGGGTGTAAACATATTAAGGGCACTCTCGGGTGTCTGGTGGGGAGCTCATCCTTACTCCCAAAAACTTTTGTACAATGCAATTATACGATGCCATTTCGATTACGGATCCTTTTTATTAGACCCTTGCAACAAGCTCCCTTTAGACAGAATTACCAAGATCCAATCAAAATGCCTACGCATCATATTGGGTGCAATGAGGTCATCCCCTATCAACGCCCTTCAGGTCGAATGCTGCGACCCCCCCCTCTTTCTGCGAAGGCAATACCTTAGTGATCGCTTTGTTCTCAAAATTCTCACCATGTCATCTCACCCCCTGCTTCCAATATTAAAAAGAATGGCTGAGTTATTCCAGTCAGACTCTATAGAAAAAACTCCCTGCATACTACACAGTTTTAATAAATTTAATAACCCCCAAATTCCTATTAAACAATTCTCACACCAACCACTCTTTGATAACAGTTTTGACTCTCTAATATTCACCCCCCCTGTAATGCTTGATTTTGGGGTTGAAAAAGACTCTCCTCTAGCACCGCAGACTTTCAATAAATTGCTTGCCAAGGATTGGAATGGTTGGATTCCGATATATACTGACGCCTCCAAATTGCAGGAGAATAGTCCCGTGGGGGCCGCAGTCTGGTCCCCTCGTCACAATGTCATCCTTAATTACAAAATTCCTCCCCCCTCCTCCGTCTTCACCGGCGAAGCTATCGCCGTTCTTGAAGCAATACTTTTCATTGAGACCCATAGTCTAAACAAAACCATAATCTTAAGCGATTCACTAAGTTGCCTCCAAGCAATACTGTCAAACCCTTTTCGTTCAAAATCCAGGTTCCCTGTCATTCTGAATATCAGGCAAGCTCTGATGAGATGCCAACTAAAATCAATTGAGGTAGTCTTAGCTTGGATTCCCGGTCACAATGGTATACCCGGCAACGTCACTGCTGACTCCTGTGCCAAAGCCGCCACCACATCTGGATCTCTGGACTACTCGGAGTTATTCCACCAGGACCTCCTCTTTCTAACTCAGCAACACCTACTGAAGTCTTGGCAGACCCATTGGTTGCAGACAAAGGACCGTGCTGGAAAATACTTCTTTGATATCCAGCAGGTAATCCCACCGAAGCCCTGGTTTTTTAAAGTAAAGGATCTGAACAAGAAAGTGGTATCCATCATTTGTCGTCTACGCATAGGGCATGCCTGTACACCTACCCACCTGGCGAGACTGAGAATTAAAGATCACTCCCTCTGTGACTGTGAGATGGAGGAAGGTTCCGTGGATCACCTATTCTTTAATTGCCCTAAGTTAAACATTTCCCTATACGACATCCTACCCAACAATATTCCCCGCCCTATAAATATGAAATCCCTGTTGTGTCTTGTTAACACCCGCTTTTTGAAAATACTGTCTAAATTTATTATATATAATAACCTAAAACTCTAAATATATAACCTCCTATATGTTAAATGTTTGTGATGTTTATTGTGGCGTTTTCATCCCTTCTAGGTTAATTCGCTTAGAATGTAATGAATGACGAACTTCGCAATCGCATCCCAACCGTGTAAAAGCTAACTACGTGACATTGGCGGAATTGTGAACAAACACAAAGCAAGCCATTAAGGAAGAAGAAGAAGAAGAAGACGTTCCGTTTTACGTAAAAAAGTCGCGTCAAAGTAAAATTTATAACGTTCCGTTCCTTCTAACTGCATACACCTATGGACACATATCCCACCGGACAGCGCCATCTAGTGACTGAGCTTACAGAAAATGGCCCATTCATGCTTATTTATTTATCAAAATAGTAAGTTGGATATTTACGACTGTCTTTAAAGTATTTTACTATTGTAGATCCTATTGTAATAGGTTGATAAATGCTATATCCATGTAACTTCAGAAAATAGCCAACAGTTCAACTTAAGCTAGAAACACATTTCGCTGGCGCAGCGCAGCGCAGCGCGATCGGTTTCATACATTTAGTATGGCTAGAAACACATTTCCCTGGCGCAGCGCAGCGCAGCGTATCCGCTCGGCTCCGATTGCGCCAGACCCCCCACCACTTTCTAGCATTGTATCGTCAGATTGCTCGGTAGCAGACTGCGCAGCGGAGCTCTGCATTTTGCTTTTTACTACTTATGTTCTCCGATTTCTCCGTCAATAATGGGCCAATTTAAAAATTTTTTTTTTGTTTAGAAGAGACCAATTCATTATCATGTAGAATTGTTAATTATACTGTTAAAACAGTATTAAAGTGTTTTTAATACACTATACTTTTTAATTTTATAGGTAACAAAAAATAATGTATAATGAGAGAGTTTTTTTTGACGTTTCATCGTTAGTTCAAAAATTTGTACTAGATGGCGCTACCCCACTATAGCGACCTAACTTTTTCTAAAGAAGTAAACGAAAAAGTATATACTTATTAGAAAATAGCAAAGAAAATAGTCTGTCTGTAGAGGCGTACATTAGACGGTCATGCAACCATCAGTCAATTCCATCACTCATGACGTCATGACTATCTAACTAATCGGTATAGAGGAACTACGGGCAGCGTTATGAATGGTTCATTTTGATTGGCTAAAAGAATCGTGACTGATATCAAACTGACAGCAAAACCTACCGTCTAATGGGCGCCTAATAGGTAGACTAAAGCCCGCAGTACAGGATGGCCAATCATAAATAAATAAATAAATATTTTCTTACAATCAACCAATTATCTAAGCCCGTAGTTAATTTCTTAAGAAACTGTGTCTACGTGAACTTGATAACGGATAAATATATACTTAAATACTTTTTTGTTTGTAAATACATACTTAATATATATAGAAAACACCCAGACCAAGACAAATAGACATGTTCATGCACACAAATATTTGTCTTGTTCGGAAATCGAACCCGAGACCTCTGGCGCAGAAGGCAGGTAGATTACCCCTGCGCCAAATCGGTCGTCAAAATGTTAGCCGACCATGATGGGCCATCGTGTACAGGGCCGGTTTGCGTGTGATTGCCGTCTGCGAGCAACGCAAACCGGCCCTGTACACGATGGCCCATCATGGTCGGCCAACATGATCGACCATCCTGTACTGGGGGCTTTATAGGTAACAAAGATGTTATAATTATATTCTGTGACAAAGAGCTTAGACTAAATACTGAGGTACATAACAGGGGGGCTACCGGCTAAAAAATATGGGTATGGATATGGGTTTCATCTGTCATTTGAATACCTTATTTTGATAGATTTTTGCTGCTTTGTTCTATTGAACGTAGCTAGCTAGCTATTATTATACCCGACGTCACTAAACAGGGAACTAATAGCGGCGATTTTTTTTATAAAATAGACTTAAAGTTCGGAAAAACGTATGAAGTTCATACCGATAAAGTTACGCGGTAGCCCCCCTGGAGTGAGTAGTACCAACACTTTTTTGTGGCACTGTGGCTGTCTTCCGTCTCACCTAAACTTTGAAACAAAACGTATGGTCTTAAGAGACAACAGACAGCCACTAAAGGGCCACTACGTACTACAGTGGCACAATCTTTTCTGTTCCGGTGACAAAGGCGCTATGTACTTCTTTCTTTTTTCTGTAGAAATTTAACCGGCCCTGACTTCTAAGACCTTCAGCCGCCAGCAGCGCTATGGTTGGACACATGAAGCTCGACTTAATACTGAGGTAACTGGAGAGTGCAGTACGAACAAATTTTTTGAATACCACAAATAACACAGTGGCTGTCTTCCGTCTCACCTACACTTTAAAAAAATACGTATGGTCATATGAGACAACTGACAGCCACTACATACATAAATGTCAAATTTGCTGGCGACACTTTTTTATTCAGGGTCTTTTTTATCCAGTTACCTCAGAGTATTAAGTCAAACTTCATGGTTCAGACGCTCGCGTTCAAAGCGACATTCAACGATAGCCCCCCTGGGGGTGGGTATGAACTTTGTAATGGTAATAAAGCTAGAAACACATTTCGCTGGCGCAGCGCAGCGCACACTTTACTAGTGTGGCGCAGCGCGTCCTGACGAAATTTTTGATCAGTGTCAATCGAGTCGTTGCCGAGCTAACATCTGCATTATGTTTTCTTCTAGTTTTGAAAACAATTTCTGTTTTTACTTGAACATATTAAATCCAAAAAAAAATATGTTGATGATTACGATGATAAGATGATGATGAATGAAAACGAGATGCAATTTATATCTATAGGCACTAATACAATAAATACTCTTTGTTTTTTTGTAAGAGATAACGCTATACAGACGCCGCTATACAGCGTGTAGAGCGGCGTCTCACTCTCTCAACTTAAAAATAACTGCTATAAGAGCTTGTGGTAGGCCACCTGATAGCGGCTATTTTCTTTTTATAATGAGCGATTTTCTGAGAGGCCATTTAAAAAAAAAGCTTCCAATTGCTTCACTAGATGGCGTTGAACGAAGTATCTACATGTCTATGGTATATTTTGGTATGAATCATATTTAAAATAATTACTTTTTAAAAACCCAAAGGAAACTAATTAATAATAAATTAAATAAGTACTACTGTGAGGAACAGAAACGAAATAGGTAAATTTAAAGATTAAGGTAAATAAATAATATCAGTCTGACGTTTCGTTTTACGTAAAAAAGTCGCGTCAAAGTAAAATTTATAACGTTCCGTTCCTTCTAACTGCATAGGTGGGACAGCGCCATCTAGTGACCGAGCTTTCAGAAAATCGCCCATTGACAAGTTCCGAAAAACGTATGAAGTTGATATCCATAAAGTTACACGGTAGCCCCCTGGCTAAATCAAACGTCACATACCGGCTAAAAATATTGATATGGACATCGGCTTCATTTGACATTTGAAGTCCATATTTTTGTCCTTATATGGGTACAATATGGGCTTCAAATGTCAAATGAAGCCCATGTCCATATTTTTTTGCCGGCAGACCCCCCCCCCCCCCCCGGTCTAGGTCGACAGGCAAACTGATCGTCTGTGGGGCCCTTATGTCAATGTCAAAAAGTGTGAGGTAATCTGTCATTAATTCATTCATTTCAGGGAGTTTTTGGCGCCATCTTGGCGGGTTAGGTTAAGTGGATATTTTAATTAATCGCAATTTGTTTCATAGTGGACTTTGTGACTCAAGATAGGTGTGGTTTTGTGCCCCAAGTGTTTACGCAACTGGACGATGTGTGGAATGATTAAAATATGCGCTATCTCGGTAACGTGATGCCGAGTGTTTTATTGTAGTGGTGACTACCTCAGCAAGAATTACCGAGAAGACCGACTCGACATACTTGACGCCAAATACTCCAAGAAGCATTAGAATGTAACACACTTACATTCTAATGAAAACATAAGAAACTATAATAACATACATAATACTCAAGAATTGGCAGTATGGCTTGATGTCTTCGCCTGTCCAAAAAGGACGAACTTTTTTACAATACAATCATTCATTTCAGAGTAAAAGGCGCGTTTTTGAAACTTTTGAAATATTTTTGCTATTTTCTTTATAGAAAAGTGTTTAAATAGTTATTGAATAATAAGTATTAGGCTAAAAGTAGCCTAGAAGCTCTTTTAGTCATGGGGAAACGGAAAAAACATAAATTAGATGGGGACCCAGTTCCAGCCGAATCCGACTGTTCCTCGGATGATAACGGGGACGAAAATAAGTATAAACCATACAAAATTGAAAATTACACCAGACAGTACCCTGAGGACGGGGGAAAATTTGAATATTTAGTAATTTACGAAAGTCTTATTGAGGGGAAACCCATAGGAGACAGGGACCTAATGTCCTTAGGCGCTGTACTTAAACGGCATAATAAAGGAATCAAAAGGTTCAAGAGGATAAATCGTTACAAAATAGGAGCAATTTTTGAGCGGCCAGGGTTAGCCAATATGGCTCTAAATAATACTAAGTCTTTGGTAGAACTTCAAGTAAAATGCACCATACCAGCAAACCTAACCGAAATCACAGGCGTAATTCGAGGCGTTCCCTCTTACATGTCCAACTATAACATTTATAACGGAATTTCCAGTTCAAAGGACGTTGTGTCTGTACGCCGACTGATGCGCCGTGGACGAGATGAAGACCAGAACCTCATCCTGATTCCCACCCAGACCGTAGCCATTACATTCTCCTGCCCTACCCTTCCTGATAGCGTCGATATAAACTGCTGGTTTTTCGAGGTAAGCCCGTACGTTCCTCCTGTGAGCCAATGTCTGCGCTGCCTTCGATTTGGACATATTGGCAAATACTGTAAAAATGCTCAGAAGTGTTCGATTTGTGGTGAGATTCACCATTATAAACAATGCGACAAAGCTTTAAAAGACGCTGTTTGTATTCACTGCAAAGGAAACCATATTTCCATTTCTTCAGAATGTCCAAAGAAAAGGGAGGAAATTGAAAAACATAATTTAAAATACAAAAAAAGATCTTATGCTGATGTTTTTAATAATAAAAAATTTCCAGAGTTATCTGTTAAACCTGAAAACCAATTACAAAATTTACTTAAATCAGATGTTGTCCTTAATCTAATTATATCTACAATCCTAAAATTATATTCACAAAAATCATCACCAGACCAGACATCTCCTATAACATCGGAGACTATTAAATCGGTTTTATTAGAAACATTCAATTCCAGTAAACCAAATACAGCTGTTAGCAAAAAATAATGGATCAGCTTAACATAGTTCAATGGAATGCTCAGAGTTTATTAAGTCACAAACATGTCTTCACACAATATCTATATCAGAATGACATTCATATTGGTCTCATTTCGGAAACTTGGCTCCAATGCACAAAAACTATAAATATTAAAGGTTATAAGATAGAAAGATTAGATACAGGTTCCAAACACAATGGTGTTGCTATTCTTATTAGAGATTATTTACATTACCAAAAATTTCAAACCTATTATGATGATTCTCTGCAAAACTTAGCTATAACATTAAATATTAACAATGAAACTCTATCCTTAGTTAGCTTTTATAGCCCCACTTCAGCTATACCTAGCAACTTTGAATTCATATACCTAGATAATTTAATAAAATCATTACCCAAACCTTTAATTCTAGCTGGTGATTTCAATGCACACCACACCATGTGGGGCTGTGCAACCACTGACATCCGTGGGTCAACACTTTTAAATGTTATAAATAATAATAATTTATGTCTGTTAAATGATGGCTCTGTAACAACCGTCGGTTCACATAACTGGCGGTCTCATGCCCTTGACCTCACTATAGTCTCTCCCAGTTTGGCCTTAAGATGTAACTGGCAAGTACATGATGACTCACTATGCAGTTATCATTTTCCTGTTCTTACAAATTTATTATGCAATCCTTCAAACATTGATGATAACAGTAATGTGGCTGCAAATTATTCAAAACCAAATTATAAAACTGTCGACTGGAAAAAATATAAAGAACTGACAGATATAATGTTGTGCCATTCTAATTTTGATCTAACCAACTCCGAAATGTGCTATAACTTACTTTCCAAAATCTTACTAGAATGTGTATCTGAAGCAAATACTGTTAAAAAATCTTTAGCACATCAGCAAAGACATGGTCAAAGAAAAAATAAATTAAAACTTCCTTGGTGGAATGATAAATGCACACAAGCTGTAGTAAATTGCAAAACAGCTTATATAGAATTTAAGCAAAACCCTGTTGAAGAAAAATACTTATTATTTAAAAAGAAACAAGCACAAAAGAAGTTAATAATCAAAAGGGAAAGGCAGAATGCCTGGGTAGAACTATGCAATTCATTCAACCGCCAGACACCTTTATCTATCATATGGACTAATATTAGAAAATTCAATAAGTCATACTCCAGTCCTAGTAATAGTCACCATTCCAATAATTGGATTCAACCGTTCTTAGATAAGTATACTTTAAATGCACAATCCCAACCATTAAGCGATTATTCTGATCACAGTCCTAATACAGAACAGTTTTTTATGAAACCTTTTACTATCACTGAATTATTAGCTGCCATAAATTCACGTAGAGACACTGCTTTTGGTTTAGATCACATATCCTATAAAATGTTCAAAAATCTTAGTAAATCTGGCTGCAATATAGTGCTTCAAATATTTAACTCATTATGGCACCAGCAAATAATTCCAAAGTCATGGAAAGTTGATTGTCTTATCCCTTTACTTAAACCTGGTAAAGACAAAAATCATCACGACTCATATAGACCCATAGCATTAACATCTTGTGCAGCAAAATTATTTGAACAATTAGTGAAACAAAGACTGGAGTACTTTTTAGAACATAACCATTTATTGCCTTATAATCAATTTGGCTTTAGAAGAGGTCGTTCAGCAGTAGAAAGCTTGAATCATTTGTATTTAGATATTCATGAGGCTTTGTCAAGTGGCAGTTTCTTGGTTTGCATCTTCTTTGATATAACAGGTGCCTTCAATAATGTTAATCATAATGTTCTAGCTGATGAGCTGTTTTCACTGGGATTACCTGAAAAATTTATAAAATGGATCTTTAACTTCTTAAATAATAGAGATGTTTATGTTAAACTTAAAAATAATTTATTTGGTCCACAGTCATCCAGTAAAGGTGTCTGTCAAGGTGGGATATTAAGTCCCTTATTGTTCATATTATACATACATAGGTTAAATAACATACTAGGAAATAGCACAAAAAATCTACAATATGCTGATGATCTCACACTATATTGCTCTGGCAATAACATGCATCAAGTTGAGCAAAAACTTAATAGTGCTTTGACTAATCTTAAAAGTTATTTTGATTATTTAAAATTAGATGTAAATTTAAATAAAACTAAAGTTGTAATTTTTAGTAAAAGAAAGAGGCTACTTACTAATATATTCTATGATAACAATTTACTGCCGGTGGATGATGAAGCCAAATTTCTAGGTGTCACTTTTACACGTAACCTTTCATGGGCTAAACATGTTTCTGGCTTGACAGACAAAGCATTACGAGCTTATAATATCTTGAAATCATTAGCTCGAACATATTGGGGAGCTGACCCGAAAATTTTGCTTATGCTGTATAAATCCATTGTTCGTTCTCATTTTGAATATAGTTTTCTTTGTTATTCTTCCAATGCGGCACTTGTAAATAAACTAGAAAAAATACAAAATAAAAACCTTAGGCTTATCAAAGGAGCAATGAACTCTACCCCTATTGTATCAATGCAAGTAGAATGCAATATACCTCCATTAATGCTGAGATTCAAATATTTAAAATTTAAATTTATTCTTAAGTTACATAGCTTAAATGATAATAATCTTTTAAATGAACTAAACAACAATAGTGTTCATATTGTACATACATCAGCATCAAACTGTAAATGCCCATATATCCTTCATGATTTTATAGAAATATCAGCATATGTTAAAGACAGTAATATAAATTGTAGAGATCACTGGGCTTGCTATTGTGATTCTTACGAAAGTAAATTTCCTCTCTTAGAAATAAACATTGATCATGACTTGCGAAATAAAGAGGCAGTGTATGAAAAATTAGCAACTTGGCCTGAATACCATGTGATATACACAGATGGCTCGAAAAGTGAAACTGGAGTCTCAGCGGCGTTTTACCATAAAGATATTAAGTACGGCAAAGGTTATCGCTTACCATTAAAGTTCAGTATATTCTCAGCAGAAGCAATTGCAATTTTATTAGCCTTAAAATATATACAATCAGATTCCATGTGTTTTGACAAAAGACACTTTCTAATAGCCTCTGACAGCATGTCAGTGCTGCAAGCACTAGAAAAACCAGGTTTTCTCATAGTCCACTATTTAATATATGAAATAAAGGAAATTTTACAATTATTAAAAGATTGCAAGACCGTTAAATTTGTTTGGACTCCAGCACATGTCGGTGTGACAGACAGGCAATGAAAATGCCGATTATCTTGCCAGACAAGGAATTTATAATACAACAGGAAGGTGCACTGCTGCTAAAAAACGGTCCTAATGAGATAGTAAGAACGAGGCAGTGTTGCCAGTGGCCAGTAGTCAAAAGTAACACAAGACGGCTCAAAAAGTAACATTTTCACGAGAAAAGTAACATTTTCTTATTTTATGTAGAAAACGACTTTTACTGTAATATTACAATTACACACAAAAAAATTTTTTTAATGAAGATTACAATAGCCCTGCCAAAAACAAACTAAAAAGTTAAATAACAGTGTCATTGCAGTCGGGGGACCGTTTTAGGGAACTGACTGCAATGACACTTACTATTAAACTTTTTAGTTCATTTTTGGCATTTCAGTCGTGTTTTTTTATTTATTTTTTCACACATTTTAGTGACAAATTATAGTTTTGGAATGTGCTCCAAGTGATTACTTTCTCTGTGATGTGCTCATCAAGGCCTTTCATTTAATGCCCATATTGTAATAATAGAAGAAAAAAACACGTTTGAAAGTGGTGTTGTACAATTTTGTAAGTATACAAAATAAACAGGGGGTGGTGTTGCCTTGGCAATCAAAAAGAATTTAAATGTACAACGCTTACCTGACTGGCAAAGCGAGATTGAGGATCTCTGGGTCAAAGTTCACATACATTCTAGTAAATATCTTATTGTTTGCTTGTGCTACCTACCACCTGATCTTGGTCTTAATAAGCTTAAAGCGTTTTATTCTAATTGCCAACGAAGAGTGCTCAACATGAATAATGAGAACGACTTTTTGTGCATCGGTGACTTTAATTTACCTTCTATACATTGGACTAAATCTACTGACTCTACGCATATGCTACCTACTCATGTGTCTGGACTTAAGTCTGATCTTCTTTTCGAGACGTTGTCTGTTTGTAACTTGAAGCAATTCAATAGTATACCAAATAAAAATGGTCGTTTCTTAGATTTGGTTTTATGTACGCACAGTTCTTTGAGTGTGTATGGAGCTGACACATTGAGTCGTATTGATAACCATCATCCACCTTTGCTTATTGATATAACATACCAAATCTCTTGTCCGCCTTTGATACCACGGGCTCAGAGTAAAAGACCTAACTTCTATAAGTGTGATCTTATGGCTATCCGGCAGGACTTAAATTCTGTTAACTGGATTGAGTACTTAGATCGTTCCAACATTGATGAATCCGTTAATACATTTTATGAGCGATTGAATCTAATCATATTAAGACATACACCCTTAGTTAGCAATAAAATCAATAACTTTCCGTTCTGGTTTAGCCCGGCTTTGATACGCTGCATGAAAGAAAAATTAAAATATCACAGACTTTTTAAAAAATATGGCAACCCACGTGATTATGACTCTTTTAGTTGCCTTCGTAGTAGATGCAGGCTGCTCATGGATAAATGTTATAATTCTTATCTCGAGTCTGTCGAAGAATCTGTTAAAAGAAACGTTAAACACTTTTTCAAATATGTCGACAGTAAAAAAACAAACACTGGCATGCCTCAGACCATGAAGCATGAGGACGTAACATCATCCAATGTCGAAGACATATGTGAAATGTTCTCTGAATATTTTAGGTCAGTTTTTGAACAAAAAGATGATCACCATACCCCTTCTAATACAACCACACCTCATGGTCTGTGCTTGTCTGCTGCTAAGATTGATCTTGAAAGTATTGAAACGAAAATTAAAGGTCTAGATAAAAGTAGGGGTGCTGGTCCCGACGGAATCCCTCCTCATTTCATAAAGAGCTGCTGCAAAGAGTTGTGTTTGCCCTTGTTTATTCTTTTTAACAAGTCCCTTGAATGTGGCACTTTTCCCACCTGTTGGAAAACAGCGTATGTCTTGCCCATACATAAGTCTGGAGAAAAGGATCAAATCAGCAATTATAGGCCAATCAGCATTTTGTCTTGTTTTGCCAAGCTCCTCGAATCATTGATTTATGATGTCCTCTACTCACATATCAAGACACGCTTATCGCCCCATCAGCACGGTTTCATAGCAAATAAGTCAACAGTTAGTAATCTTTTAGAATACAAATCCTACTTGTGCTCAGCTTTCGCAAAGAGGTATCAAGTTGATTCGATATATACCGATTTTTCGAAAGCTTTCGACAAAGTCAATCACCAGTTACTATGTCAAAAGCTTGAAAGTTATGGCATCCATGGTAGCTTGCTAAGATGGTTCATATCGTATTTAGATAAAAGGAGTCAACTGTGCAGGGACATCTTTCTTCTCGATCTGAAGTTACCTCCGGAGTTCCACAAGGCTCCCATTTAGGGCCATTGCTTTTCGTCATTTTTATTAATGATTTAGCAGAAAGCCTTACCTGTCCTTGCCTACTCTATGCTGATGATTTAAAAATTTTTCACACAGTGAAAAACATCCAAGATTGCCTTAAACTTCAGCAGAATTTAGAGCTTGTAGCTAAGTGGTGTTCGGACAATAAAATGTTCATAAATTCTAGCAAATGTTTTATTATTTCCTTTGGTTCTGCTAAAAGAAAGCTATTATTTGATTACCATATCGGAGGTATTACCTTGGAACGTTCATCTGTTATTAGAGACCTTGGTGTGTTCTTTGATGAAGCTTTAACGTTTCGTCCGCACTACGACTACTTAATCTCTCACTGTAATCAACTGCTTGGTTTTATTTCGCGCTGCACTAAAGAATTTACAGATCAATCGACCCTTATATGTCTTTACTATTCTTTAGTGAGAAGTATACTAGAATATGCATCGGTTGTTTGGTCCCCGCATTATGCCGTGCACTCTATTCGCATTGAAAGAATTCAGAAGAGATTTCTTAATATCCTCAGCTTCAGGCTACGCTTGGGTCGCAAATACAAATCTTATGACGCTAAACTTGAAAAATTTAAACTATCATCTCTTGAATCTCGGCGCAAATGTCATCAACTACTGTATCTTTATAAGATTGTGCATTCACTCGTTGACTCACCATCTCTTACTTCATTACTTAACTTTAATCACTACATAGTATAAAACAAAGTCGCTTTCTCTTTCCCTATGTCCCTTTGTATGCTTAAATCTTTGAAACTACGCAACGGATTTTGATGCGTTTTTTTTTTAATAGATAGAGTGATTCAAGAGGAAGGTTTATATGTACTTTTTATCCCGATATTCCCACGGGAACGGGAACCACGCGGGTGAAACCGCGGGCGGCCGCTAGTATTAGGTATAAATTTCGAAATTGCTCCCATAATGTGTTTGCTTTACAGGTCTATAAAAATAACACGTCCTATTATAATCCTATTGCAAGTATGTGTCGATTGTACAATAGTTTATTAAAGGATCACTCTTCGTTGGATATTTTTTGTCCAACGCTTCTTAAATTCAAAAGAGAAGTAAGCAGTATTGTATCGTAACAGTTTTTTTTTTAATGTCTATTATTGTTTATATTAATTGTCATGTTTTAGAAATAAATTGTAAAAAATGTTTAACTGTATAGGTGCAATGTTTGGATCATACTATGCCCACATGTTAAGAGTTCCAATTTAGATTTATATTTTGCTGTAATGTACTTGTATTTTCTTTATGTAATTGTAACTTGTTTTGTGAGCTAAATAAATAAATAAAATAAAAAACAGAACATATTTCAGTTGCAAATTCTCAAAATATTTACATAAAACCATGATAAAACCATAAAACTTTTACTTACTATAAGTAATGTTAGTTAACTTGTGTGTGTGTACAAGTCAACACACGACAAACAAACTAAACCAACCACTTTAAACATTTAAAATAATTATATTCTACTACTCGATCGACATCAACCAAACAAAGTTCACAAAACGAATTGAGTTTATAAAACCGTAATAAATAACAAACTTTGATCTGTCTTCGATCGAAGTTCGTGCTGTGCGACTATGTTACTCATTCTTCAAGTGTGAGAAAGAGATAGAAAATAAAACGACGGCTCAAAATCAAGTACACAAATGAAAAACTTCCTTTGGTGCGTTCCATTTCACGATTATTTTTTCTTTGCTGGAAAGTATTTGAATATTTTTTATTAAGCCCTAAAAGTAACGTAAATGTAACATTTTGGGTCGTGTAACATGGAGGTAACATAAAAGGGTAAAAAGTAACATAAAATGTTACAAAAGTAACATTCTGGCAACGCTGGAACGAGGTCAGTTTATCTCACTCCATCCCATCCCATTACGGCGGCCACGAACATGCGCGACGGGCGGCGGGCGGCGACGAGCGAATTGCGAACTTGACACAACGAAGACGGAAAACGTCAGAAAACGTCATTCGGCTTGTAATGTTGCTACTTTAACATTCTGAAATCTATCATTCAAATTCTTTTATAAGATAAGCCATAAAAAACTTAGACGACCTGATACATTTTTATGCTTAATACGGTAATACCTAAATTAAAATGCGATGTTTTCTATTGACTAAAAGTAATAAGAAGCGGAAATTTTACGAAATTTAATTTTTATAACGAAAGTTGTGAACCATAAATCTACTAAACCTGTTATTTAATAGTGCTGGCAATTTTAGAGAAAGGGACACCCTCACCTCGTTCTTGCGGTCTCAGCTGGACCGTTGACATTTTGTATTGAAATATAAACCTTATCTCTTAAAATTAAAGTGTATTTTTAAATACACAAAAATACGGAGTGCACCTTCCTGTTGTACGTAGTACTTATAAATTCCTTGTTGCCAGACTAACAAATTCACTGGGTGGCAATATTAAAAACTTTTCTACTCCTTGGCAAGATCTCTTACCCGAATATCGTAGAAAGATCAACGAGCAATGGATAGAAGAAAGAACAGCAATTACTCAATCAAAAGGAGCATGGTATGCCGGTGTTAATAAAGAAGTTGGCCGAAAACCCTGGTTCGCTACATCTAGAAATTATTTACAAAGAAGATTTTACACGCAGATCAATAGACTAAGATTTGGACACTGCAGGTTTAAAGCTCATTTGCATCGCATGCATTTAATATCATCCCCTGAATGTACAGAATGTACCATAGGAGAAGACCAAACACTGGAACATATTTTCTTTACTTGCCCAGTATTTAACATACAGCGTTTGCTCCTCATAGATCGGTTGATGGAAACACACAAAGATATCCCGCCATCACTACAGGACATTCTAGCATGCCCAGAAAATTTTATTGCTATTTATGATTATATTAGCTCCACAGTTGGAGAAATTTAACTTGACAAACTCACGGAAATGACTATCTCTCGGAAAAGACCATACCTCGGAAAAGACCATCCCTCGGAAAAGACTTAAATAGGAAATGACGATATTATCAAGATGAAACTCTCATTCAAGATTTGGCTTTTAGCCTTTTGACTTATTTTACCAAGACAAGACAAGAATACAAGATTTGGCTTTATGCCTATTATGTTATATTACAAAGAAAAGACAAGAACTCAAGATTTGGCTCCTAGCCTTTTATCTTACCAAGACAAGTTTAGACCGAGATTTGACGAACAATATAAATTCAAAAAAAATAATACTAAAGACTTGGCAGTATGGCATGATGTTTTCGCCTGTACACAAAAAAAAAAGGACGAATTTTTACTACTACTACTACTCATTCATTTCATGTCAGAGTTTTTTGGCGCCATCTTGGCGGGTTAGGTTAAGTGGATATTTTAATCGCAATTTGTTTCATAGTGGACTTTGTGACTCAAGTGTTTACGCAACTGGACGATGTGTGGAATGATTAAAATATGCGCTATCTCGGTAACGTGATGCCGAGTGTTTTATTGTAGTGGTGACTACCTCAGCAAGAATTACCGAGAAGACCGACTCGACATACTTGACGCCAAATACTCCAAGAAGCATTAGAATGTAACACACCTACATTCTAATGAAAACATAAGAAACTATAATAACATACATAATACTCAAGAATTGGCAGTATGGCTTGATGTCTTCGCCTGTCCAAAAAGGACGAACTTTTTTACAATACAATTCATTTCATGTCAAATTATTTGCTTTGCTTTGCTTTGCGCCTTTGCCATCTGTTTTTATTTTTGAATTGAAATAACTTAACTTATATTAGATACCTAGCTAAATATGCCTCTTTGAATTTGAATTTGAAAATGCTGAAAACAAGTAGCAAAAAAAGAATATGTAAGAACCTGCGACTCATTCAAAAAGATGTCATCAGAAGAGGATTAGATGAAGACTTCCTGAAGCAATATAATCACATCTGTAATTTAGATGAATCTAAGAATAAACCAAATTTGAAACATATTATTGCTGCATTAGTGGCAGCTCTTGTGATATTGGGGAAAAGCAGTAGTTGGGTTAATAGTATTTTAGCGTCACGATGTTTATTACCAACAAATTTTCTAGTATGGGAAGCTACCAGACCTCTTTCCGATTGTTCTTATTGCGAAAACGTTACTAAACCAGTTTTATTGTTGAATGTAACTCGAGAGGAATTTGTTGTAAGTATTTAATAATTTCAAAAGACTTCTAGTTTGTTGCAAGCAAAAAAATACTTACTAGATTCTTTTTCAGAAATATTCATATTCCCCCAAGCCTATAATAGTAAAAAATGCTATAAAACATTGGAGGGCTACCAAGAAGTTTGGTTTTAATCTATTTAAAAGACTGTACCAGTATACTGAGGGCAGCTATGAAAGTCTTGAGGATGGGTGCCAGTTTCTCAACTTTAAAACTGATTTGTTTTCTCTTAAAGAAGTATTTGAGATGCCTAAAGCAAGAGCTAGAAATGAGCCAGGACAGGAACCTTGGTATGTGGGGTGGTAAGTCCTGCAACTTCAATAATTTAAAAAAATCTACTCACTTTCAAACAGACAGTCAACTTACAGTCTTTGATGCTTTTTATGACAAGTTAGAAATGTAAAAGATTAAAATAGATTTTCGTTCAGCAACCCTACTATTTTGTTTTCAGGGGTAATTGCCATCCAGATATATTAGCCAAAGTCAGACAGTATTATGATATTCCACACTTTCTACCAGAAGAGGCAGAATATCCAGCTACAGAAAATATATTCTTTGGATATGAAATTGGAGCTGTTATGCATGTAAATATAATTTGAAATAAGTTGTTATATAATGGAAAAAATAATGGTAACTGTGGTACTAATTGAAATTATTGATTGGTTACAGTTGGACTACATATCGAGGCTTATGTGGCAGGGCCAGGTGAGAGGAAACAAGATATGGACTGTGGCTCCAGTGCCAGAATGTGAACATGCCTGTAACAAGTTCCAATTTAGAGTTGAGCCAGGTGATGTTGGTAAGTTTGCCCTAACCCTATAACTGCTCAAGTTGGATTTATCCAACAAGCATTTTCATTTATGTAAAACCATCGATATTTACATTAAATGTTTTCATTTGTTTCAGTATTATTGGATACTCGAATTTGGTATCATGCAACAATTATACCTAAAGGAGAATTCTCATTGACAGTGCAATCTGAATATGGTTGAACAAGCTATTTTGCCATGTGATTTTAAGTACAAAATATATTTATACATATCCAGTGACCAAATTGTAACCAGTACCTTTTATATTTTACACTATTGTGTGCTTTTTTACCTATTTATTTATACATATAATAATGTGCCATGTATGTAGTGCAACTACTATTTATATTGCTAAGATAAGAATAAAGTGAATGTATTTATAGAAATTTAATAAAAAAATTATACCTAATCTTTTAGTTTTACTAATAATTTTGTTTCAATAAAACTAGGGAAATTAAAAAAAAAATAAGTTGTTTAAAACATTTTATTTTCTAGTTCTATGATCAAAAGTATTCAGTGAAGGATTGGCATCAATACCAATTTGCACAATAAATTTAGATACATAAATTTAGATTCACTACAATGATCACATTACACTAAACATCAATAGAAATATTAGACAGTCGATTTAGCAATCTGATTCTGTCCAATCCTCCACTTAAGTGACTCAAATATTGTAAAGTTCACATAAAGAGATCAGGTTTGTAACTCGAAGGGACAATAAGCTCATTACGGATGTACCACCAAGTTGACATCCTCAGTATATCCTTAAAAATAGCGAGATTGTACAGCTTACTGAACCCAAATGCACAAAATGCAAACTTACAATAATAATAAATAATTTCTCATTTGACCAGATAGATGCCAGTTTCTGAATGGACAATTTTAATTGACATGGCAAAATGTTATCACAAAAGAAATGGTACTATTATATTGTACCAGAAAATGAATTCAATACACATTAATTTCCATATTGCAACTACCCAATTTAGCATATGGGAAGGTAGACATCGATTGGGCTGAGATTTGGCTGGAGAAGTTAGAAGAACTGCCACACTCCAAGCACGGCATCCTTTATGGCCTCTACGTACTGGGCTGGCACCCAGTATACCCAGTAGCAGGAGGCCATTGTAGGCCCTAACTGGAGACACTGGAATTAATGGGAAATTAATTGGAATTTAATTCGTCAATTAATTGCTCTGCAACATTGTAAACTTTTACCATGACTGAGGGTGGTATTCCACTTATCAAATATTTGATCAAATTTCGAGTTCGTGCATGGTTTCATTGATAAAGTCGTCCATTTTCTTTGATCTTTGATCAAATATTTGATAAGTGGAATACCACTCTAAAGTGAATTTTACTTGCTCAAAGTCTAATGCACTGTTTAGAACAGAAAAATCCCTAGTTGGGCTAAAATTGATTGCAATGCAACATTGTTTGGTTGTTTTTGATCATAAAAGATATAAATGTAGTTTAACAACAGCAGCAGTATTTTAGAACTTATTTGTACAAACATATAATTGCACTGCATCAAGAATAAACATCTGTTGCATTTGGATGGAATCCAATTTCAGCAATAAAAGGAATCTGTTTATAACTTGCTAAATTAGCTCACCACTATGTGATATTCTTCATGGTCCTTTATGGGTTCGGATGTGATGCCTGAAAAAAGATTACACTTTGGGGCTTTCAAAATACTTAGCAAATCTATATATTATGTAATCTACCCTAATTTAGTTAAAGTTTGTATGTAAGAAGTTATCTCTGGGAATATTGAACTGATTTTGAAAATTCTTTCACAAGTTGTCAGCTACATTATTCCTGAGTGACATAGGCTATATTCTATTCAGATATTCCCATGAGTAATGGGACCACATGGGCGCAGATAGTAAAAAATAATTGAGTGATATTTTCATGAAGACATTACAGTTAGAGATTTTAATCTACCTTTTATAGAAGCCATGGCTAGTTTCTCTGTGCGTTCCTTTGTGCCCAGCCATAGCTGGTCTTGATCTGGTTTGAAGGTGAGCCTCACCTTTCCTCCATGTTTATTTAACATCCCACTCAGTGGCATTGGGGGTAATGGTTCCTGTTGATAAATAATACAAATACCTATAACATACATTTTCTTCTATTTGTTTTTCACTTGCAAAACTGAAGTGTTAGATCAATTTTTAATAAATAAATTATAGTTAATTTTAGTATAAATGGGTTTACTTGTTGTATTACCTTGACACCTTTGATTCCAGGCATGGCATCTGGAGGAATGCCTTTATCTAAAACTTTCCTGTGAATTTTTTGCATGCATAGAGGTTCTTTACTAGACTGGCTACTTGCTTTTTCTTCTAAAACTTCCTATAAAATAAAAATAAATGTTTCACATCTGTAGTATACAAAATACTAAGAGAGCATATGAAAAATGGAATAAATACCTTTGGTGCGCTTTTAACAGCTAATATATCATCCATCTTGGAGCCAACAAGCATCACTTTTCCACCTTTCACTATTCCAGCATTTCGCAATGTCATGGTATCGCGGGCCATGCCTTTGATAATTAGTTTCTGCGCTGACTGTGGTACCCCACATACTCTTTCTAAATGTGCTTTTAGATCTACTACAGTTGCATCATAAGCAAATGTAATGTCATGTTTACCTTTGTTAAATACTACAGTAAATTCGACCTGTTCTGGTATCTCACAGATTTCGGTGTCTTCAGTGGTCTCCGAAGTGCATGGAGTGCACTCTAATGGTTCTTCCATATGAGATTTTTCTGCATCTAAATCTTGTTTTATGTCAACTACATTTTTTGACGAGCCATTTGATATGAGAGAATTTGGATCTCGATTCTCAGTTGAATCACCTTTTTCGGATGCTGATAAACAACAGTTAAACGTGATTTAACAAAATTTCTAGAACAAAAGCTAAGTACTTGGACACAAAGAATTTTGTTAGATACATAAATCGGAATAAAATTCTCATGTAGAAAACTCACCAATATATTCCATAATTTTAATTTGGCAAATAGTTAATACGAATAGAGTAGGTAATAAAAAAACAATTTTGTTTTGCTAGAATTAAAATACATTACATCCGACTGGCTGACGTGAATGAATGAAGCAACAATTATTTTTTTTACCACAGCACAGCACAGCAAAGGAAATGCAGCAACACGGCAGCAAGCACTGACCACAGAACACACTGACTACTAGTCTATATAATTTGTGGCACTGACCAGCACGGGTAGCATGACGACCTCGAGAGCGGTTTTGTCTACGTTGAAATGTCAAAAATGACATCCCAACGTAGACAAACTCTTTGTTTAACTGTCAAAAATGACATTAAGGGGTAGACAAAATCTTTGTCGGGTTCGTCATGCTACGCCTGCAGGGAGGGCACACTTCACGCACACTTAGAACATAAATTTTTGACAGCTTTGTGTACCAACCGTTTTGACAGATTGGTGGTGGTGTACCAAGAGGTGTTGTTTTGCCGCGATAGATGGCTATTGTGTTTCTTTTTTTTATTCTGTGGAAAAGCAGTAAAGTTTAGAAATATCCTAGTTTAGAGTCTATAAATACAAATAGAAAAAAACGTATCTATTAATGATTTACTTATTGCAATATAATTTATTAATCAAATTTCAAAATAACAAGTAGCATTCTAGTTTCTATAAACAATATATTTTTTTGTGAAGCACTGGCTGAAAACAGAAATAATAATAAAAAGAAGAAAAGACAATAATATCAAAATAATGTCAATTAATGTCACTTGTCAATCTCGAATTTTTATGCAAAAGTTAGCTGCTAAAGTAATATATTTTTGTAAAAGCAGTGCGATATTATGTTGAAAACATTGTTGAGGCAAGTGTGTGTTGGTGAATCCGTGTAATAATTAAGTAGGTACATAGTGATACATGTTACTGATGACGATGATTTAAAATCACAAATTCTGGAAGTTGCACAGACCTAGGTGTTATTGTTGATCGAAGGTTGCAAAGAAGATATAAAAAGACGAGCTGCCCTAACCTAACCAGATCAGCATTCGAAAAGCTAACGAAGATATGGAAAGATCGCCGCATAATCAAAAACACCAAGGTTCGATTCACGAAAAGCTTACTATTTCCTATCTTCTTATATGGAGCTGAAACATGGATGCTCCAACAAAAGTAGGTACCACAAGAAGATTGATACCCTTGAGATGTGGTGCACGATGAACAAACGGATTGTGCAAGTGCGAATTCTCAGAATGTTTGGACTTATGATCCATAACGCAAGCTCCTTGGATTGATTCGATTAGAGAAACAAGGAAGAGTCAACGTTTTCGCGGCCGATCCCCCACAAGATGATCAAGTCTTATCAAGTCCACAACCAAGGTGTGCCCTTACAGAATGCACACTCAGTGCCACAAATAGAGGGATATTGAGGAGCATCGCAAAAGCCGCTACCAACTTAGCGGACCATGACCACAACCACTCCGTCAACCTTAGTCTTAGAAAAAAGATATGTACAATAAATACAAACATAATATATAATTATAGATACAGTATGTAATAAAAATCAAATCAAAACTGAGTGTTTTATTTTTATCGCTAACTCTCTAAATCACTAGAACTACGATGGCTGTCCTTTCGCTAACTCAAATGAAAGTGGAAATTACATCCACTTTTCATTTGAGCTAGCGAATAGGGGTGAATAGGGTAAGCTGGGCTGGGTAGCTTTAGTACAGGCTATTTTGTATGACACCAATTTACAGAGAGCAGCACTGTCGACAAGATGGCGGACGTTCAAAATGAGGTGACAAAAATATGTGTCGAGTGGGTTCTCTATGAGCGATTTTCTGAGAGGCCATTTAAAAAAAAAGCTTCCAATTGCTTCACTAGATGGCGTTGAATAAGTATGTACATGTCTATGGTATATTTTGGTATGAAACATATTTAAATTAATTAGTTTTTAAAAACCCAAAGGAAACTGATATTAAATAAGTACTACTGTGAGGAACAGAAACGAAATAGGTAAATTTAAAGATTTAGGTAAATAAATAACATCTGTCTGACGTTCCGTTTTACGTAAAAAAGTCGCGTCAAAGTAAAATTTATAACGTTCCGTTCCTTCTAACTGCATAGGTGGGACAGCGCCATCTAGTGACTGAGCTTTCAGAAAATCGCCCATTACTATATATATATATTTATCTTTCTCTGTGGCACTGACTGACCTCTATTGTGGTCGAATTTGGAACTAATTTCAAATTTGGCAGGTCGCCATGGTATTTGTTGTGACAGGCGAAATGAGTATGTCAAGTGTCATTGTATTTTATTAGTTTATTTAGTAATCGTCATGCCAATAGTTATCAAAAGTGCTGGAAGAGAGATTGTTTTACAGGTGAAATGTGCTTGCGAAATTAAACAGGACAATAACAGGCTACTTAAATCATTTGCTAAAGTGCAGGCGCGGACTGCTTGTTTGATAGGTCATTTTTAGGGTGACCATTATGTGATATTTTGCTTTCGCTTGGGGTATTTTAGTTACTATTATTATCTACTCTATAGCTACTATAGTTACATAATAAAATATTTCGAAATATATTTATTTTGTTGTTATTTAATTCCTAAATTACTAACAATTATAATAAACAATGTAAAACCTATCTGCTTATAAAAGTGTTTGTAATGTCTTACAGTTTTATATTGCTATTATGAATGGAAGTATCTAGATAAAATTTACTGTATTCTCAATTATAGCAACCGGACAAAAGCCAGTTAGATTTTTTCCTCATCTACACGTGGTGGGAAAATTATTTACAACTACTAGCAACATTAAATACGCCACCAGTCGCGCGCAGACTTATCTGGATCGCACTCTACTTATAAATTCCTTGATTGTGGCAGCAAGCAAAGCAAAATTCACAGAGCAAACTAAAAATGACAATGACATTTCCATCGAGTATCAGTCGTTCAGGAATTAAAAACCAAATATGATTTTAGTTGGCGCACTACACTTGATCTATATTTGATAAAATACATTCAAATTTCATTAGTTTTGAAATTCTTTAAACCAAATTAAAATATTTAGCTTAAATCGTCATCAAACATTGCTTTGAGTATTGAAAGAAACATTGTTGTTAAAGCAATCATCACCGTTTTCGTTTCTGATCATCTATATCCGGGAGTTTTTGGTGCCATTTTGGCGGGTTTAGGTTAAGTGGATATTTTAATTAATCGCAATTTGTTTCTGGACTTTGTGACTCAAGATATAAGGAATATATATCGTAGGTGTGGTTTTGTGCCCCAAGTGTCTACGCAATTAGACGATGTGTGGAATGATTGAAATATGCGCTATCTCGGTATCGTGATGCCGAGTGTGTTATTGTAAAGGTGACTACCTCAGCAAGAATTACCGAGAAGACCAACTCGACATACTTGACGCCAAATACTCCAAGAAGCATTGGAATGTAACACACCTACATTCTAATGAAAACATAAGAAACTATAATAACATACCTACATGATATTCAAGAATTGGCAGTATGGCTTAATGTCTTCGCCTGTCCAAAAGGTCAAACGTTTTTACTACATCTTAATCCGTTTGCGTTTCCATGGCGGCATGTTTGTAAACAAATCTGAAATGTCGAAAGTTGAAATTACCGATATTTTCAAGTATTTGTAGTTTGTTGAACAGCTAAAAGTATTTTGGAAAAGATAGTTTATTCTAAAATGAGTTTTAATCTTGACGACCCCCTGGCGGGAATACTGAGTGATGGTAGTGATGATAGTTTCTTTGACGACGATATATTAGGAAAAAAGAAGCCCACGAAAGCTAAGATCACTGCTACACCAGAGAAGAAAAATGCTTTATTCGATTTAGAACCAGATAAAGCTAAATCTACATCAATGAAAGATACCCTGATTGATAAATCAGATTCAGTGAAAGTAGACGATTCCAAAACCCAAGCGTTCAAAGCAGTATCTCCTGCACCTTTCAAAAGAGCACTATCTAAAGAATCTGTTCAAATACCAGATACCAAAACAAAGCCCATTAGTGATACTACTAAATCACCAGCTAAACCTAAATTAAGTGCAAGTGCTGATCCTCTTGATATACTCGGAGAACTAAGTGAGCCTAAAAGAAACACTGGAAAAATCTTGGAAAAAGGTAAAAGTTCCCAATCTTTACTGGACGATATATTGGGGGGGCCTTCTGTTAAACCATCGTCGAGTCAAATCAACCGACCGCCTACAGCTTCTAAAAGCCAAGAATCGAACTTTACATCGATTCTAGGAAAAGAATCTAAGTCAACTGTGTCGAATAAACCTATATCACAAAAGTCTGATAAAACTGCTAAAGATGAAAAAGTTCCAAAGAAAACTAAATCTAGCAACGACTGGTTGGGTATTTTCAATGATGAGGATGAAACTGACAATGTTAATGAGATGCCTTCATGGCTGAGTGGCGAGAAAAAAAAGAAAAAACCTGATTCTGAACCAGTTGCAGAACAAGTTTCTAAACAGCCAGCCCAGGAAAAGCCTCAATTACAAGAAGAGCAGAGAGAAAAAGAAAATACAGTTTTAGATCAAATTGAAAACTTAAATCAATTTATCTTAGCACCGCCGGCTGTAAATAGCAGTAAGGAAGATTTGACTGCAGAAGGAGCTGCGATGTATTTGCAGCAACAAGAATCTCAATTGATGGTCGCTCTGCAGTTGAAGGCGCAGGAGGAAAAACTAGCAGCAATGCAAAGTAAGAACTAACGATTTTAATATGTGTTTCAGTTAGGTATTAATTTATTTAAGAATAAGCAATTGTCTGTTAAAGAGGTTTTTATGTTATAATTATATGTAAGACAACAGCAATTGGTGAGGATCAAATCCATGACCCTTGGTGTCACTTGCGCATTCGGGCCAGTCAGATGTGTGCGGTTCTTATATTTACCAAAGCATCAGTAGGTAGTTATTCGCAGTTTTGTTTATGTTAAAGTTTATTCATTGTTTTTGGAAAAGCTCTTTTGGTGCACTGAAAGACGAAATCCAGCTGAACAACCACCTTACAAATTTTGACTTGAAGACTCGCTCTCAAATTTCAATGCTTTGCTGATAAAAGCAGTTGTTTTGGTAGTGCAACTGTTGACTTGAAGATTTTTTACGTAGTTTTCGTGGTCGTGTGGCTTGCCTACGCGCTGGTTTGAAGTCCCGGGTTCGATGTAAATGAAGAAAGCTAACTTGACTATATTTTCTCCTATCTGGGTGTTTGTGGTAACTAACATCCGTGTCTCAAGCTGTGTCTCAATACCATAATACAAACACAAGTGGATAAGCTTTGGGGTTGGATTGGACCAATGTATGCGATGGTGTCTAGTATTTATTTATTTGATGCACGGTCGAGTGTACCAACTTCTTCTTTATTAACAAGTACGTCAGAAGGAGAGTCAGCGTTTACAACGGGAGGCAGCGCTCGCGCACCATGGACAGCTGGATGCAATGCTGCAACGTCAGTCCCACCAACGGCTGCAGATGCAGGCCATTATCAACGCACATCAGGAGAGGATCACGCAGAGGATAAAGGTCAAGTAGACTATAATAACATCTAGTCATATTGAGATTTTATATTATTTTTATGCATTCACAATGCAATTTTGTAAGTATAGAAAAAATGTGATAGTAAAAAGCCACGAGCCCTATAAGTAACTTTCAGGCGGGATTCGAACCCGCGCCTCCGGGAATCCGGCCCGATGCTCTGACCAACTAAGCTACCGAAAGGCTTACACGACTCGTCGAATTTTGCTATCACTTGTTACGCTGTAGGCCAGCGTTGCTTCATCAATGTGAGGAAACCCTCGCATCCGAAAGAAACATTTTTACAAATGTTTAACAATCGATTAAGATGAAACAGCCATATTGAGATTTTATATTATTTTTATGCATTCACAATGCAATTTTGTAAGTATAGAAAAAATGTGATAGTAAAAAGCCACGAGCCCTATAAGTAACTTACATTGATGAAGCAACGCTGGCCTACAGCGTAACAAGTGATAGCAAAATTCGACGAGTCGTGTAAGCCTTTCGGTAGCTTAGTTGGTCAGAGCATCGGGCCGGATTCCCGGAGGCGCGGGTTCGAATCCCGCCTGAAAGTTACTTATAGGGCTCGTGGCTTTTTACTATCACATTTTTTCTATAACATCTAGTCATTTTAAATTTTCATGGTCGTTTAAAAATCGTTATTATGAAAAACTCTGAGTATTTCACTAGTCACTCTGTGATTATCATGGCGCATGCAACTGTGACGAAATATCGGGGACTCTGCAATAAATAAAAACAAGGATAAAAATCCCGTTTTTCATAATAAATATAATATTAAGTCACTTCACTACTTAAAGAAACTTCACTTACCATTCCATTCCAAACACATAGTAAACTTGGATCTCTACTATATCAGCCTCACTTACTATTATTTTTGTAAATACTTTCATAGTTGAAATAATTTTTAGGCTTTATTAGGTACAACTAATATTGAAGATACTACAGAGATTAGCGATGCGATAGACAATAATGTAATGGATAACAAAGAGACGCCGCAAATGAAAGAAAGAAAGCAATTGTTGCAGCTGGTGCAATCTCTACAAGAAAACCATGATAAAGAAATAGATCTAATGGAAACTTCATACAGGTAAAAACAAACAGAGAGATAGATAAATATATATCGAAATAATAAATAAATAAATATCGGACACCATCACATACATTTTTCCAATACAAAACTATAGTAGCTTGAGCACTAGTATTATGGAAATTTGAAACAACGACGGGTATTAGGTATCACATACACCCAGACTCAAAGAAATATTGAAAAGTTCATTTTTAATATTTACCCGTCCGGGAATCGAATCCGGAACTTCTAGAGATAGTGGCACCTTGAAAACCGGTGCTTATACCACTCCGCCACGGAGGTCTTCTAAATGTTTAAGTTGAATGTAAAATAGTTCATTCTACCTATTAATTTTTATTTCCTAGGCGACAACTAGCATTTCTAGAAGTCTCTTTAACTCAATATGAAGATAGAATGAAGGAAGAAAGCGAAAAATTGACTAAATTTTATTCCGAGAAGATAGCGTGGCTGGAAGAACATCATTTGCTATACAAAAGGTTAACTGAGGAAAATTTAGCTTCTCTCACGGAACGCCACAAAGCAGAAACTGAAATGTTGAGACAACAACATCTTGAAAACGTAAAAGTTTTACAGGAACATCATGCTGCACTTATGGAAAATATTAAGTGAGAATGTTTTATTTTCTATCTCTATAACAGAACTATGAATACACTTCTTGATAAAAGTCTTCAATTAAATTACTTCATAACTAACATACCTACACATAACTAACTAAAATTCCTATTATTTTAGAAATGCGGTCAAACATGAGCAAACTTTGATACAAGATTCAGCGGGGTTCTCTTCAGATTTACGAGAATTGGTATCCAGTGTTAATGAAAATAAAACTCAGGGTCAACAACTTCTGGAAAGAGTCCAAATTTTGGTCGAGAATACCCAACGCGACACCGATCGAGCCTTGCAGACTAGGGAGACTCAAGTGAATGGTAATAATTATCAACATTTTAGTGATAGTTTAAGACCTTTTGTTTTTGAGATATTGAATTAGGAAGTTTTGTTAATAACAAAAATAATTTTAGATATGATTCAACAATTGAAAACAGATCGAGAAAACTTCGAAAAAGAGAAGACGGAGAGCAGAGAAATGGTGAATTTGTTAGAGAAAAGGTTAAAACAGATGACGTCGGTACGTATTTGATACTTTTACACACGCAGTCACAATTTTCTGGGAACCGTAGACATAATAATAGGATAAAATTATCTTCAGATGATTGAAGAGGAATCGGCCCTACTAAAGCAAAAGAAAATGGAATTTGAATTTGAGAAGGCAACATTCAGTAAGCAAACTGAATTTGCCAAAAATGTGTTGAAAAAGCAGGATGAAGAAATTAAGGCAAGTATATATATATAATACCATACCAATACCATTTAAAAATCAATATTGCTCAAAAACAACTCGATGTGGAACCATTTTCAGATGATGAAAGAGGATATTCAAAAAGAATATCAAGACAAAGTAGCAAAAATAAACGAAGAAAAGACCAGAGCAGAAAAGGACAGTGCGGCAATAGCGAAAGAAAAAGCTTCAATAACAAGTTTAAAACAGGAGCTTGATGTAAGTTTAAACATCAATATTTTATTTTTGATTATCGAAGTTAGTATAAAATCTGTATTTTGGTAAACAAAAAATTACAGAAAATTAAGGCTGATTTGCAAGCTCAACTAGAAGAAGTGAGTGAAGAAAGATTAAGAATTAACTTAGAAAAACAGAAGATTCACATGGAAGAGCAAAGGATAATGTCGAAGTAAGTGTTCAATTCTAGATTTGTTTTTCAATAAAACTAACGAAGTTACTTCCGAATGAATTATGTTTTGTTAACAGGAGTCGTGATTTAGATATGTTGGCTAAATCAGCTATGGAAAAACAATCGCAGGCAGACAATAAACATTCAGAAGCAGAACTAATACAAGCGAAATACGAGGAGAGAATAAGACGGATCCAGGAACATGTTGTTTCTCTGAACAATAGAGAGAAACAAATAGCTAAAGAGAAAGTTGCTTTATCGAGAGAAAGACTGACTCTTCACAATGAAAGAAAGAAAGTGGATACTAGACAGCAATGCTCCCTATGTAGATCTCATCAATACGCACCGCAATATAACTTCGATAGTGCCTTTCCAGATAGTTTTCTCAACGTATCTGTCTCAAGAGATCATGGCGATGTTAACGTCAATTCTGCTATGTCTGCGATAGCGAGTGAGATTGTTAATCTAAAGATGAGTAAAAACTTTGACTTGAGGAACAAATATGATGGTAATTCAGTTGTGGATGATAGAGCCGCGGGAGATGATAATTTACACACTATACAAACTACTGAATCTGCGTCTGGAGGCTTTAAGGCAAGTACGATTGTAAACTACTAATCTTCGTAGTTTAAAAATCTATATCATTTTTAATTTCGTAAAAAACTGCTACCTAGTGGTTTGGGCATGAAAAGATAACAGACTGGCAGATAATATTACTTTCACATTAATTATTTATTTATAATGGAATGGCTTTGGAAAGGTATTGGTTGTGTCTGACCAACTTATAGCATTACGTTATTGTTATCAATGATGTTGAAATTTTTTCTTTATGGAGTTGACATTGTTTGTATTTTTCTATGAATCAGTCGTTGAATCGTCAATCATCAGTCATGCATGACATCCTCTGCTGGGCATAGCCCTTATTAAGGATATAGATCCTTGTGATGGAGATCGTTTGGGAAGGCCTATGTCGTGGGCCACACTGGAGCGACCGCGGGGCGCGGAGGCGACCTGCGGATCCGCAGGACGCACGAACACGTACTTTTCCCTCCGCCGGTCGCGGCGACTGCCGGACGCCCCAGTGTGGCCCCTCCCGTCCGTCTCAATATATTTCTTTTTCCCGCTCAACGCGGAGGCAAGACGCGCCGCTCCAGTGTGGCCCACGAGTCACGACTATGCCCATTGGGATAGCCCAAGTACTAACCGATCTATTGATCGATATATTTTTACAGGATTATAGCATGGACCCAAAATTTATGATGCTTCGTTTGGATGTTCAACAAGTGCTCAGCAATATAGACCAAAACGTTAAAAAAGATGACGGAGAAGATTTTCATGAAAATTACTGATTTTATTTTATTATATTTTTAAGCATACTAAAAACAAAATTTGGATACACAATAAAAGACTGAGCATTAATTATATTACTTTAATTTATGTGAATGACTATATTATTAGAAGAACATTTTCCATTATTAATCATGTTATCAAAATGTACACAAATGCCTACCTATACATACATCTTAACTACATCTTAATATTATAAATATCTCAGTGTAAAAAATATAGGTACACAATTCTCTTATATCTAACAAATACGGTTTAGGTACTAATTTGACGCTAACATAATATTTTTACAATAGTTTTTAAAATGGCTTTAGGCAATCCAAATTCATCTATTTATAGATATAGTTACAAGTATGCAATGTAAGTATATTATTTTACAAATACAAAATAATCGCACCTAAATTCACACTCACCAGTCTTTCATAATAATTGCTTTAAGTAGTTCATATTCGTTATGGACGGCTTGGCCTTCATATTTGTATAAATTATTATAAATGTTATGTTTTGTCTAACTTTGAACAGATCTGTACAGCAAGAAATTATCGATTTCACATAATTAAATTGGTTGAGAAAGCTACGAGGAACATCATTTCCATGTAAAAAATAATATGATCCGATATTTACAATGAACACTAATAACAATGTTAATCTAAATATGATTATAAAGTTATAGGTTATCCAGCTATTTCGTTAAAATTTTACTACACCTTATTATCTGTTTCTTTTATCACAGAACCAACACTTATATCAATAGAGTAACGTTTTGGAGAACATTATTCTTCATACATTGCTTTAATTTAGAAATAAAATCTAATTTCATAAGTGAACACTTCCTATTAAAAGCTACTTAATGATATTAACAAATTACTTTTATGATGAGAATCTTTGAACTGAATTAATAACGTTATGACTTTTGACCAACTTCCTTTTGATATTTCACTTCGAGTAATTGAGGGTAGTTTTCCACTATAGTTAACAAGATACCATCTATGTAATTTCTCAGTTGTACATTTACGTCTTGTTGTTCCTTTAAAGCTTTCTGCAACTGAAAAGTGAAATAAAAGTTTATTAGGTAACGTATTTTGGACTGAATAAAGCACTGGGATATTAATTTATATCTATTATTAGTTTGAAGTGTTTGCATAGTAAAGTTAGTTTGTTGTGTACATGGATGACATAATGGTTACTACATATCAAAGATAAATAAAGCTAATTATGAAAAAGGTACCATTTTGATGCTACACGCAAGACAAAATGATATAATGAAGATATTAACCAAGCGTATCATGCATGAGTTAGTGGGATGTAGGACCGCAAGCATGCACAGTTAGTAAATGAAATCGTACCTTTTCCATCTCTATGCTGAGATCAGATTGTGTATCGCTACCATCGAGCTGCAAAAACGCATACATAAAAATATAGGCTTTGCAAAATAAGTCGGTAATACATAAGGCTTATAAAGCAAAGCATTTATGCAATGACATTGACATATAATTAAGTGATTAAATATTAGGAATGGCATTTAATCAAGTATGTTCTTATACTTTGTACCTACAATGAAGCATGGGTCATACGAAAAATACGACAGCTCATTTTTGTGCAAACAATAATATTGCTTCTAAACAAGGAATAGTTTCTAATTTTCTTGCACAAGCTGCATTAAAAAATCTAATGCCATTTCTCTTGAGTTTTATTCCAATAGCTTAAAGAACTTGGTATGTACAAAGTATAATTATTGAATTAAATTTTTTTTTCCGTAGTCCGGTTGGTTTTCCGTAGTACTTCTTCCTTGGTACGGGTCCAAGGAAGATTTTTTTCCGTAGTCCGGTAACCGTACCAAGGAAAAAAAGTTTGCCCGTGGTCCGGTTGATCGGACTATCTAACCGGACCACGGGCAAAGAGGGACTTTGTCTAATGCTAGTGCGTGTACAATAAAATAGTTTAATTTAGTTAAGTACATTTATGTTAAAGTCTAGTGTACAGTGACAAGCTTAAAATATTATTATTGGTAAGGTTATCTGCTATTAAGTCACAAATAAGACATCTCGCCCACAAGCGCGATCGCAGAGCCATAATTTTTCGTCCAATATAAAAATCCAGAGTTCTATACTGAAACGTTTAATATGTGCTACGAAAAGTAGCTCAAAATACTTGACTGCAAGCAACGTTTTGAATTCCACGACAAAATTATCGCTCTGTGATAGTCTCTCGTCAATGAGTTCCTTTTGGGGTGGTAGCAAAATCTATGTAGCTATTCGTAATCACTTTAGAAGCATTAAGGACTTAGCCCACTTATACCGCACCGCTCCCCAATCAATGTATGAGAATTTTAAACTTTCGCGTTCCATTATAATTATAAACAAGAGTAACGGGACTCAACGCGACATTTATTATGAAGTACATATTATTATGTACTTACAGCTTGACGTTTCGGCTGTGTTGCTACAGCCGTGGTCACAAGCAGACTGCTTACTGAATACTCGTTACTCTTGTTTATAATGTATGAGAAGTCAAATATGGACTTAATGTCGTTCTCTGTAAATGCACTTTAGCTTGCGGCAGGCTCGCTTGCCGCGCGCTGTCTGCTATTGTATATTGTTACTGTAAAGTGCATCTACCGTGAACGATATTAAGTCCATATTTGGCTGCTCATACTTTGGTTGGGTGGGAGCGGTGCCACAGAATAAAATTAAATAATAGTTACTAGTAACAGAAGCTGCACTCTGCGAGACCATTAAAACAAATAGCAACTCTAACTTCAACACGATGAAGTAGAATTCAGCTTGTACTGCTCTAATTACGAACGGCTAGACGTTGCATCTATCTATCTATCGCATATATTCTATCGCGCTCGGGCAGGCGGCCCGCTGTAAATTGTATTGAATTGGTATCCCGAGATATACCCGAAGCGGTAGGCACTTATCTCGGGTTCTTGAGCGAGTGACGGACGCCTGGCGGTGCGGTAGTAGTAGTATAGACACTTTTCCGCATTTAGACTCAAATTTGGTCCGTTATGCGTGAACATGGCTAGTCGAGCCATTCTAGCTCCTTCCAGAACCGCAGAAGCCTCCTGGGGCGTTCACAGGCTTCTTGGAGCGACCCCACCTCTGGCGGTGCGGTATAAGTGGGCTATGACCTTTACACTGTATTATGATTGTATTTATGATTACCTCGTCATCACTCATCTGGGAGAGCTCGTGTGCCAGCGAGTTGGTGTGGACGAGCGGGCCGCTGACGCCGTCCAGCAGGCTGCGGCCCTCCTCCACGCCGCGCGTCAGGATCTGCGCCTGGAGCTCCTCTTGCGCTTCCGAGAGGGCTGTACACATACAACGTGTTAATGAATAAGCGCAAAACCTCTGGTGGTGATTTTGCTCATGGATATGAACAACTTTTACTATGGGGCCAACTCTGCAACTTAACAAAAAAATTGTCAATTGTCAAACCTACTCGACCTGTACAGCTGTTTTTTTTTTGTTTAGTTACAGAGTTGGCCCCACAGTAAAGGTTGTTCATATTCAGGAGCACAATCACCACCTAAGAGGTTCGGCATCATTCATTTCATCAAATCATGTTATAATCATCTAAGATAAATTTTGGACTCTTTTCGGCAGTCTCTTTTGAGCAGGTGAACCCGCGACCTTTATGGCTCTCTAAGCCACCGTTTTTGAGCTACTGTGGTGTTGGACGTTACTTGTAAGCTAGCGCTTTTACATAAATGAGAATATTTGACATTTGAAAGACCAAAAGCATGCATAGATTTATTATTAATTTAAAATGAATAGCTCAATACCATTGAGCCAGCTTAGCTGTTCAGTCAATAGCTAGTTCTAATAGATCTAGGAGATAAGTTGTTATTTAAAGAGATACTGATGTCATTAAATTTAACAAAAGCTTAGGCTAGAACAAATAAGAAATTTAAAATCCTTGGACACAATTAAAACAGCGCAGCTACTTACATTTATTCTGCGTCCGTAAAAGCGTTAACTCCTTCCTCAATTCATCAAGACGAGGGTCCGGCGGCGGCGGAGGCGCCTCCCTTAGCCTCTGCAGCTCCAGTTTTGCAGAAGCCAGCAACTCGGCTGTTGCTGCTGCTGATTCCCTTTCTCTTCTCTCTGCTTCTCTAGCTGCGGTCAGTTGGGCAGCTAGCTCCCCAACTTGCTCTTGAGCTTCGCGATGTGCTCGTGCTGACATGTCGGCGTTTGCCCGAAGAGTTTCTGCTACACCACGCAGCCTTCCAACCTGGAATATAAATTGATGACGCAATGAAGACGAGTTGCTGTAAAATTAATTGATAATCACACCAATTTACGTGCAGGGATCACTCTTGCTTCTTCTATTATCATGACATTTCTCACAATTATACATGTTCTTTGTTTTCGGATACTTGATGTAGGAGCGAAACTGAGTCGTCGATGAAGAAAGTTTGGTTTTAACTTCGTGACAAAATTTCGTAAGCTATATAATTATAGCTTACTAGATTTCCGCCCGCGGCTTCGCCCGCGTGGACCTCGCGACGTTATCCCGCGGGAATGTGACATTTTTCCAGGATAAAAAGTAGCCTATGTTCCTCTCCAGGCTACAAAGTATCTATGTTCCAAATTTCAGCCAAATCCGTTCAGCCGCTTTGGCGTGATTGAGTAACAAACATCCAAACATCCAAACATCCAAACATCCAAACATCTAAACTTTCACATTTATAATATTAGTAGGATATATAAGTATTTGATTCTTACGCCATGAAAATTAGGTACATGAAATTTACAACTATTGCCTGAAGGTAGGTATGTAGGTAAACGATTTTAGTAATTGATTAAATACCACAAGTTACACCGTCCACGAATTCCAGACTACTTTCTAATTAGTCGGTGCTGGTGAGAGGTTAGCGTGTCTAGGAATGCATTAGGTTAGCCTGTCGTTTTGCTTAATAGATAACAAAATTGATTAGTCCTTCTAGCTGGTTCATTAGTTAGTTTATTTCTCTGCGAGAGAATTTATCGTATCAGTAATTACTTTGGATTTACCAACTTGGAAAATGAATCTAGAAGCTTCCCATTACCCCTCACGTATCTTAATGAGAAAAGTTTCATTAGGTACCTACATCTAAAAGTAATTAATATAAAACTGCCAAACGGCAGAACTTTTGGACTTGGTTATAATATAACTTATAATCTGAAGAAGATTATTTTTAGCAACAATAATTGTTGACAAGTAGGCCTACCAAGCGCACCGCAAAAATTTTGTTGACTCTTTTCACATAGCGAGATAAAAACTTGCGCTATCGCCAATGAGAGTCGACTAAATATGATCTCGTGGTGTGCAGTAGTGCGCATGCTAGCCCTACAGGCAAAGTGCAAATGCGACATTGCTTGTATTATGAGACCCATCATGTAGGAAGGTTTCTTACCTCTTGTTTGAGGTCAGAAGCCTCAGCCTCAGCTGTGGCCAGCCTGTCGTTGAGTGCCGCCAGCTGTGCGTCCCTGTCGCGCTCCACCCGAGCGATAGCTTCACGGCATCTTTTCTGCTCTTCTGCGATGCGCTCCTCGCATCTGCACTCGATCTGTAAGGAAAAGAGATTACTTGGCTTTAAATCTATTAAAGTTTGAAGCAGACAGATGTGCACTCAGTACCATACACGAGGGTGTTTATATTGATCGTCGTGACCCGTGTTTATATTAATTATCCTTTAGGGACTTTAGGTCAGTTTAGACTGAGCAATTCGGTAAACGTAAGTGCAGGACGTCCTCAGACTAGATGAAGCGACGATCTTCGCAAGGTGGCTGGCAAGAGCAGCTTCGGGTCGTGTTCGTTGGCATGCACTTCGAGAGGCCTATGTCCAGTAGTGGATGTTAATAGACTGATGATGATGATATAATTTATTCCCAGGACGAGGAGCCGTACTTCTGCTAACTGTAGCATGTGCCGACCGACATCCACATGACGTGCCATTTCAAGCTGCGTCAGCCTTTGACGTCATCGCATGCTTACCTATCGTATCTGTTCACCGGGCATGGGCACCTTGGCCTGCATCACTTTGTTGTCGGCCTTCCGCTCGTCCACGGTACTTTGGGTGCCATATAGTGACTTATGAAGATGACGATGACGACATACTTGCATATGTCGCAAACGCTCACCTCTCGTATCTGTTCGTCGAGCATGTGTACCCTGGCCTGCAGCACCGCGTTGTCGGCCTTAGCGCGCGCGTACCGCTCGTCCGCAGTGCTCTGCGTGTCGGCTAATGACGTCACCTGCTGCTGCAGTAACTGCACCTGGCGGGCAAACAAAGCAGATTAAACTTCAGAACTATTAAAAACTTTACGGGTACAGGCAACCGTAATATTGTACGTAAGTAGGTATTACTTAATGAATTGGGTATTATAACAGAATACCTAAGCTAAAACTATTTTTAAAAGGAGAAAGAAAAATAATAAAATTAGATTATTGGAAATTCCACAGAATCTAAGTACCTAATAGTTACTTGAAGAATCAAGTTTAGAAGCAGCCGGTAAAATATGTACGCAAGAATATTTCGAAGTGTGGTGAAAAAATGTACATATCGTCGTTCGGCATTCAATACCGCGAACGTGACATTTTTACGAAAAATTTTTTTTTGTTTTATTTGATTCTAATCGTACAAATACGCGATCCTACATTTAAATTTTGGCTGAAACTTACTCCAATCCTGTTATATTTAAGTCGGTCAAAACCGCGAACCTAATTTCCCGCCAACAAAACCGCGAACGTGCCAGTTTCTCATTGCCGCCCCATAGCAATCGCGAGTGCAAGACTCTTCCGTAGTTTTTCCTGTTTGAAGCATTAAAATATAACACAAGTATTTCACATGAATGTTTGCAATTGCATATTATGATAATTTGCTACATAAAGATTAATTAACTTATATAAAAACAAGCTGACCCGGCAAACGTTGTTTTACCATATAATAGTGGACCCGGTCACCAACATCTTGTGTGTGTGTTTATACACCAAAAGTTGCCTACACCAGACAACAGATAGCGCTAGTTACACACTACCAATAAAGGGGCCCAAGCTTGGTCTCTATTTCCTACATATAAAAAATTACTCTGTGAAGTAGAGTGAGTGTCAGATAACTCTGCGCGACTGGGGCATTTTTGGCGCTAGTTACAGTTCATTTTTTTATTCTAAGCTTATAGAAAAGATTAGTATTCGATTTTGACCGCGCAGACGTCAGTGATTACATACTCTTTGGAAACGGCAATGGAAGAAATGACAGTTTTGTATCAAAGGTACGACAGTTAAACGATTTTTCATAGAAAATTAAAGTTTTTACTCAATTTTCCTGAATAATAAGTATCCTATATTACTCTCCAGCTCCCAAACTATCCCCATACCAAATATCACGTCGATCTGTTGCTCCGTTTTGGCGTGAAAGAAGGACAAACAAACAAACAAACAAACAAATAAACAAACAAACAAACACACTTTCACAATTATAATATTAGTATGGAAGTATGGATAATAAGATATATAAAATAATAAACGTATTAAAAAAAACTACCCCTCTCACAACTAGCTCCGATGGGCTCGAACCCATGACCTTTCACTGTCCGGGCGAATGCTCTAACCATTGAGCTACGGAGTCGTCGTCGTCAGTGTTTAGAGCATTCGCCCGGACAGTGAAAGGTCGTGGGTCGTGTCCCATCGGAGCTAGTTGTGAGACAGGTCGTTTTTTTCTAATACCTTCATTTTCAATAACTTGGTTAGTACCAAACCATCTACAAATTATATTAATATCGTAAGATTTTCATAATTTTCCTATAACAAGACTGTTGATTGCTTTCATTAGATCTTACTATAAGGATATTGCTGCAGTCTCTATAGATAGTCTCTATAGACTACAGGTACATCGAGGTGCTGAGGTACTTATACCAAAACGCCACCATGTCGGTCCGATTACAGAACCAGAGCTCTAATCCTATCCAACTACAGCGAGTGAGAGACAGGGAGATGTCATCTCTCCCAAACTGTTCACAGCTGCGTTGGAGGATATTTTTAAGCTGCTGGACTGGAAAGGATGCGGCATCAACATCAATGGCGAGTACCTAACACACCTACGGTTTGCCGATGATGTAGTTCTTATGGCTGAGACCTTGGAAGACCTGAACACAATGCTCGAAGATCTCGGTAATGCTTTGCAAAGAGTGGGTCTTAAGATGAACATGGACAAGACGAAAATCATGTTCAATGCCCATGTTGCACCCGCTCCAGTTAATGTTGGGAACATTACACTCGAAGTTTTGACCACTATGTTTACGGCGACGGTCCAGTTAGGTAAATCCAACTTTGAGAAAGAGATCTCTCGTCGAATCCAGCTCGGATGGGTAGCGTTTGGGAAGCTCCGGCACATATTCGCGTCCGAAATACCTCAATGTCTCAAGACGAAAGTCTTTGACCAGTGTGTGTTGCCAGTAATGACCTATGGAAGTGAGACGTGGTCTTTTACTATGGGACTCACTCATAAGAAGGCTCAAAGTCTCCTTGTGAGTAATATTATTCTATGGCTCAAAGTCACCCAGCGAGCAATGGAGAGAGCAATGCTTGGTATTTCCCTGCTCGATCGAATCAGAAATGATGAGATCCGCAGGAGAACTAAAACGACCGACATCGCTCGAAGGATTGCATCATTAAAGTGGCAGTGGGCGGGACACATAGCGCGGAGAACTGATGGCCGTTGGGGCGGAAAGGTTCTCAAATGGCGACCGCGTACCGGACGACGTTCCGTGGGCAGGCCGCCCCCTACAAGGTGGACCGACGATCTGGTCAAGGTCGCGGGAAGCCGCTGGATGCGGGCGGCGCAGGACCGATCGTTGTGGAGATCCTTGGGGGAGGCCTATGCCCAGCAGTGGGCGTCGTTCGGCTGACATGATGATAATAATAATAATAATAAAACTAATAGCAAAAGAAAACTGGCGCAAACCTGTAGTACTTAGTACGTCCGACCGCAGCGCTGTGTGGCAAAGCAAGGAGTTACATGGCAGATTCTACCGGGCTCTCCATGGGCCCGACGTAGATTTATTAGCCTCAGTATCCTGGCTCCGTTTCGGTGATCTTTTTGGTGAAACCGAAGGTTTTGTCTGTGCAATTATGGATGAGGTTGTGATGACGAATAACTACCGAAAGTATATCCTAAGGGATGGCACAGTGGATATTTGCCGAGCTTGCCATCGCCCTGGTGAATCCCTTAGGCATATAATTTCCGGTTGTTCTCGTCTCGCAAACGGCGAGTATTTGCATAGACATAACCAAGTGGCCAGGATAATACACCAACAACTTGCTCTGAAACATAGTCTTGTGGCATCCGAGGTGCCGTACTACAGGTATGCACCAGAACAGGTCCTTGAAAATAGCCATGCCACATTGTATTGGGATCGATCTATCATTACAGACAGGACTATTGTAGCTAATAAGCCTGATATTGTATTGATAGATCGACACGAACGCCGCGCAATAATTGTTGATGTCACTGTTCCCCATGACGACAACCTTGTGAAAGCTGAAAAAGATAAAGAAAACAAATATCTTGATTTAGCTCACGAGATTGTTGACATGTGGGATATTGATTCAGCAATTATTGTTCCGATAGTCATATCTGCCCATGGTCTGATAGCCAAGAGCCTCGATAAACACCTTAAGAGGCTTGCGTTAGGTGGATGGATCGGGAGTCAGATGCAGAAGGCAGTACTTCTGGACACGGCCCGTATAGTGAGAAGGTTCCTGTCTCTGGATCCTTAACCATCGGTAGCCGGGACCCTGATCTTGCTACCGTTTTTTTTTTCTTTTTGGCACAACATCTGGTCTGTGCCTGTCACTCACTCTGAAGGCGCGTGGATAAGGGATGTTGAGCGTTCGTGTGAGCTTATACCTGAGATGAATGAAGTGACCATTGATTACCAAGACGTAGTTTGTGCAGTTCGTTCCTTACCCAACTGGAAATCTCCAGGCCCGGACGGACTACACAATTTCTGGTATAAATGGTTACCTAGCTCGCACGTTTGCTTAGCATCTCAATTTCAAAGTGCTTTTTTATCTCGATCGCTTCCAGAATTTATGACAACAGGCATAACCCATCTGCTCCACAAATCTGGTAGTACTGCGGACCCCAAAAACTATAGACCTATCACCTGTCTACCAACAATTTATAAAATTCTTACGTCCATTTTGAGGTCGAAGATTAATAAACACATTGATCAAAATTCTATTATGTTCGCCTCTCGAAATGGATGTAGGAATCGGGCCCGTGGTACTAAGGAGCTACTCCTCATTGACATGGCTATTAACCAACAGGTTCGTCGAAACCGAAAGAACCTGTCGACTTCCTGGATAGATTATAAGAAGGCCTATGATTCCGTGCCGCATTCGTGGCTCATGAGGGTGCTGGAGTTGTATAAAATAAATACAACTCTACGCACTTTCTTGACATCGTGCATGCGAAAATGGAGAACGGTCCTTTTTTATCCAGGATCTCGACGGGTTCTAGGTCAGGGCGACCCTATAAGAATAGAGCGAGGTATCTTCCAGGGTGACGGTCTGAGTCCATTGTGGTTCTGTCTGGCCTTGAACCCTCTGAGTACACTTCTCGAGAGTTCAGGATTAGGCTACCGTTTACGGAGAAATGGTCAAGTAATATCACACCTACTATACATGGATGACCTGAAACTATTTGCCCATAGCAGTTCTGATTTAACAGCGTTACTGAAGGTTACTGAAGCTTTCAGTAATGCCATTAAAATGGAATTTGGTGTGGACAAATGTGCAGTCATGCATGTAAAGCGTGGTCAGATAATGGAATCCACGGGTATACAACTCTCGGATTCTATTAATCTTAGATCTCTCTCCGTTAACGAAACCTATAAATATTTAGGTATGTCACAGGCATTAGGCATCAACGACGCTGACATGAAACAGTCGTTGCGTGAGCGTTTCTTGGGGCGCCTCTCAAAAGTCCTTAAAAGTCTTTTGTCTGGCGGAAACAAGGTTCGCGCATACAATGGATGGGTCATGCCGGTACTGATGTATTCCTTTGGCATACTTAAATGGACTCAAACTGAACTGGATGCCCTGGATAGAAAAGTTCGTACATTGCTAACAGCACACCGCATGCATCACCCACGTTCATCGACCATGAGATTGTATATCCCGCGGAAGTGCGGTGGTCGTGGCTTCTTAAATGCTAAGACATTGCATAACCGCGAGATATGCAATCTTAGGGAGTATTTTCTCCAAGTCGATATGGGGTCTCATAGAGATGTAGTTGCTGTTGACAATGGACTGACTCCTCTATTTTTAGCAAAAGAAAACTGGCGCAAACCTGTAGTACTTAGTACTTCCGACCGCAGCACTGTGTGGCAAAGCAAGGAGTTACATGGCAGATTCTACCGGGCTCTCCATGGGCCCGACGTAGATTTATTAGCCTCAGTATCCTGGCTCCGTTTCGGTGACCTTTTTGGTGAAACCGAAGGTTTTGTCTGTGCAATTATGGATGAGGTTGTGATGACGAATAACTACCGAAAGTATATCCTAAGGGATGGCACAGTGGATATTTGCCGAGCGTGCCATCGTCCGGGTGAATCCCTTAGGCATATAATCTCCGGTTGTTCTCGTCTCGCAAACGGCGAGTATTTGCATAGACATAACCAAGTGGCCAGGATAATACACCAACAACTTGCTCTGAAACATAGTCTTGTGGCATCCGAGGTGCCGTACTACAGGTATGCACCAGAACAGGTCCTTGAAAATAGCCATGCCACATTGTATTGGGATCGATCTATCATTACAGACAGGACTATTGTAGCTAATAAGCCTGATATTGTATTGATAGATCGACATGAACGCCGCGCGATAATTGTTGATGTCACTGTTCCCCATGACGACAACCTTTTGAAAGCTGAAAAAGATAAAGAAAACAAATATCTTGATTTAGCTCACGAGATTGTTGACATGTGGGACATTGATTCAGCAATTATTGTTCCGATAGTCATATCTGCCCATGGGCTGATAGCCAAGAGCCTCGATAAACACCTTAAGAGGCTTGCGTTAGGTGGATGGATCGGGAGTCAGATGCAGAAGGCAGTACTTCTGGACACGGCCCGTATAGTGAGAAGGTTCCTGTCTCTGGATCCTTAACCATCGGTAGCCGGGACCCTGATCTTGCTGCCGTTGGGGAACTACATTTTTGTATTTTTAAATGTTATATTTTTTAGTGTTATACATTGTAAAAATTTAATGTTTAGAAATATAATTTTGTAAGTATTTAAAATGTAATAAAGGGAATAATAATAATAATATAATTCATTTATTCAAGTACCACAGACTCATTTTTATTAGAAAACTTATTCTAGGTTAGTAGGTAAGTACATACACTTAAAATAAAAAAAAAAACATATGTAATTTAATGTCACTGCTGCACAATTCCATGTGCGATAGCACAGCAGCGACTTAAGTACGGACAGTCAAACCGGCTGGCAATCATTTTTAAAATAATGTTGGGACTGGCCCGTACCCTACGCACTAGATGATGATGATAATGATTAAAATTAAATAGATACTTCCCAAAATTGTTCACAAAAAATTAAATCTGTTGTGTTTTCTATAAATCATATATAACATAACCGCGAATGTGATAGGAATATGACCAAAAGTAATTGAATAAAACCGCGAATGTGACTTACACTTGCAAATACTAGCTTAAAACGAAAAAAATGTGTTGCACCCAATGATAAGATATAATTTTAGTTCAAATAACATAATTTTAAATTTATAGTAGGTGTACAGTACAATTTACGAAGTTTTTTTTGTCTCCTGTAAAATTTGACTAATGTTGTATTCGCGGTATTGAATGCCGAACGACGATATGATATGGGTTTGATTATTTTCCTATTCCAAAGTCGGCTACAATTTTCTCAGTGTAACTATTTTAATTGATATATCCTAGAAGCACTACCTTGTACATTTATAACGCTATATTTTCGATGCAAAAATGATTTTTCTAGATAGGTAGAACTTTTATCGTAATCATCAATCATATTCTTATTATCAGCATATTGTCCTTATCTACTTAGTGGGTAAAAAATCTCGATTATTTATATAAGTAGGTACGGATTTTGTTCTTACAATGTTGACTTTAAGATTGCATAACTAATCCCGGTTTTGATTTGTTAATTAATGCATAATATAGGTGTACTTATACTTATTTCTTGTCAGGTTTACTCATATAACTCAATGAGTTTACTACACATGCATGAATTAAGTATGATCTCAGAGTATAATTTTGAAACGTCCGTCTCGTTGCGTCGTCGTTTTGAATTTTAAAGTCAGTCTGATAGTGACTCTTAAAATGTTTTGGAGTCCAAAAAAGGAAAATACATTTAAGTTCCTATAAAATTTATAAATGATAAAATAATTGATTTGATTACCGCTAAAGCTTATTAGAATAGAACTACATACGTACAAATAAAGTGATTGTAAAACTATTTAACTATCGCTGTTTAAATCTACAGATTGTATTTTAATTGGATATTTGCTACTCGTTATAAATTAGCCTTCCTATATTAATTAACTTTACATTGCAATAAGTAACTATATATCAAATAGGTAAGTGAAGTTATTTCAGGATTTTGCATCAGAATTTATTACTAAATAATCAACTTAACCTTAGACTGGTTATTTAAATTCTGGTTAGTTTTAAGTTAAGTTTTTAATCAAACAAAATAACGCGATACACGATGGAAAACGCTTCCTACGTATTTTTTTAGTATATAGGTACTCGTTTAGTTTTTGTAAAGATATTCCAGTAATACTTATTTTTGGGATCAATCTAACATTGTATTCCTTCTCATCTAAAACAGGGTTATGGTTCCATAAACGTCAGTGAAAGCTTCTAGAAGCCAGCGAACCCCCGAAGTCCCCGAACCCATAGCTTGGCTGGAAATAATGATTGCAGGGCTCTTGTATCTTGTCGCAAAAGTAAAGATTTTGAAGATAAATCTTGCGGCGAACCCTTAGGGAACCGCGTAGCTCACTTTGGGAAACCCTGATCTATCTGAATAACTCTAAAAACTTTTAGTATACCTACACAGAACTTTTTTCAAAAGCTTTTTTAAAAGAAACAACTGCTTGATTATCATGAAACAGAGGCGTGTTGTTCCGTTTTGCCATGAGATGAGCATGATTAAGCTGAGATATTTTTAGTTAATAAGTATCATATATTTTATCTCAACCATATGGCAATTAGACTGTATATTTACACGGAACTCAATGCTTCAATGGACTTTGTGTGTGTAAAATATTTAGATCTTTTGAACGTTTCGGTTCGTTTTGATACGTCCAAAAAGCAGTTTTTGAGAAAATTTCATTGTATGCTGAATATCTTAAGAAGTTGACAAATCTTTCCGTGTTCTGTGGTTGACCGTTTATGAGGTAAGCCGTTTTTAATGAAGACTAGATTTCAAAATAACTTCTATCTAAAACATCAGTTGAATGTTGGATGTAGTGCAGTAGGTATATCTTTGAGTGTATCATTGGCTACATACTTACATCATCGTAACGTAAATAAAATACTTACGTATGACTAAAGCGTTTATGAATGAACGTTTATTACATTCTCAGTAACCGTACTATGACTGCCATATTATTGTCTGGTTTCATGCCTCAAACAAGTAGTGACACACAGGAAGGATGTAAGTATTATAAAATCAATGAGCTTCTTATTTACGACTAGCGACACACCCAAGCTTCGCACTTGTGCAAAGTCGATGTACTTATGTATTTTACATACACTCATCATCATCATCATCAGCCATTTAATGTCCCCACTACGGGGGCACTCCCCTTCCTTATTGATGGATAAGGAGAATGGGCCATGACCCAGCACGCGGACCCAGTGTGGATTGGTGGGTATTGGGGACTGCAAATGCAGCCGGAACCAACGGCTTATCGTTCCTTCCAAACCAGGCAGGAGCTCGAGATGAAAAGTTTTGGTCACCCATCCCGTGAACGACCATTGCGAAAGTTGCTTAACCTCAACGATGTACAGGAAGTAGGAAAAGTCTTTGTTTATTTTTTAAAAATTGAAAATGAACTAGGTATTAGAAAAGTCTACTCGTCTCACAACTAGCTCCGATGGGACTCGAACCCAACGGAGCTAGTTGTGTGTGAGACGGGTCGACTTGTTCTAATACTTCATTTTCAATTATAAAAATTGCATTGAATATATAAAATAAAAAAATAAAAAATTGACTTTGTATAATAAACTATATGTAGAGACGATATGTGACGATAAGCGTAGACAATAATATTTGAATGGTACAATGACACATAGAGTGTGTACTTTTCTCGTAAATGATTAGGTCATTCAGGAGCTCGCGTATTTTATTTTTCAGCGTGAATAAGTTGATGTTCAGCCAAGAAGTGAATCACTCTGTAGTGGTTGAATGTTCCTGTGATTCTGTGTAGTATTTTCGTCAGGGTTGTCAGATAGGTATCTGGTTTCCAAAATGTTACAAGTAAATATAAAGCTTGATATCATGAATTTAGCCCCACGCCCACCAGCTAGCAGTAATAAACTTAGCAAGATTATTTTCAGGTGATTTCGACATTCGTAGTATGAGCATTATCTCCAGAAGACCAGCGCTGTTATAGTGAGCATTCTGCACGCTGTAGCAGCATTAGCTGAGGAGGGTCCTGATTGGCTCATTCTATCAGTTTTTTGGTATTTTTTCTTTATAATTGTATTTTTTTTCTGTCATAAAATTGTAATATCCTTTTTTTTATATGTGCCAATAAAATACTTACTTACTATACTTACTTACATTAGTCTCCGGAATTACGACATGCGAGCAAACTATTCTAAGCAATGCGTCTTGTCTGAATTTCTTTTGGGTTTGTTTCTACGTTTGATTTGTAAACAACTGTTAATAATAGAACTCTGTCAGTTAATTCCTCACGTTAATTCACAAAGATGACTTTAATTTCGCCTTTTCATTGAGAGTCTCACTCGATTGACTACAGTAATCATTGAGGTAGGTACCTAGTACAGAGTAATTACTCTTGATGTGCACAACGAATCATGTCATTATTACTCTTCGAACGAAGCCAATGTAAATTTCGCGACGTAAGTACTTAATAACTTTGAATTGAGCTTGTTAATTTAACCAAATCTATTTATTATAATTATGTTTGGTATTTCTAATAACGGTGAGTATATAGTAGCCTACTTGAGTTATTTCGAATAGCAAGGGATTTTGTAAAATCCGTATAAAATATCTACGCAAGTTTCTGAACCTTTCGGTAGGAGGCATGAGTTTACTGACAGTACCTAGGTACTGACCTCTTCTACTTTCCATATTATTATTGTCTAATTAAGCTATTTCAATAAGCGAGTAATTATCCGACTAAAACATTATTGATTGAGTATCTACTTATTACGTTTTTACTCAGTCAAAAGGCCAAAATAAATAGAATATAGAAACACATTTAGGTACTTTATTCCGGATGTCTAGAAAAAATGGTCGTCTCCTTCAAAATACATATCATGCAAGAATATCGCGTTGCGGACGCACATTCATAATATCCATACTAATATTATGAAAAGAAAAGATTTGTATGTTTGTTTGTAATAAATATTAAACTACTAGACCGATGTCGAAAATTATTTCACCAGTAGAAGCTACATTGTTCCCGAGTCACATAGGCTACCTATATGTTCTTGCCTGTCCCTTCAGGCGTACCTCAAGGTTCGCATATTGGACCTCTCCTCTTCAACATCTATATTAACGACATAGGACTTGCATTCAGGCATAGTAGTCATCTGCTGTACGCCGACGACACAAAATTTTTTAGGATCATCAGCAGCGTTTCAGATTGTGAAACATTGCAAGATGACCTTCTCTCTCTTAACCAGTACTGTGCTCACAATCAGTTATTTCTCAATATCGATAAATGTAAGGTTCTATCGTACACTCGAAAAAGAAATCCCATCACCTATATGTACCAGCTAAATAGCAGAACACTTGCCAGAGTAAACAGCATACGTGATCTGGGTATAATTATGGACTCAAAATTAAATTTCAATGAACATATTGATCACATATTGGCTTTGGGATTCAGAAGATTAGGCTTCATCTTTCGTATAAGTAAACCGTTTAAACATGTCCATACACTAAAAATTCTTTATTACGCCTTTGTTAGGTCATATTTAGACTTCTGTAGTACTGTCTGGAGTCCTAATTATAAAATTCACATCGACAGACTAGAAAAAGTACAAAAAAAAATTCGTTAAAACTATTCAATACCGTAGTAATATCAAAGAATCTTATGATGAGTCCCTTAAGGCTCACAATTTACTTTCTCTCTTTAATAGGCGTAATAAGTTCGATATAGTTTTTCTTTATAAAATTTTGAACAATATTGTAGATTCCCCAACTCTGCTCTCCAAGGTATCCTTCCTTAGTCGTGTGCGACTTCCTTTGCGCTCCTCTCGCAGTGTTTCTCTTTTCGTACCCCCAAGACTGCGTAAAAACTACACAAGAAACACCTTCATTTTCCGTTCCACCAACACGTATAACAAGCAATTTAATGTTATCGATTTAGATTTATTTAATGTATCTCTAAACACTTTGAAACGAAATTTAACTAAAATGCTATTGTTGTAGAATTGTAACATCTACACATCAGTTTTACTTAATGATAACGTCTGTTCCAAATTTAACAACGATACAGTCTATACTTTTTGTATTATGTGCATAATACTTCTGTTCTTTATTGGCACTTTAAGGTCTTTTCTAATTTATATTTACATTGTAAACTGTTTGTAATGTATATACGACTGTTTGTTGCCAGAATAAATGAAAAAAAAAAAAATGTTATCCCGATATTCCCACGGAAACGGGTACCACGCGGGTAAAACCCCGAGGATCCGCTAGTTTACAATAAATCATAAGGTCGTCGTTTTTAATCATTAGGTAGTTGATAATGATATTTTCTTTGTATTGTCACTTTTTGTTTTATTGCCGCTGTTCATTTTCTCCCTGACACCCTTTCTGGTTGACTGGAAGAGAATGCATATTAGCATTAAGTCCGCCATTTGCTGTGTTTTGCAATAAAGATTAAATAAATAAAAATAAATAAATATTTTAATCACTAGGTACCTAACCTAGGTAGGTACATTTTAATGAAACTTCTTAATTTAGATTTTATTTTATCATCATATCGATAAGAGCGCCTCTATTCACCGATATGAGTAGCAGAGTCGGTGAAAGTGAAACCAATTTTGTTTCATCGCATTTCGTTTCTATGTTAGTAGCCGTTATTGCCATCTGCTATAATAATAAATAATCTTTCGGATGTTAAGATGAATTATTTAATAGAAATACGGTTTAGTTTGTTATAGGTAGTAAGATAATATTATGTAATTTTTTATGTATTTTATTTTAAGCATTATTGAAAGTCGTGTAGGTATGTATGTACTAGTTGGTTGTGTATTGTCTTTCATCGAGGAAATCCCTGCCTGTGTTAAGTGCAAAGTAAGAAAATATTCGAGCAAATTTAAAAAAAATAACTGTGCCAATATAACACTATTGATTACTGGAGTAATCGATAATTATAGTTTGTTCTTTGTACTAGGTAAGTAAGCATATAATTTTTGATACTAGCCGGAAGAAATATGACATAATTAATAATTATAAGACGAAATCGAAATGCTTAAGTTAGCAAAAGCTAGTGAAAGCAAAATTTATTGGAAAGCAGCTTAGATAACAGAGATATCACATTAATTTGTGTAACTATTCTGTGAAAATATCTAAAAATAAAATCACTCAAGTAAGAGTGAATCCAAAATCAATACTTACTCATAAAATCTTATTTTAGCATTAAAAAAGTTAAGTTAAAGAAGTTTAACACAATGTATTAGGTACCCCTTTTTATCCACAACGGGGTAGCACTTAACCTTCATCCCGGAATCCTCAATCACTGAAGAACTGGCTATCTTATAACTGCCGAAATACAATAATGCTGAAAACAATGTGTTTTTTTTTATTCACAACGATATAGGTATAGCACTTATTTATGGCGTCAGACTTAGATAAGATGATGGTAGCTAGCCAGGCGGATTAAAAAGAAGTCCTAAGTAGTCCACAAACCAAACCGAATCCAATATGTAAGTAGGTAATGGGAATTGGAATCGAACCCGAGACCTCTGGGTCGGCAATCGGTGGTTTGAACCACTAGACCACAGAGGCGCCCACCCGGAACAAAATACGCCATCATAATGGACACTATTGGACACGTGCACAAATTGTCACATTAAAAGCGGTCAGCCAAGATTACACCTAGTTAGCTTACTCTGTTACAATTGTAACTACGCATGTTTTGTACTTACAAAGTGTATGATACCTCAGTACAAAATTATTAAAGATTTTTTTAGTGTCGCGTGATGGTAGCGTGTCGATTAGTTTATTTGTTATCAACTAGCGGATCCTCGCGGTTTTACCCGCGTGGTACCCGTTTCTGTGGGAATATCGGGATAAAATATAGCCTATTTATTTAAATTTTTACGTTTTTGCATTCACAATGCAATTTTTATGGTTGAAAAATGGAAAATGAAGTATTTAGAAAAAATCGACCCGTCTCACAACCAGCTCATTTTTTTAGCCTATTTATCGTATAATTAATGGACTATCCTTCACAAAAAGAATTTTTCAATTCGGTCCAGTAGTTTCTGAGATTAGCGCGTTCAAACAAACTCTTCAGCTTTATAATATTAGTACCTACTGAAGATAATTCAAAAATTCAAAATTCAAAATTCAATATCGTTTATTCAATTTAGGTTTGTTTAACAACACTTATGAACGTCAATGAAGCTACGCCATCGGTTCGCAAATCCTACGGCAGGAGACCTTGTAGCGAGAAGAACCGGCAAGAAACTCGCCAAGGGCTATTTTTTTCTCCCTGTTTTAACTTATACAGAGTCGTCAAATTTGAAAAGTGACCTTCACATAATAGTAAGGTTACTTTCCATCACAATACAGAATGCCGCTTAAATTAAGTACAATTTTGCTTATTACCTAAAACAGTAAACAATTTTCAACTAAACAAGGAATCAAATAGTTTAATGGACACACTAATCTTAATCTTATTCACATTGTATTATAGGATTAATGAAAAGGAAACTGCAAGGTGCGCTGTATATTCAAATTTATAAGTATTAACAAATAAAAGGAATTTTGGAATAAATAAAACAATTATTAGAAAAATTGCTGTTACTGTAAGACACGGATACCAAAATTACTATGAGACACACCAGCTCGCTCATAAATCAATATAATACTATTATTAACCATATCCCGAACACCTTTAACACAAGTAGACATGAGCAGACCCACCCCACTGGCAGCACCCGTTCACGAGCATGACGCATGAGCCAGCCATCGCTTCGCTCAACCATATTTTAGGGAACGTAACGACCCGACTCACACGACACCACCGCAGGAATGTTTAATGATACTCAAAGGGGTCAATAGTGATAACCTCGAAATGTCATTTGACCAGACTGTGGGTACCTACCTACATGACGAACTGTTGGCAGGCGGATTCAAAGACTGGTTACCGCATGTTTGTTACCTGATAATATTTAATTTTGTCTTAATTATATTTGGTCAACAAGCGTCGGTCACTGGTTTTGAACAAAGAACGGCTAGATTTTTCTAGAGTTAAGCTTCTCTTCCAACCATCAAATGTTAGTGAAAATTAAAACGTGAAGCTTGATTTACTTTCAAAAGCAAAAGCTTACCATAATATGATATTATCATCACACAATCTAACTGTGATATGATATTGGTATGATATTGCATGCAGCTTACATTACCTTATAGGTAATGAGTGTCATTAAAGTTGTTTAAATTTTTACTTCTTTGCATTCACAATGAATGTAATTATTATATTTGAAAAATTGAAAATTATTTATTTAGAAAAAAATTGCGAAAGGTCGTGGGTTTGAGTCCCATCGGAGCTGGTTGTGTGAGACGGGTTGATTTTTTCTAAAATACTTAGTTTTTTATTAGGTACCTAGGTAAGTACTAAATCGTAGTTAACGGCGTACCTCCCGTTTCCGAACGGAAATCGGGACAAAATGCATCCACAAGTCATGGATTATTCCAAAACCGTGCGGCTTTCCTTGAGTTTGGGTTTAGCAAAACTTAGTTTACATTCATCTTTGATATCATAGATAATAAGGTAAAGTTATTTCTATGAAATGTTTATGAACCAATTTTTGATGGTGATTTTAAATTACTTAAATGATAAAATTGCCATAATAGATAAGCACTTTAAAATTTTTAGAAGAAAACATTTGAAAAGTTTTCACAAAAAATCATTCTGGAATTCTAAGGCAAAATGTGATTCAATTAAGACGGAAACGTTTGCAAGAAGTACTTACCTACCTATAGTTATTGTAGTTACGTACCTACCACTCAATGGGCACTCCAACCAATTGAATGGCTCGTGGCTAGGGTTACCAGATAAAAAAAAATCATAAGTCCATAACTGATTTCCATTGAAAAAACCTGAGATTTTGTTGCAGTTTGAGAATTATCTCTTAAACGTACCTAACACTTTAAAAAAGTCATATTATTATCGTTTTTATACATTGCGGATCTCAGGGGGTCTCGCTCACGCGTCCCACATGGTACCTATATCCCATCAAAACCCTGTGTCCAGTTGGAGACAACATAAAAGTGATTTAATTTAAGTTTCACTATCTGGACACGCGTCAAAATCTCTTTACTAATTTTGAGTTTCACCAACCGGACACACGTGTGCCCAGTCTCTCGTGTCGAGTTGGTGAAAAACCCAAATAAATGATGATATTAAATTGTGAATTTATTTCCAAAATTGATATATACCACCAGAGTTTTTTTAAATGATTTTCTCTATATATTGTAATGAAGTTTATTTTTAGTCTGTCTGTCAGGACAAATCTTGAGATATGGTAACCCTACTTGTGGCGAGCTCGTGACTTCCTCTAGTACACACATTTTCTTCAAGACTTGTCTTGCCACTTTCCACCATTTGTCTAACCCTAAGCATAATGCACGACACATTTATACTCTTATCCCGTTGCAATAAGTCACATTTTAGCGAGAATTATTAATCGGTTGACTTAACTAATTGACGTTTCTAGCTTTGTTTCTGTGTTCAATAACCTATCGGGTGTTGTGTGCTTGTGCTTATAGTTAAAAGTAACTTTATTAGACTTTGTTTACTGATTACTTCTGATTTATTATAGAAATTTTTAGCCACTTGCAGGTAACTAAACTCGAATATGTAATTTACTTGCAAGTGTTTACCATAATTAATTACACTTTCAGTTGTCAAAGTATTTTTTGTAAGAAGAAAACGTTCATAAATTATTATGCATGCATGGAAATTGTTTTCCGGGTTTATAATAAGTAGGTAGGTAAGTACTTAACTTACTACAGAAAATAGATGTTATAAGTGAAAGAAAATTACAACTATCAACAAGAACTGTAGGTATTATGTAGTATGTTTCCTATTGACTTTTTCGAAAGATTGAAAATGACGTGTAAGAATAGAAAAACTCGACCCGTCTCACAACTAGCTCCGATGGTACTGGAACCCACGACCTTTCATTATTCGGGCGAATGCTCTAACCACTGATCTACGGAGATTTTGTTCTAATAAGTAAGTAAGTAGGTACTTAATTTTCAACATTCTTAATAATAAAAAAATTTCTTTATGAATGCAAAAAAAATATTGATATGCAGGAAGGAAGTACCGAAGCTAAAAGGTCTTAAACGATGTATCCCAAACAATTTTCTTTTTTAAAATTAATAACCTGGGGTAACTATTTATTTAGTAATGTGACGGGGCCGTACCACGCCGTACCGTCTATCGCTCCGAACTTCGGCAAGTCTGCCGGGCTTAAAATTAATACAGATAAATCCATCCCCAATCAGGCCAAAATGGCGAATTCCGATTCATGATGTCACAGGAACATAGATATCTTCCAAAATATAACTTCAGCTAAATAAATAGTACAATACGAAATTGCGTATGTACTTCGATTTATCTGTTTTTAGTTGAAGGCCGGCAGATTTGCCGAACTTGGGAAAGTTAGCTGGTAGGGTTTGGTTTTTTTTCATTTGATTGATACCTATTATAGTCTTAATCAATTGAACATCACGCTAAGACTCCTCCTAATCCATAGATGCGGGCTGACACCAGTAGGTAAACAAGAATGTAACTTCTCCGTTTCGTTTTTAATTTTCAGTAGATTCTGATTGTATAAGGAATGAATGACTTGTAATTTTTTTAGCGGCAACCACGCGTGGTAATTCCAACTAGTCCAACAGACCGCCATCGACAGTCCGTCTTGCGGTGCCAATCGATATGCATGCCAGTTCGTATTCAGCTAATGCCACTAACGGTGACTGGGGTTATTGCACCCTTTAATTTGATTAATTATGCCATTTGCTCGACTTTGACCTAATAAAGTGATAGCGAAGGCGAGTTATGCAAATATAATGTGGTAGGTACATGATATTATCGATATGTAACTTAGTGAGTCGTATCTATCTAAGTATTTTTAGTTCATGACATGAACTAAATACATGAACTTCATCTACCTACTGTATGTAATCATTAACAGCTATTTATTTAAAAGACATTTAGGATACCCCTGAATGAATATGAATTAAAAAGGTGGGCTTCATTCAACCTACAATCAAAACTAAAAGCACCTAAAAAAAGGTTCGGCAACCATCAGTTTGACATCAAGTTTTCCACTTACACAAAGCTTAGAGTAATCAGACCAAATGTTTCTGAAATATTTGGCATTATAATTATGTGCTGTTGGGGTGTTGGGTTATCTGTTACATACTCAATTCTTTTACAGGTTTACATTATTGTTGTTTAACTGATTCAGATATTACTAACTACTGAATTCCCCAGACAGTCAATCAATCAAATACGATCAAGAAAGTTCTCTATGTCTGACTAGATACAAATATGGTCTAAAAGTGAGATGGTGAGCGGCGAATGCTATTGATCTTTTAGCCTGCACCCACTTTCTTGAGAGAACATTCGAGAAAGGAACTATGGCTATTTGAATTGTGCATTTCCGTTGGCTTATTTTCTCGCAAATACTTTGACCATAAAGGTTTGCCTATAAATAAGTAAATCCTAGTCTTAAAACTAATACTGTTTCCTAGTGTTCTTATGAAAGACAGTTCTGCAGAGAAATTTTTAGAAGTGTTTACAGAAAGTTGACGGCAAGTACCTAGCTAATTGAGATACAATATTAAATTTACCTAGTATTTATCAAAGGCTGTCAGCATTCAGTCGAAATGGTTTTATTAAGAAAATTATACTTGTTAGATTTAAACTTTATACTGTCCTGCCCCCTGATTCACGAACCGTCGGAAACGCTCCCGACAGCGGAATGTATGCACTATCTCTGTCATTCACTACAGAATAGAAAAAGACAAAGCACAGAATACGAACAGAATAATGTAGCATTCTGATGTTATATCGGAAGTAGGATTCAGCAGAGCGGTTGGTTGCACTGCAAGCAAAATGGCCTAATTATTCGCATACACATGTGTTGAGTATTCGTGGCCGTGGCATACATATGTATACAATAATATTATCGGAATTGTTAATGAACAAAGCCAAATGTCAATTTCCGAGTTCATACGAAGATTGAATTCTGTTAGTGCAGTTGACTATACACCTCTAAATTTTAATTAGTACAAAGATTTTAGGGGATGATAGTGCCCATCAATACGAACAGTTTTTACTATGGGGCTCCACAGTAAAAACTGTTCGTACCACGGAATCGCGAAAAAAGCTGCTAAATCAGCTAATTCAAAATGCTAAATTAGCTGTTCCATACAAAAGTACAACATCGACTCAACTAAAATGTATGGAACAGCTGATTTTTTTCCGCGACTCCGTGGATGACCCCATAGTAAAAATTGTTTGTATTGATGGACACTATCATCCCCTAAAATCTTTGTACTAATTAAAATTTAGAGGTGTATTTGCACTTAACTCTATTATTTTGTGAAATGTGATACCTATTGATAATAATGCAGGGATCAGATAAATCTCAAATGCATCATCATTCGAGATTTATCCGATCCCTGCAAATATTGTGGAAAATATTAAAAGTGCTTTAAGTTGGCTTTCAGTGAATAAAATGGCAAAATTTTTATGGAATTTTTTTGATTGTTGTAAAACTTCTGTAGATAATTTCTATTCTACTAATTCCATAAAAGTATCGCATATTTCGATTTGGATTTTTGTTTTTATTAATAAAGTATAAAGCTGTTGTGATATTTATAGCACCATTTGATCATGTTGAATATGCATTTATGGCTTTGTGTTGCATTCATTATAGAATGTCATAATATTATCATCTAAATAGACATAACATGCACCATTGTTTTCTATTAATGGTATTCGAGTTTACGTAATCAAATAACAGTAGCTTACAGAGTCGCTGTTTTATAATTATGGGTCCTTTTCAAAACCACTATTGTCAGCTTGGTTATAATTCATGATTTTAAGTGTAGTTCCTAAGATAGCCATTTATTACTTAGATCAAAATTAGTCTGAGCATGTAAAAAACCCGAGCATCTAACATTTACAGCGATTATTAAACTGAATGTAAATTGTAAGCTATGTAATTTTTATCTCTACCTATTGTTTCGTTCATCTTATTTCAGAAACATCAAATGACGACTCCGTAACTCAGTGGTAAGAGCATTCACCCGGCCAGTGAAAGGTCGTGGGTTCGAGTCTCATCGGAGCTAGTTGTGAGCCGGGTCGATTTTTTCTTATCATAAATTTATAATGAGCTAAATCCTAGTCACGGGAAATTTTATAGCGTGGATCAAATTTGTATTATTAAAATTGATTAAAAACCCAAATATAATCATATCCAACTGGTAAAAGAACCTGATAATACAACAACAGTAAAAGAAGATAAAGGCTTTGATAAGTATGATAGAGACGAGACGTAATCTGAAGTGGTTACGTTTATAATAGACTAGCTGCTCTGCGCGGTTTTACCCGCGAGGTACCAGTTCTTGTGGGGATATCGTGATAAAATATAACCTATCCTATGTCACTACTAGAATAATATAGCTTTGGTGAAAGAATCTTCAAAATCGGTTCAGTAGTTCCAGAGAAATGCCTCAAACATCCAAACAAACTCTTTTGTTATTAGTGAAGATATGGCTGTAGCTAAATTTGTGGAATATGAAGATAAGGAGTGTTTGGTCGATAAAAACGTTGCACACAAGCAAGTTGGAGTGGTTCGCGTGACATCAGAGAATATCAGAGAGGCCGTGGTGGTACTACCAGGCGAGTGAGGCGATGTCTCGCTTCAATCACCCGAAAAAAATACTTTTGTTTTCGATCGAATTCCGTGGCAGACGGATACGCATCGGTTGGAGCTGGACAGTCCGTCAATGATGGAAATCTCATTGTTTATTTAGAACTGAATAAAAAAATTGCAGATTTAGATGTGTTTATTTGAAAAGTTTGATAGAAATGTAATTTTTGTTCTTATGCACTTAATGTAATTGACATCCCAGCTTCTTTGGAAATACCATAATAGGGTTTTGATATACTTACACCCCTTATAGATCATACACACGTGAGTAATAACGAGTGAATCAATTGAGGACAATATTCGAGCTATGATCGAAACGGGAAACTAATAGACGTCAATTGTAATGTTTATGACGTACAGCTGCAAATTGTATGAGTCAAATTATTTAATGTTATTTTGTAAAGTAAATATCTCACTTGATCGGACAAATTGTCACACCACTGGTGGGCTGCTGTCTTCTTGCCCCCATTCAAGCCATTGCCCAAATGGGGGCTTAAAGGACTGCCAGTAAACAGGTCATCTGTAATACTGGCGTCCGAAGTGATCCTGGGTCGAAGTACCGGAGTGTCTTGGGGCCCCACGAAGTCGAACTGACCGTCCCACATATCATACTCCAACTCGAGGCTATCCTCAACCTCCACAGCTTCACCCATTTTAGACCGGCTAAACAATCCCGACTTAAACATCTAAATTTCGTTCATACACTGATATAATCTTTGGATTAGTTCCAATATTGCACTTCACATAAATTTAAAGTTACTTATATAAACATTTACATCTTATTTCGTAACCTTTACTATTGACTTAAAAGAAGATTAGATCTTAAATTGACATAAAGCTTTGATGGCACTTGGACGTTCGCTTCTATAAAACAACTTTTTGTTCGAGCAATTACGAAGAAGGTGTATCACATTCACGTAACACTGCACTATAAAGCTCCCTCGATCACTTGATGTCACATTTTCTGCATCACATTCACTATAGTTTCCCACTAATTGTTGTCGTAAACGAGAATCAAAATATCTGGTAAAAAGAGATACCGGCGAATTTGATTTAAAATTTTCGACGGTTGATCGGACATCCTTTTTAAAAACAAATGCTTTTAATTTGACGTTTGGTTCCGCTCGGCTTGAAGTTGTATTTAAATTAACGTACGGTTCCGAGAAACTTGTTCGGCTGTTGGTAACTTTTTGAATGACGTGGAGACGTTATTCTGGTTCGCGATCGCGTCGGGCACTGGTGTAGGTAGTGTACTGTGGTTACTGGTGGCGGCGGCCGGCTGCCCCACCCAACTCGATTATCGGGGGACGTCGCAACTGCGCCGCCATACAAATAAACTTTATTCGCTCCCTGCCTGCACATATGCAGCCGTCTGATAGATAGTTCCGAGGCAATAACCCCTTTCATAAGTCCCCCCAGCTCATCTACATCTCGTAATTTTACGGGCGACGGCCTACAATGATTGCTCGGATTGGGCATGCTGAATGAAGACGAATTTTTGTTGACCTTTGGCGAAAATTTCAAGTGTGCTGTGAGGTACCGCCACAATGTTATCGTAATAATGTGCTTACAAAAGACAAATAGGAATTAATTGAAGCTATTTAATGTCGAACATTAACAACATTAATTAACTAAATAAGGAAAGCTAACGTTTTTATTTCGTATAAAGACCATACCTACCATAATAGAGTTTCCAACTACATACTTACCTACATTAAACAAACACCTGCTCTGTCAATTATAAAAAGCCAAAACCAAGATATCCCAAGATTTTATAAACACATAGAATTTACGAGCGATTAGCCAAAAATTACTTGTTCGTAGCTTTATATGCTAATAGTATAATAAAAACAAAGACAGCGTCGGAAGATTGAATAGGAGCCTAGATCGAGTTATTTAATCAAGAGAAATGAGGTCAGATATTGTTCTAAGCGTGTGAAATTTGACAGGGTCTAGAAATGAACAAATATTACCTGCAGTTGTATTGCAGAATGAAGCAACATTGCGGCTAGAAACTAATGCATCGATTGCTTACTTCACTTTCATGCACGATCACATTTTCTAAACATTGTTATTTTTTATTTTTAGCTCAGCAATGATGGAGTGCACATGGCCGGCTGACATTACGAAGCAATTAACTTTTATTTTATGTGCATTTCATTGCTTTGAAGATGTTTTTTGTATTTACTTTACACAACTTGAAATTGAACAATCAGGGTAGAATAATAAAAAAACTAAGTTCTTAAATAATTACTAAGTGTAATGAAATTAAAGTCTCAATGTATTATGTAACGAAATGTGTGTAATTCCAACAGGTCAAAATCTTTTAGTTAAATGGATAACAGAGATCTGAGAAAACACCATTATACAATGCATACAATCGTAGTGACGGAACAATGCGATCTCATACATTTTAATGTGGTTTTTGTAATTAGTAGCGTGGTAAAGTGTTTGTTGCAAATAAATGCCATTCAACTTAGGTGGAATGTATGTAAGAAGTGAGTGGACTCTTATGGTGGCGTGACATGAGATGTCTAAGCGCAGAAAATTAAATGTTCTGCACGGGTGTATAGTAGTAGACGTTATGTCATTGATTGACTTTTGTGCCGTGTGAGGCCTACTGACCAATTTACTCTCACTATCGTTTGAACAATTGAGAGCATATAAAGATTTGCAAGTTAATCTTATCGTGTACCTACGATGATAATGCCCCTTTTACAAAAAGCTTAAAAACTTAAACTTGCTCTTCTTCTTTGTTATTTGTCTGAATCAATACTTATTTTGTAAATGTTAGAGTAATTCTGTCTGTTTGTATGTCTGTCACCATTTCATGTTCAATTGTTACAGTGAACCGTCTTACTCAGAAATTATCTAACATTATAATGGTTTTTCTTTTAAAGTCTGCACCTAATAAAAGATGGAATCACAGACATAACTCATTGAAAATAACATGACGCTCGATGTTTTACTTATAGAAAAAGTATACAATAAAGTTAGAATAAATGAATGAACCATCATCGTTTCTACATTTGATGGTTTCGTTCATAGCTGTGATCGATAGTGATAATCTTCCCTCACAATAGTTGTAAATTCCCCTAGACTCATTAATTCATGAGACGAGGGTTCGTGGGGCAGGAGAAATGGGGATAGGGACTCTAATACAGACAACAAAACAAGTGAAATAAAAATACCTTTACGGATAATTAACACGCGTTTCATTGTCACTTTTTGACTGGAAGTCACCCTTGACCACGGCCCTGGAAAGCCGTCAGAAGGTCGAGTAAGCCTAAAAATAACACTTAAGGCGATGATTCCCGATCGAAATAGGCACGCTAACGCTTGCTCGGCCGCGCGTGATACACTTCACGCGGACGCAGCGGCAGCCGGCAGTGAACTGTGAACTCGCGAGCGCCCCGCGAATCGAAAATCACTTAAAATTCAATTAAAAATTAAATAATAACAAATTTAAACTTATGACGGCCGGAATCCCTCGGCTATTCAAAGACAATTATTTTCGTATATTTTTCATTAACTAAAACCAAGTAAATAACTGCAAGTAAAAGGATATTTGGATTACGTTTAGAAGAATGTTTGGGATTTTATATGACACAGTAAAATATCACAATCGAAAAAAACGGCCGGAAGCACTAGATAAATAACTGTAAAATAACATATATTTTTTCCAAATTTTGAGTAGGGCAGGCGTACCGGTTTTGGCCACTGTACCGGTTTTGGCCACTTTTTGGCCTAAAAGTTTTCTAAATAATTTTTCGCTATTTTTGCTACAGGCAATTAAAAAAAGGTGTTTTAAGGTAATAATAACAACCGTTAGAATTCCATAAGTCATACGATTTTTTTCAATAGATCCCATTTCCTGTTTTGAAAAATATTTTGTATGAAAGTTTTAAGAAATTTTGTTTTGGATGAAATACTTTATAAACCTTTGTTTTATACAATGAATTTGTTGTTTTGCAATGGATTAGTTTCTAGCGCATTAGAATATATTGATTTAACCTGGGTTTCGTTTTGAGTTTTCGCTATACTTACAAAAGTTTAACGATTAATAAGTGGCCAAAACCGGTACATTTGGCACGTCTCACACATTTTGTGTTATATCCAAAAAACTTTTTACTTTTTCAAATTTGAAAAATTTACCTTTAAAGGTAGATAAATTATCTATAATTTAAGATATAATTTGTCTCTTAAATACCTAAGACCATTTAGTACTTAGTGCTTAAATATCAAAAAATCCTTAAAGTGGCCACAAAGGGTACCTCTGCCCTACTAGTGGTTTGCGAGTAATACAAATAAATACCTTATTTTCGGGAATCGGCGCCTTAAGCTCTTGTTAATTTTTACAATAAAACGCGCCTTAATCATCTGTAAAAGGTGTTATATTTTAATGAACAGTTGCAAAAGCAAAAAGAAGTCCTGAGAAATTTAAAAAGTGCTGAATACATTATAAAATAAACTATTTAAAAAATTACTTACAATCACACTAATTATCCGTGCATAGTTTTATGAAAACTTGATAACGGATAAATATATACTTATATATTTTCTGTTTGTTAATACATAGAACACCCAGTTATCTCATTATCTTGAAAAGTAGTAGTAAGTTTCAAAGTCTATAACATAAACTTTAATTCCCAGTTAAGCAAGATCTATGATTATAAAATATTTGTAATCGAAATGTTTTCTTTCATTGTTATGAAGTCTTCTGTAACATTTACTATTATTGTTAGTCGAATTGTTAGTAGTTAAGTATCGTGCGATAGTGTAAATATTTTTAACTAATTCTACTTCATTATTTTTACTTTCTAGCATTCGCAATGCAAAAAACTTTGTATTAATACTTTATTTTCCATAATTGTACCTACTAGTGCAACTTTCTTTGCTGACTGTATGCATGTTATCAAGTGGTAAAGGCACGCAACCACCACCACTTGGAATTGTATACTTTCAAATAGGTACCTAAAGAAACCTCCTGTTTAATAGGAAGCACATTATTATATTATTTGTAACAGTAGGCTTTTAATTTAAACTAGCGACCCGCCCTCGCTCCGCTTTGGTTTAGTGTAGTATTTGACACCATGTATTATACATATAAACCTTCCTCTTGAATCACTATATCCATTCAAAAAAACCATATCAAAATCCGTTGCGTAGTTTCAAAGTTTTAAGCAAACATAGGGACATACAGCGGGAAGCGACTTTGTTTTATACTATGTAGTGATATTCATGTTGTCAGTCAGACAAAGTCATTGACAGGAACACCAGAAGAATGACGCGAAGCTCTCAAGGATGAAGAAGATTATTATCATTGCATAAAAATATTTACATGAAAATGAAAAAAATGTCCTCGTTTAAGTTTATACGAGAATTTAAAGGTGGGCATAGACTTATACTACTTAGGTAGGTAATGATGGTGGAATATAATGGCCTGCATTAATAAATGGTTCCGCATAGATCATTCAAGACAATGGTGTTCGACCTACAGCTCAGTTCAAGGTTATGTGCACATGGCAGATGCAAACATGTAAATGAGATCGGGTTGTGGAACATTGTGTCTGATTGGAGGAAGGGAAAGCGGTGTCAGAATACTCAGGTTTTACATTCTTTTAAGAACAGCGGCTAATGATCTGTGTGGGTTATCTTTTACTTCTCCATACAACTGAAAAACCCCAATTGCAGATTCTTCAAGTAAGCTTCGGTTAAACCAAGGCACCTCTTCAAGATGTTTTAAAATTTTGTCTGTAATTCATTATTATTGTCAGATTTAGGGCATCTTCCATATTTTTGCTTTGCACGACTGAGCGGTCATCATAGGACCCTTGCTACATTGTACCAATCCGCATAGGGCCCGCGTGGTGGGCCCATTCTCCTTATCCATCCATAAGGAAGGCCTCTGTCCCAGCAGTGAGGATTTTTGGCATTTTTAAGAATGGCGACTTAAATATTACCTATGTATGGAAGTCGCGCTGCTGCCGCACTGATTGCGACCTTATGTGAACCCGCTCTTATACGGATTTTCGATGCATAGGTAGGTATTAGGTATGTGCAGCTACTGCTTTACAATCGCTAAATAACGAAACTGCACAGAATTTTTTGTTAAAATATAAAAGCCTCTCTACTACAATATACATTCTTATATTTCATAAAGTAACTATATTTTTCAGCCAAAAGACCATTACTTACCTATTAACCTACAGTCGATAATCTTGATGTAGGCAAATGCCCATAAACACCACGACTAGCGACTCGGCGTGAGCTTATTATAAAAACTAGGCAGTCGCGCGCGACTTATAGTCTCTACACACGTTCCTGTCCGACCTTCGATTTGGTCTGCTCCACGTCTGCTCCGTCGTTTCCGACGTCGTTTCCGTTTCCGACGTTTCGTGAATCCTGATTCACGAAACGTCGGAAACGGAATCGGATTCGAATTCTGTGCTTTGTCTTTGTCTATTCTATAGTGAGTGACAGAGACAGGACATACATTCCGCTGTCGGAAGCGTTTCCGACGGTTCGTGAATTAGGGGGCAAATCGGAACGTGCGTAGTACTGTGTAGCGCAGATTTGGTCTGGGAGCAGACCAAATCGGCTACGGCTGTCGGATCGGAACGTGTGTAGATACTATTAGGTACGTTCTAAGCTAATTAAGTGCAGTGCACTTATACATGAATTTGGGACAAGAACACAGCAAATTGTCTTACTTATAAAGAAGCCAAGAAAATGCAGTATAAATAAATAGCTATTTTTGTTAGCATTCACAAGGTTAAAAAAATACTAAACGAATTGTTACAAATTTCTCGATAGGTACAAACTTCTTGAAAAAATTTACAAGGTCGTGGGCAAAGAATATATACACTTACGTCGTGGGTAAAATATAAACAAAAGCAAGAAGCGCTACCTACTTAAAATTTAAATAGATCAAATGCAGATAGTCATTTGTTCTATAGATCCCCATACTCGAAGAACTTTGTTAATTCTTTTCATAAAAAAATACTGCTTGTTATCGTTTAAATTGGTGTCATCACACAGTTACGTGATAATTACAGTAATCGTATTAATGTCGTCCCAGATCTTTTGATATCCATCTTTCACACCACGCTTCTTCTCGCACCAAAAAATATAGTTTCTCAGAGTTGGTCTGTGCCCTATACGGGTGACTTTGCCCCCTACCACATGACCTAATAATCTAGATCATTAGTGTTTTAGGAACTATAAATAGTCTCGTAAGTAAAAGTGTTTATTACCATCTGGTTTTTGTAAGCATCTTTAGGTAAGTATGTCACTTATTTATTTTGAACTGAAAAGAATCTGGCTCCGAAGCTAATGAAGGTAAAAAAACAAAAATAATGCACCATATTCTTGATATTATTGTATGTAACCGATAAAATATCATTAAACTAGCCTTCCGCCCGCGGCTTCGCCCGCGTGTACTACACGACATTATCCCGCGGGAAGGTGATATTTTTCAGGAATAAAAAGTAGCCTATGTCCTTTCTCAGGCTCTAGACTATCTCTGTACCAAAATTCATTCAAATCGGTTCAGTAGTTTAGGTGTGATTGTGTAACACACAGACAGACAGAGACGCATTTATAATATAAGTAAGGAGTAAGGAAGTAAGGATGTTACTTCATACTCTACACTCACATGTTGAAAGAAATTATTGACGGCAAATAAAACTTTGCAGTGTTGGCACGTAGGTGATAGGTACGTAGCTGAATTTCATGGTGAAAACTAGTTCGCAATATGTCTTCCGTGCACCTTCAGTGAAACGTCACCGAACATGAATATAATTGTTGTGACTGATGACACCATATGACTAACATATGTAGGGATTATTATGACGCATTCTACCAACTGTACCACATGCAACATATTATAGTCTTCGTGATCATCGGCCATTTAAATCCCCACTGCTCGGGCACATACCTTCCTCATGGATGGATATGGCGAAGGGCTATTGATCCAGCACGCGGGCCCAATGCGGACGACTGTAAACGCAGAAGGGAGGACTAACGCCTTATCGTGCCTTCCGAAGTACGAAAGAGCTCGAGATAATATGTTTTTTTAGCCACCCATCCCGTGACCGACCATTACGTGAGTTGCTTAACTTCAAAGATCACAGGCCGAGCGCGCCAACCACTGCGCCACGAGCTCTCTATACTCATTGTCTTATGCACAGATAATATCACGGCCATTATTTTAAGCTTTTTCCCCAATCATCTAAACTGAGGCAGAGAAGAAAAGTGTTTTTACTAAAATTGTATTAAAACAAACCAACTATCTTGAATATATCCGTTATGTTGTTATTAACAGAAATATTGCAAAGAAAAATATACGACAAATATGTTAAGTCACGCAAAGTAATTAATACTAAGTCTTGAAGATTATAAAAAGATAAATTACCTAGATTTAAAGAGAGCTGACATACTCAATGTGAAATCTGTGAACCGTCGTCGATCATACTATTTATGTGTTTGTTAAACCTGATACATGAATATAAATCTCAAATTAAATCCATACGAAAATTGTGCATTCAAGATTTCTTATACTTATATACACAAGAAAATTATAGCTTACAAACTAGCAATAACAACTGCATTTGCTTTAATATGCAACGAAACAAAGAAATTAATGTACCAAACCTAAAAATTATAGCTACGGGCATGTTAGCAATATTATTGTTTTAATTAATGTTGTATAATGCAGCTGGCAATTAAGTGGGTACAACTACAGGTACAACTGAGGATATTACCGGTCGCCTACTCTACGGAGATATTTATTGCTTGCGTTTCATTCCGACCGCGTACGAACAGGCGCGGGTCGCGGACTGTCGGTCGATGTCGCGCGCGCCTTACTATTCCAACTCCTTTTCGTCTGACTTATCTGTCTATATTATGCCTTCCTCTACTAAATACATAACAAAACACTGATAACCCTATCAGTAGACAGCAAGGCGTCAGCAGCACCAAAAGAAGTAGGATGTGGTAAGACGCTAGACTCTCCAACAGAATATAGAGTTAAGTTTTCATCGATAGAGCGAATATATAATAGTAAAGTTAGTAGTGAAAAAATAACATCTAGAATAGACTTCTTAACGCGATCGCGATAGATACGCTTGCAAGTTGACAGTGCTGTACAGCAGTAGCGTACGCGTAGTCCATGTGCAAGCTTTCGCCGTAACGTGGTCGCCCGGAGAATTCCTCGATCACGCAATAACTACAGACAGAGGCAGATCGACGCAAGCGCACGATGTTTGCTTTTCGCACGCACCCGTTAGTTTACTTTCAGTTTCATTGTGACCTTTTTGTCTACGATCTAGCATATGTACCCTGGTTAGATAACCTCAGTGCCTGTTTCCCAGCCTACGATAATCATGAGGTATTAACTTCTGGTTTGCTTGAAAGAAGGAAAAACATTAGTTAATGTTTCTAAAAGGAACATCTCCAGCAAACCAGACATTCCAGACCGAGTTGTTTAAGATGTTTGTGCTAAGAAAGTTGAGCTATTATGTTTAAGTTTTTTTAGCATGGCATGGATCCTATGACAACACGTTTTCGTGCAAAGCAATATATAAGCTGCATGAAAAATGTCTAATGCTGATTTGCTTGAGTTTTACACCAATAGCATAAAGAACTTTTGACTTTGCACGAATAAACTATCATAGGACCCATGCTACATTGATCAAAGTTATAGTTTGGTTTCAGAATAGAAAACAAGGATCTGGGAATAATAGTATGGAAAATTCTGCCGCAGTTCTAAACCTAAATCTAGGGGTAAAAAGTATACAATTTTAGCAAAGTTATTATTTACTAAAAGAAGCTATACTTACTACATTTCGAGTTTCGGAGTTTTCGCATGAATTTTTTGAAGATCACGTTCCTTGATTTAATCTGCAAATTTTTTGCAATACAATAACCCCGTTGACTGACACGTAAGTGTAAATTATGATATCAAAGAAACATAATTGCCAGGTTATGAGAAAAATCAGTGCATATAATGTACGTGAAGGATCAAGATAAGAAAACAGCCTAAGGTAGAATAGTCGTCGAAGAATGTGGTTTAGGACTTGGGCAATATTCGAAGCCTTTGTAAAGTTGACAGCAGATAAATTTTAACATCTTGACCTTACGCGCCCTTGTCGCTTACGCAATTAGAGTGGTTTTAGTAGACTAAAGCGGAGAGGAGGAAAGAAGTGTTCAACAACCAAAAGAATTTTGTTATGCAAGCCGAGCGGAGAGATGTGTGAAATAACGAAATTCTTCACCTCTTTTCCCGCTTCGCTTTGGTGGACAGGCAGCCTTATAAGCTCGATATGGTGAAGGGTGTAGGTTAGTTAGACTTAGACTGTACATACTTTAAATTAACAATGCGCTGACGAAACCAACATGATTAAAATCTTTAGGCTTGTCTTGTTATATAAGAAGTGTCGTGAATAATTGAGATCTTTAATACACTATATTTGATTACACTTTCATTATGATCTTTTGAACATGTCGGAGAGGTAGCTCATCATAATGGGAATAGTTGATTTTTTGTGCGTATTGAAGTATTGGTTTCTTAATAACGACTTCGAGCAGTTGTATTTCGATAGTCTAGTACCTACCTAAGTTATCAGCCTATAGTTAACATTAGTCATGTAAATTGATGCTAGGTAAACATTTTCAGCAAACAAAACTCCTCCCAGTTAGGTACTTTGTAAAAAGTTTCCTACCAATAATAAATATGGATATTGAAAAGTAATTGTTAGCCGACACGCGACGGCTTCTATAGCAGCCAACCAATGATAGCGGAAAGAGGTCAACGATTCATAATCTCATTGAGTTCAATGGTGCTCCCGTGTATGCGGTGTCTACTGTACTTGGTTGATAGGGGGTTCTACATAGGGTTGCCTCAGGCAACTTGCCTGCCAGCTTTTTATCGAAGAATTTGTATACTTAGTGCTTTCATCAAAAAATAGCAAAAATATAAGTAAGTACTTAGTGAAAACTTTTGGGACATTTAGGAAATTATAGTACCTACTTACACATTTATTTTTGATCATTGTATATTTTTCCATATACCTATGTATTTTTCATTGCCAAAATGAAGTGTGGAAATTACTCTACCCTAAAGAACGCTCTAAAGAAGAATAATTGACATTACGAAATATTGTTATAGTTACGGGTAGTTACGGACGTTATATTAGTCTTCGACCAACAATAATTAGTAACTACTATTATATTTTATATTTTGTGGTTACGGTATTTTACGGGTATTTCATTCTAGCGAACGCGTTTACGGGTGTTTCATTCAAGCGAACGCGGCGAGCGACGCGATTAAAATACAAAAATTTTCGTACTATATTATATTTATATAAGTAATACTTACCTAAGAACAAACAGTTGACTGAAATATAGGTACTACGATAATACTATTATAATATGTACTATACTCCAAGAACGATAAACTCTCATTATGGTAATCGTAATGTAGGTATTAAACTATAACATCTGTACAAATGCTGCCAAAGCTGCTTGTAGATGTAGAGTAATAGTGTAGGCAATGAACAGATTCTTTGTATAGAGACCCCTACACTAATTCCTCAGTCGATGAAACTTTGCTGAGTTATTAAATAGCATGAGCTATAAACTTTTAAATGATTATCCAAAAAAAACTCACACGGAAGTTAGGTATTTATACAAGTACATATATAAATCTGTTTATATATTGAACCGAGTAATTTCTCAGTCCAAATTTATTTTACCAAATGAGTTATTTATACTAGTATGTGATACTTGATGAAAATCCAAAACTTTTTTCAAACGTGAGTATGCTTGGCAAAATGGTATAATTCCGTTAAAAAGTTCGACAGAGACATTTTTCAGTCCAAGTCACCCCATTTTGTTTTATTATAATTTGGTGTTTCTGCTGGGATATTTTTTTGGATATTTCATATTATTGTTTTTATACGTTACATGAATATGTCCGGTTAAGAAAGTTTAGCAGGAGCATTTTTCCTAAAAAATATATCAATGAAATAAGACTTTCATTAAAAAAGACCTAATATTCTATTATTATTATTTTTTGGAAATTTATACCATACCTTTAATTTATTGATACTTTATCATAATGTAAAGTTTTTTCTGACTGAGGAATTACTGTGGGGGTCAACTAGCTTCATTGACTACACTATAATGGAAACTGTCAGCTCTTTGGTAGGATTTTGACGGATAATAGTTTAATATACTTACACGGTTATTTTTTATCACCCCGGATGATTTAAGGGATTATTCTACTCATAAAAACAAACAACTTTTATTATGGAACCAACACTCAAATCGCGAAAAAAAATCAGCTGTTCTGTTCCATTCATTTTGATTACCTACTTCAATATTTTTTCACTTTTGTATGGAACAGCTGAAAGTTGTTCGTGTTTGGGGTACAGATGACAACCCTAGTTCAGTGCCTCCTGATATCCTTGACATAGTTCCTGGCTGCCCACGGGCCGCCCACCGAACGATAGGCTATTGTTTGATGTTCAGAATTTGAGGCGATACTTTGCTGCCAATTTATTGTGTGTCGGCGAATGATTCTGTCTCATTATTGTATGAGGTAGAATTAATATCAGTCAACATCTTATTCGTTGAACTGATTCTAAGATAGGTAGCTTTAGCACTTGCATTGCAGACATAAAATTAACGAAGGTATAATGAATACTAACTGCGCCCCAGGGCTTCGCTCCCGTGGGGTTTCGGGATAAAAATAGCCTACGACCTACCAAATACACACCAAAAATTTCATAAAAATCGTTTCGGAGAATTTCAATGACTAACACGACAAGAGATTTTTATGTAACCGGAGATGTTCTTTACGACGACGTACGAGTACATAGATAACAGACAGAGACGGGATTACGGGATCAACAGAAAAATTAAGACATGAATGAATGTCTTGACTTTTGTGATGGATGACTCGCCTTCGGGTCAGCAAAAATAGAGACTTCAAAAAGATCGTACATATTAAAAAGCGGAATCCTTAGTCCTTTCCTTACCAACAATATTGATATTTTAATGAAAATAAACCATGGAAAATTTAATTCAAAAACAAACAATGTTTTATTTGATTTACGATAATTCTTGTTCGTCCTTATGTAAACTTATTAATCCGGCTTCTACCTATATTTATCTGAAATATTCGATATTAGGTTTCGACTTGCGCCGACAGAAGCCCAGCAACATGAAAATTTTATTGCTTCTTGACACGCTAAAGCCCGTCTTGGTCATAAATATTGTTACATAGGTAGGTACTTGTAGTGTGCTTGTAGTGTAGTCTTACCGGGGACGGCACACGAGCAACAAAAGCCCGTCGCCGCCACTTGAAGGTAGAAGGGGAAGAAAGAATGTAACTTTTTGCTGGTGAAAAAATTTTCAAAATCAGTCTAGTAGTTTTGGAGTTTTTTTGATACAAACAAAAAAATACAATTCCTTTCTCTATTACTTTTGATTATTTTATTACTAGCCTTCCACTCGTGGTTTTGGCCGCGTGGACTACACGACGTTATCCCACGGGAATACGACCTTTTTTGTAGAAGAAGAAACAAGACTGACAACAACCGGGGCGTGCGTCTTCGGCATTCATATAAAATCTATGAAAACTAGATAAATACTGGAAATAGGTCGATGGCGGCGTTTTTCACTGGCCCGTGCGCGGCGACGCTTAAGTTTTTAGACTCAAGCTGTTTTTTTACTGTGTAAGTAATTTTCACATGTAAATGTTTAAATAGCTTATTGACAACCTTTCTTGGTCAAATCAGAAAAAAATATTCTTGAATAGCTAATTTTAAATGTAGGTAACTTTCAGTATGAGCATTAAGAAGTTGAGTGTTTACGTTTCGAAGATAACGACTGATAAGATAAGCCTTTTCTTAAGCATCATCTTTATTTTTGTCGTTTACAGTACTACAGTACAAATCTTATGTACCTAGATATTTTGAAGTATTTAGGAGATTTGTACACCAAAAGCCCCTAAATACTGCCATGGACTTGAGATTTACATTAATTTCAATAAGTGGGGACAAAGTACCTTTAAACTCTACATAGTATAACAAAATCACTTCCCGCCGTCTATCTTAGGTGGCTTGGATCTTACAAACTATGCAACGGGTTTTAGGTGGTTTTCATCAGTGCGATGCCTGATTAAGTCGGTTAGCTATAAACACAGTAAGATACAACTAATGGGTTCCAAACTTCTTCCCAACAAATAAATCATAACACACTGCGCACATCTGACCGGAAGCCGCGCGTGCGCACGAGGGACCGGACCGTTTCCGGGGGCCATTACTAAAGTACCGGGAACGGCCGGCAATGAAGCGAGCCGCCATTGTTTATGCTTCGTCTATAGTTTATGGTTCATTTTGTCTATGTCTTTCCTTTGGACAATGCGAGCCGCGTTAATAAGGGCATCGAACTAGGATATAGACGTAAGCTGTTGAACTCTAATCAGCTTTTTTGTTAACATCTCTGTTCTATGAGCTGACCGTGACACCGTATATGTGTAGGCAATGGCATCGAAAGGGAGCAGGGCCTTGAAAATTAGCTAAAATTCAATGTTTTCTCATACACAGCATCTACTAGCTAGAGTCAGACTAGAGTCTAGTCTGTCTAGTCACTAGACTCTTTAGATATCAAACTGCCCCCCCCCCCCCTCCCCCCTAGGGCCATGGGCTGGCAATTTGCCCCCTGAGCCATGAGCTGGTAAATGATTAAAACTCTAATATTTTCCTCCTTATGGGCTCACTTTTCTTGAATTTTAGTGGATACACCTACCTACTTGTGTAGAAGTTACTCTTTTCTCTCATTATGTAGAACTTTCTGGAAATTCAAATAAGTAGAAGGTGTTTCTTGTGTGATAATATTTGTAATCTAGGTATATGAATGAAATCAGTTCGTAAAACCACTACTATGTAGTAGAAAATTCTTAAGACTTGAGCACAACCCGAATGAGTTACAGTTTGATGGTTCCACAGCTTTTTGGAGATAATACTTTGTCTTACTTTACTGAAGGGTGAAGAAACAGAAACAAATAAGTCATTAATGTTTCCTATTCACACCCGCACGGGGTGATATTCTTAGCATTGGCGAAAAGCCAAACTGACCTTGTACTGTACTACGAATAAATGATAATCGGTAAAAATAGACTTTAGTTATAAATACCTACCTAGGTATATGAAGAAATTTTCTCACAACTTTGTAAATTAGAAATATAAATAAATATAAAGCACAACAAAACGAAGCCTGAATCAGCTCCATGATTCACAAACATCTGATTCGTATCCTATGCTTTCTTCTTTTGTATATGTCGCAGAGAGATGAAAATATCAGATATGTCATGAAGTCCCGTGTTCGATTCGCAGTGGGGGGTACATATTGATTATTCGGCTTGGTTGGTGGCAGGCAGGACTTGTTCTTATTCCACCTGGCTAGCTACCACCACACCATCTTATCTAAGTCTGACGCCATAACAAAACAATGATGTTTTCAGCATTATTGTGTTCCGGTAGTTATAGATAAGATAGCCAGTTCAGTGATTAAGGATTTCGGGAGAGTGCGTTTCCACTTTCAGCCTTTATCACCACTTCACATCAGGTGTGATGAAGGCTAAGTGTACCTAACAGTTGTGTTAAAACAAAAAGAAAAACGCTAGTGGTTATTTTTTTAGGAAATTTATAAATTTGCGGTTCTTGTTATTTTCCGGTGACATATATGTACATATATACCCACGCACGCGTGGTTATGTGTCTTTATCATAAGACATAATTGTTTTTCCATTGTTGACGAAACTGCATGATGGTAAACTACCTAGGGCAGGCGTACCGGTTTTGGCCACTGTACCGGTTTTGGCCATTTTTGATAAAGGCAATCAAAATAAAGTATTTTAAGGTAATAATAACAACCGTTAGAATTCCTTATGTCATAAGATTTTTTTGCAATAAATTCCATTTTCTGTTTTAAAAAATGTTTTGTATGAAAATTTTAAGAAATTTGTTTTGGATGAAATACTTTATAAACCTTTGTTTTTTACAATTAAATTTTTGTTTTGCAATTGACTGGTTTCTAGACTTTCTAGCGCATTAGAATATATTGATTTTACCTGGGTTTGGTTTTGATTTTTCGCCTTACCTACTTACAAAAGTTTAACTATCAGTAAGTGGCCAAAACCGGTACATTTGGCACCTCTCACACATTGTGTGTAATATAAAAAAACTATTTTACTTTTATAAATTTGAAAAATGTACAAATTAAATTATAGATAAATTATCTATAATTTAAGATATAATTTGTGTCTTAAATACCTAAGACCATTTAGTACTTAGTGCTTAAAAGTCAAAAAATCCTTAAAGTGGCCACAAAGGGTACCTCTGCCCTAGTTCTAGTTTCGTAATTCGTTATACAAATGTAAGAAGTAAACTAAGGATGTTTGAAGATATCTCTGGAACTACTTACTGAACCGATTTGGGAATTTCTTTCACTACTTACAAGATAGCTAAAATTATACTTGAGTGACATTAGCTTTACTTTATCCCAATATTCCTACGGGATAGGGTACCACTGGGGCTAAACCGGGTAAATTAGCTAGTATGTAAGGATTTTCGAGTCGATTTATGTTGATTTGTTACAATTTTTTAACACAATTATCTTTTTTTCGGAGTTTCTTTTTAGTAGAAAACATCTTTTGTATAAATTTATAAATATTTATTTATTAATTTATGATGACATAAAATCTCATATAAATATGTTTCCACTGTCCTGTGAAAGGGACAAATAAAATCAAAATTTTCCACTTCTGGACTTTTCTTTTCACAATTTTTTCTAAACATCTCTGATAAGTATAGGTACATAATCTACGTCTCCTGCTGTCAAACATATTTTTTCTGGAGGCAGGCAGGAGGTTATGCGTTAGGAAAGGTTCGACCTATGTTTTCAGATTAAAAAAAAAGTACAAAGTGACAAGGTTTTGGATAGATTGGGCACCAATAACATACATATTAATTTAGGTAAATAAAAACTACCAGTAGAAAAAGAACTAGTGTTTTTGAAAAGTTTATCTATAAAAGCGTCCGAGTAATCCGATAAACATAACATAGTAGTCATCACGATTATGTTAAACCATTGTGTTAAACGTGTCATTTTATAAGGCTTTCTATAAACGGATAAGACGTTACTTTATAAAACTCTATTTGTATGCAAGGTAGTTACGTAACCGCAGCCCCTATCTTTTGCCCTGGCCTCGGGGCTTGTCTTATAATCTTGTTGAAAACCATTCGCCAGCCATGGTAATCTTATTATTGTAAGCTACACTCAGCTAGCTTATATATTCATGGCGGATTAGGAGTCTAAAGTATTAAAATAAAGCGTTCTAATGAAAGGTGATACTTTAATACTGACTGAAGGCTTTAGAAAATAGAATGAGGAACAACTTTTATTAAACATAGCAGTTAAAGGCAGTTTAAAAAGTAATTAGCTGAATGCATCACATACATTCGGGTATTAACCGTGGTTTCACCGTTAAGCCCCACTGGTGGGTCCACGGGTAATTATCTTTCCCCGTAGACCCACTGCAGTTGAGATTTTAATTACCTTTTCAATGTCCTAGTTTCCGTGGGGCCACGGGTAGTTGCTCAAGTTATTTCTTTCCAGGTAGACCCACTGCACTAGACATATAACAGATATTCATCTCTTTACCCCCTTTTAACAGTGGTTCCACTCCTTATTAGTTTTAAATCGTTGGGCAAGATCTTACGTTGCATATTCTAATACACATATTATATTAAATCTTATTAAGTACCTACCAACAATTTCTGAGGGCAACACTGTGCTGACGCTCGGATATAATTTTCCAAACATGACAGCAGTGGGACCACGGGTAGAAGTCACTTTTGCTTCAATTACCCGTTGTCCCTCTATTGTGCAGTGGGTCTACGGGGAAAATAAATTACCTGTGGACCCACCAGTGGGCCATAACGGTGAGACCACGTTACGAAATATTTAGTAAGCATTTATAATATAAATATTAAAGAACTAGAAACATTTAAAATTTCTATCAAAGTTTATGAAAACTAGTTAAAATATTAATAAAATTAAAATATCTTCATTTATCAGCAGATAATACCCATATGTCCCGGACCCCATATGGGTTCATAGCAACATAGAAGTTTTCTTCCTCAATTTTTTAAGCGGACTTATGAGTATGGTTTTTGTTATTTTGAGGACTTATGATGAGGGAAGAATTGGTCATACAAAATCCGTGAAAACAATACAGTTTATCAGATTATCTGTGAACAGCTAATTTCGTATTGCAAGTGGCCCCTCTGTCTCGGCTGTCACCCGAACAGACAGGAGTGTGGGACTATACCAGTCTTTTTATGGATTTTCCAGAAAAAAATCCCAAGAGAAAAAGAGAAGTCTTATTGCCTCGCGGATTTGTGCAAAAATGAAGGCAAATCTATCATTGTAGAAGAGCATTTCAATACCAAGTTGACCAAGCCTTTTCGCTTTGGCATCTGTAACGTAGTCAGTTCAGCGCCATCTATAGAGTTCTTGGAACTATTTCTTATTTCATAATACCTACTCAAAAAGAAAACCTCTCCTTACTTTTTCACTATAGGACCACTTAATAAATGTGGATACCTAGGTACCTTAAGGAATGTCTATTTTATTTTTTTGATTGTGTTGCAAATGTTGCAATAGGTACGCTTGAAAGAGAGAGTGAATCACAAGCAATTCACTGTCAAGGAAGGATGTTAAAGATAACCTACTTCCAGAGATAAAATAATAACTGGCAACAACACAACCCAGTCAACTCGCACGATAAGAGAGTGTTAGGTAAGTAAGTACTAGAAAAACGTAGATTTTTAATAGAAGTTTGTGTTGTGATTCTTAAGGTGTATGACACAAAAGAAACGAACGTTCGTTTCTTTTGTGTCATACACCTTAAGAATCACAACACAAACTTCTATTAAAAATCTACGTTTTTCTAGTACTTACTTACCTAACACTCTCTTATCGTGCGAGTTGACTGGGTTGTGTTGTTGCCAGAGCTATCTTAACCCATTGACGCCTGCGGCCTGACCGGCCGAATAGGGACAATGGAAAATCTATTGTGTCTCATTTCTGGGGCGTTGATGGATACTTAGTTAAGTATATAAGCAATGGGATTATAATTATATTATCCTTGAGTGTTTTTACACTTTAAACGAAAATATGCGTATTTAATTTTAAATTTGCAGTGTAGATTTACATTTCTGTGTGGGTAATTTGGAGCCGACAAAGCCTTTCACTATTTAGTTATTTAGAAGGTTAATTGAAAATTAAAATCAGTCCTAATGAAAAAAAATATTTTTATAAAGCGTTATGCATGAAAGTCATACTGCGTTTGCACAATCAGTGAATTACTAAAGCTAAATATGTGTATTTTCCGCATTGATAGTGTATTAAAAAAGAGGTCTTTTCTCTCCTCCTCCTTTTCTTTCCTCTTTTTTAACACACTATCAATGATTTTCCGTATGTAGCCGCAAGAAAGAAAAGAGTTTACCTATGTAATTTTCAAAGATTACCTTTAAAAGATAAGATATAAAGATAACTTACCTTATAATTAAGGCCTTGGACGTCTTCCTCCAGCGAGACATCCGAGTACATGTCGTCAGCGGGCTCCCCTCCCGACCCGCAGCCCGAGGAGTTGAACGATGACGACCGGTACAATTGGCTGGAACAACAATCATCGCAATTACCACCTTTATTACACTAATTACCACTTAAATTAGCGACGAAAACACTTTTGTTAAGGTCATTTAACGCCATCTAATGGAAATTAGCGGAGTCAGTCGCGCTTGTGCGCGGGTTGGTGCAACTAATAGCGCAGTTGTATTCTACTTGCGGAAAACTATGATAGATGGCGCTGTACCAAGATATTGCTGTAGATATAGATGGCGCTAATGACGTTAATTTCCTCGCACAAATGCAGGCTTTTCACAATAGCAAATTGCTTTAAAATAAGATGAAGTGATATTGTTTTACTAACACATTGAAATATGCTGATGTCTATTTACCTTGCTAAGACATTTGAGCCAATTTGCCGCTTCCCAGAGCTGAAACAATTAACCATTGATTAGTGTTAATTACTAATTATTCTAGTAAAAAAGGTGTCAACAAAGCGAACAACATTGCTTAACGGTTTAATCGCCTGCAAACCGCGATGTTCCATCCTGTATATCGTGCTAACTGATCCTGATGTAAGTCACGCACGTAACAGTTAATAACGGTTAAATATGTAAGAACTATTTGGATTGGAATAGTTCAGTAGAACTATTCATAATTTGTGTTTCTTTTATGTTCCATACTAATGTGGAAGTGAAAGAAAAGCATAGTGTTCAAAGCTGGTTTATCTAGACTCTTTGCAAAATCTTTTAAATATTATAAGATGGTTGATTTTCGCGGTTTCCTATGTAAAATTCATAGTTATGTCGCTTCAGAAACCGATACTTAGGTTCGAGTTTGGTTAACCGTCGTTAACGTATATTACGTACTTACGTTAACCAACCAACTAACCCACGGTTAACGTAACCGACTGTTGGTGAAAACGGGCCTAAGAATAATACCTACATAAAGACAAATATTTATTTTCGTCTTTTTGCTTTTGTTCTCAGATATAGGTAGAATAGTCGAATCCCTTTTTTACCCGCCTGCGACGGAGGGTTAGGATTTTCGAGAGTACCTACTTATAAATTTTAAAATCAATTGCGTTTACGAATTCATATAAATACTTGATCCTTTTTATAAACGGATAGGTTAAATTTACTTCCTTTAACTATATTTTTTAAGTAGGGCAGAGGTACGCTTTGTGGCCACTTAAAGGATTTTTTGACTTTTAAGCTCTGAGTACTAAATGGTCTTAGGTGTTTAAGACACAAATTATATCATATAGGTATATATAGATAATTTATTTACCTTTAAAGGTAATTTTTTCAAATTTAAAAAAGTTTAATAGATTTTTGTATTTAACACAAAATGTGTGAGAGGTTCCAAATGTACCGGTTTTGGCCACTTATTGATAGTTAAACTTTAGTAAGTATAGCGAAAAATCAAAATCAAACCCAGATTAACAATTTCTAATGCGTTAGAAACCAAACGATTGCAAAACAACAGTTTAATTGTAAAAAACAAATGTATTTCATCCAAAACAAATTTCTTAAAATTTTCATATAATAGTAGTTTATGTGACTGTCGAATGAGGGGTTTTAATACCGAGTTATGTGCAGTCTCATACACTACTTATCTACACTCATTACATTTATCATATATTTTAAAAATTAAGCAAAAAAAAATTAATTATAAAATGTGGATTGGCGCCAAACCCCACTGATAGGAGTCTATACGGTCTATACCTACTTACCTTCTAAATTCGAAATTCTAATTACCACACTTTTATTAGCTTCACTTGTAATGTAACTAAGTCACAATGTAAGAAAATCTTGGAATTCAATTTTAACCTACTTCTAATTGTCGTATTGATTTGAAACTTTGCAAGTCTATATGAATCCGATGACAATACAATAATTTGCTACCATCGAGCTGATCTGATGATGGAGTCAAGAGGTGGGCAATAGAACTCTTCAATGGCTGCTAGGAAACCCCTCGAGTTTAGGCTCCGTTGTTTCGTTCTGACGAGACCTATTCGCTACACTTGGTGGTGAGGGTCTGATGATGGAGCAGGAACGAAGCCAGTGACAATTCTTAATGACCAATAGGAAATACCTCGAGTTTGTGCTCATTTGTTTCGTTTTGATAAGACCTATTCGTTACACTTGGTGGTGAGGGTCTGATGATGGAGCTGGGAGGACCCAGTGAAACTCCTTAATGACGTCAAGAAAACTCCTCGAGTTTGGGCTCATTTGTTTCGTTCAGACGAGACCTTTTCGCTACACTTGGTGGCGAGGGTCTGATGATGAAGCTGGGAGGAAGCCAGTGGCACTCCTTAATGGCCAATAGGAAACCCTTCGAGTTCTGGCTCATTTATTACGTTCTGATGTGACCTATTTGCTACACTTGGTGGTGTGGGTCTGATGATGGAGCAAGGAGGAGGTCAGTGGCACTCCTTAATGACCACTAGGAAACCCCTCGAGATGGGCTCATTTGTTTCGTTCTGATGAGACCTATTCGCTACTCTTGGTGGTGAGGGTCGGATGATGGAGCAGGGAGGATGTCAGTCGCACTCCTTAAGACCACTAGGAAACCCCTCGAGTTTGGGCTCATTTGTTTCGTTCTGATGAGACCTATTCGCTACACTTAATGGTGGGGGTCTGATGATGGAGCAGGGAGAAAGTCAGTGGCACTCCTTAATTACCACTAGGAAACCCCTCGAGTTTGGGCTCATTTGTTTCGTTCTGATGAGACATATTCGCTACACTTGGTGGTGAGGGTCTGATGATGGAGCAAGGAGGAAGTAAGGGTTCGGCTCGCGCATCTGGTAAGTAATAGATTCCACTTGAATTTGTAAAACTAAATACATACAATCACGCCTTTGAGTTATAATTTTTACGGGGTGGGCAGACACATGAATGGACTGTGAAATCGATTACCATCCTCATCCATAGCTTGCCATTTGTTAAACTAAAATGTAAAAAATAAATATGTAGTTTAAAAAACTATAAAAACACACTTTTATAGGAACAGACTGAAAGTACAAAATAACCGTCTATTCAGTACCTAACTGAAATTAAAAAGCGTGGTGCGCCCTTTGCAAAGCATGCATTCAAGATTGACAACGCGCACCACGCTTTTTAATTTCAGTTAGGTACTGAATAGACGGTTATTTTGTACTTTCAGTCTGTTCCTATAAAAGTGTGTTTTTATAGTTTTTTAAACTACATATTTTTTTAAAAAAGTTTCTTATTGTTGCTGGCTAAAGTTGGAAGTCAGGGAAAATCCTACGGTTGCCATGGAGATTGTAAAATTAAGAAAAATAAGTGTTTTATAATGAGTGAAAGCTGTATCCGGTTTTATCATAATGACCATTATTAAAAACTTTTATTTTTTAAAGTTGACTATGGCATAAAGTTTATCAATATACGTTCAGGCATGAGTTCATAATTCGAATATTATAACATGAGTGTAGATAATAGTATATTATGATACAAGTGAGCTTAGGTTGCTCATTATACACGAGGCTGTGGGTTGCAGCCCGAGCCGCAGGCGAGGGCGTAAATCAGCCGAGTGTCTAGTGAGTAAGTTGCTCACGAGTTTCATACGCACTTTTTCAACACACTTGCGAGGAAAAACAAACATTTATTGCATACATATTGTATTATCCTAATATTAACTAAGGGAAAAAGTGCGCAAGTTTTTTTTTTGCACGCGCCATATGTGAGTTGATTGATTACATACAGCCATACAGCCTACTACAAAATAATTAAGTATAATAATAGTGATAAAATGCAAATGTTTTATAACAAATTATTGTGAATTATAAATAATTTGATAATAATATACTTAATTATGTTTTTTGTCTTAATTAGGGACACATTTATTTATTCTAAAAACGTAAATGGATTTTCAGCCGTATAAAACCTCTTTGTTGTTACAAAAAAAGAACTGTATCTATTACCCGCTGGAATTGAAAATGCTCTGTTGACTCGCATATAACTTGCAGTTAGGTACTAACTTAACTTTGTAGGGATACTGTATTACCCGGTTAAATTGAAAAGTCTCTGTTTATTCGCATATAATTTGCAGTTAGGTACTTAACTTTGTAGGGATTATTCTATTACGCAACTAGTACTGTAATATTATTATGCACGCGTGGGTTATAGTTCGGTTTATGGCCCTAAGATCGATGTAATAAGGCTCACTTTATGAGCAAGTGTGTTGAAAAACATTTTTTAAAACAGAAAATGGAATTTATCGAAAAAAAATCGTATGACATAAGGAATTCTAACGGTTTTTATTATTACCACCTTATTTTAATTGCCTTTAGCAAAAATGACGAAAAGTTGATTCGAAAACTTTAAGAGCAAAAAGTGGCCAAAACCGGTGCTTCTGCCCTACCTACTGATTTAGATTATTTTACTTAGTGATTAGTCCGTGGGGGGTTAATTATTTACTGCTAATCTGACATGCAGCAACTGATTAGTCATAGTCATAGTCATAGTCATAATGTTTATTGCATCATATTGGTTACATATAGATCTTAAGTATAATACAGTTCGCAATATGAACCCTGTAAGGGTGTCGCAAATCTTAAAACTAAATAATTAAAATTAAACTATTTTGACAACAAGTTTAAAATATTATAATAATAACATATAACATAACAAGGCGACATTCAATTTAAAAAATCTTTTAACTCGTAGAAACATTTTTCCACTAAGAAATCTCTTAATCTTTAAAAAAAAAAATTATCATTGTCTATACTTTTAATATAGTTGGGTATTTTATTATATATTTTTATGGACATGTGGTAGGTTCCAGAGCTAACTATATGCAATTTAGTAAAAGGTAAAGCTAATCTATTTCTATTTCGTAATGTACATGTCAGAGAGCGTAAATCATCACGTTGTATATATGAAAATTTGTTCTTGCGTACTAATTTGCAAATTTCAAAAATGTAAATGGAGGTTAGGGTAAGTATTTTAAATTTTGTGAAGTGAGGTCTACAACTGTCAGTATCTGATATGTTCACTAATATACGAATGCATCTTTTTTGCAGAGTAAAAAGCTTATGTGCGTCAGTGCTATTTCCCCATAAAACAATTCCGTAGCTTAGCCAAGCATTAGCATAATCGTAATAGGCGGTCATGGCAGATTTTAAGTCCGTTCCTTTTTTAATTCGTAAAGCGCGTATGTAAATTTAGAGAGCTTCGATGCTAATCTATCAACGTGTGGTTTTCAGTTAAGAGCAGTATCAATTTCTACTCCCAACAATGTACATGATGTCACAAAGTCTATATTATTGTTTTGAAATGAAAGTTGAGTATCTAATTGTTTTTTCTGTATTGGCTTAAATTGCATTATTTTCGTTTTATTTATGTTTAATTCTAAATTATGATCTGTTAACCAATTTGTTATCTGAGTTAAATTATAATTACATTGTTCATTAGCAGTCGAAAATTAACTGGATTACGTGGACACTGAGATTGTGACTGTAGGCATGATGTATTTAATATTCTATTACAAAGAATCTTATTTGGACTTAAATTCGAAACTACGAAACTCAATGTTAGTTAACTTAGTATAGTATAAGTACTTATGTATATAACTAATAATAGCTGACTTGGCAACGTCATACTAAATTATTTCTAGAGACAGGTACTAAAGTTGTATTTTGTTTGTTGTTTTGCCCTTGTTTTGGCCATATAAATTATTTCTAGAGACAGGTTCTAATATCGCTATAAAAAAATGGGGGTTGGTGGTAGAAGGGTGAATTATTGGGTTATTTGTATTTTTAACCGACTTCTAAATCAAAAAGGAGGAGGTTCTCTATTCGTCTGTATGTATGTTTTTTTTTTTTTTTTTTTTTTTGTGTATGTCCACCGATTACTCGAAGACGGCTGAACCGATTGAAATGGTTCAAACGTTATTACAGCAGGTTGGTTTCCAAGTTGGTCCCATTTTTTGAAATTTCGAAATCGGTTCAGTAGTTTTCAGGAAATCTTGAAAATACTGTCGTTTTCGTTACCACTTTATGTGAATTTAATACGTATCTTTAGGCATAACTCCTTTGTTTATAAACCGATTTAGATGATTCTTGTTTTGTTGGAAAGGGGATACCTCAAGGTATTTTAACCGACTTCGAAAAAGGAGGTTTTGAGTTTGATCACATACCTATTTACCAGAAAACACGTAAATTGCCTGCACGATGCACTAAAAAGAGTGAAATAAAAATTATTTTTATAAAAAAATTAAACCGCCTTCTAAAAAACCACATCAAAAAAGTAAGAAATAATTCCTCACCAAATAAATAACGTAAGTACTTTGAAGTCGGGCGGGTTTTAACAAAAACAACAAAACATTGTACATGTTTCACGCCCGACTTCAAAGTACTTACGTTATTTATTTGGTGAGGAATTATTTCTTACTTTTTTGAAGTGGTTTTTTAGAAGGCGGTTTAATTTTTTTTAGTGCCAAATTATAAAAAAATAAAAAAAAAATACCAAGAAACTAAACATTACGGTGAGTCACCCATATTACTTATTACTTAGGGGTATAAAATAGTATATTTTAATACAGTTGCTCAAAAAGTGGCGTATTGCAGGAACGTATAGCGTTCGGGATGTGGGCTATTACACACTCGAACTTTTTCTTTACCTTTCCCGAACTCGTGCGTTTTCTTTCCCAACTGTCAAAATATTGTCTATTAAAAAGAAAAAACCAACCACGAAGTTTTTACAAAAAAAAACATAGAAGTTTTTATGATTCATGCAAATATTTCTAAAAAGAAGCTACTAATTTGTTTCAATATCAGATTTAAAAGTAATTTTAATTATTATACATTAAATTAATATTAGTATCGGCCAAATTAAATTTATGAATATAAAAATATATAAAATCGGCTGTATGACCACAGATTACTAAATATGGTATTTACCATAGTATCTGCTTATAGGAGTTTGCGCAAGTAAGTGAAAAGAAAATGAGGGACCTTATTTCTTAATTTTCTAAATTAGTTTTTTCTGGTTTTTATAGTGGTAGGTACTTAGTATGGTGGAATTAGTGCAATAATGTGGCTTTAATGGAAAACGATGTGGTAAAAGAGAGAAATAGGAAAGGCGCTCCTGTAGGATTCGGATTGCTTTTGTTAGGTTTAATTTCATTTCATCTCATTTAATTTTATTTTTATTTCATATCAATAAGAAAAATCTACTGAAGCCTTGGCTGTATGATCATAGTTTCCTTTGCCAACCCAGAATGGGTGAAGAAAACAAAAAAAAGTCTCTGCTTATATTCTTTTACGATTAGTTAGTTGAGTTTATTGTGTTTTATTATTTTATTAAATTGCTTCATTTTTTCGCAACTGTATTAAAAATAGTTTGTTCAGTACACGTGCGGAACCGTCATTACAACTTGTTCCGACTGTCAACCCTCACCTTCGGCTGCGCCTCGGCTCGGGTAGACATTTGTCGGAACTCTTTGCAATGACAGGCTTTCCACACTTGTAATGAAATATACTATTTCATTGCAGTATATAGCAGCAGAGATTTTTTTTTGTTTTCTTCACCCATTCTGGGTTGGCAAAGGAAACTATGATCATACAGCCAAGGCTTCAGTAGATTTTTTTTATTGATATGAAATGAAAATTAAATTAAATGAGATGAAATGAAATGAAACCTAACAAAAGCAATCCGAATCCTACAGGAGCGCCTTTCCTTATTTCTCTCTTTTACCACATCGTTTTCCATTAAAGCCACATTGCACTAATTCCACCATACTAAGTACCTACCACAATAAAAACCAGAAAAAACTAATTTAGAAAATTAAGAAATAAGGTCCCTCATTTTCTTTTCACTTACTTGCGCAAACTCATATAAGCAGATACTATGGTTAATAGTGCACGTCATACCATATTTAGTAATCTGTGGTCATACAGCCAATTTTATGTATTTTTTATATTCATAAATTTAATTTGGCCGATACTAATATTAATTTAATGTATAATTAAAATTACTTTTAAATCTGATATTGAAACATATTAGTAGCTTCTTTTTAGAAATATTTGCATGAATCATAAAAACTTCTATGTTTTTTTTTAGTAAAAACTTCGTGGTTGTTTTTTTCTTTTTAATAGACAATATTTTGACAGTTGGAAAAGAAAACGCACGAGTTCGGGAAAGGTAAAGAAAAAGTTCGAGTGTGTAATAGCCCACATCCCGAACGCTATACGTCCCTGCAATACGCCACTTTTTGAGCAACTGTATTAAAAAATAGTTAACGACCTATTCTCAGACCCACCAGACCAGACAGAAAAAAATCATAAAAAACAGGTTAAGGCGCTACTCGGAAAAAGAATGGACTTATTGATTTAAAACTATAAGACGGTTACAGTTGTTACAAATCTCGTAATAAGATATATATATTTCTTCATACCTTTATCTAGATTCGTATAGGTAGTTTCAAAAATACGATTTTATGATTTTGCCTCGACACTTTTTCTTTTCGAAAAGACCTCTAAACAATACGAAAATTCAAGATTATTCTTAAATGGGGTTACTTACACTATTGGAAATTGGTTTAATTAGTGGACACCAATAATATCTAGGATCGTATAGTTTTTTTTTTTAAATCGCTGTAGTTTTGTAATACGAAGTGATTTTGTGTTTTTTTTGCCTAATCTGCAAAATCGGTCAGGCTCTCGCGCGCGTCGTTTTCTCATTGCTATCTCGCTTCAACATAATATTTCCGAGTATCGCCTTAAGCCGTTGCCACAGACAAATTAAAACATCGCACAGGAGTTTCGTTACAGACAAAAAAAACTACACACGAAAGTTTCATATACTTAGGTACATTTCATATATAAGTATACTTATTAGATTTATGAGAATAAAATTGCGTAAGCGAGGAGCAAAATGAAGTGTGCTGAAATTCCGTACTGGGAGAGAAGCTAATTTTTCTAAGTTTCTTACTGCAGAACCAAACGAAAGTCTACTTTGCTTTGCTGCTGTTTCAAAAAATCGCATAAAGTTTCATTCTCGTTTATGTTAATAAAATAATATTTTACTTTATCATATTTCTGTAAGCTCTACAGATACCTATCTACGATTTGTGACAAACCATCGACCTTCATAAATATTACAACAGCCAATTGTTGAGGCACAAAAACGCACTTAAAATCGTAGGCCGCAATTTTGTTTCAAACTAAGTTAATCATAGCTCTATGTTGTTCTTTTATTGCGACATAAATACTGAAGATTTGATCTTGAGGTTGTTGTAGTTTGTTCCATCAACATACAACATAATAGCTGAATCATTATTTAAAGGTGAACGTTGAAAATATTCCATTATCAACATTATCCTCATATTTATTAAGATCAAACGGCGACTTGTGTCCATCATCGTCTCCGTAGGCTATATTCAACGTGTGAATTAAGTAATAACTATATTTTTAAACATATCCAGTAATTAAAACATAATTTTATGTTCAATAAATTGACCAATGTCCTAGTTTAATCAAATTATATGAACAATGTGATCAAAAATAATCTTGACCATTTCATGAAGTAACCGCGCATTCCGTTGCCCATATCGAGAAACGATTTCTTATGATTGATCTGCCCAAGCCACATCATGATGTGGCCAATAGACATTGAAACATTTCAAGAAATGCGACCATTTCATGAAATTCTCGAGCATTTCATGAAGTGAACAAATCTACGATATGGCCACGACCACAGAAATTTGTTTTTTTTTTATACTCCATGTTGTGTGGCCATGACATAAACATAATCAACGCTTCGACATGGTCGTATGTGGTTAGTAAAATTCTCTAGTTAAGTACTTCTGGCCGTTCGTACCGTTACCAATTATAATGAATAATAGTTTTCATCAAGATAAATCCATTATTCTGAAAGTGGCATTGTTTTATTAGCTTCAAGTCTGTTTACCTTTCCGATCTCTTATCATAACACGATGCACGCACTTTCACTTCACCACATAATAAATTGACTTTACTATTACATTTACTCATTAGGGTATTATGGTCTTTCAAAAATCATAATAAATCAGCCTATTTTATGTTACAAAGAATTAATTTTAGTCTGAGATACCTAGCACTTGTGCCATGGAAATTAGTTCCAAATGTGACAGTTTGGTTGTTTAGTGCCTGTTTCACATGAATAAGAATAATAAGTTTAAACCATAAACTTATTTATACAAGGGGTAATAGACGGACAATGGTGCGAGTGAGAAACCAGTCCTTACGGCAGAAGCTATGTGCGAGAAAGAGTTGGAAGAAAATGACAGCAGAACCCGATTTGAATTATTTAGCGTCTGTTATCATCTTGATGAAAAGCGTCCACTCGATTATTTTGTGATTTTTATCGCGATCGCGTCGATTTGGCTCTTATAACTATATAAATCAATAATGGTGTAGTGTTCTGTGTTGAATTGTAATGTTACTTACGACAATAAACCAAATAAACACTAATTTCACAGGAAAATAGGATTGTACAATTACCATTTTCATAGTTCATATTTTAGTTGAATATATTCCCAAATACACTGACACATTAATAACATACTATTTTCCGCCTATTTTCTAAATAAAGGCTGATTTTTGAACATTATGTGTTAGATAAAAAGATATTATATCCGTGAACTTGAGAAAATATGACGTAGAGATTGATCAAAAATTATCGATATCGATACTCATGTCGATAGTTTCCAATATAACTTTGTTTGTCTTTGTAAACACTGATAGTTTTATCAGTGCTGATTTTAACCGACACCTTTTAAAAAGTAAATTATACTTACTTCAGTACCAATTTAACTATATTTTCAGGTTTCCTGTAAATCTAGTGATTAAGTTAAACTAGATAAAATTAATAAATTGAATAGGCTGGGAGCTTCGCCAAAACTCTGTGGTGTGCAGCAAATATTTCAAGCAAAACGGCAAAGAAACCTTGAGAAATTATTTAAATAAAATTGTTTTCTTCAGAGGACAATAATTAATGGTACCTAAATGTTAAATGGGTTTGGGAAAGGTATTTTTATTTATTTATTTTTTAAATATATACATTTTAACTTAAAATATGTCATTACTTTTTTTTCCGTAGCCCTTCAAAATACCTTACAATGAATTTTTAAACATTCGTAAAAATGACCACCAAGTTATTTAAATTTTACATTTTTGCATGCACAATGCAGTTTTTATTATTGAAAATGAAGTATTTAGAAAAAATCGACCCGTCTCACAACCAGCTCCAATGGGACTCGAACCCACGACCTTTCGCTATCCGGGCGACTGCTCTAACCACTGAGCTACGGAGTCGTTGATCGTTGTCGTCGTCGTCGTCGTCGTTAACGACTCCGTAGCTCAGTCTTTAGAGCAGCCGCCCGGATAGCGAAAGGTCGTGGGTTCGAGTCCCATCCCATCGGAGCTGGTTGTGATGTGAGACGGGTCGATTTTTTCTAAATACTTCATTTTAAATTATTCACGTGCTATTGTTTTCGTGACAGCCACAATGCGCCGGAAGCCGCGGGCGTGACGTCATACAGCTCAATTCTCTCGCTAGTCTTATACAATATTGTGTTATTCAAGAAAATTATCAACATGTCTTCACAAAGTACGGTATTTAAATACTGTATTGTGCCTCTGTGTACAATACTCTGTGTGCCAATACTTCGATCAAAACGCAGAATAAAATCTTTATTTGTAAAAAATCAAAAAATTTGGTGCAATGCGATGAAAAGAGACTCCAAAAACTCCAGAACTAGTTTTGTTAAAAAAACAACTATAAAACAAGATTTCAATTAAATGTCTGATCTGAACTGAACCAGTGCAGCTCTGCGAGTAGGTAAGTATGACCGGCCGGTGCGGTATACGGGCGGTCGGGAGGAATGACGTCGAACGTGGTAAAAGCCGATCGCTAGCGATCAACCAAGGCAATAGTGTTTTAAGCAAATTAATTTTTACAATAACTTTGTAAATTTATCGTATTGAAGTAAAATAAAAACTATTGGTTTTCGAATAACGGCTTCTATACTGGTATAGGATAAAAATGAACTTTATTTTTATTTTTCCCATGTCCATTGAAGTATACTTCATATAAGTACTTATTTTATTATAATTATTAAATCTTGTTTGTGTTTTATTTACATTATTGTTATCGATAACCTAAAATGGACTTGAGGGCAGCTCTAAAACTCACACACACTTTTACAAATTACACACACTAGCTCATGTCATTTTCGGTTTCACAACCAAGCGAACTCTGTTCGTCTATTACCCCTTGTATAAATAAGTTTATGGTTTAAACCGCCTCTGTGGTCTATGGTATGTTATGTACACGCCACTGCCAAAGAATACTATAATATTTGCCACTGCACTGGTTTAAGACATAATTCGTATTCGGTTAGTGGTAGGTAGGACTTATTCCAAGTTACCACCATCTTATCTAAGTCTGACGCCATAGTAACGATGTTTGCAGTATTGTTGTGTTCCGGCAGAATACAGGTAAGATAGCCAGTTCCTCAGTAATTGAGGATTCCGGGAGTAGTGCGCTTCCACTTTTGCCTTATTTTCACTTAACAAAAGGTGTGATAAAGACTAAATGCTACCCTGTCGTCGATTTAAAAAAAAAAACAGGTCGAAAACACGCGCATTATTTAGTTGTCTACGTATTAATGTTTGTATATTTTTGTAAAAATAAATGCAAAAATAACTGAGTGTATTTTTATAATAGCTTTGGTTATCCATGATAAAAAGATTGGACTCAACTCAAAGGGTTGAAAAGGTAATGAAAAATGATATAACCACTTAATTATAGGAGCGTCTCAAACATTACCCTGTCGCTTTAAATTTCAAAGGTCTCTTCCATGAATATGGAAGCGGCGCGGCGCCACCACGCCACCACGGACCACGGGCAACAGAGGGTTTGACTCCCAATTGCGTAGTTTTCGAGTAATCGTGCGTAAGATTCACAAGGGCACAATCACGAGAATATGGCGATAGATATAACATTTATCGATTCTGAGTATTTTCCCATAATGTATAGTTTTCCAATGACCAAGGTAGTGACAGCTGTATTCAGCGGAGCATGGTGGCACTCTCTTGCCAATTACACGGCGCCCGAGCCTGCCGATTCACCTCCACCTCCTGTTGATTTCACCGACACTCCCCACGGACCTTCTACCTGGTCTGAATTATTTAAACTCACTCGGAAGCAGTTTATGAGTATCATACTCTTGCTAACTTTCATTAACATCACTATCACTAGCCATTTCCTCCCCCTCCTCCCTACTTCTAATGTTAATTTTTCCATTTTTTCTTCTGTTTATTTCATCTTATTTATGTTATTTTTCTTCGATAATTAAAAAAATTAAATATTATGATACATCTTACTAATAATAAAAATGCTAAAGGGTTGATGTTTGTAAATCAATCACGGCGAAACGGCTAAAAACATCAGCCCCCTGATTCACAAAACGTCGGAAACGGAATCGGATTCGAACACCGTGCTTTGTCTTTGTCTATTCTATAGTGAGTGACAGAGATAGTGCATACATTCTGTCGGGAGCGTTTCCGACGATTCGTGAATCAGCATGCTTTTAACTCCGGTAAAATAACTCATTCTCACGGGAAAACATCGTCTAGTTGACGCTGTCAAAGCCGCGAACGGAAAGCTGAGTAATTTGTATTTTTGGCCGCATCTTCACTTATTTTACTATAGACAGTCTCCTCTTTTATTTAGTTTTTTTATGTGTGTTCCACGATAGCTCCGCCAATTGTAATCTGATAGACCAAAGTTTCAATTTGGTCCCATGAAAAATTTACAGTAGTCAATTAAGAAGTTTCTTGAGAATTCTGAAGTTATGTCGTCTGGTAGTTCCTGTTTTAAGCTTCAATATCTTCGCGAACTATGAACCAATTTCATCGATTCTTTTTTTATTCGAATTTTGTACTCCTAAGGTAGTTCCATTGGAAACAAGTCAGGATCTGATGGTGGAATCCAGTGGAAATTGAGGAAAACTCGGAAATTTTATAGGTATTTTACATGTTTTATAATTTTTTTTAAAGTTTTTCGAGTATTCGCATCTGGTAATCAACAACTCATGATGAGAGCTGGGGATTGAAGGTACAACTCCTCAATGGTTAGGAGTTAAAGGATATTTTTTTGGCCGTCGGCTTGGCACAGTCATGTAATGTTCCCTAATAATCAGGTTGTCGCAAGTAAAGCCAAATGAAAGATGGACATCCTACGCTTACAATTACGTCGCTCATTTTCGTAGGCTCTAACACTTGTTGCAACTTCAGAAGGCTCTTAATGTGACTCGGACGACGTCACGTGGAAACACTAGTTCTGGATAACCAAGAACGCATCTGAAAATTGCCTAACAAATAAATCACCATTTAAAGTAAACTGCATTTCATAACTTTCAGTGCGTAATAGCCAAGTTTAACAGTTGCATCACATCCGTAGCTAATCTCTTAGGCACATACTTCTATTTTGGAGGCTTTAAAACCGCAACCGGTTGTATCTGGGTTAATATTTATAACATTTACATTTAGATATATGGAATTACTGTATGTTACACATAAGTTAATTATTAACTTGTGTATGATTTATTTCTTTTTGGGTATTTTATTAAGTATTGTCTTTGTTTCAGACACAATTAAAAATAGGTACCACTAGTAGGAGAGTTACCAAACTTTAATTTAATACTTTTTTAATTGTCTGTGTAATTAATATTTATTTTTAATTCTCAACGGGGTAGAACTTAGCCTTCATCACACCTGATGTTAAATGATGATGAGGCTCAAGGTGGAAGCGCATTGCTCCCGGAATCCTCCATTACTGAGGAATTGGCTATCTTATCTCTAACCTGCCCGAATACTACAATTTTGAAAACATCGTTGCTATGGCGTCAGATAGACTTAAATAAGATGGTGGTATCTAGTCAGGCGGACATTGAACAAGCCCTACCACCAACCAAACCGAATACAATATTTAACCCCACCCACTGGGAATCGAACCCGGGACCTCTGTGTTTGATAATAGGGTGAGTGTGTACCACTAGAACACAGAGTGGGTTAAAATGTAGTGCTTTTCTAATTGTCTGTGTAATTAATAAAATATCATCGACAATCATGCATCACTATGAATTTGTACAGTATGAATCCATTCAACGGAGATGAAATCGGCCCCAAAGACTCAGTCCGCCTGCAGGCAAGAGCATGTCAGTTGACTGCAATCGGCCACAAACTCACAGTTTTACATACAAAAACCGAATGTCATGATGACATGATCAAAAACATGATGAAGTTTAAATCATTTAAAAATACAAAATGTTAAAAAAATATTTGAATCTGTTTTTTAACAAGCGAATTATTAATTTGGACAAATAGAAATAGAAAGAGACATTTCTAAAACGAATCTTTTATGGCGAGACTATGACGTTACTGACTTGGTGACGTCACAAAGATAGACGTTCTCTCCTTGTCTAATTAGAAAGTTTGATGTTCTATAATTTAGAAAATATACAAGACTAGCTTTCCGCCCGCGGCTTCGCCCGCGTGGACTACAAGACGTTATCCCGCGGGAATGTGATGTTTTTCCGGGATAAAAAGTAGCCTATGTTCCTCTCCAGACTACAAAGTATCTGTGTCCTAAATTTCAGCCAAATCCGTTTAGCCGTTTTGGCGTGATTGAGTAACAAACATACAAACATCCAAACATCTAAACTTTCACATTTATAATATTATATATACTAGCTTTCCGCCCGCGGCTTCGCCCGCGTGGACTACACGACGTTATCCCGAGGGAATGTGTTATTTTTTTCGGGAGAAAAAGTAGACTATGTTCCTCTCCAGGCTACAAAGTATCTATATCCCAAATTTCAGCCAAATCCGTTTAGCCGTTTTGGCGTGATTGAGTAACAAACATGCAAACATTCAAACATCTAAACTTTTACATTTATGATATTAGTAGGATAGGAAGTAGGATAACAAAAAAAACTTGTTTTGTGTAGCTAATATTTCGAAAAACATTTCAAATACTTAAATAAATTAATTGTATTTGATAATTGTACTAATTTTGATGACTTGTGGCATACACATTTGGAGCCAAAATTGAGTTTTTGTGAGGGTAAAATATGCGCTAAAACGTTTTTACAGAGAATTAAAAAACATCAAGTTGGTAAAGTTGCGGGCAGTCGCTAGTATTACATAATATGATTTATACATCCTTTATAAACATTGCAAAATGTTACTTAAAGAGGATATAATAATATATTCATGGTAAAAGTGGACCCTTCACACTACCGGTATATGGAGGAAACATTAAACTTTTAGTAACCATTAAAAACCTGCTGCTAAAAGATTATCTTTAGTTATTTGTATGGTAATTTTTTGTACCTATCCAATTTAAATAATGAGACTACGCGATTATTTTCAATACGGAACATAAGAAAAAAGTGAGAAGGAGTATGTTAATCCCCTAGTATAGGATCGCCGAACCCGTTGGCAGAGTATAATAATAATAATCGAACCATTCGTTAAGAAGCTACGATGCCACAGACAGACACATAAATACACATACACGTTAAACTTATAACACCCCTCTTTTTGCGGTTGGTGGTTGAAAAGTGTCGCCTTCAAAACAGGCACATTGCCATGACAACGTAAAGGAATTCAAGATCTTACTAAGGAATGACGTACGTACGGACTGCTTTTGCTTCTGGCGCAAAAGGCTCTCGTTCTGTTCTGTGCTTAGATCAACAATACTACTAGATAACCGGTTGGAGTGTCAAAAAGCCAATAAGCTAAGAGCTCACATCAAAGGTGCACTCTTATTTCATATTAATTCCTGACAATTTTTGACGTAAGATCTATGATCGTAAGTAACATTCGTTGTACCTTTTTCCGTTTAAAAAAAGACATTCGGTGCCATATTTGCGTTGTGTATCAGTTCATGAGGCGATGACGCCTCATAAACTAATACACAACGCTGGTATTGTTGATCGAAGGTTCTATGTGATCAATTCCTGTGTTGGGTAAGGTCAATATTATATTGCTTGAAAACACAAAAAAAACAATATCTGAAACTAACTAAGTACTGCTATTACGTAACACCGCGAGGCCAAGATACGCAAAAACAAACAAAAAAACAAAATCTACCGTGCATGAGTCACAATTCACGTGTCCAATTATTATACAGTAGTTACGTACACAATATAATGGACAATTGGACACCATAAAATACCCATGCGTGCGTATGGTGTGACAATGAAATAGCCGGCGGTTACGACATTTTAACAATGGTGGTTGCCGCAATAGTTTGGGGACGATTAAAATAATAATTAGTAATGCGCTTTATAAGGTCGTGTTGATTTAAGCATGGTAGGTAATTATAATATCAATATAATTATATGCAGCCCTTATTTAAATGGATAAATACTTCTAATTCACCTACTACAATTGGTAAGTGGGTTGGCGATCGCGCTACTGTGATTTCAGGCGACGAAGTTATTTTATTTGATTTTCTTTATTTAGTTTAGTTAGTATTTTAGTTACCTAGATGAAGTTTGTAAATGTGCAAACATTATTATCGTTTTTAAATTTTGTCTGTCTTGTAAGAAATAAAATTAAAACGAGCGCAAACCCGAGGTGTGCCTAAGGTATGTACGGGCCAATAACACGATGATTTGAGATTTGGTCTTCCAGTGACCATAGCCCAGAAGTATTAAAATAATAAAAAAGTAATCCATTGTCTAACAAAGCTAAACAGCTGTCTGTATTACCATAAAATCTTAGTTTAAAAAAACAACGTAATAATAAAAATATCCTAAAACCAGACTTAAGCCTACTTCCTTGTTAATGTGTTCGTTGATGTCTTTTGTATGAAATTCAGTAAGTACTTTAGTTTTAGCTATCACAATAATTTGCGATTCGCTATCACAATAATAAAAAGCTAAATAGCTGTCTGTATTAGCATAAAAACATCGTAATAATAAAAAGGATATTTTTATACCATATCCTAGAATCCTATAAAACCCAGACATAAGCCTACTTTCTTGTAATGTGTTCGTTGATGTCTTTTGTAAGAAATCAGTCCTTTGTCGAGGTAAATGTTCAACCTAATATTGAATGATAGGTTGTGTAAGTTTATTTTTAGTTATGTAGCATAAAGTTAGAACTATAACAATAACAGGGTAATCTTGTACCAGCTTTAGTAACAGCGAATTTACATATTTTTTGAAGGAAAAGATAATTAAGTAAGTACCTTATTTTACCATTTCTAAAGTATTACAACGCAATCAACTCACTGCATAAAGTTGTTATAAAAAGCAAAACATACATTTATCTTGATTTTCATAAGCTGAAACCAAGAGAGGTAACTAATGCTACTATTGCACTCGGAATTTAAGAAAAGTATTAGATTCAAACATTCATTCGCTCAATAGACTGACTGAGCTCACATCCATTGGTGTTAAAGTAAACAATAACAAACTCTAACAATATCCATTTTTCAATAACATCAATATTCACAAGCCATTTAGCAAACAATGTCACAATATTTCTCATTGAATATGTGTCGGATGGTGGTGCTTTGCATAAAATTCCAGCCAGCATTTTATAATGTTAATTTGGTATGATTGCATGCTAAATGCATTCTAAAAAAAATTCAGTTTAAAAATTCTAACCTGTAAGGCCGCTTTCTGTAATGCATGTAAACACCGTTCCGCTCCAGCTTTACAAACAAATTAAACACCAAGCTAATAAAACTATGTCGGTTTCAATAAACCTGGCATCACACAAATCATGCAGACATTATCACAATCACATTTTAAAACTAAAATTTTTTACACTTAAAAAGAAGAAATAATTAACACACTTTTTGAATTTGTTTTTCTAAAAATGGAATTTGTAAATCGAATTTTTATTTAAACACGTGCGTGATAGCGCAGTGAGTCGCGGTCTGCGAATCTGTCGAGTGGTCGCGCAGCACTGACGCATCAACAATCGCAGTGGTCAGTCCGAGCTCGGTTGGACCGAGGTAACTATGAATTATCTACGAGCGCAAACTGCTAGCGTTGCCGTTATTGTATTATTCAGCAGTCGCGATGGGCTGGCATTAGTCAGCTGGTACAAAAGTATGGTTAGAAAACCTTTTTAGAATATGGTATAGCGTACAAAAAGGTCACGATGACAACGAGGTGTGCTCGATTTCTAACAAAAAATCTGTTCTTCAACTGGCCTGACACAATTTGGGTGTAATATATTATTTCTATTTAAATATCTAGATTTTCATCTTCTTCTGCATACACTTTGCATTACATTTAATCGATACATTTAGGAGTGCGCTTGCAAGTCATTTTTAACCGACTTCTAAATCAAAAAGGAGGAGGTTCTCTATTCGTCTGTATGTATGTTTTTATATAAATATTTCATAACCGGAAAAGGAAAAACGCCTAACAAATTGCCTCCGCGGATAGGAAGAACGGACCGTAATGACATGTGGATCGTGACAAATTACCGCTACTGCAGAACTATTCTGTTTAAACTCGAATGCGAGTAGGTAGTATAAGATTTTAAACAAGACAAAAAATATCTCCATCTGCTAAGTAAATTATGTACTTAAGTACTTCTATAAAGTGAAATTAATTTATTCATAGTAATATAATAGTATTCTTTGGTTCTGGTTAGAGGTAGCATGACACAATTTTTTTAATAGCACCTTGTTATTGTTGATCGAAGAGTACCTAAGAGTTATTAATCTAAGGAACCTACAAACATTTTAGGGTAAGAATGTGTCAGAAAAAATCAGCAGTTCTATAAAAAATACACCATCGACCCGACCAAAACATATGGAACAGCCAATATTTTTCGGGCTTTCGTAGCTGGCCCCGTTGTAAAAGTTGTTCGAATTTATGGACACACTCATGTACTAATTAAAATTTTGTGGTGTATTTTTGAAAGACGAGGGAAACGTAAAAATAAAACAGTGAAAACATATCTTCTTGGATAACAATGTGGACAATTACAATAACAGTCGGATATCCACCAACAAGTGTTATTACATGGTTTTTTTTTGCAATCACCATGCAGTTTTTATTATTGAAAATTAAGTAATAGAAAATATCTTGGGTTCGAGTTCCATTGGAGCTAGTTGTGAGACGGGTCGATTTTTTTTTAATAGGTACTTCATTTTCAATAAGGCTGAGCGCAGACTTGAGTCACGATAGTTTTAAGACAGACTATTTCTTTACAAAACATTTTCTTTCTTTTCATACATTTCCTCATTCTCAACATTCTCTCATTTTCTTTCTTTCTTTGTCTACGTCTCATAGCATAATTGTCTAATATTTACAAGAACAGCACTGCGACAAGTCTGTCTAACGATTGTCGGCTTTCTTTTTGTATGTATGCAGGCGCGCACATCAACGACAAAACAGTCTAGCAACATCTAGTCTCGAAATCCATTTTGATACTGAAATAGAATTGTCGCAGATGGTATGCCCCAGGTCTCGTCGTAGTATACAAAACAGTTTCGATTTCGAGTTGCACCGCGTCGCAGGCAAAACAGTTTCGATTTAGTTTTAAGGCAGACTTGTGAGATTGTGAGCAAAGTCTGTGTTAAAACTGTCGTGACTATAATATGCGCTCAGCCTAAGTGTTTAGTTTGAGCATGAACATAGTAAGTTACATTTAGAGAATGTTAGTAACTACTATGATCATACTCAACACCACTGGGAATAACTTGGTACTTTCTAAAGAAACCTGTTGTATCAGAAAAGAAAAGAAATCAAAGAAAAAGTTTTGGCTAACCCTATTAGAGCATTGGAGCGTATTTCCAAGGGTTTGGGTTCAAATTCCACGGGTTTTTCACCAACTCGACACGAGAGACTGGGCACACGCGTGTCCAGATCTACTATGAGGCGGTGGTGTTTTTCTATTACAAGTTTACGATAACATTCCGCTTCTCGCTTGTATTACCTACGTCCAGTTATTGAATACTTGCGGATCCTCGCGGTTTTACCCGCTTGGTACCCGTTCCTGTGGGGATATCGGGATAAAATATAGCCTTCCTCGATAAAATGGACTATCCAACTCAAAAAGTATTTTTCAATTCGGTCCAGTACTTAGTTTCTGAGATTAGCGCATTCAAAGAAATAAACAAACAAACTCTTCAGCTTTATAATATTAGTATAGATTTTTTAGAATAAGATGGCAGAATGGTGTGAGGCACAAGTTATGTCAGAACTACCATTGTTGGAAGTTCTCAGTAATGACCAATGAGAATAAGAACCTTCATTTTGTCTTACGTTTGAGGACGTTCTTTAGGTAATGATTCGTAAAGATTTATGTAATGGTAATGTAAGCCAAATAAATTAAATATTTCCCATAGTTTTTAAGATTTACGCGCATGCTTGCGAGAAGATACGATTGTTATTTTTTTCAGTCAAACCTTCAGCCTTCCGCCCGCGGTTTCGACCGTGTGTAGTTCACGACGCTATCCCTCGGGAGTGTTTTATTTCCGGGATAAAATGTAGCCTATGTCACTCCACTCTCCAGCTCCCGAACTACCCCATACCAAAAATCACGTCGATGTTGCTCCGTTTTGTCGTGAAAGACGGACAAACATACACACTTTCACATTTATACCTATGGATTAGTCGTATCCAAGTTTATATTTTTGTCCTCCTGATAATGTCATTAATCCGAACTAAATGATAATTACATTGACCTATGCAATTATTTAGCTACGTCCGTCCATTAGTTAGAAGAATAATGAACAAGCATTAATGATTTTTACTTAATTTGCGTAATAATTAATCTATATCTAAGTATCTATTTATTTAAGATATCCTAACATCTTTGTGTGATTAGATTTCAATGCTCCTGCCATTGAATAAATATTTTTTTATCCACAACGGGGTAGCACCTCATCACTTCTCACCTGCCCCACCCACTCTTGAACGAAATTGCATTGACATTATAATTAATATCAAACATCAAAAGTAAGGACCTTATAGCAAGGCAATAAGGTCTGATTCAATGTAAGGGGGCTGATGTTACTGGTGTTACCGGTGAGTAAGAATTTACAACGAAACAAGATCAAATATCGAGTGCTTCGTTGTTAAAACTAATTGGGCGTCTGGCTTTCATTTTTATCTCTAGCTATATAGTAAAAATACTTTGCACATCAATGGCATCTTACACCCTTTGCTATCCGGCAGGCTTATTACCAAAAACAAGCAACCAGTTGCTAATTGTACAATGAGCGATTTTCTGAGAGGCCATTTAAAAAAAAAAGCTTCCAATTGCTTCACTAGATGGCGTTGAATAAGTATGTACATGTCTATGGTATATTTTGGTATGAAACATATTTAAATTAATTACTTTTAAACAACCCAAAGGAAACTAATAATATATTAAATAAGTACTACTGTGAGGAACAGAAACGAAATAGGTAAAATTAAATATTTAGGTAAATAAATAACATCTGTCTGACGTTCCGTTTTACGTAAAAAAGTCGCGTCAAAGTAAAATTTATAACGTTCCGTTCCTTCTAACTGCATAGGTGGGACAGCGCCATCTAGTGACTGAGCTTTCAGAAAATCGCCCATTGCAACGCGACTGCTACTAGTTGCGGTTGGTTTGCAATCGGTACAGGGTCGGTACAGTACCTTTCATGCAATTTTAGTTTACAAATCGCTCGCTTGTGGCGCTATCGTAGCGATTTACGTTCCGTAATACGAATATGTGTTTAGGGAGCGATTAGTTGTTAATTGTTGCGATTGCGACTGTCACTTTAAGATCGGTAATAACCCTACGGGTGCAGCAGTGATCATCATCACCAGCTATTTGAAACAAACAAATGCTCATCACCAGCCAATTTATTGTCACCAACGCTTGAGCATCGGCCTTCTTTATGATTAGATAAGGAGAAGGAGAACGGGCCATGAGTCATGAATCATGATCATGCATGATCCACCCCGTGGGCCAACGCGCCAGTGAAACGGCCACCATCTTTTCTAAGTGTGACACCATAACAACGATGTTTTCTGCATTTTGTGTGTTTCCGCAGTCAGAGATATAAGATAACCAGTTTCTCAGTGGTTGAGGATTCCAGCTCCCTGATCAACCGTCGGAAACGGAATCGGATTCGAATTCAGTGCTTTGTCTTTGTCTATTGTATAGTGAGTGACACAGACAGGGAATACATTCCGCTGTCGGGAGCGTTTCCGACGGTTCGTGAATCAGGGGGCAGGAGTAGTTCGCTTCCACCGTCAGCCTTATTTTCATTTAACATCAGTTATGATGAAGGTTAGCGTGCTCTTGCTAACTGCTAAGTGTTACCTCATTGTGGATACAAATACGTAAAGAAAAAATGCCAAGCTAGCTAGCCAGTGCGCCTTGGGCTCCTTAGTGCAGGAGTAATCTGTATCATTATGGCCGTGCAGTGCGTTGCGAGCTGTAGTTAGGCAACACGCAGCCGCGCGGAACAGCGCACTTCACTTTCTTGGTGAGAATCCGGCGCCCGCGCACCCACCGGCTGGCCGTAAAGAAGCAAGCTACCTATAGTCCGATTTTTAATTTTAATGGCAGTAAAAATACTTTAAGAGCAAGATCCGAGGCTCACCAGAACTTAGGTACTTATTTTCTGACGACTATGCGATAAAGTGATTATCTTTCCTTCATATTTCTCAAGAGCGAGTATAGTCCCCAAGCAAAATCCTCGTATTGATAATTTTATGTACTTGCCAATTAAACGAGTCCGCTAGTATCTTATTTGATTTGTTTGTCATGCATACACTTATTATTTAGTGACATTTTACTAAGTATTGCAGTCGAAAAATCAAACGATAAATAGAGCGAGTATAAAACACTTTCTTAGAAGAAATCCGGCGCATAGCTGGACCATTACCGAGTCAGCTCAAAAACGTTAATTGCACGTTGTGTCCGTAAACGATGTTTTCGCTCTCCAACCAACAAATGTTACACCACGCGTGCCCCTAATAAGCTGTTCTATCTCATGAACATTAATTTACATTTAATTTTATTTATATCAACATTTTTGTCTTAAAAGACGCACATGAGTTTGCTTTTCGCTTTCACTTGTTTATGGGGACGAACGGAGTATAATTTTATTGTCAGATTAGCTAATTATCTTATAATTAGCGTGATGTATGGTTTTAATTTATTAATTAGCCATTTGTGTCATAATGTAAGTGAGTAGGTTTTCCATAGGCTCTTACTTAAAGAACGAAACGTGAAAGCAATGAATTTAAATGGTTATGCACTAAGTTCACCGTAATTAATCAATTGAGTAACAAATTACTCTGTTAATGAGTACGTGTAGATTTAAATGGAATCCTCAGCGATGAGGAATTGGGTATTTGACTGTTGTTGAAATGTAGATATTTAATTATGTCATTCAGAAATATAGCATTATTGAATAACAAATGTGAAAAAAAAATCAATCTGTATTATAACAAGCGAATTATGAGCTAATTAATTGTGACTCTAGCTATCTCTTTCAAAAACGTAATTTTCTATGGCGAGAGCATGGCGCTATAGAAATGTGACGTCACATTTCTACAGCGCCCTCCTTGTCTAATTAGAAAGTTTGATGCTCTATATCGCTGAAAACATGCAAGATATTTGAAAATAAATACTTATGTTGTGTTCCTATTAATTCAATAAATATTTTAAGTCAATAAAAAAAAATCAGTCAAGTACCCAAATGTAAAAAAATCGTGAAAATCAACCAAGAGATAGGGTTCATTCCGCAGGATACGCGAAAGCAAGATTTGTGGTTGAGTCATTGGACACAAAAACTTGTCATACATTGTCTACTGAAATGTTCCACCGATATTGTTTGCTTTTTTAGTATTTTTTACATAACTTTAAGTGCTAAGTTTAATTAGGACGTTTAGCATTGGGTTTCTAATATCTCCGACCACAAATTGCTCGTGGAAAGTAGCACAGATGCGGCTTTTTTACTGCTGTAATGTGACCACTTTGTGAAAATGATAATTATGCAAGCTTGGCATTTTGACGACGTTTATTTACCTTAGATAGGTACTATAGGTAAAAGGCATATTTATTTATTTGCTCCTATAAAATGAATTTTCAGAGTTACTCCAAATAGGTACTTATTATAAGTACACTGATATTAGAACAGTTGAGCATTCATATTTGATGATAATAATTCCTGTAACATTACAAACGATTTGTACTTAAGATTGTACATTATAAACTATTTTTACGATTTGTACTTTAAAAGATGTCCATAACAGGTGGTAGGTAAAAAAATGTTGGACGATTCATAAGAATTAATTTCATTTAATCTATATGAATAAAAAAATTATGACTATGACTACTAGCGGTTACCCGCAACTATGTCCGTGTGGACTTTGATGAGATTCTCAGTAAAGAAACATCCTTTTTTATATCAGCCCTGTTCCGGTTTATTTAAGACTAGCGGTTCCTCGCGGTTTCACCCGCGTGGTACCCGTTCCTGTGGGAATATCGGGATAAAATATAGCCTATGTCACTCAGGAAAACTATAACTTTCTAATTGTCAAAGAATTTTCTAAATCGGTCCAGTAGTTTCGGAGCCTATTCGATGCAAACAAACAAACAAACAATCAAATCTTTCCTCTTTATAATATTAGTATAGAAGAAAAAGATCTTAAAGATGAAAAAGGGTATAATATTTCAATAAATTTAAAAAACGACGATCCTCCTTCTGAAAGTAAGGCGAGATCCCTCGCCTTAAGGGACCCTTAAGAGATTTATAACATAAATAAGTATTTTTTACATCAATAAATTTTTTATTAAAATGTCTTTGCCAGAAGCATGGGACCAATTTAAAAAGGTAAAGACAAAAAAGTAAAATTGCTATCTTATTTATATTAGGACTGGTTAATTAAAATTCGTACGTGTGTATGTACACAGTATAGACAAGTCTAAATACGAAACATTCATTGACATGCTGGAAATAGAAATAGCCGCATTGTTTCCAGCCACAATGCTATGTCCTAATCCCAACTTGTGTTTGCGGTTCGTTAAAATTACTTTCAGCCTTCTGACCTTCTTATAAGGTCGAATATTGTGGTCTATTAATTTGAGTATCAGTATAATAAGTTGGTTGTGCTTAAAACAATTTGCATTATTACACTCGATTTACATTCGATCGACGATTGACAGGCACTTTTGTAAGACACTTCTGCGGTTGTGTATAAGTATTGATCTATAGACACTGATATACCTATGGTAAATATAAAAGCAATAGTCAGTTCAGTTAAAGGTTAGTTTTAGAATAAGTACAGCTTGATTTTTTGGTTTTTAGATGCTAAGCATTATTGGCAGCCTCTCTTTTGTTACAGAATATTTTAATTAAAGTTGGGGCTTCAGTTATATTGAGTTAAGTATACTATTTAGGATAACTATGTATTTGATTGAATCAGGCGTCACTTGGCGGAAGTTCCTAACCATTCTGAAAAAAGAAATATGTAAGTACCTGTATAATATGTAGCTTACTTCCCAAAAAAAACTTTTTAACGGACGTAAGCTACCTACATATAAGTATCGAATTCTTTAAGCACTGCTTAAAGAATACGCCACGAAGAACAATAATTAATTGTAATGTAAGTAGCTGTACATAATTTAAATCAAAGAGCTTTTCTTTCACTTTCAGATCAGAATGGATCGTCCAACATCAAAAATTGCATATAAGGTACCAAAATAAACAAAACCCAGAAAAAAACAAAATTCTTTCATTTGTTATATCCTCTTGTTGATATAATTTCATAATATTTTAAGAAAATAGGAGCCGTTAATTATAAACGTTTTGTTGTGGTCAATTATTAGGAAGCTATATGTACTAATAACTTTTATTTTTTTTCTTTTTGTTTAAATTTTATCTTTATCAAAATATAGCAGCAAGAGGTAACCCAAGAAATAAAAATAAAAAAGCTTACTGTCTCATGGAGCCCCATCGCCTATGCGGAAGGTTCTCTTGATGGCTGAAGGACAAACAAAAAGGTGAGAAGCAACGCAAAGTGCAACAAACAGAAGAAATAAAAAAAAACAAAAATAAAAAAGAAGCAATCGCAAACGAGATTCCATTCCATATTAAAATAATTAAATGCCAATCGCGACAATTTGGAACAACACTCGAATTAAAATGTTATTCTTTTTCCAAATAAATATCTCTAAAGATATCAATCCGTAATTTGTGAATACTTCGTCTCCAAAGAACAAGTCCAATCTTATATGAAATAGATTTACTTATCGTCCAAAATTGACGCGAATGACTAGGTATCAAAAAGAGTTCGATATTTACATCGTATCACTACATAGTATAAAACAAAGTCGCTTTCTCTTTCCCTATGTCCCTTTGTATGCTTAAATCTTTGAAACTACGCAACGGATTTTGATGCCTTTTTTTTTAATAGATAGAGTGATTCAAGAGGAAGGTTTATATGTACTTTTTATCCCGATATTCCCACGGGAACGGGAACCACGCGGGTGAAACCGCGGGCGGCCGCTAGTTTTCTATAAAACCTATATTATGTTTTACCCTTGTGTATAATGAAATTATGCTTGTAACCTTAAAATTCACTTCTTCTAACTACACCCAGCTATACATAATGTATACGCCCATACTACTAAGATAGAAGTAAAAATCAACGTTTAGGTATATGAAACCAAAAATAATAATTAACTTAAGTAGGCATATAATCTCGTACAAAAATAGTAGAAAAAATTTCAATCACTCTGAACGTATGTACCTGATTTAAAAATACCATTATTAAATAATTAAGTTGACTGACTGACAATACACAAAACTGTGTTATATTTGAATTTCGAGCTTAAAAAAGTGAACTTTTCTCGATTGCCTGACAATCGGCCCCATGCAGTTGAGTTTCATGTCAAAAATAAAGTAGTGGTCCCTTTCAGTGAATTTAATATCTCCTTTATTTCGATTACTTTCCCTCGAGTCCAGCCCCCTGATTCACGAACCGTCGGAAACGGAATCGGATTCGAATTCTGTGCTTTGTCGCGGTCTATTCAATAGTGAGTGAAAGAGACAGAGTGATACATTACGCTGTCGGGAGCGTTTCCGACGGTTTGTGAATCAGAGGGCAGGGGCCTATTTCTCAAAAGCTTGTAGCTTGTAATACAAGTGGAAGTCCCTTTCTAACAATATCTGTCAAAAAGTGAAATCCGCTTGTATTACAAGTTACAAGCTTTTGAGAAATAGGCCCCAGGTGTCATGAAATAATTCCTACGGACACAGTATTATCTATGATGAACGTAAAAAAAGCAGCGTAAAAGTTAGAAAAGCAGAAGTAGTGTGCTCAAATAGTTGAGTGTTCATTACCTAGGTGGCGTCCGTCGGAGGCTGGTGCGCGTCCACGAGTGGCGGTTCAGGTGGCTGCCGGGACTCCTGGTGCCATTCTCAGCTCTGTATGCAAAGAAATAAGGTGGTTAATTCGCTAGCAGACTGAAATACCATGGGTTTATCGAAAACACGGGAGGCTGGAAGCGCAAATCAAAATATTTTGCCAAAAAACGTAGAACCTTACTCGTACTCGGGCGTACTCTCTAGGGCTAAGCGGTACAGTATAGTATTATATTATCTGTGGCGGTACCTACTTCACGCCGGACCAACTGCTTTTGTTATACAAAGCGCAGATTCGTCCGTGCATGGAGTACTGTTGTCACCTATGGGATGGTTCTGCTAATCAGCTAGAACTTCTGGAATCGATCGAAGACCGTGCCAGGAGCCTCATTGGAAACTCAGCGTTGGCTACGGTGGAATTTCAGAGCCTCAGTCACCGTCGCAAAGTTGCGTGTACAGTCGGCCAAATATGTGGTCTACCACCGTAAGGGTGAAGTTCGTTTGTTCGTCAACTAACAACAAGGTTGATTTTCCTTTGCTTGAATTTTATGACACTTCGCAAATTCGTTTTTCGAATTTCGAATTGTCGAATATTGATTCTCATCAACAACATTTCTTGTTGTTTCTTGATTTCTTGATTCTAATATTGCGGTATAAGGGCGGTTTCAAACGGGCGTTTTTTTCTGAGCGTATACGGTCGTTTCGGCATACGCGCTTTCACGCGAGCCACAATACGGACTTCAAAAAACTGAACGCGCTTAAACGGGCATATTTCGGCGTGTTCGCTCGAACCTTGCGCTTGATTAGCGTATGGCTCGCGCTTATACGAGTATACAAGCACGTCAACGCTCGTACCCGTCGCGCGTGTGGCAAAAGGCACGCCTATACTATACGCGCCTACATTGCGCTTCCGAAAACGAGCTTATACGCGCGTATAAAACGCTAATCTGAAACCGCCCTAATGTTCCTTGGGAAAATTGTTCAGTTATCGATAATGAAATGAATTACCAATTTCAGTATTTAGGGATATTTTTTTAAGGATAGTAATTAACCGATAGACTAAAAAACATTTTAGGGTACCTACCAAAATTACTAGGTGAGCGACTTAGTCGCCAATCTAACCTAACCTAAACCTATTTTTCCGCTGCTCACTTAGTATTTTTAGTCGCTCAACCTAGTAATTTTTAGTCGCCTGGTTTAACACTTTGCATAAATGGATGTCCACTGCTAAACGTAGGCTAAGTGGATATCATTGGGGGAATGATATCCACTTTGCTCGATTAGAAAAGGACGGGACAAGGGTTGTAACAAGAAGCGGTAGTGAAAATGCTAATTATTTGGTTGTTAAAAATATTATTTTTCACATGGAATAAGTCACTTAAAAAAAATTAAATGTTTAAATCTTGTGTAGCCGCCATCTGCCTCTATGACTTCTCGGAGTCGGTCCCTCATTGAGCCCACCAGCCTCGAGCAGATGTCAGACTCACGGGTTTCCTCCCATACCTCATTGCAGTGCCCTTGCAGTGCTTTTGCTGTTCTTTAGTTGCGGTTCCATCATGTCTGAACCATAAGACACATTTAACTCTCTAGAAATCTCACTAATATTGAATCCATCATTGTGAAGTGCGATTATTTGAGCTCTCTCGCCTATGGATAAATTTTGAGGCATTGTAGTAAAATAATGAATAAATTTTACTTTAGATAAGGGAGTATAGGAAAATACCTGTGACATTAATTTGTCCGTGATATAATATTATGTTCTTTTTCAGTGAAAGAGTTTTCTACTTTAAAAATCCTCCTTAGTTCTGAAGTTTATGAAAACTGTGAGGGTTGTTTATGGCGAAAATAACATTGTGTGTTTGCTCTATGATTTCATGTCAGTTTTCTCAGTAAACAAACAATTTTAAATATTCGCCTTTAGCGATATTTTGTTGACACGGGAACTACTGTCAAAACTGGTAGACCACTTTCTTGGCCGGCTGTACTTACATTGATATGTAAGTTTAAAGTAATAATACTACATAATTACTATACTAATAATACATAATTGTAATTCGGCCTTTACTCTTCCCGTATACGCTTTTGGCTTTTAGGCATCTCGGTATGCTAGTAGATATAGTACCTAGTCACTAGGTACTATATCTACTAGGTCCGGTGCCTACCATCAACTCTTATTGCGATTTTGTTTAGGACCTAAACTGATCTGCTTCGCTTATTCGTACCACGACAGCTTAATATCAATGACAGCGATTCAGTGGTTATTAAATGACATTTCACAGCCGCTAAGCTGTCAGGAACTCTTATTTGACTTATAACCCGGTCGATTTAACATGTCACCTGCAGGCAAGGGCCTGACATGCTTTGATAGAGCGAGATCGTCTTATTGAGATTCCTATAAGAGGAAATAGAGAAGAGTGCCATGTTTTTTCTCTATCACCGACCGGACTTTTTTTCATGGTCGGGTTATAGGCACAGTTCAAGTAGGCAAAACAAACAAGTGGGGTTATATCAAAAGTGCCAAAGAAATTAAAAGTTTTGTGGATTTCTACCTTATCGATACCTAAGATTTTATTATAAATGGAATGTGTAGTGTTTGTGTCTAGCATGCAAAGTGGTGGAGTGTTCGATATTTGGCTGCAAAAGCAACAATCAACGAAACAATCGGATGTTATATTTCATGCGTAAGTACACTGTTTTCTATATTTTGATCACATATTTCTTTCTCAAATCTCACAGGAACCAAGTTTCTGAGCTTAATCATTCGTTATATCATGAAAAACTTGATAAATAGGAAAAATCTAAAAATTATTTCTAAAAATAACCTCAGAAACATATGACATGAAAACCGGTAAAATTGCGTACTATATATCTACGATAGAAGCCAGCTTAGCATTTACGTCCACTAAAATCAGTAGGTTTATAATTCGATTTCCGGATGCCTACCATATAGAAAAATTTCCCCAAAAATTACCCCATATTTCAGGGAATTTCAAGCGATTTGATGTTTTCAGATTTTCGACGGAAGATAAACCTCGTGAGAAATGGATAGAAGCAACTGGAATAAAGAATTGGGTGCCACATAAGTACACACGAATATGGTCGAAACATTTAAAAAAAAAACAGAAAAACTAACATTCCTAATATTGTAAGATCAGTAAGGGCTGGAAGTACACTCCTGAACATTCGAGACCTTATTTTAATTTTTAGTTTTTTGCATTCACAATGCAATTTTTATTACTGAAAAATGGAAAATGAAGTATTTAGAAAAAATCGACCCGTCTCACAACACTCCACCACTTTGCACGTTGTGAGACGGGTCGATTTTTTCTAAATAGGTACTTCATTTTCCATCATTCGAGACCTACTTAGCGATGACCGATTGCCTGGTGCCTAACCTGTGATGGGCGGGTAGCTCTCCTTCTGCTGTGGTTCACACTAATCCCAAGACTTGTCGTAGGGATGCGGAGCGGAGGGGGGTGTTCTACGTACTAATGCACGGCTTATAAATACTATTCTACTTCTTATTATTACTTATTGTCCTAATATTGTAGGATCTGTAAGAAAAATAATATCATCAAGTCGTATAGACCTATGAAAAAAAATATACGACGTCGGGGGACCGCTAAGATGGTTGATGGATTTACATCTAAGCTTGTCACATATAACGATACTTAAGCGTACCCCGACATCAATCTTTTTCATAGACCTATATGAGTTAATAATATAATTTTTTAAGAGTTAGCTTTTATGTGCAAGGGCTTTTTTAAATTTTAATTTAAGTTTTATTTAAAGCTCTTTAAACTGATTTTTTGGCGGATCTTTTTTTGCAGTATTTTTTTTATTGCAATTTTTTCTAGGTTTTACATTATTTTAGTCAAAGCTCCACCTCTGTATGTTTTACCGTTTCGGCAGACAGTTGACCGTCTCAGTCGAAATCGCTTGATCCGTTTAGGCACTACGATACGATGATACGTACAGACAGACAGACATAGGCTTCAAACTTATAACACCCCTCTTTGCGCTGCATCGGGGGTTAAAAATGTCTTATAAAAACAATTATTGTAAATATACTTAGTTATATTATGTTTTCAATAAAGAAATCACCTGTTTTATTTAAACTTTTATTATTTTATTCCATACCACACAATCTCATGAATTTTTTTTCGATGAAACTTCTTTTCTGGTACTATTTTGACAAGAAAACAGCAACGCAATGTTAAAAGTATTAAAAAAATCCAAGATGGCGGCCAACTTTTTTGTTTGTGGGCCGATTTAGATGATACTCGGTTTTTGGTACTATTTAAAAAAAGAAAACAGCAACGCAATGTCAAAAAAATAAAAAATTTGGATTGCGTTGCTGTTTCGTTGTCAAAATAGTACCAAAAACGGAGTTATCTAGTTACTTACATCAAAACCAAAAACAGTGTTTCATCAAAATTGGCCCACAAACAAAAATGTTGGCCGCCATCTTAGATTTTTCTTATATTTTTAGCATAGTGTTGCTGTTTTCTTGTCAAAATAGTACCAAAAACCGAGTTTCATCGAAATCAACCCATATACAATAAATTCGGTCGCCATCTTGGATTTTTCAAATATTTTTGACATTGCTTTGCATAATTAATTATTTTAATTATTTAATATCGCAATACCAATGTACCCACCCGGGGTCGTATAATAAAAGGTCCACCTTCACATTTTAAAGTCACAACTCTTCCGTACTTACGTAAATACCTACCTATACAGGCGTCGGCATCGCCTAACTTCAAGGGCGTCGGCCAACTGTATAAAAAGATTGCTTAAACTGTGACTATACTATGTTTAATGAGTCACACCAATGATTTTTGTTATCAGCATATCTAAAAATGATGTTACTCGAGAAAAAAGAATATGTTTTTATTTTTTTCCTATCTTCAAAAATGACTGAGATATTGAACGTTAAAGTACGGCCTCCGTGAAAAATTCAGGTGAGCCAATGGAATTAACGTGTGACGTCACATCGCTATTGAAAGTTGGCACTTCCATATTTCTCCTTTGACTATTAGAGTTGCGCTCTCACGGTTTCGCAATAAATTTATTTATTTTTCTTATAGTCGATTAATGATCAATTTTGTATTGAACCCATGTGAGAAAAAACACCACCACATAAGTTGTATTTTCGTGATTAATAAATTAAATCAACTTTCGTAATGGCGGGCGGTATTCTGTCAATAAATATATAGTTTAAAAAACTAAACAAACACACTTTTAGTAGTAACAGACTAAAAAGTACAAAATAACCGTCTATTCAGTAACTGAAATTAAAAAGCGTGGTGCGCGTTGTCAATATTAAGTTCTTGAAATTCATGCTTTGCAAAGGGCGCACCACGCTTTTTAATTTCAGTTACTGAATAGACGGTTATTTTGTACTTTTTAGTCTGTTACTACTAAAAGTGTGTTTGTTTAGTTTTTTAAACTATATATTTATTTCTTACTTTTTAGTTAATTAAATGGAAAACCCAATAAACATTAATTAATGCCGCTGGCTTCCTTAATAAGATGTAATAAATTACATAATTAGGTACATATAATAAAGTATAAGACTAATTTATTCCTCCCTGTTCCAACATAAGTAAGACCCTCACCACCGAGTGTAGTGAATAGGTCTCATCTGAATGAAACAAATGAGCTCAAACTCGAGGGGTTTCCTAGTGGTCATTAACGAGTGCTACTGGCTTCCTCCCTGCTCCATTATCAGACCCTCACCACCAAGTGTAGCGAATAGGTCTCATCTGAATGAAACAAATGAGCCCAAACTCGAGGGGTTTCCTAGTGGTCACTAAAAAGTGTCACTGGCTTCCTCCCTGCTCCATCATCAGACCCTCACCACCAAGTGTAGCGAATGGGTCTCATCAGAACGAAACGAATGAGCCTAAACTCGAGGGGTTTCCTAGTGGTCATTAAGAAGTGCCACTGGCTTCCTCCCTGCTCCATCATCAGACCCTCACCACTAAGTGTAACGAATAGGTTTCATTAGAAAGAAACAAATGAGCCAGAACTCGAAGGGTTTCCTATTGGCCATCCATCATCAGACCCTTATCACCAAGTGTAACGAAAAGGTCTCATTAGAACGAAACAAATGAGTCAGACTCAAAGGGTTTCCTATTGGCCATTAAAGAGTGCCACTGGCTTCCTCCCTGCTCCATCATCAGACCCTCACCACCAAGTGTAGCGAATAGGTCTAATCAGAACGAAACAAATGAGCCAGAACTCGAGTTGTTTCCTATTGGTGATAAAGGAGTGCCACTGGCTTCCTCCCTGCTCCATCATCAGACCCCACCACCAAGTGTACCGAATAGGTCTCATCAGAACAAAACAAATGAGCCTAAACTCGAGGGGTTTCCTAGCAGCCATTGAAGAGTTCTATTGCCCACCTCTTGACTCCATCATCAGATCAGCTCGATAGTAGCAAATTATTGTATTGTCATCAGATTCATATGGACTTGCAAAGTTTCAGATCAATACGAAAATTAAAAGTAGGTTAAAATTGAATTCCAAGATTTTCTTACATTGTGACTTAGTTACAAGTGAAGCTAAAAATATGTAGTTTAAAAAACTATAAAAACACACTTTTATTGGAACAGATTAAAAAGTACAAAAAAACCGGCTATTCAGTAACTGAAATTAAAAAGCGTGGTGCGCGTTGTCAATGTTAAGTACTTACTTGAATGCATGCTTTGCAAAGGGCGCACCACGCTTTTTAATTTCAGTTACTGAATAGCCGGTTTTTTTGTACTTTTTAATCTGTTCCAATAAAAGTGTGTTTTTATAGTTTTTTAAACTACATATTTATTTTTTATTTTTTAGTTTAACAAATGGCAAGCCATGGATGGGGATGGTAATCGATTTCACAGTCCATTCATGTGTCTGCCCACCCCGTAAACATTATAACTAGAAGGCGTGATTGAATGTATTTAGTTTTACAAATTCAAGTGGAGTCTATAGTTACCAGATGCGCGAGCCGAACCCTTACTTCCTCCCTGCTCCATCATCAGACCCTCACCACCAAGTGTAGCGAATAGGTCTCATCAGAACGAAACAAATGAGCCCAAACTCGAGGGGTTTCCTAGTGGTCATTAAGGAGTGCCACTTTTTTTTTTTTGTTTATAGTGAGGGCAAATACAGTCTTTTTGTATACCTCTAACGGCATGTTGGACTCAGTCAGACAAGGTCTGTCTCTCGCCGCGCCCAGCCCTCCAGCCAAGCCTAATAGGTTTCGCGTCAGGGCTGGGCAGTTCTAACCCCTGCCCCGCCCCCTGACGACCTCGAAAGCTCGACAGGAGGCGGGGCAGGAGGAGAGAGCCTCTTCTCAATCTCCCCATAAGGTTACCCACTCCGGGTGGGCTGACCAGATGGGGCGGTTGAGAGTAATTAAGGAGTGCCACTGACTTCCTCCCTGCTCCATCATCAGACCCTCACCACCAAGTGTAGTGAATAGGTCTCATCAGAACGAAACAAATGAGCCCAAAGTCGAGTGGTTTCCTAGTGGTCTTAAGGAGTGCCACTGACTTCCTCTTTGCTCCATCATCAGACTCTCACCACCAAGTGAAGCGAATAGGTCTCATCAGAACGAAACAAATGAGCCCCTCTCGAGGGGTTTCCTAGTGGTCATTAAGGAGTGCCACTGACTTCCTCCTTGCTCCATCATCAGACCCACATCACCAAGTGTAGCGAATAGGTCACATCAGAACGAAACAAATGAGCCCCTCACGAGGGGTTTCCTATTGGCCATTAAGTAGTGCCACTGGCTTTCTCCCAGCTTCATCATCAGACCCTCGCCACCAAGTCTAGCGAATAGGTCTCGTCTGAACGAAAACAAATAGCCCAAACTCGAGGGGTTTTCTTGAGGTCATTAAGGATTTCACTGGGTCCTCTCAGCTCCATCATCAGACCCTCACCACCAAGTGTAACGAATAGGTCTTATCAAAACGAAACAAATGAGCCCAAACTCGAGGGGTTTCTTATTGGTCATTAAGGAGTGCCACTGGCTTCCTCCCTGCTCCATCATCAGACCCTCACCACCAAGTGAAGCGAATAGGTCTCATCAGAACAAAACAAATGAGCCAGAACTCGAGGTGTTTCCTATTGGTCATTAAGGAGTGCCACTGGCTTCCTCCCTGCTCCATCATCAGATACTCACCACCAAGTGCAGCTAATAAGTCTCGTCAGACAGAACGAAACAACGGAGCCCAAACTCGAGAGGTTTCCTAGTGGTCATTAAGAAGTGCCACTGGCTTCCTCCCTGCTCCATCATCAGACCCGCACCATTAAGTGTAGCGAATAGGTCACACCAGACCAGAACAAAACAAATGAGCCTAAACTCGAGGTGTTTCCTAGCAGCCATTGAAGAGTTCTATTGCCCACCTCTTGACTCCATCATCAGATCAGCTCGATGGTAGCAAATTATTGTATTGTCATCGGATTCATATAGACTTGCAAAGTTTCAAATCAATACGACAATTAGAAGTAGATTAAAATTCAATTCTAAGATTTTCTTACATTGTCACTTCGTTACTACAAGTGAAGCTAATAAAAGTGTGGTAATAAAAGTGTGGTAATAAATAGCAACCGTCAAACTTCGATCAACAATAACACGAAGCCGTCAAATGGACAGTAGGTGACAGTTTTAGAGTGCGGCTGCGCGAGGTCGAAATCGAATACTAATCATCCTACTAATATTATAAATGTGAAAGTTTAGATGTTTGGATGTTTGTTACTCAATCACGCCAAAACGGCTTAACGGATTTGGCTAAAATTTGGGACACAGATACTTTGTAGCTTGGAGAGGAACATAGGCTACTTTTAATCCCGGGAAAATGTCACATTCCTGCGGGATAACATCGTGTAGTACACGCGGGCGAAGCCGCGGGCGGAAAGCTAGTTTACTATAACCTTAGAACGAAGAAAATGTACTGTAACTCGCGCCAAAAACGCACCAGTTGCGCGAAGATTGCGCACGGACGGACACTATGTAGGTACAGTTGGACGGAAATCACCCGCAGCAGCCACAATCGGAGATGTCAGTGCGACATGACGTCATGGCAATAGCGCGCAAGGAAAGCAAATTTACAAAAGCTGGTGAAACTTTACAACGCTGTAACTTTGGAAATCCTGGACAGATTTCGATGAAACAAAAACTGTTATTACTTGCACGAGTACACTCATTAAATGCAGTAATTTTTATAGTCATATTTTGATGTGTTGGTGTGACTCACTAGCGAGTCAAAATGTTGACTTTCACTTACTACGGAATTCGAGTAGGTACTATAACGAATCCGACTACATTTTAGGGAATTTTTTTTGCGATCATGGCATCCCCATATTTTGACGTCATAATATGTCTATCTCTTACACCCGGTCGCTCGGTAGCGCATCTACCCCTTTTAATATACTATATCTATGCCTGCAGGTTATACCCGTCCCTATCTCTCTCCGGGCATGACAGAATCGAGTGAAAGAGACGGGTAGAAGAAATAAGGAGACAAATCGTTCGGTCATTCACATTTAGCAATTAATTTGCGATCCAGTTTTTAGAAGGTCATAGTACGAAAGAAAGCAATTCATTTTAGGAACCTATTCTGCATCGCGCTATTTTTGAATCGCTGTCTTAAAGTTGATGGTAGGCACCATGAAGTTTGACTTAATACTCTGAGGTAACTGGAGCTCTCACCCTGAATAAAAAAGTGTCGCCAGCAAATTTGACATTTATGTATGTAGTGGCTGTCAGCTGTCTCATATGACCATACGTATTTTTTAAAAGTGTAGGTGAGACGGAAGACAGCCACTGTGTTATTTGTGGTATTCAAAAAATTGTTCGTACTGCACGCTCCAGTTACCTCAGAGTATTAAGTCAAACTTCATGGTAGGCACCCTGGTGGCTACACGCTACAATGGTCTCTAAAAATGAAAAGACTAAAAAACTGCATTTTTTGATTCATTCGCCATAAATCTTTATCTAAAAAGAACACGATCAATCTGACATCAATCTTTACCAAGGTCACAGATTGTCCTGACGCCAGGTCGATCCTCTAATGGTCACCTAAGGGGTAGATTAGGTAACTCATAATATTGAACAACTTACCCCAAGAAACATGGGTCGAAATCAGAAAAAAAAATTTGGCCTTTTCATACAAAATCGATCAGCTGACTGTGCAGTTTGTAAGTAAGTAAGTATACCTATATCAGATCCTGGTGGTCATTTTAGTAGCAAAAAAACATACAGCTGACAACCGACAGTGTACCGATTTTGACAGGTAATTTTGTATGGTTCCTCCACCATCTGCCACCGAGCTAGATAAGTTATAGCACCTCTACGTGCACTATTATACCGTTTAAGGCTGAATTACACGAGATAATTTTGCAGTACTTACATTGATATGTATGTTTAAAGTAACATAATTGTAATTCGGCCTTTACTCTCCCCGTGTACGCTTTTTTGGCTTTTAGGCATCCCGGTATGCTAGTAGATATAGTACCTAGTGGCTACAATGCAATGGTCTCTAAAAATGAAAAGACAAAAAAAAAACTGCATTTTTGGATTCATTCGCCATACTTATCTTTATAAATATAAATAAATAATAAATCTTTATCTAAAAAGAGGAAAGATTTTATATTTTGTTCTTTTGTTTGTAATGGATAAACTCAAAAACTTTAGAACCGATTTGAAAAATTCTTTCACCAGTAGAATAAGTAAAACATAACTCCCGAGTGACAGGCTACTATTCCTGCCTACATTTTATCCCGCTATTCCCACGGGAATGGTTACTACGCGAGTAAAACCGCGGGGAGCCACTAGTATAAATATAAAACACACCTGTGTATGTCAGTGCAGTGCAGTGTTTTATATGATTGACTGGACTTGTGCGTTTCAATTATGTGTTTTTATAAGAATAGTTTTCACCACTTTCGTTACAAGTTACACATTAAATAATATGGTTTACTTTTGAACTTTACTTGGAGAGAGACTACTTTCACCATCTCGTTAAGTGTAAAGTATTTAACGAAGGCAATTGGGCACGCGTTGGCGGCTGCAGTTCAGCTATTAAAGGAGCCGGAGAGCTGCCAAAAGATATCATTATGAATTTTCGTGTTAATAGACAAGTCGATACTAATATTGAATGGGGATGTGTTTTATTAAAGCTAACAAATGTTAAAAGCTAATATGCATGCTATAAAAAAGTATTTCAAAAGGCTTTTTAATCAAGACAGGATATAGGTAACTATTTCATGAGCATAATTTTTTATTACTACTTTTTGCATTTACAATGCAATTTATATTATAGAAAATATTTGAAATGAAGTAGGTATTAGAAATAATCAACTAGCTCCGTCTCACAACTAGCTCCGATGGGACTCGAACCCACGACCTTGTCCGGGTAAGGTCACATTTTATCATGGAAGTATTACCTAAACATTATATAGACAAAAATATTTTGTTGTGACAGTACACACATGAAATTATTGTTTGTGCTGTGACAGTAACCAGTTTTCCCGTAAATGGGCGTTGTGTCATTGTAACTTCATGAAATCACGATAAAAGCCGTTCTAGCATCGAATCAGAAACATTGGTATGTTCATTGAAGTGTTAGAAAAGCTTTTACTTTTGAGTGCAATAAACAGAAGTATAGTTTTAATTTCATCTTGTCCGATGTCGAAGCATAAAATGAATATGATTTTTAATAGAAACGAAGCAATGTTTTAACGGTAAAGAGAGCTTGTAGAGCAACAGTTGGTAAATTTTTAAATGATTATAACGACTTAATCTTAGAAACAACATGTTGCATTATTGTCACTCAGAAATGCGTTTATTCTTTTTTGTTAACCAAAATGTTTACCACCAATAAGTAGCGTAACTATTTGCATACCTAACTTAAAAGTAAAGTGACTATAAAATATATATCTAAGTACCACGGAAACATTAAAATGACTCGTTCTACAACCGTAAAGGTAATAGCCATATTTTATGATAAAATAGCTTAAGGCTGGGATTCCCTAAAATAGGGTACTTATTTAGATTATGGATTACTCGCAAAATTATTAAAATTTTGAAAAATATATGTTATTTTACACTTATTTATCTATTGCTTCCGGCCGTTTTTTCGATTAGTGATATTTTAGTGTAATTAAATAAAATCCCAAACATCCGTCTAATCGTAATCCAAATATCCTATTACTTGCTGTATACTTGGTTTTAGTTATTGAAAAATATACGAAAATAATTGTCTTTGAATAGCCGAAGTATCCATCTGTCATAAGTTTTTTTTTAATTATTTCATTTTTATTTTCGGTTCGCGTGGCCCTCGCAAGTTCACAGTTCACTGCAGCTGCCGCTGCGTCGCGTCCGTCCGTACGAAGTGTACCGCGCGCGGCCGAGCAAGCGTTCCTCCATATTTCGGTCGGGAATCCTAGCCTTAAGCTCACATTTTCATTAGGAACGTATTTGTTAAGGTTCCTTATTATGTAACGTAAAAGTCGTTTAAGTTATACACATTTTTGTAATCGTATTGCTTCAGATAATTAGTCAGAGTGAAAACTTTTAAAGATTTGTTTAATGTTAATGTTCTGTTTGAACGCTTTCCGTGGCAATACATATGGAAATCTTTTAAAACTATCGCTGCTTGGTTTATGATCACTCATAAAATGTTTAATTTGTTTTAAAATAGCGACTGTTTAAAAGTAGCTCTAGTGACTAATAGTACATTTACATTGAAGGTGTTAATACGAGAATGAGGTCGCCTTCATTTATTATTTACAATTATTATTATTATCTCCTTTATTACATTTAAAATACACACAAAGTTATATTTCTAAACATTAAATTTTTGCAATGTATAACACAAAAAAAAAATAACATTTAAAAATACAAAAATGCAGTTCCCCAATGGTAGAGCGCGCAAGTTTCTTGCGCCCATTCTTTTTGTCAGTTAAAAAAGTCGTGAATGGGTGATAGGAAAATATTGACGATTCATAAGTACATGCTTATTATGTCTATGTGAATAAATAAATATTTGATTTGATTTGATTTGATTTGGTAGCAAGATCAGGGTCCCGGCTACCGGTGGTTATTATTATTATTTAGAAATTCAAAATAGTTATTTAACGGTTATTGCAACACCAAAATTATTTTAGCACTTTACGATTCTAATATACACTAATATCGGATGGTACATTAATGTTTAAAGGCCAAACTGCACTAACTCTGACTAGTAGTAAGTAGCTTATGGTATGATGAAGTCTAATATTCTAGAATATTCTAGATATTGTGACTGTGATAGCTCGTATGTAGAGTTTTTTTTTTTTGTTTATAGTGAGGGCAAATACAGTCTTTTCGTATACCGCTAACGGCATGTTGGACTCAGTCAGACAAGGTCTGTCTCTCGCTGCGCCCAGCCCTCCCGCCAAGCCTAATAGGTTTCGCGTCAGGACTGGGCGGTTCTAACCCCTGCCCCGCCCCCTGACGACCTCGAAAGCTCGACAGGAGGCGGGGCAGGAGGAGAGAGCCTCTTCTCAATCTCCCCATAAGGTTACCCACTCCGGGTGGGCTGACCAGATGGGGCGGTTGAGAGTAGGCACCACTACCAACTAAACCCCTCACTACTTGCTCTCCGCCGTCAGTTTTAGCTCGTATGTAGAGTTACAAAGTATGAAGATTTTCCAATCTTGGCTGGTTCAGTGGCCTTCCTTATGGATATGGAAAATGGGCCAACACCCACCACGCGGGTCTAGTGCGGATTGGTGGTAATAGCCACTGCAAATACAGCCGAGACCAACGGCTTAATATGGCTTTCGAAGCATGGAGGAGCTAGAGATGAAATTTTCTGAACCGCCTCTGTGGTCTAGTGGTTCACACCACCGATTTCAGACCCAGAGGTCTCGGGTTCGATTCCCAGTGGGGGTACATATTGTATTCGGTTTATAGTTGGTGGTAGGACTTTTTCTTAGTCCGCCTGGCTAGCTACCACCATCTTATCTAAGTCTGACGCCATAACAATGATGTTTACAGCATTATTGTGTTCCGGCAGTTAGAGATAAGATAGCCGTTCCTCAGTGATTGAGGATTCCGGGCGTAGTGCGCAGCATGCGTGCTTAGCAGGGAGCCCCACGACCACGAGTGGTGTTATGGGTCAACATTAGTCGTATTTGGTTGATACTAACGAGTTGGCGGGCGCGTCAGCATCAGCTTCGCCGTAGCACTCGAAGTTCTCTGCGTCGGAGATGGAGTTGCCGGGGCTGGAGTCCGCTGTCGGCTCCGACTGGCCTGCTGCCTCGGCACCGTTCTGAAATGTACCGTTTGATGCATTAGATACATGCACTATGATGTTTAAAAAGCTTTTGGTTGGTCACGATGGAGAAACATTAAAAATTACCGGGCCAGGGGGCCGATTCTCAGGCAATCGAGAAAAGTTCACATTTATAGCTCGAAATTCAAATATAACACAGTTTTTGTATTGTCAGAATTTCACAATCGAAAAAGTTCGATCGAAAACCAGTCGAACGCTACGAGTGGTAAAAACCAATAGATGTTCGTATACGAACTTAGCTGTCAAAATGAATTTGTTGACGTGTGAGACAGCTTAGTTTGTTTGAAACGTTCTAACTTTTCAATAGAAACCACAAACAAAATGTTCGACATACGAATTACCACACTGAAAAAGTTCGAATGCGGTCCCGATTCTCAGGCATTCGAACTTTTCGAATCTGTGATAAATCCTTTCTTTCTTCTTCCTTTATTGACAGTGTGGATGTGTTTGGACTGGCGCCGCTGCCATTCTGAATTGACAACAGTACCCCTAGTGTAAGTTTTTATGTCAAGCAAACGCAAACTATTTCGATTCCGTATTTATGTCAATTTGTATGAAAACTATATAATAGTCCGATCAACGGGGCATATGTAACCCGATAAATTCCCCCGTCGTTCAAATTTGGCACGATTGTAGAGTAAGTAATGCTGATTAAGGATCTGCAAGAATCCAAGAATATTTCCCACGCCAAGTTAGTCATTTTTGACGTGCCGTGAGCGCGTGAAATTCGCTTCCAATTTCTTTCAAAATGGTTCCTTAGCCTCATTACTTTCTGTATGCGTACCTTTTACTAGGTAGAATAATGTAATAAAGTTAGAAAATAACATTTCTTGCTAGAAGTTGAGATTTTGACCTAAATGTGAAAACATAAAATTGCTTTTAATTTCTCCGTTAATGTTTTCCTGGGTTGAAATACCATCTGCATACGTACGTATTACGAGCTAGAATAAGTATATGCAGGAATCCAATAACATTTCTTACCAGAACTTGAGATTTTTACCTAAACGTGAAAACGTTAAATCGCTTCTAATTTCTCTGTTAATGGTTCCTTAGTCTCATTACTTCCTGTATCCGTACCTATTACTAGATAAAATCACTTTATAAAGGAATTAAAAATCATTGCTTGCTAGAAGTTGAGATTTTAACTCAAACGTGAAAACATAAAATTTCTTCTAATTTCTCCCTTATTGTTTCCCTAGCCTCAAATACTTTCTGCATAACGTATTACGAGTTAGAATGAGTGTATGAAGGAATCGAAAAACATTTCTTACTAGAACTTGATATTTTTACCTAAACGTGAAAACGTTAAACCGCTTCTAAAATCTCTGTTAATGTTTCCTCAGCCTCAAATACGTATGTATACGTATATACGTATGTATTTATAATAAGAATGATTACATGAAGGAATTCAGAAACATTTCATAATAGAAGTTGAGAGTTTTACCTAAACGTGAAACCGTAAAAACGCTTATAATTTATCTGTGAATGTTTCCTGAGCCGCAATTACTTTCTGTATACGTACGTATTTCTTGTTAGAATAAGTAAGTATGTAAAGAAATTTAAAAACATTTCTCACTTGAAGTTGGATTTTCCCTAAACGTAAAAATGTAAAATCGCTTCTTGTTTCTATGTGAATGTTGTATAACAAAAGTAGTTTTTAAAAGTTGAGGTTTTTACCTTACCGTGAAAACATAAAATTGCCTCAAAACTCTATGGAAATGTTTCCTTAGACTGTCAGGTCCAAAAAGCTTAGACTAAGTACTGAGGTAACTGGAGAGTGCAGTACTAACACTTTTTTGTGGCAATGTGGCTGTCTTCCGTCTCACCTACACTTTGAAAAAATACGTATGGTCATATGAGACAACTGACAGCCACTACGTACTAAATGACAAATTTGCTGAACACACTTTTTTATTCAGGATGAAAACTCCAGTCACCTCAGTATTTAGTCTAAGCTCTTTGGTCAGGTCTCACCAATATGAGACAGATGAAAATAAATAATCACGAAGAAGTTTTATAATAAGATAAGTCTGCGCGCATGCGCGACTGGGACATTTTTGACGCTAATACAGTACATGGTTTTTTACTAATCTTACGGAAAAGATTAGTATTCGATTTTGACCGCGCGCAGACGCGAAAGCGGCCATGGAAGAAATTACAGTTTTGTATCGTAGGTACGACAGTTAAAACTATTTTCCATACAAAATTACCGATTTTATTTTACAATTTTCCGTAATAAAAAGTAGCTTAAGTTACTCTCCAGCTTTCAAACTATCCCCATACCAAAAATCACGTCGATCAGTTGCTCCGTTTTGACGTAAAAGATGGACAAACAAACACACTTTCACATTTATAATATTAGTATGGATTGCACTACATATTGAAACCTACTCAATGCAAGCAAAACATGCGTAAAATAGATTATAATAATGTAAAATCCTACTAATATTATAAATGTGAAAGTTTAGATGTTTGGATGTTTGGATGTTTGGATGTTTGGATGTTTGTTACTCAATCACGCCAAAACGGCTGAATGGATTTGGCTGAAATTTGGGACACAGATACTTTGTAGCCTGGAGAGGAACATAGGCTACTTTTTATCCCGAAAAAATGGCACATTCCCGCGGGATAATGTCGTGTAGTCCACGCGGGCGAAGCCGCGGGCGGAAAGCTAGTAGATTATAATTATAAACACTGACTATTTCCGGCTTGGGAAGTACGTTACAGCTATAACTAAAACAATTATAAAATTACCTTACTAACTAAACATTATACCTACTATAAAATAAAAGTAATTTTTTTATGAGAAAATATTTTTAAGGCTTTCTTTGCTTAGGCCACAGAACCGTTAAAGACATCTAAATTGAATCTGATGGAGTTATGTATGACACATACGAACGATACAGTGGCGAGTGATGACCGAGTCTTGACTTACACAAAGGGAGGGTGAATGTATTGAGAATTTGCGATTGTGCAACCTACTTCCGCTTCGAGGAAGTGTGAATTTTGTGTGTTCAAGTATTTCTGGAGAATCAATATGACCTTGGATCAACTTGAACAGGTACTTAATAACAGAAATCTTTCTTCGCGCATTCCATACAGAAAGACCGTAGTTTTTGGCACAACGTGAAAATAAATCAAAACAAGTGACAAATAATAAAGGTTTGTTATTGCTACCCTAGCTCAACATAACACAAAGGTTTTTATTGTTTTAAGGTCAATACCAATTGACATCCATTGCAACACGTGGCACACTTCTAAAACACCGAACACTAAAATTGGCATCCCGTTTCTCTTTTTTTAACTGCCCTATTTTTTGTTGGATACCAAGTAATTTTTTTGCGGTAACTCCTAAGTTATTCATTTGAATGATAATTACACAAAATCTTTATAAATTGTAGTAGGCTGTGTGTTATTCCGATGTATCAGCTATATTAGTGTTGCTAAGTATATTTTGCGGGACAGAGAGACTAACAAACAGACAGGCACATACATACATCATTATCATCAAATTGTACCTACTGATATCAATATAAAAAAATACGTTACACATCGTAAGCTGATTTCTTTACCATTCACTGATCACTTCCTTACATCATTAACCTACACTAAACCAAAATAACACTTTCATTTTTTGCCAGCAAAAAATTTAAATGTTAATATGAATGACAAAGTAACATTTGCGGTTTCTGAAAATGTGTTATATCTCAAAAAGTGCTTAATCTCGTTCAAACACAGGCAGACTTGACGAATCTATAAGGGCTCCGTTTTTTGCAATTCGGCTACGGAACCCTAAAAATGAAGTTACAGCTTTGCTGCCATAATAATAAATGTTAAGGAACGCAAGATCTATCAGAATCACACCTTTTTAGGGTTCCGTAGCCGAATGGCAAAAAGCGGAGCCCTTATAGATTCGTCATGTATAAAAAATAAAAACTAAAGGGGGCCATACATAGAACTGAAACTTAAAAATATTTTTTTAATCAAACATATTCGAGTAGGGTGTCTATAGATAGATAGGTCTTGAAAAATGACATAAAGGTTCTAACTTTTGAAATAAAAGAGTGAAAAATCTAGGAAAAATATATGCTGTAGATCTTAATAAAAACTTCCAACGAAAATTGGTTTGAACGAGATATAGTAGGTATGTACTTTTTGAGATATAACATATTTCAAAAACCGCAAATGTAACTTTGTCATTCATAAAAACTCTATAAGAACAAAGTTATATTTTGCTGACTTTATATTGGAATTTTGGCTAGATTTAAGCAATAGGTACGTTAAGTGGGTACAGAACCCTTCAGGGCGAGTCCAACTCACACTTGACCGATTTTGAAGTCGGTTCCAATGCAAAAAGAATAAGAACGAATTATACTGAGTGAAATAACAAACATCAAAAAAAAAACGGTCCCAAGCGTGAGGTGTAGGACGTATTTACCTCAAATACCTATTAGACTTGGCACCGACTTCAAACAGTTCAGTAAGTACCAAGATAAGTTAAAAGAAGTCGCGCATTTTCGTCCTTTGAATTAAAAATTATAATAATTTTTTTCGTTTTTTAGTGTTTGTTAATTTTGTTTTAAACTTCTTTTCAAAGACGGTTACATTTAAAAAAAACGTTTTATTAAAGTTAAAAGGTTACTGAACGGTTTTGAGACCCTACTTATAAAACAAAGATAGCGAAAAGCTCTTTTTTTATTTGTTCAAAATGTGAATTGAAGGAGAGTCCCAACTGTAAACTATTATTCCTAAGTCCCTTATCACGTCTACACGTTTTAACATCACGTTATCAATCTTGCAATATGCAAAATTGGTGCATGTTTTCTCGTGAATGTTATCACGTGACACTTTTCGGCATTAAGGAACAATTGATTTTCACCACAATACACCTGGGGGCCAAGCCTGCTAACGTTAAGTCATAATCGTGTCTCAATCGTGTTTCAATTGTAGTTCAATTGTAGTGCTTTTTTACACACTAGTTACAAGAATTATGACAATATGATGTAATGTGAATGTAGTGTGTGGTGTGACCATCAGTAGTATGGTCAAAAAAGTACATATTTCTTGTAACTAGTGTGTAAAAGAGCACTACAATTGAAACACGATTGAGACACGATTATGATTTAACGTTAGCAGAATTGGCCCCCTGGAGCGAATCCAAATCATCCTGCAATCGCAGACAGTCCTCTACACAATCGATGACTCTGTATATTTTCGTGTCGTCTGCATATTGAAGGTAACTACTATAGCATAGGGTTATGATGATAATAGTATATTATGATACAAGTGAGCTTAGGTTGCTCATTATACACGAGGCTGTGGGTTGCAGCCCGAGCCGCAGGCGAGGGCGTAAATCAGCCGAGTGTCTAGTGAGTAAGTTGCTCACGAGTTTCATACGCACTTTTTCAACACACTTGCGAGGAAAAACAAACATTGATTGCATACATATTGTATTAACCTAATATTAACTAAGGGAAAAAGCGCGCAAGTTTTTTTATTTGCACGCGCCAATTGTGAGGTGATTGATTACATACAGCCATACAGCCTACTTCAAAATAATTAAGTATAATAATAGTGATAAAATGCAAATGTTTTATAACAAATTATTGTGAATTATAAATAATTTGATAATAATATACTTATTTATGTTTTTTGTCTTAATTAGGGACACATTTATTTATTCTAAAAACGTAAATGGATTTTCAGCCGTATAAAACCTCTTTGTTGTTACAAAAAAAGAACTGTATCTATTACCCGCTGAAATTGAAAATGCTCTGTTGACTCGCATATTACTTGCAGTTAGGTACTAACTTAACTTTGTAGGGATACTGTATTACCCGGTTAAATTGAAAAGTCTCTGTTTACTCGCATATAATTTGCAGTTAGGTACTTACTTAACTTTGTAGGGATAATTCTATTACGCAACTAGTACTGTAATATTATTATGCACGCGTGGGTTATAGTTCGGTTTATGGCCCTAAGATCAACGTATTAAGGCTCACTTTATGAGCAAGTGTGTTGAAAAATATCTTTTTTAACACCCTTGCTAGTAAAGCTGATGTAATTCCACCGGTTTTAAATATGTAAAGCGGGTCATAAAAAATGCGTGTGTTACCAAAGCAAATAGTTAAGTTATAGTCCATACAAATTCCATAACAGTATTATTTGCCATTTGAAATATGGAACTGATCACCGCCGCACGACTCCAGCTAGTGAGCAGCGCGCTGTTGCTATTCAAATTTCGAACTGATCGCCGCGCGGCGCCAGTCAGTAGACAGTGTGCATTCAAAGATTGAGTTTATTTAAAATAAAAAAAACAGTTTATTCGGTAATTTAAAAACTTGGCTGCATGTTCTTGCGTCCTTGCCAACATTTTCACGCAGCCACGGCAGAAAATAATCCTCGCTCCATTTTTCTCAAATTTTATTTTCTTTATACTTGTTTTGTGAATATCTAAAAATGACAACTTTCAATAATGAAGATGAGCAATATATTACTTCAACTCCACCGGATATACTAACAGAAGCGCGAACCGCATGCGACAGCTTGCTGCCGTCAATATCCAAGGACAGATACATAACCACGTATGAAAATTTCTTGAAGTGGAAAAACATGAAAAATGCCAAGTCATTTTCCGAAAATGTAGTTTTGGCGTATTTTAATGAACTAGCTAGTAAATATAAGCCTAGCTCGTTGTGGAGAACATATTCTATGCTGAAAAGTAACCTCAAGATGTAAAATGGTGTCGATATTAATTTATATACAAATCTCATTGCATTTTTAAAGAGGCTAAAAATTAATAAAATATTAAATGTTTTTTTTTCTGTTTCCTCGCAAATGTGTTTAAAAACGTCGTACGATATACTTGCGTATTTATTATAACATGCTCGGCTCAATTACGCCCTCGCCTTCGGCTCGAGCTGTAACTCCGCCTTCGCCTTCGGCTCGGGCTGAAATTCCACCTCGCATGTTATAACCATCTTAACGCACTAATATCGTAATGTACTATTATATACTTATTTTAACTAGTAATATTTACGAGTACGAGTATTTAGGCTAAGGAAACATTCACAGAAAAATAATAAGCGATTGAGTCTAAAGAAACATTTACAGAGAAATAATTATGTGTTTTTACGATTTCATGAAAGTATAGGTAAAAATCTCAACTGCTAGTCAGAAATGTTTTTGATTTCTTTATAAACTTATTCTGACTAATAATACGTACGAACACTAAAAGGAATTATGACTAAGGACACATTCACAGAGACACTAAGCGATTTAACGTTTTCACGTTTAGGTAAAACTCTCAACTTCTTTTATGAAATGTTTTTGAATTTCCTTCATATTCTCATTCTTAATACGTACGTATACACACAGTATTTGAGGCTGAGGAAACATTAACAGAGATTTTAGAAGCGATTTAACTTTTTCACGTTTAGGTAAAATATCAAGTTCTAGTAAGAAATGTTTTTCGATTGCTTTATATACTCATTCTAACTCGTAATACGTTATGCAGAAAGTATTTGAGGGTAATGAAATACTAGCAGAGAAATTAGAAGCAATTTTATGTTTTCGCGTGTAGGTAAAAATCTCAACTTCTAGCAAAAAATGTTTTTAATTCCTTTATAAACTTATTCTACCTAGTACGCATATAGAAAGTAATGAGGCTAAGGAACCACTAACAGAGAAATCAGAAGCGATTTAAAGCTTTTTTAAGTTTAGGTAAAAATCTCAAGTTCTAGTAAGAAATGTTATTGGATTCCTGCATATACTCATTCTAACTAGTAATACGTACGTATGCAGTTGGTATTTGAGGCTATAGAAACATTAAAAGAGAAATTAGAAGCAATTTTATATTTTCACATTTCGGTCAAAATCTCAACTTCTAGCAAGAAATGTTATTTTCTAACTTTATTAACTTATTCAACCTAGTAATAGGTACGCATACAGAAAAAAATGAGGCTAAGGAACCATTCTCAAAGAAATTAGAAGCGATTTTCACGCGCTCATGGCACGTCAAAAATGACTAACTTGGCGTTGGAAATATTCTTGGATTCTTGCAGATCCTTAATCAGCATTACTTACTCTACAATCGTGCCAAATTTGAGCGACGAGGGAATTTTCCGGACGTCTCCATACAACGAATATCCTCGTTGATCGGACTATAAGCGCTCTCGCCGCTAGATGCGCTAATACAGTTTTCATACAAATTGACATAAATACAGAATCGAAATAGTTTGCGTTTTTTGACATAAAAACTTACACTACGGGCACTATAGTTTTCATACAAATTGACATAAATACGGAATCGAAATAGTTTGCGTTTGCTTGACATAAAAACTTACACTAGGGGTACCTACTGATATAGTTAAATTTCCTCAATAGTGAAAGTACTTCTTTGAAAACTGAACTTTATCTGCGATCTCCCTATCATTATGTATATTGCATAGAGCACGGAATCACGGCGATATTGTGTCGAAAGAAATGCAATTTTGCAGCTGACAGGTTCCACAGGAAAGAAAAGAAATCGTTAATTCCTACTTGTTGTTATAATATGATGTAAGTATTGTCTATTCACCTGTAGTTTCCTCTGGAGGCTGGCTGGCGATGCTCGCGGCGACTTGGTCCTTTGGAACACACTGGGCGCCATCATGGCCGCCGGGGCTTTCACTTCTGGAAGTAAAGAAAAAGAGACTGTTAATAAAAATAGATTTCAAAGAAATATTGTCAGCAAATGTCGTCTTGTAATATGGTTTTAAAAAGTTTTTATCTTTTTTTTACCACAACGGGATAGCACTTAGCCTTCACCACACCCGATGATAAGTGGTGATGAGGCCGAAGGTGGAAGCGCACTACTCCCGGAATCGTCAATCACTGAGGAACTGCCTATCTTATCTCTAACTGCCGGAACACAAAAATACATAACATTGTGTGTTTATCACTTTTTAGATATTTAGTCCGAGCCTAGGCATCGATAGCAGTACCTCACAATCTCTACGTCTCAATGTTTACAAACGCCTACCACACATCGCCTGCTGCAGCAGCCTGATGTACCACAGCAGCAGTCTGCCCACCAGCACCAGGCCTTGCCACCACACCTCCAACAGGCGCGCCTCGAAGCCCTTGCTCTTCAGCACCACTGCCACTTCAGACATTGAGTCTGAGCCTCAGGGCATTGATTCCAATAGGAGAAATCATTTAAGTATAACTTAATTATGAATAATGCTATTAATTGACCTTCTGCTTCTCTTGCTTTGGATCTCCAATGGGTCTTCTACGCTTTTCCATGTGTCCATCTGGTCGTTCTAATGCAGACGCGTCATCAGACCAACGAGAATGCCAGCTTTCATTGTCAATTCGCATTCTTATTTAACTTCGTAACTTGCTTAAAATCTATTTTATTCCATGTAGAACTTGCTTGCAATTAGCTTTATTTTTGTTAAATATTGTATAAAGCATGATCTATGATCATTTTGTTCACTTCAAAATGTTTGCATCATTGCACTGCTTATTTGCTTTAATACAGTATATATATATATGCTATGCTTTAGTCTGTATAAAATCACAATTTCTATATAGTGATTGACGAAACTACATACCTACCTACCACATTGTAGCTAAAGGCCATGGTTTAAAAAGAATATTGGTCAATCCTAGCACAGAATCTAAGTGGAGTGCATTTTAATGTGATTAAAAAGTGATTTATAGAGCGTGACGACTAAAGCCAATGCATTACTATCTCAGGTATCTTAGACGTTAGTTGCATTGTGTCGACACTTATTGAGAAAGCGAAGATTATGTGTAACTATGATTGATGGGTAGCAATTCTTAAATAATAGGGGTTAAAGAATGAAATTGCCGTTTTTTTCTTTTGTACATATAACTTAACAACTTTTATGATATTAGAAATATACAATTTCTTTAATATTGCGTTACATTAAGACCGTATCGAGCAACTTTTGATAATTTAATAACCACGATATTCGATTATTTACATAGAAAAAACTTATCCCGAAAGTTAGGACTATTTTTGTTTCCAGAATTTCGTACTTTATCAGTTGTGACTTAGTGAAAATATTTTTTTTTCTCTTAAAGAATGTGTCATTTAGTTCTTAAAATGTCCATAAACACGTGTGTAAAATTTTGTAAAGTTACATAATATAGTCGTTGAATAAATTACAAAAACGTTAGTATGGAAAAAAAATAATTACAAAAATCTCCATACAAAACGGCAATTTGATACTTTCCCCCTAATAGCGGGAATAGTTTTGGTTTTGCTATAAATTCCATCACGAATCACTTAAAAACTACATTAAATATATTCGCCATTCGCTCACCACGTAAGCCATCAATGTTAGGTATTGAGTTGGTCGATATAACCATGCAAAAAAGATGCATCATGGGGTTTGAACATTTTGGCATAGTGGCATATAACTTTGCGATGGAATTCTCCAAAAACGTGACGCACCATGAAACCAGTGTAGGTATATCGATAGAGGATCTTTATACGAACAAAAAATGTCTTATATTATAACATTATGTCCTAAAACGTACCGTTTGCGAGATATTCCATGTGATCCCGTATAAATAAAACTACCGTGAAACCGGATTTTTATCATGGAATATCTCGGAACCTGTACGCTTTAGGATAAATGTCATCTAACATTTTTTGTTCTCTATAGATCCTTTATCGATATACACTGGTTTCAAGATGCGTCGCGCTTTTCCACAGTCTTGCAAAATCATGGTCATCACATCACTATGCCAGGCTCCCATACAAAGATGTTCAAACCCCTTTAAATTGTCCTTAAAAATTTACCTCAGCTCAGATCACAATACTTTTGAATCTGAATGCAATATCTGGCAAGGTGTAGCTTTAGGAGCTTACTACTCACTCCTTAACATTGCCTTCAATAGAACCATCGTTAGTATCGACTTCGAAAATATTTATAGAATTTACTAGGTTAGTTTACATATAAACTGGCTGCATAGTGCCAACCTTTTCCAAGTGCAAACTGTTAAAAAGAAAAAACTCGTCGCGGAAATAGTTTTTCACTAGCCAGCCAGTCAGTGTACGACACTCATGTGATCGTGAGAGGTAGAAAGTGGCAACTGCACCCATGGCATGATAAGAATGCAGGAATAGCGGGGCCTCGCAAGATCGCCGTTATAGGAAACCCATTAAGCTCACCGCTGATTTTATTTGCATTTTATTACTTCACATTACCAGAGGGATAGATAAGATGTAAACGCGAAGTCGTCGTTCTATATCGTGCGTGAGCGATTCCAAATTTTACTTTCAAACGCATTCGCCTTAACCACGTTACTTTACTTCAGTTCCAAACGTAAATATACCCTAAATGGTATTACCTAGCTCAAAAAAAATCATTTATAATAAAATACCTACTCATATTTGGCCAGCCATGAAATTGCGAAAAAGATTAAATTTTTCCATTGAAAAGTACAATACCGACTCGACCAAAATGTATGGGAAACAGCATATTTTTTGACTACGTAGTAAAAGTTGTTAGTATTGATGGACATTGCCTAACTTAGAAATTTTTGTATTATTAAAATTTAAGGGTGTACAGTCGTTTAATTTCAGCAAATGCAACTTTATACTCGTAAATCACTACCATAAAAGTCAAAATCGTTTTATTGTCGTTCCTCGGTCCTTACTGATACTTCCCTAGTTTGTTTACAATTCGGTTATAAAAAGCGAGAATAAAATACTAATTATAGGTTTAAGTATCCGATAGTCTGTTAATAAGAGAGTGTGCTCATCGCCACGCTTTCTTCACAGATATCTTGAAATGAGATTAAGCAGTAGCATGTTACGATATTTTAATTTCTCGACGAAGACGTATTGGGTCGAGATGAAAATTAATTAATGCGAGCGTATCATAACTTTCGATTTGGACTAAGACTAAGAATAATACGCATTTTTAGATACTAATTTAAATAAGTAAGTATAATAATAAAAAAGCAAAAACAGTAACTTTACTAATTATAAGTATTGGTCAGATAAATAGTGGATTTTTTAAGTTTTTTATAGAAAGTAACAGATTATCTTGATTTTACAAATGTACTAAAATAAGATAAACTTTTACGAGTACCTACAGGTGTACTTAATAATAATTTTGGAATTTTGAATAAGTTATCCAGTAGCAGCAGTGTCACAAGAAATTATAGCTTTAAATTAGAAAAATATTACTTCTCTAGAATAAAAAAAAATGTTATGCAGCAAATCAGTGAAAACTGATAAGTCATCATTTTTATCGACTTTGATAGCTAAGTAAACTACACACTAATTACTTATGATATCCAGTTCTAGATCGTCTGTAGTGTTGTTGTAAACATATCGTTTAACAACACGCGAACTGCTGAAATAACGGACATGCGTGTTACCGTTTCCTAACTTTGTAATACGAGGAATAGTCCCTCTATTTCGTAACTGAGCTATGGTATAGAATCTATACCTATAGGTATAAGTAGTTAGGCATTTTATGCTAGTATATATATCTACATATACTAGCATAAAATGCCTAACTACTTCTTTATTTGTAAACTAGCGACCCACCCGGCTTCTCATGTGTGTAATATTCATTCATACTGATATAAAAAAATGTGAAAGTGTTTTTGTTGATTTGTCCGTCTTTCACATCAAAACAGCAAGGGATCGACATGATTTTAGGTATTCATGGTAGGTTACTATTTTAGGTAGGTACTCCCGGAATCATCAACACTGAGGAACTGGCTATCTTATCTCTAACTGCCGGAACACAAAAATGCTGAAAACATCGTTGTTACGGCGGCGTCAGACTTCATCAGCCGAAGACTTACTTAGACTTAAATATTTTTTTTATCTTTATATTTAAAGCAATTTTAGTTTATTGAGTTATGAATTTCTACTAGAAAACAAGTTGTTTCTAACTGGTATCAGTAAGAGTTGGAGGAATGTTTCATTGTCTTTTCTAGTAGCTCTACTTTATATTGGAAAAATATGTTTGAAAATGAATGGCAAAAACGCTTTTATAGAAAATAAGAAAATTCTATAAAAAATGTACAGTTAACTAAGTTAGGTAGGTACCATACACGGCACGAAGTAATAAATCCCAATTGAATTAAAACCGTGAAGATAAGAACTTATTGTTTGTAATACAAAACTAGAAATTACATTTCCCCGCTTTGAACATATTTCTCTTACTTTTATCAGCGGTTGAAAAGTTTTTCTTTTGAAAAAGTTAGATTAATTATTACTATGGTTATTTATTACAGGTATATTTTTACCATATATGATTGCTTAACGCTTCAACATATCTGATGGCGATTCAACATAATTATACCTATGTAGTTAATCAACAATCAGACATATGAAAATGAGTCACAAAATGTCTCTGCTCCACGTTGTTTACAATATAGTAGATTTCATTACAAGTGCGGAAAGCCTGTCATTGCAAAGAGTTCCGACAAATGTCTACCCGAGCCGAGGCGCAGCCGAAGGAGAGGGTTGACAGTCGGAACAAGTTGCAATGACGGTTCCGCACGTGTACTGAACAACTATTTTTAATACAGTTGCGAAAAAATTAAGCAATTTAATAAAATAATAAAACACAATAAACTCAACTAACTAATCGTAAAAGAATATAAGAGGAGACTTTTTTTTGTTTTCTTCACCCATTCTGGGTTGGCAAAGGAAACTATGATCATACAGCCAAGGCTTCAGTAGAATTTTTTTATTGATATGAAATGAAAATTAAATTTTCACACTTATGCTCTGAAATGTTAATATTATATTTGAGAAAAGAATGCAGTACGTGGCACTTTTCCGAGGTAAACATTCTAAATTTGAAAATCACTGCAGTAATGAATTTCAGTACTTACTTACTGCACTAAAATCAGTGCAGTAAGTAAGTACTGAAATTCATTACTGCAGTCATTTCCAAATTTAGAATGTTTACCTCGGAAAAGGTACTACCCAAAGATATTATTACCAAATTTTTTTCTTTATTTTTTCTTTCGTTATTCCTGTGTATAAAAACAGAAAAAGCAAAGGGACATTTGCACCATACAGCCACATTATTATTATTATTTTAAAGGTAATTATTATATCATAATTAGGTTAACTTTTTTTTTAATACGGTGCGCACAGAGTATATTACTTCGTATTGTACCAAAAGCGCTATGTACCCTTAGCACGAACATCAATCGAAAAAACAAAATGAGATTTATCATAGACAAAATATCCTTTACGAGTAAGTTTGTATGGGAAATATGTACAGCGCCATCTACCACCCAGAAGCGGGTATTGAAGTTGCGCATTTTAGTAGCAAGTAGTAAGTATCAATAGGCTGTATGACCGTTCCACTTGGCCTCACAAATCAATATTAAAAAAACGGCGGGAATGATTTTCAGCGGTTGATTTCAGATTTGATATCAATACAGTTTATTTATATTGTGTAATAAATTATCAAAATGAGTTCTGCCAATGAAAAATATACAGACATTGTATGTACCTACTCCACCAAATTTGAGAGCAGAAGCAAAATGAATAACAGAAAACTTACTGCCAGCAAAATCAAAAGAAAGATATATGAAAACCTATGATCTGATTTGGAAAAGTGAAAAAAGGCGCATACGTTTTCAGAATCTGTGTTGTTGGCGTATTTTAATGATACCTACATCATTAAAATAATATTATTATGGGCGATTTATACATAAGTGTGCCCGGGAAAACAATAACATTTACATTTAATAATTGCCCGAACATGAGTGATATAAATTTTAATAAATATTATTTAGTTAAACAGTTTTTTTTTTATTTCCTCGCATTTCTTGAGAAAAGCACTATACAAGCCTTGTACGGTAAGCAAATTACCTTGCCTCGAATGATTAAAGCCCTCGCCTGCGGCTCGTGCTTCAAACCATCCTCGACAATGTAATTTCTTACTTACCTGTCCTCGGCTGTAATGTACTATAAATGAGATGAAATGAAATGAAACCTAACAAAAGCAATCCGAATCCTACAGGAGCGCCTTTCCTTATTTCTCTCTTTTACCACATCGTTTTCCATTAAAGCCACATTATTGCACTAATTCCACCATACTAAGTACCTACCACAATAAAAACCAGAAAAAACTAATTTAGAGAATTAAGAAATAAGGTCCCTCATTTTCTTTTCACTTACTTGCGCAAACTCCTTTAAGCAGATACTATGGTAAATAGTGCACGTCATACCATATTTAGTAATCAGTGGTCATACAGCCAATTTTATGTATTTTTTATATTCATAAATTTAATTTGGCCGATACTAATATTAATTTAATGTATAATTAAAATTACTTTTAAATCTGATATTGAAACAAATTAGTAGCTTCTTTTTAGAAATATTTGCATGAATCATAAAAACTTCTATGATTTTTTTTTTGTAAAAACTTCGTGGTTGGTTTTTTCTTTTTAATAGACAATATTTTGACAGTTGGGAAAGAAAACGCACGAGTTCGGGAAAGGTAAAGAAAAAGTTCGAGTGTGTAATAGCCCACATCCCGAACGCTATACGTCCCTGCAATACGCCACTTTTTGAGCAACTGTATTAAAAAACTATTTTAACAGCAGTGTCATCGCTTTGGTATTCAGTTGCCGGTACATTTACTCAAACATTCGTGTAAACTTTCTCTTGGGAGCATCCACGTTTAAATGTCACTGTTACGCCACAAAACGTTGTTTTATGTATATCACTGACAACTAAATATTCCCATTGTGAATATAATTTACATAATTCGTACATTACTGTAGAATGTAGATAATACTTTGCACTAAAAAGTTTTCATAACACTTTGTTTTCCACGAAAGCACAGAATAATATTTGTACGAAAGAGTTTGTTATCATCAACACTGATAAAACAAAAGAATGTCAATAAAAAGTTTGTCCCCGCAATCAGTCACGACTTGAGTTAAATCCTTTTTAGATCTATAAGTAAAGTTCGGAAGCCGTTTAAGATAATTAAAAAAATATATTCACGTATTTAAAAGGAGTTAAGGTCGGACTCTAGTCGGACCAGGGTCCCCGGACCGTCGCGTCCGACCGCAAGCGCAGACTGCGCTTGCGCCGTTCAACCGGTACATTCATATTATGCAATTTATACCAACTAACGTTACGTTATTATCGATAAATTGAATGAAAAACATCACTCTTTTACAGTGAAATCAAGTGTCAGTTGCATCTGCTAAGAGAAACGAACGTCTAAGACCATAACGAGACGTAATTTAGTTTGCTTTGATTTATAAATCGTGCAGGTAATTATTTTTCCACCGATAATGAATGCAAACAAGATACATTTAAACTTATAGAAAATCAGGTAAGTATATTTACACACTGTAATCGAGTATTTTTAAGCTATTGCATAGCTTTTATCGCGGGCTTTGAGCGCGGCGACCGAACCAAGAAATTCCGTAACGAAAAAACCTAACACCCTAGGAGGTTAACAAAACATTGTTTATCTCTTTTTGACAATAGGGATTTACATATATTTTGTCTCTTACTAACATTGTTTTGGTAAAAAGAGATAAATATACAAAAAACCTGTTGTTAAAAAGAGATAAAAGTATTTTTCTCTTTTTGATTACATGTGTTTATTTTTATATAGGTCAAATTCGAATACTAATCTTTTCCATAAGTTTTTGAACAAAAAATTTACTGTAACTAGCGCCTAAAACGTGAAGCACTGGCTGAAACAGAAATAATAATAAAAAGAAGAAAAAGCAGTACAGTGCCACAACCTTTTCTGTGCCGGTGACAGCGGCGCTACGTACGTTTTTCTTTTTTTTGTAGTCATTTAACCGGCCCTGACTTCTAAGAACTTCAGCCGCCAGCAGCGCTATGGTTGGACATCAACTTGACAGCAAAATGACATTAAAAAAAATCACGTTAGTTTCACATTTTGGCCACCGGCACTGCAAAGTTTGTGGCACTGTAATCTCAAAATTATGTCAAATTAATGTCACTTGTCAATCTCGGATTTTTATGAAAAAGTATGGAAAAAGTTAGCTGCTAAAATAATATATTTTTGTAAAAGCAGTGCGATAATATGTTGAAAACATTGTTAAGGCACGAGTGTGTTGGTGAATCCGTGTAATAATTAAGTACCTACAAATAGTGACATATATTAACTGATGACGATGATTCAACTTCCAGAATTTGTGATTTCAATCACAAATTCTGGAAGTTGCACAGACCTAGGTGTTATTGTTGATCTCAAAAGACGAGCTGGCCTAACCTAACCAGATCAGCCTTTGAAAAGCTAACGAAGATAATAATATGGAAAGATCGCCGCACAATCAATAACACCAAGGTTCGATACACGAAAAGCTTACTATTTCCTATCTTCTTATATGGAGCTGAAACATTGACGCTCCAACAAAAGTACCACAAGAAGATTGAGATGTGGTGTATGATGATCAAACGGACTGCTCGTCACACAAATGTTTCCACTAAAAAGGAGCTTCGGATCAAACAAAGGCTTTCGACGATTGTGCAAGTGCGAATTCTAAGAATGTTTGGACTTATCATTCAATTCGATTGAAGAAACAAGGAAGAATCAATGTTTTCGCGGCTGATCTACAAGATGATCAAGTCCTTATCAAGTCCACAACCAAGTGTGCCCTTACAGAATGCACACGCAGTGCCACAAATAGAGAGATATAGAGGAGCATCGCCGCAAAAGCCGCTACCAACTTAGCGGACCATGACCACAACCACTCCGTCAACCTTAGTCTTAGAAAGAAGATGTATATAATAAATACAAACATAATTATATATAGGTACAATAGGTAATAAAAATCCAAATCAAAACTGGGTGTTTTATTTTTATCGCCAACTTCTTAAAATCAGTAGAACTACGATGACTGTCTTTTCGCTAACTCAAATGAAAGTGGAAATTACATCCACTTTTCATTTGAGCTAGCGAATAGGGCCATAGGGCCAGCTGGCAGCTGGGTGGCTTTAGTACAGGCTATTATGATGACACCAATTTACAGAGAGCAGCACTGACGACAAGATGGCGGACATTCAAAAATTCGACTTTTCATAAAAATTTAGCAACTATAATCGGGACATTTTGTATGGAGAGTCGAAATATTTTTTTCATTTCCTGATAGCCTGAAGCCATGTTTAAAGTTTTTGCAACGGTGCCCCCATAGAGTAACTTGTATATATAACAACACACCTTGTATACCTAATACCTAACACCTAACACCTTGTATACCTAATATTCACTAGCTGACCCGGCAAACGTTGCTTTGCCATATAAATTACTAGCTTTCCGCCCGCGGCTTCGCCCGCGTGGACTACACGTTATCCCGCGGGAATGATATAATTTGCCGGGATAAAAAGAACCCTTGATCCTCTCCAAGCTATAAAGTATATGTGTCCCAAGTTTCAGCCAAATCCTTTCAACCGTTTTTGCGTGATTGAGTAACAAACATCCAAACATTTAAACATCCAAACATCTATAAACTTTCACATTTATAATATTAAGTAGGACAGAGTACTTCGTATCACCATTATTAGACAGATGAAAATAAATAATCACGAAGTGAGTAAAATACATAGACTTAAGTACGTGACAGATAAGTCTGCGCGCATGTGCGTCTGGGGCATTTTTGGCGCTAGTTACAGTACATTTTTTTGTTCTAATCTTATGGAAAAGATTAGTACCTATTCGATTTTGACCGCGCGCAGACGCGGAGGCGGCCATGGAATAAATGACAGTTTGGTATCGTACGACAGTCAAAACTATTATCCATACAAAATTACCATTTTTATTTTATAATTTTCCGTAATAAAAAGTAGCCTCTGTTACTCTTCAGCTTCCAAACTATCCCCATACCAAAAATCACGTCGATCAGTTGCTCCGTTTTGGCGTGAAAGATGGACAAACAAACAAACAAATAAACAAACAAACACACTTTCACATTTGTAATATTAGGATGGATTCTTCATCTATACTAAGAGGAAAGATTTGATTGTTTGTTTGCATCGAAACTATTAGACCGATTTAGAAAATTCTTTCACCATTAGAAAGCTACATTCTTCCTGAGTGACATAGGCTATATTTTATCCCGATATTCCCACGGGAACAGGTGCCACGCGGGTGAAACCGCGAGGATCCGCTAGTTATGTATATAATAGAAACCATTAAATCAAGCACGTGTACTATTTAGTGTACCCTTCGATCAACAATAACACCTAGTTCTAGATACATAGTTGGAGTGACAGACATGGCCAAGCGTCGAACGCTCACTTGAGAGTATAATTATAAGTAGATTATTTTGACAGTGTCAATAATACTAAGGTATTTCAAACTTGGAACGCTTCTTGTCATTACCACACTTTTATTAGCTTCACTTGTAACTAAGTCACAATGTAAGAAAATCTTGGAAATCGATTTTAACCTACTTCTAATTGTCGTATTGATTTGAAACTTTGCAAGTCTATATGAATCCGATGACAATACAATAATTTGCTACCATCGAGCTGATCTGATGATGGAGTCAAGAGGTGGGCAATAGAACTCTTCAATGGCTGTGCTAGGAAACCCCTCGAGTTTAGGCTCATTTCTTTTGTTCTGATAAGACCTGTTTATTACATTTGATGGTGAGGGTCTGATGATGGAGCAGGGAGGAAGCCAGTGGTACTTCTTAATGACCACTATGAAACCCCTCGAGTTTGGCCTCCGTTGTTTCGTTCTGATGAGACTTTTTAGTCGCACTTGGTGGTTAGGGTCTGACGATGGAGCAGGGAGGAAGTCAGTGGCACTTCTTAATTACCAATAGGAAACACCTTGAGTTCTGGCTCATTTGTTTCGTTCTGATGAGACCTATTCGCTACACTTGGTGGTAAGGGTCTGATGATGGAGCAGGAAGGAAGCCAGTGACACTCCTTAATGACCAATAGGAAACCACTCGAGTTTGGGCTCATTTGTTTCGTGTTGATAAGACCTATTCGTTACACTTGGTGGTGAGGGTCTGATGATGGAGCTGGGAGAAAGCCAGTGAAACTCCTTAATGGCCTCAAGAAAACCCCTCGAGTTTGGGCTCATTTGTTTCGTTCTGATGAGAGATATTAGCTACACTTGGTGGTGAGAGTCTGATGATGGAGCAGGGAGGAAGCCAGTGGCACTTCTTAATGACCACTAGGAAACCTCTCGAGTTTGGGCTCATTTGTTTCTTCAGACGAGACCTGTTCGCTACTTTTGGTGGCGAGGATCTGATGATGTGAAGATAGAGCTGGGAGGAAGCCAGTGGTACACTTAATGACCACTACGAAACCTTTTGAGTTTGGGCTCATTTGTTTCGTTCTGATGAGACCTATTTGCTACACTTGGTGGCAAGGGACTGATGATGGAACAGGGAGAAAGCCAGTGGCACTCCTTAATGGCAAATAGGAAACCCTTTGAGTTCTGCCTCATTTGTTTTGTTCTGATGTGACCTATCCGCTACACTTGGTGGTAAGGGTCTGATGATGGAGCAGGGAGGAAGTCAGTGGCACTCCTTAGTGACCACTAAGAAACCCCTCGAGGTGGGCTCATTTGTTTCATTCTGATGAGACCTACTCGCTACACTTGGTGGTGAGAGTCTGATGATGGAGCAGGGAGGAAGTCAGTGGCACTCCTTAATGAACACTAGGAAATCCCTTGAGTTTAGGCTCATTTGTTTCGTTCTGATGAGACCTATTTGCTACACTTGGTGGTAAGGGCCTGATGATGGAGCAGGGAGGAAGTCAGTGGCACTCCTTAATGACCACTACGAAACCCCTCGAGTTTGGGCTCATTTGTTTCGTTCTGATGAGACCTATTCGCTACACTTGGTGGTGAGGGTCTGATGATGGAGTAAGGAGAAAGTAAGGGTTCGGCTCGCGCATCTGGTAACTAATAGACTCCACTTGAATTTGTAAAACTAAATACATACAATCACGCCTTTGAGTTATAATGTTTACGGGGTGAGCAGACACATGAATGGACTGTGAAATCGATTATCAACCACCCATAGCTTGCCATTTATTAAACTAAAAAGTAAAAAATAAATATGTAGTTTAAAAAACTAAAAAACACACTTTTATAGGAACAGACTAAAAAGTACAAAAATAACCGTCTATTCAGTAACTGAAATTAAAAAGCGTGGTGCGCCCTTTGCAAAGCATGCATGCAAGTACTTAATATTGATGACGCGCACCACGCTTTTTAATTTCAGTTACTGAATAGACGGTTATTTTTGTACTTTTTAGTCTGTTCCTATAAAAGTGTGTTTTTTAGTTTTTTAAACTACAAATTTTATAATGTAAGATCGTAACATTCGTAACCTTTTTTCCCCGTTTAAAAAAATGTCAGTCTGGCCATATAAAGTTTTCATTTAGTTCGTGAGCCTTCATCTAGTACTATTGTTGATTGAAGTACCTTTGTTTTTTGTGTATAGGCACATAATATAATAGTGGTATAGGTAGGTATAGGTAATACACATTATATCTATATAAATGTTCATCGCGCGAAATTCGATGATCAAGCTCTTAATATCGTTCTTTTTGTTCATATTTTTTTGAATGAATAATTGTTTTGGTGTGTAATTACACTATTTACTTATGCAATAGCTTTACCGCGGCAGTCCCCGAGTGCCACACGTGTTTTTTTTTATTTTGATATAGCAATCATAAGGAAGCTTGCAGCTACGTCGAATTGCAACAAGTCGAAACAATATTGAAGGCCAATAATTTTTTTTATTATTATGCATACAATTTAATTTAAAATCGGCCAAGTTCGAGTTGGACTCGCCCATGAAGGGTTCCGTACCCACTTAACGTACCGATTGCCTATACTTAGGAACCTAACCAAAATTCCAGTATAATTTTTAGTCAGCAAAATATAACTTTGTTTTTCATAGTGTTTGTATGAATGACAATGTAACACTTGCGGTTTTTGAAAATGTGTTATATCTCAAAAAGTGCTTAAGATCTACAGCATATCCTCCTTCTGTTAAAGCTGATGAGTTTTTTTTTTCTGTTTTTCTTGTCAGTTAAAAGATGTCCATAACAGGTGGTAGGTAAAAGAATGTTGGACGATTCATAAGCATTAATTTTATTTAATCTACCTATATGAATAAAAAATTTATGACTATATTTTTTCTAGATTTTCCACTTTTTTATTTCAAAATTTAGGGGGGGGGGGGAGGGGGGGGGGGGGCACACACATTTTACCACTTTGGAATGCTCTATCTTTCAAAAGGTTGACTTTGAGAAAAAATGGTTTGAGAAACCTGTAGGTATGTCACTTTTAAAGACCTACCTATAGACACCCCACACGAATATGTTTGATTAAAAATATTTTCATGTCAAACAGTTTCATGTATGAGAAGCCTCCTTAATTTTTAAAATTTTTGCATAAAATTCGTAAAGCCGTTCGCAGAATACATTTACCTACCCAACTCTGTAGTTTTTATAGTTTTTACGGACGGATGGACGGACAGACGGACAGATGGAAAGACAAACAGACATACATGACGAATCTATAAGGGTTCCGTTTTTTGCCATTCGGCTACGGAACCCTAAAAAGGTTCATTATCACTATATTATGTGGAACCATGAATGAGCTCTATATGCTGCGAGGCGCTATTCGAACCAATTTTTGTTAAAAGTGTTTATTGAGATCTACAGCATATAATTATATTTTTCACTCTTATTTTAAGGCGAGGATTCCTGACCGAAATAGGCACACCTGTATATCCTTGCTCGGCCGCGCGCGATACACTTCGCGCGGACGCAGCGGCAGCCGGCAGTGAACTGTGAACTCGCGAGCGCCCCGCGAATAACTTGGAATTCAATTAAAATTTAAATAATAAAAATTGTATTTATGAATTTTATTTATTGAAGATAGTGCCCATCAATAGGAATAATCCAAATTATGGGGCCAGCTACGAAATCACGAGATAAAATCAGCTGCTTCATACATTTTGGTCGAGTCGATGTGGTACTTTTTACAAGCTTTTATTTAACTTGCAGTGTATGTATGTATGCATGTCCGTTCGTCAAATCTTGCGAGCTAAATTTGACCCACTTACCAATGTCCGATTGAGCTGAAATTTGGAATTCACCTTTAGCTCCGATGACAATGCAATTAAATATATAATCAGTATAGTTATCAATTCAGAATTCTTGCAAATTTTCAAGTACTATATTCTTGTTTTGTTGTGATGGTTACTTGACACTTTGTCAATGTAGGTAGGTACCATAAAGTTATAATCAGCGAGCATTCAGCGAGCGCAATCTTCATAGAGTGCGTGTCAGATAACTCTGCGACTGGGGCGTTTATGGCGCTAGTTACAGTACATTATTTTGTTCTAAGCTTATGGGAAATATTAGTATTCAATTTTGACCCCGCGCAGACTTATCTGGCGCACTCTCTAAATTCAACTAGTAATAGAACACACGTCCCAACCCGACAGCCGATTTGAATTGGTTATTTGAGAAAGAACATGAGTTCATGTCACATAATTGCTATGGAGACAAAAAAACAGTCTGTTTGAAAAGTATGCTATAATATACTATTTACATAAATTTGAGATTATCAATAGAATATTTTATAACGAGGGACTAAACGAAGCCATTATATACCAGAGGTGGTTTGGCTCCCGAGCGTGGGAGGGAGTCAATGAAACCGAGGGTATATTAAGTTGGCGTTTAGTCTCGAGGTGCAAACTGTACTTTTCACTTCGAGAGCGAGAAAACTAGTCAATTTAGTACAAAAACATTTAACAAATTCTGACATTTTCGCGGTCAGTAGTAGTAGTAGTAAAAATATTCGCCCTTTTGTAGGACAGGCCAAGACATTTAGCCATACTGCCAATTATTGAGTATTATTTAATTATTATAGTTTCTTATGTTTTCATAAGAATGTAGGTGTGTTACATTCCAGTGCTCCTTGGAGTTTTTGGCGTCAAGTGTGTCAAGCCAACCTTCTCGATAATTCTTGCTGAGGTTAGTCACCACACCACTATAATAAAACACTCGGCATCACTTTACCGAGATAGCGCCTATTTTAATCATTTTACATATCGTTCAGTTGCGTAGACACTTGGGGCACAAAAACCACACCTATCTTGAGTCACAAAATCCACTATGAAACAAATTGCGATCAATTAATAGTATATTCACTGGCTGTTTGAGTTTATCTAATGTCACATGAAGGAAATTAAAACAGTAATTACATTTTACTCCCTAGGGACTAAAGTGGTTATTTAGTCCCGCTTCGTAGGGCTATATTTGCGTACTTTTAGAGCATGAGAAGTGAAAATTATTATTATTTATATTAAAACATTAATTTAAAGTCCCTGGACTTAGGCTTTTTCTCAATTACTTAAAAAAAATACATTTAATTAAAAATGAAGTTCCCCTGTCAGTTACAGGCTACTCAAAATGGTTTTGAAGAATTTTTCGTCATTCTTTTATGACAGGTACCGTTCAATTTTTTTCAAATCCAAGACCATTTTTTGTTAATAGGTCTTTTTCTTTACGAGCCCGTTGCATTGCATTGGCAAATCCAGGTGATTTCTGTGGGTATTTGATAAGAAAAAGTGATGTGATACAAGGCCTTGTTCAGTGATGTGATACAAAGCCTTGGCCAAGACCAGATTTGGTGTAGCTTTTTGATTTTTTGATTTGATTTAATTTTGATTTGGTACGAACGTGTGTAGCACGGATTATATTTGCTTTACAGCAAAGTTCGTCCGCACCAAATCGGCGGTTAGGTCTGGTCTGGACGTGTGTAGCGGCTATAAGAACGAACGAACTATAAAAAAAAGGAAAAAACGCGAGGTTGCTATATTCAGACCCTATGTGTCACTTTGCACATAAATAGTTCACTAAAGTCAACGACAGATGGCTCCAAGTTAATACAACCAGTGTTGCCAACTTAGCACTTTCGGTGCTAGATTTAGCACTATTTTCATAAGTCCAGCACGAAACAACGGCATATAGCACCTAGCACCAAATCTAGTACTAAATAGTACCTACTCATGCTGATTATTTTCTGGTTACCGCAGAGTATTTAATGAATATGTGTGTCTGTAGTAAGAATCTACAATCTCTATTTGGTGGTAAAATATATTTGTGTGTTTGCAGACTTGATGCAGTTGAAGAGCTAGACTGTAATAAATTAACTGGCAAACGACCATGCAATAATTATGCATTAAATGAAATGAAGCAACTTAGAAACACGTCCAATAATAACTAAAAATACAAAAATAAATTATATTAAAAAAACCTTTTATTTAAAATCAAGCTTTTATTCAAATGTCCTAAAAAGAATTAAATAAACTTTGTATCAAGTCAAATCCAACAAATTTATTACATTAAACAATTTATTTGTTTTAAAAGCTTGTCGCGAGATTTTATTGTTACTGGGCTTGCACTAAACACAAATGCTTTAACTTATATTTGACATATGAAATTAAATAAAACGACAAGCTTTTAAAACATATAAATTGTTTAATGTAATAAATTTGTTGGATTTGACTTGATACAAAGTTTATTTTATTCTTTTTAGGACATTTGAATAAAAGCTTGATTTTAAATAAAAGGTTTTTTTAATATAATTTTTTATGTTACATTTGATTTTTTTCGCGTTTTGTTGCTGACCCACATTAGGTTAAAGCTGTTAATATTGATAGACACATTCACCATCTAAAATATTTGTACAAACAAATTAATAAATAGAGGTGTATATAATTTTTTATACACAATGGTGTAGCACTGAGCCTTCATCACACTTGATGTTAAAAGTGGTGGATAAGGCTGAAGGTGGAAGCAAACTACTCCCGAAATCCTCAATCCCTGAGGAACTAGCTATCTTATCTCTAACGGCCGGAACACCAGAATGCTGAAAACATCATTGTTATGCAGTCTGACTTAGATAAGATGGTGGTAGTTAGCCAGGCGGACTAACAAGAAGTCTTAACACCAACCAAAATTTACGTGGGTTATTTATGGAAAGTCACCAAAATATCTTTAATGAGTTTGTAAGTATAGGAAAACATTTTTAACACACATTGTCATAGCATAAGAATATATTGCCCATAGTAGGTTTTCGGCCAGGATTAGTTTTGTTCCCAAATAGGGCCAACACTTTTGCCCTGATAAAATAGGCCCTCCACATCTACCAATTCAGAAACTGAACTTGATAGCAAAACTGCCGGCAATTAATAACTAAGCCTATAACAGGATGCTGTAACACAAGCTATCATTACTCCCAGGATAGGATGCAGTAAAGATGGCTGTCTCCTGTTATTACTACTGCACTATCATTAAGGTAGATCCTATAGAAGTAAGTAGGTACAGCTAAGTGTTTAAAGGACTAGACAATTATTTAAAATAAATGTCTTCAAACTGCGCCTGCGGGGGAAATGGTATTTAATTTAATGACTTAAAATGCAATTACTTATTAGATTTTTATCTAAAATATCATACACAGAAATAGCATACCGATAGCTGATAGTTCAATGTCGATATTTTAAATTAAGTCAATATGGTTCGTCTTTAATAATAAAATATTATTTCAAGGTAAGTTTAAGCTTCTGACTTATAAGTTGATATTATAATGCTCTCTACAAGTGCAGGGTTTTGCTAACTTGTACTTTTGAGGATCGATCATGTTATAATAAGATTATTATAATAAATAGGTAAATATGATTGATATTGGTTTTAACATACTAGTACAATAAGTTATTTTTTTAAGTTATTTAAAAATAAACTAGTTATAACTATACTAGTACTACTTACTATAACTATAATTCTAATATTCTAATATAAGAATTATTAAACCAATAACACACAAAAGCGATTGAAAGAAAAATACGGAATCATATAAACGATGCATGTTGTCACGTTGTTGTCTATCGAATCCATAAAAACTCTTTGCTTCTTATTATAAAGAGGAAAGATTTATTTTGATTGTTTGTTTGCATCGAATAGGCTCCGAAACTACTGGACCGATTTAGAAAATTCTTTCACCATTAGAAAGCTACATTCTTCTCGAGTGACATAGGCTATATTTTATCCTGATATTCCCACGGAAACGGGTACCACGAGAGTGAAACCGCGAGGATCCGCTAGTGTTTAAATAAACTAACGAGGTTTCATTACTAATTTACCCAGTTATGCACTCACGTTACTTTAGCCAATACACCGATCGACTTACTTGCATTGCAATGCATACGAAATAGACCGAAAATATACGTTCGCGGCTTTGCAAAACGCCCGGCCTTGGGGCCGTGTGGCGTTTTTATATGTCTCTTTACAAACTTTGAAAGGCAAGCTTTTAGGTAATTAGGACTCTCTGTATGCTTTATGACGTCATATTGTGCGATATACTTCAGATAAGATTGAAATTATCTATTATCTGCATACTAAAAGTTTCCTAGCAATTGAAGCTTTACAAAAATATTACATTAGACTGTGATTTCAAGAAATATTTAAACCATTAAGTATAGTTGAGCTAACAAAATGTGTTCCGTGATCATAGTCCATTTTTATAAACGGAACTTAGCTTTGTATATTAGTTTGCTTGCTAGCTAACTTTTACATTATAAGTGGAATTCATAATTTAATTAAGGCTTTAGAAAATTCATCATCCAAAGTAACAAAGTCTGTTACCGCGTTTACATACGTACTAATACTTACACGAAAAACATATACCTAAGTATCATATAAGTAGTCCAGAAAGCCCTTAGACAAAGTGAAATCAGATGTAGCTATGCCGCGGCCGTTATTAAAGTAAAATATTAAAAACCTGTAAAATCCAAACAGCGAAATCACTCTAAGTGTTTGGTGAAGCGAATGCACTGTTTATTAAATATTTGGCTGAAAGAGTGTCACAGCTTTTTCTATAAATCTACGTAAAACATCAAGACAGAAAACCCCTAGACAGTCTAAATATCTGTAGCGCAATTTTAAAGTAAAACATTTTAAAAATCGGACAGTGAAACCACTCCTTATTAAGTTTTGGGTGCAGCGAATGCACTTTAGTGTCGATAAAACAACAAAACTGATCGATAGTGGCGAGCCATCGACCTTTGTTGCGCAACTAGTCTGACATCGGTGGCTGTATCGGTGGCATTCGGTGGTCGGCAGCAAATTAGGTAACGACAGCACTGGTTGATTCACACCATTATCAAATATTCGGCCGTGGAAAGCGTGGCGGATGTAAGTAAGCTGAGGAAATAGTTATGCCTATGTCAAAGGAGAATAATTGAGATATGGCTATCAATTTCTTAATGAACATGTACTCGACATAATGTGTGTTAAATCATGAAGCTTGCAAAGTATGGATAATTAAGAAGAAAAAGAAGAAGTTGGATAATATTAACATCATTCATGCTTTCTATGGATTAAAATATTCACGAGTTGATAATTTTACACGAGGGACATTTTAATTTGATATTACAATGTTTATAATAATATAATCATGTTTATAATAAAGTGTATTTAGTCTACGTAACGTTTTTTTAAATATTTTTTGCTTTTTATTTAAATAAAAATATTTATTACTGTTTTTGTCTTCTTTGTCTGTTTTTTTAATTGTACTTATAGTTTTGTTTGAATTCAACTTTCTTTCAAGAATCAAATTGATACTTACTTTTACATCCACCTCAGCTAAAGTATCTGCGTTAAAAATATATTTCGCAAATAAAAATTGCATTACTTTCTCCACTGGAGTATCTTACTAAAAAAGCAACAATTATTGCTTTTTTTTCATCAATGGACGGCTAATGTCACAACAATGGTACTGATAGACATTTTCTAAAGATTTCTAGCGCAGTTAGAAGTTAGTTGTTCTTTTTTATTAGTCGACAATGACGTAAAACTCTTGAATGGTATTAGAAACTGTAATAAACTTTGATACTAATGAAATTATGTCTGGAAAGTTTGGTAACAAAATTTAATTATAGATTATGGAATTATTGAATATTTTTTTATGAACATTCATTTCAGTTTATGCAAGTTGGAACTGTTGTGATTGTTATGACCTCCGTTCCCAAAGCATGACTCACGAATACGAGCGGAGGCTTTTACCACAGCATAAATACCACCAGTAATTTATTTTCATACTACCTTTCCGAGAGCGGCTTTGCACGCGTGGCCTACACGACGTTATCCCGCGTGAATGTGATATTTTACCGGGATAAAAAGTAGCCTACGTTCCTCTCCAGGCTACAAAGTATCTGTGACCTAAATTTCAGGCAAATCCGTTCAGCCGTTTTGGCGTGATTGAGAGGTAACAAACATCCAAATATCTAAACTTTCACATTTATAATATTAGTAGGATAGAAGGTCGGAACGCGAGTTATTTATGAGTGTTATGATATGACTGATGTGTATTTTTCTCTCTTTTGTTATGATCTGGAAAGATATTGATAAGCGCGTCCTTCATACTGAGAAAAAAAGCAACATAAAAGGCTGTACTTTTATGACATCAACCGATATGGTTACTCTCATGGATTAAATCTTTCTTATAAACATGACAAAATTAAATGAAAGGAAAACGATGAAAATATTATGGATTCGAGTCGATGTGAAATTTAATTTTGTATTGAAAAGGTGAGTTAAGAAAAAACTGGGAATGCACCTAAGTATATGAATCATACCTCGTCTTCCGACCTTTTATATAAAGTTGGAATACTGTTACTAGTATTACTATTTATTCTGTGCATTTAAGAAGTAGTGAACGTAGGTTGTCTGTAATAGTAACATTATTAATTAGCTCAAGAGTTAAACGTTATGATTATTATGTTTTGAGAATATTAAATACCGATGTTTGGATTGAGATTTACGGCAATCAGCATTTTCTGCTATTGCACAAATTAGGGATGAGGTACCAACATATTATAAACAACCAATTTAGTACGTCCATGTTTCAGATTGGCATTAGTTGATTTCCATATGGACTTTTGATCAGTACCCTTAGCACGAAAAACTAAGCGTAATCGTAATCGTTATCGAATTACTATGTATGAAAACCAAGCGCCTCTTTCGGTCGTATACTTACTTACTTACTTCGGTCGTATAAGGAACAAAAATTCAATATATATTTATGACAAGCTTCGACAGCTTTTGACGAATGGTATAGTTGAATATTACGATTGCCATAACCTATTATATTCTGTGCCATAACAACAGCGTTGGTGCTACGGATACAGATTACAGTACCATGTCATTTCCTGATATTTTTGGGTTATCCAAAGTTAAAGCCTTTTTTAAATAAATATTGGACACCATCACTTAAGTACCTCTACCTACATTGTTTTGTTCCATTACCAAACTTTAGTATGAGCACATTATAACGGACACACAGTATTACGGACATTGGAAACAACGCCGGGTATAACCACATACACCCAGACCCAAGGAAATATTGAAAAGTTCGTTTTCAATATTTACCCGACCGGGAATCGAACCCAGGACTTCCAGAGACAGCGGCACTTTTAAAACCGGTGCGTACACCACTCTGTTACCCACGGAGATCGTCAAATAAAACTTGGTCAAAGAATGTCTGTACACTGAGAAAAATATACGTAGGGTGCATACTGAAAATAAGTGGAAAAATGATACAGCATGACGCTTGTAGCCGGCACAATGTTGCGTACGTAGCTAAGCGTAAGTAGCTGAGCTACTTACCGTCGGGCTACGTAATTTACTGCTGTATCCTTTTCCTACGTGCATTAAGTAGCTACGTCGTTTGCTACTTACCTAAGTAGCCGTCAATATACACTAATTTACCCACTAAAACATGGTGTACGGTACGTATGCACAGCTTTGAATACGGTCAGGCCCAGTAAATAATGGTGCGTCCTACGTATGTACGCACATATGTCGGACAAGTACCGTACTGGTTCAGGCCCAGTACATAATGGTGCGAACTACGTATGTACATAATATGTCGGACAAGTACCGTACTTAAATTTGGTTAGAAAATTAAACATTGCAGTCATTCATCTATTTAGTTTAACACTCGCGCTGCATTATATATTTTGACGACCGATTTGACGCAGGGGTAGGATACCTGCCTTCTGCGCCAGAGGTCTCGGGTTCGATTCCCGAACAAGACAAATATTTGTGTGCATGAACATGTCTATTTGTCTTGGTCTGGGTGTTTTCTATGTACAGTCAGCGTCAAATTGATATAAGCGTCTAGAGTAGTCAAAAAGATCTGAAAAACATAAAATCAATTTGATCTAGGCAGTTCGAATCATCATATTGTTGTAATATCAAAATATCTGTGCAATATGGTGTTGTACATTATGCACAGATGTTTTGATTGCTTTGTTTGCTTAGACATATTTGAACACTCTGACTGCTCATATAAATATGAAACAATGAGTGCCTAGATATTTTGAACATCTTGTGCGATTACAACAATATGATGATTCGAACTGCTTAGATCAAATTGCGTTTATGTTTTTCAGATCTTTTTGACTACTCTAGACGCTTATATCAATTTGACGCTGACTATACATTAAGTATGTATTTACAAACAAAAAGTATTTAAGTATATACCTATGTATCCGTTATCAAGCTTTCCATGACACAGTTCTTAATGAAATTTACATGGGCTTACATAATTGATGTGATTGTAAGAAATTATGATTTATTATTTATATTATATGCTATAATTGTCAATGAAAGTCTAAAAAACCGTACGTTCATATTACGCAAACGATCTCGACGGTTCTCGAATAGGTTGTCGTGCGATTACCGACAATTATCCACTTCTTGCCAAATTGTTAAATGTTCACTATCGTCATCTTCCATTTGAATGTACCTACCCACTTTTGGGCACAGGCTTTCCTTATGGTCAAGTAAGGAGAATAGCCAATCGATTGGTTAATGTGAGGGTTGCCAGGTCGCAGAACCGAAAAACCGGATGGACCAGCAAGTCTACCCGGTCTTTTGAATCTCTGAAGTCTTCTCTGAAGAAATCGGCCTTAATTCTAAAATAATGCCGTGTTTCTGCAGTTCCTAATAATTTATTGGCCTAAAAGGTAAAAACCGGACAGAGAACAGTCAGGCCGGACACCGTCTAAATTGGCCGAACAATCATCTAAAAAGCCTCGGCTTTATCTGGACGCCTTGCAAACGTAATTAGTGTTAGTTAACGACTGCAAATGTAGCAGGAGCCAAAGACTTCAGGGGCCCGATTCTCAGATGTCGAACATTTTGTTTGTGGTTTCTATTGAAAAGTTAGAACGATTCAAACAAACTAAGCTATCCCACATGTCAACAAATTCATTTTGACAGCTAAGTTCGTATACGAACATCTCATGGGGGCCGATTCTCAGGCAATCGAGAAAAGTTCACATTTATAAGCTCGAAATTTAAATATAACACAGTTTTTGTATTGTCAGAATTTCACAATCGAAAAAGTTCGATCGAAAACCAGTCGAACGCTTCGAGTGGTAAAAACCAATAGATGTTCGTATACGAACTTAGCTGTCAAAATGAATTTGTTGACATGTGGGACAGCTTAGTTTTTTGAAACGTTCTAGCTTATCAATAGAAACCACAAACAAAATGTTCGACATACCTACGAATTACCACACTGAAAAAATTCGAATGCCTGAGAATCGGGCCCATCCATGATCTGTAGCACTCATGTAGCACTCGTAGCGTTCGACTGGTTTTTGATCGAACTTTTTCGATTGTGAAATTCTGACGATACAAAAACTGTGTTATATTTGAATTTCGAGCTTATAAACGTGAACTTTTCTCGATTGCGTGAGAATCGGCCCCCAGGCACAGATTACTAAATAGTTACTACTTCAGGTGCCTTTCGAAGTACGGACTAACTAGCTCATAATAACTATCGGTCATCGTCCTGTGATCAGCTATTGCGAAACTTGTTTATTTAACCGTTTTATGCGGTTGCGGGGGTTTCGCGAATAGGTGGGCGTACCACAATTATCCACTTTTTGCCGAACCGAATGTTAAATAGTGTCATTAGAAAGAAAATTTAAAGAGTCGCAACATCGGCCCTGACTTTTATTGACCAACTAATAAAGTTGAGTAAAATGTTTTTGTACGTTAGTTGCAGACACTATGATTTTTAATTGTTCATATAATAATATAGTCTAGTCAACAAGTTAAAAAACGTGCCGTACTGGTGCCGGTGGTGTGTAGGTATTCGATTCCAAAAGGAGGTACATATTGTTTTCGGTTTGGGTGGTGGTAGGATTTGTTCAAAGTCCGCCTGGCTAGCTACCACCCTCTTCTCTAAGTCTGACGCCATAACAACGATGTTTTCAGCATTATTGTGTTCCGACAGTTAGTTAGAGATAAGATCCAGTTCCTCAGTAATTGAGGGTTCCGGGAGTAGTGCGCTTTCACCTTCAGCCTTATCATCACTTAACATCATGTGTGATGAAGGCTAAGTGCTACCCCGTTGTAAATAAAAAAGAGGTAAGTAAAAACATGTTGTATAGAGATAAAGATATAAACGGTGCCATTAACAGACATAGTCAGTATGAAACACTTTTGGTGACTTGCAAAGAGTACTATATACCTACTCGTATGTACCTATATTGGTGACATGTGGAACCTGTGACTCTCAGCAATAGAGACATCACCATCACTTTTTTGTTATCAACTACAGAGGTCGATATGAGGTCTCCTTTAGCATAGCATCAGGTCTTATAATATTATGTTGTCTAAAATTCCCCTGTGTTTTTCCTGCGCTGTGCATATCAATATAAAAAAAACAACGGAAAGGATGTAGTTGCCGCGACGAATACGTGCCTAAATTTTCATAGCATTTTATTAGTATTAAGCTTTGAGGAAAAAACATAAAGGTTATTGAACTTACTAAAAGAAGCAGCTCGTTGATTGAGTCAGGCTCTGCTTAAGACCTGTAAAAAACAAAACTAAGGTTATTTCCTGATAGGTATACTAAGTATAAAAACAACTGCCTGCTTGTTGCCGTTTCTGGCCTAATAATAAATAATAAAAAAACTATTTATTTGTATGGTTTTACAGCGGGAAATGGCAGTCTAATTTTTATCGTGAAAATAAATAGGGGATGCTATGCCTATGCTAAAGTGCTAACGGACACGCGTATGATAATCTTATCGCATGTAAGTAATAAGAAATTTAAACGCTTTGAGTGCTGTCTGGTTTCAGAACTTTTAAAAACAAGCTAGTAACGTGTTTCGTTGTTAGATTTCAACCATGATGTTTCCTAACTTATTTCCCACAAATTACGAATAGATTTAAGTGTGGTTTGGAAACATGCATTAGTTCATGAGCCAATTTTAGATTTATAAAGATAGATTGTTATCCAATGTCATGGCAACAACAATGATGGGAAATACGCAAATAGGTATTCCTAGAAAAACATTTAATTAAAATTGACGATGTCGATGACTGGTACTGTTTCTCAGAATCAGAAGCTATAATTTCAATTCAAACTCTGTATAGAATTGTAGATACTTACAAGAATATATTTAACAAGGTGGCTTGACGAAACAAGGTTTCTGAAAAAATTTGGCCTGAGCTATTCGATCTAGTTAGACCATTGTTTGAATCCTGTTTTCCCACAAAATTTCTTCATAATGATATGAAATATTGTCATCATTCAGAAACAGTATTTCTCAATAATTAAAAGCAAATAAGAAAACAAAACTTCCATTGTACTTTTATTATTATGTTTGGTGAAAATATTGAAAATTAAGTATTAGAAAAAGTCGACCCGTCGCACAACTAGCTCCGATGGGACTCGAATCCACGACCTTTCACTGTCCGGGCGAATGCTCTAACCACTAAGCCAGCAACTCCGTAGCTCAGTGGTTATTAGACATTTTCTGATACTTCATTTTCAATAAGTAATAAAAATTGCATTGTGAATGCAAAAAGTATAAATAATATATGTTTGGTGAAGTTATCCACTCAAGGGTATATTCAAAGAATCTGATAAAATACATCGAGTATTTATGATGGTAAAAATCGACTCTATTATATTAACCTAAGCTGGATTCGGGCAGCGCAGGACCGATCGTTGTGGAGATCCTTGAGGGAGGCCTATACCCAGCAGTGGACGTCGTTTGGCTGACATGATGATGATGATGAAGTTCAAAAATGCCTTACATATAAGCTATTTATTTTTGGGATAACGTCTTGCTAAGCGAATAAACCCTTAATTATTGAGTGTCTGTCGAAAGGTCAATGTGTCAACGACGATCGCAGAGATATTGTGCCATGGATTTGCCACACCCGTCACGTAACGACTTCCGCTGTCCAAATCCGATTGAATGTAAGGTTCACGAAAAGGTCAAGCTATGACTAAACATTTATAGGATATGCGTGATTTATTGGACAGACTGGTGGACAGACTGGTAGCTAATTACGTTATGCTACGAGTATGTCTCTTTCCAATTCAACACACCACAGAACACGGAAAGAATTTTTTCTTTCCATGTTCTGTGCAAGTTGTGCAAGACACACACACACCATGTTAACTTACCTACTGATAATTCGGAACATGACGACCGATTTGGCGCAGGGGTAGGATACCTGCCCTCTGCGCCAGAGGTCTAGAGTTCGAATCCTGAACAAGACAAATATTTGTGTACTGTACATGAACATGTCTATTTGTTTTGGTATGGGTGTTATAAAAAAAACAACGGGTTGCACTCCGGGACTGCCGGCAGAAGGGAAAACTCCTAGACCCGTTCACAAAAAAAAGGAAATTGAAAAAAAAATGCGGTCTGGATTTGAACCGAGGTCTTCTGGCTTCAATGCCGCCCGTTTTCTAACTGACCTATTACAACTTTGGGCTAATGACATTGTAACAGTTTTTCAATCGGTCAAGTGTTCGTCTTACGAACTTTCGATCTGACGGTCACGTGTCCTGACGCGAGTTTAACATTTTTTCACACTTATGCTCTGAAATGTTAATATTATATTTGAGAAAAGAATGCAGTACGTGGCACTTTTCCGAGGTAAACATTCTAAATTTGAAAACCACTGCAGTAATGAATTTCAGTACTTACTTACTGCACTGATTTTAGTGCAGTAAGTAAGTACTGAAATTCATTACTGCAGTGATCTGCAATGGTACTACCAACTTTTTTCTTTATTTTTTCTTTCGTTATTCCTGTGTATAAAAACAGAAAAAGCAAAGGGACATTTGCACCATACAGCCACAATATTATTATTATTATACTTATAGGTAATTATTATATCATAATTAGGTTTTTTTTTTAAATACGGTGCGCACAGAGTATATTATTTCGTATTGTACCACAAGCGCTATGTACGCTTAGCACGAACATCAATGATATCCTTTACGAGTACCTAATTTTGTATGGGAAATATGTACAGCGCCATCTACCACCCAGAAGCGGGTATTGAAGTTGCGCATTTTGGTAGCAAGTAGTAAGTATCAATAGGCTGTATGACCGTTTCACATGGCCTCACAAACCAATATTTAAAAAAACCGCGGGAATGATTTTCAGCGGTTGATTTGATATCAACACAGTTTATATTGTGTAATAAATTATCAAAATGAGTTCTGCCAATGAAACTTACAGACATTGTATGTACCTACTCCACCAAATTTGAGAGCATAAGCAAAATTAATAACAGAAAACTAACTGCCAGCAAAATCAAAAGAAAGATATATGAAAACCTACGATCTGATTTGGAAAAGTGAAAAAAAGGCGCATACGTTTTCGGAAACTGTGTTTTTGGCGTATTTTAATGATACATCATTAAAATAATATTATTATGGGCTATTTATACATAAGTGTGCCCGGAAAAACAATAACATTTACATTTAATAATTGCCCGAACATGTGTCATATAAATTTTAATAAATATTATTTAGTTAAACAGTTTTTTTTTATTTCCTCGCATTTCTTGAGAAAAGCACTATACAAGCCTTGTACGGTAAGCAAATTACCTTGCCTCGAATGATTAAACCATCCTCGACAATGTAATTTCTTACTTACCTGTCCTCGGCTGTAATGTACTATTACAAGCTTTTATTTAACTTGCCATATTATTATATTAGTTAGTTAGTAGGGGAAAAATCTTGCAAGCTTAATTTGACCCACTTCCCAGTGTCCGATGGAGCTGAAATTTTGTATGTATACAGGTTTGGTTTAGATGACAATACAATATTTAAGTACAGTCAGCAAAAAATGTCATGAAAATGAAATTTTTACGAAAAACTTATTACCCATCACAAAAAGTGCACAACGCCGCTAGAGAAGTTTTCACTTCAAAAAGTGAATATATTTATCCGTTATCAAGTTATCATAACACAGTTTCCTAATGAAAACTACTTATGAGCTAATCATTGGTGTGATTGTAAGAAATCTGTAAGAGCGTGCTGCTTGTTGCAGATTTTCTATCCTTCCTTATGAAACGTACTGGGTTATCAAATTGAAGAAGACTGGCAGTTCTAGAGCATGGGGCATTCGTACAAATACTGATATAGCCTGTTGTAACCAGCATTTCATAAATAAATGGGTAATTCGTTTTTGACTAAATACCAATAACTTTCTTAATCCTAGAATAATTAAATGACTCAAATTCACACTCATCCCTCTGTTGTATCATTGTCAGCTACGATCGCCGACGACGTCTGTCGCGAGTTGTTGCTTGGCGTTCGTTCGTTTGTTAGAGCCGTAAATTGGCCCGACACGGATCCGACCTATAGCGGAAGCTCCGATGATCTCTGATAATTGCATTGGGCTCGCCGGTTATCTTTACACAACTGTACATTGAAAGGTTTACCAATATTTCACAAGAGAATGCTTTTTATCACAACTTGGTAAGATTTAAAATTTGATATTCGGAAAAGCATATATAGGAAGGTACATTGATTTAGCTGTGGAAAACAGATTTGTTGGCGTGGTACCCTTTCCTGTATGAATATCAGAAAGAAAATGTCTAAAAATATATGTGCCAAAGTCCATCACGATCCGTTCTGCCCTAATTAAGTAACAGCCATACATCCAACATTCGCATTAATAATAGCAAAGAAAATGATGACATAATATAGAAAATGATTTTGCGTTTGGATTAATTAAATTGTAGCGCGATCATTTTTGGAACCTAAAATTTATTATTGGTGACTAACCGACAATGTGCGAACTAAAAGTATCTCTCCTCCTTTATGAAAGAAAAGTTTTTAAGTAATTTGAATAGAGTAACATTCACTTACTAAAGTCGAGCTACCATCGAAAGTAGCCACGTGATCGAGGGCGAATTGCGTAAAACTAAATGTTACACCGTAAGCATGCCACATGCAAAATAATTGTGACCCTTGTGTGTGGCTTATCTATACCATACACCTGTATTTATTCGTTTCTTATAAATCAGCCATAATTGATTTGGTATTTCTGCAATTTCTTCAATGAAATTTATTTTTATAAGCAATACAGACCCGTGGTTCTACTGAGCCTACTACTACTGAGCCAGAGTTCATGATTCGTATATTTGGCGAACTTTTGTGGTTGATCGTTGTCTGGTTGTCCTTTATCTCGAAATCAGTTAATAGCAATTTGAAAGTGAAGTCTAGCAAACGCCGTAAACTTTAATAATAGTAACATCAACTTGCTCATACTTACATAATTTTTAAAAGCATGGGCTCAAATCATTGCAATCTAGGTGTGATGTCTAGTATTTATTTGGTACGTCTTGTTACAGAAACGGCAAGGCCCAGTAATCGCAAGCGGTCAAGTGAGCAACTAGGTGGTCGGTGCGGTGGACCACGCTTGAGGGGGCAAGTGTGGTGCCACCATGCAAATGGTAGGGCTGCCTACTGCCTACTATGCTCTTAGACAGGACGATTATTATTTTATTTGTCCAGTGGTTCTGGTGAAGCACTGCTCATAATGAGTTCGTGGGTTTGAATCCTTCAGGTCATAATTATTTGTGTTCCTCAGCGGATCTTTAAATTTTTCTTATCGTGTCAACGGTACATCAGATCAGGCTCTGGGTAAGTAAACAAGTATTATTGTAAATGAGTATATAGAAATATAGCTAACTATTTTTAGCTGCAATAAAATTATTTTAATATAAATAAAGCAACAGGAAGTTAATTATAAAAAATATTTTTTTAATGAAACAGCATTTCAATTCAAAGTCGCTGGCATAAGACGATTCGAAGGAGAAAAATAGGTTGTCTGTAAAGTCGGTTTACGGACGATGATAATTTTACGCGACAACGTCATAAGAAAACATTGATAAAATAAGTTTTTTGTAAAAATTTCATTTTTATGACAAGCTTTTTGCTGGCTGTACTTAAATATTGTGTATTGCCATATTCGAAACCAAACCTGTATACAAAATTTTCAGCTCCATCGGACACTGGGAAGTGGGTCAAATTAAGCTTGAAAGATTTGTCCATCACTAACTAACTATAACATGGCAAGTTAATAAAAAGCTTGTAAAAATGATGTCGAAGTAGAAGGTGACCTTACCAGCGACCTCCATTCGTCAATTTGATTATAGAACAAGCATTCTATCACACATCTAATAATTTACAGGCTTGTTGAAGCATTGTGTCACTAGTGACACTTAATTTTGTTTCTCTAGTTTGATTTACAAAATTATGTAACCGTAGTTGTAATATAGTAAAGTTGTTATGTATATTAAATGTACTTATAAAGCTAATTTTATAATTAAAAATATGCCGCTGTCTCTCTTCTACTCGGACGCATAGGCGAGTTATTTAGTGATGTTAATTTGAGCTAAATAATTTGTGTGGTTGTGAGAAGTTATTTCTATGCAAATTATCTTAGTTTTGATAGTTTTCCCTTTATGTAATAAACCCAACCCCTGAACTAAATTTCAGGACTGTGGGTTTATGGGAAGTACTAGTTCTATTTTGAGCTCAGGCAAACGTGACATTGCGTCATCCTTTTTTGTGTGTGCAGCCAGCGTTCATCGATTTATAAGACGTTATCACGTCAAAAAATTATAATATAGGTACCAAACAAATAATTCATTTTTATATTTTATCGTAAATTGTAAATAAAAAATATGTTCGAATCGAATGAAAACTATTTGTAACATACCTAAATTGGTAGGTACATACTTGTCGTACTGGACACACACATGTCGTTATGAGTAAACTTTGCAAAATGACATTCGTGATTCGTGACATTTTGACATTTTATTTAGCGCGCGGTTTGTGCTGGTGTGCCTCACGCACACATACACAGAGCGCATAAAATACCTAAAATCTATAAGCGTCAAAACCTCGATGCCCTCTTAATAAAGTTTTATTGACAACCCTCGACAAACGGTCTCATTCACAGCCCATCGAGCTCTGCTTACGTTAACTTCCTAGATTTAATAAGTTGCAGTTAGATTGAGATTGCAAATGGTAATGGGGAAAGTAGGTATAATATCCATACTAATTATACTCATATTATAAATGTGAAAGTGTTTTTGTTTGTTTGTCCCTCTTTCACGTCAAAACGTAGCAACGGATCGACGTGGTTTTTGGTATGGGGGGACAGTTTAGGAGCTGGAGAGTGACACAGGCAACTTATGATCCCGGAATAACATCACATTCAAGCGGGATAACGTCTTGTAGTCCGCGCGAGCGAAGCCATGGGCGGAAGGCTAGGAAAATAATGAATCAGCTTTTAATATATTATTTTCATTGCCTCTTACGACAAAACATGTTGGGAATTTTAATGTTTGATTCATTTAGGTATACCTACTCATTATTATAGTTTGAAAATCTATTGCAATAGTCATTCAGTTTTTGAAGTGAAAACTTCTTAAACTGCGTTGTGCACTTTTTGTGATGGGTAAAAAATGTTAAACTCGCGTCAGGATCACGTGACGATCGAAAAACTGTTACAATGTCATTAGAATGCGAAGGCAAATTTCAAAGTTGTGATAGCTCAGTTAGAAAACGGGCGGCATTAGAGACCTCGTTTCAAATCTAGTCCGTATTTTTTTTTCTTTTTGTCAAATTCCTTTTTTTGTGAAATAGTCTAGGGAGCCCTTTTCACTTCTGCCGGCACTCCCGGAGTGCAAACCGTGTTTTTTTTTGGTACAAAATGTATTAGTAACTAGCTTTCCGCCCGCGGCTTCGCCCGCGCGGACTACACGACGTTATCCCGTGGGAATGTGATATTTTTCCGGGATAAAAAGTAGCCTAAGTTACTCCTTATTACATCAGCTACCAGTGAAAGTCCCGTCAAAATCGGTAGGTACAGCCGTTTCAGAGATTAGCCGGAACAAACAGACAGACAGCACGGACCGTGAAAGGTCGTGGGTTCGACTCCCATCGGAGCTAGTTGAGATGTGACGGGTCGATTTTTGAAATATTTCATTTTCTATTCCTACAACAAGTTGTACTTAGTGAAATTTTCATTAATAGACACGTTGTTTAAAAAAGAAGGTTTATTTGTAAAATACATGCATTATGTTATATGCAGGTATCTAATCTATACATTTCACCCGTGCGAAGTCGGGGCAAGTCCTATGATAAGTTACATTTCCTCACCAACGCAGCAAAAACATGTGACGTTTACTTAATAAGTTGTTTGTAAAAAACTTCGTTTCTATGACAAGCTTTTTAGGGTTCCGTAGCCGAATGGCAAAAAACGGAACCCTTATAGATTCGTCATGTCTGTCTGTCTGTCTGTCTGTCTGTCTGTCTGTCTGTCTGTCTGTCCGTCCGTATGTCACAGCCACTTTATTCCAAACTAGCTTTCCGCCCGCGGCTTCGCCCGCGTGGACTACACGACATTATCCCGCGGGAATTTGTTATTTTTCCGGGATAAAAAGTAGCCTATGTTCCTCTCCAGGCTACAAATTATCTGTGTTCCAAATTTCAGCCAAATCCGTTCAGCCGTTTTGGCGTGATTGAGTAACAAACATCCAAACATCCAAACATCCAAACATCCAAACATCCAAACTTTCACATTTATAATATTAGTAGGAAGTATAAAAACTACACAGTTGATACTAGGTAGGTAGATGTATTCCGTGAACCGCTTTACGATTACATAGTTAGTACTTTTTGAGATATAACACATTTTCAAAAACCGCAAATGTAACTTTGTCATTCATACAAACACTATGAAAAACAAAGTTATACTTTGCTGACAAAAAAATATGGTGGAATTTTGGCAAGGTATAGGCAATCGGTAGGTACGTTAAGTGTTTACGGAACCCTTCATGGGCGAGTCCAACTCGCACTTTGCCGTTTTTTTGTTGACTGTACTTTAATATTGTATTGTCATCCAAACCAAACCTGTATGCAAAGTTTCAGATCAGGAATTTGGTCAAATTTAGCTTGCGAGATTTGACCCGAACGGACATACATACATATACACTGCAAGTTAAATAAAAGCTTGTAACATTGACATGACCTCCATTAAGTGTAGTAGAACTTTAATAGTCCGTTCAATCGATACCTATTTGTGGATGTAAGTACCTATTACCTATTTACATCGATTCAGTGACTTATCAGTAATATCGATGTTTGCAAACAACGCGAAATTATCAATATAATTCATACTTACTCAATTAAGTTGTGGTTGAAAGACCTTTTTACCCGACTGCGACAGAAGGAGGGTTATGTTTTTATATTTTTTATATTTTGTTCTCAAAAATATAGCTTTTTTATCAAGAAATATCACTGAAACTACATTGAAACTAAGGCCGTATGCAGCTTCGTAATTAGTTCTTTGTTAGCTGGTATTATTGTAAGACACCCCTGAGCGCCATACATTGAGAGTTTGCAATAATAGTCAAGCTGTAGACGATTGCAATTGCCAAGCTGTTACAGGATATCTACCCATCTTCATAAGAATGTCCATCCTTCATCAGCTATTGGCATCATACGGACGAGAGGGGGTACTTAGTGCTATTCTAGGTCAGCTGAGTCGCGAATAACTTATAGGAAATTCCCAGGATAATGCTAAGGTACATTGATACAAGGTAAAGTTGATACTTACATTATAAATTCAGGAAATTTTTGTTCGGGTTTTATTGGTACATAAAGTACAACTTTCTTAACGGTAATAAGAGTAGTAGGGTTCTGCGAGTATAGTATAAAACTAGTGAACTGTTGTGAAACCAATCAATTTATATGTTACAGTGTTGTAAAAAGCGTGACGTCGGTTAGTTTATGATCGATTAGAGAAGAAAGAAAACGGTACAGTAAACAACAGTATTTAGGTACGATCCTAATGTTTTGCCTACCTACTTTTATAAAATCTATAACACTATAAAGTTAGTGGTAATAGAATCGGTCACGCACGGACTAATTGACTAGAATAACGTCTTTGAGAAATTTGATCAATTTAATTTTAAAAAAGTGCACGGCGTAATAAATAATGATTATTTTCTAGTCTAAACTCATGTTAAACTCCTGAAAGCAAAGCAAAACAAGTTTGAAAAAATATTTCGTTCGCACTTGACCGTGTTTGTTAATCGAGCGAACATCGTTCGTTCCAAGGTGAAACAGCTGCAAATACTCAAATATGAATATTGTTTGAATAGCGCCTGCACTTGAGAACCTCCCGCCATATTTGGTGCATAAAACACGAACTATTCGAGGTACTTATGTTAGTCACTATTCGTATGAGCGTGGGTTGTGACCTTTTTGCAGAACCTCCTGTTTCTTTGAAAAATTACGTAGTCATTTTAAGGTGTGACAAACGGAATGATAAAGTCAAGGAAACGTGACTTAACGAGATGTTTGTTCAAGTCGAAACTATTAAGATTATTAAGCTCTCTAAAAAGGGGACATCGGTTTAAGAGAAATAAATTAATTGTAAGAAAAGATTTAGTTCTACAAACAATCATTCATAATTTTGTTACATTGTAAAATGTAAAAATTTCTCGAATGATTAGAGCTCTTCATAATAAATTGATCATCTCATTTGTTGAATAGGTACCAAACTTAACTGAAGTATTCAAGGAAGATCTTCTTAATTTCTGATTTTTACAAGTTTCGTGCATAGTCAGCAGCGCTAAGTTAGTCCTTGTCCAGAACTACGCGTGTGTTAGACGCGTTTTAACATACATTGCCCGCTAAGTATTGGCGTTCCGCGTCTTATCTGCCACATTGACAGTGATGTAATGAAAATCGCTGTTAAAATCGCGGCGGACAAGCAGTTAATTTATTACGTTCTGATTTATGATTTCATCTAGCTGCCTATTAGAGTAACTTCAGCACGTGTGATGTATGGCTACGGAACGCTGTTGGGCGCGCCGAACTAAGATGGACCGGGGAAAGGATGCCGGGTATAAATCTTTTTCATCAGATAAGGAGAGACACGGATGTTAGTGAGCAAGAAGCTCTTTTACTTGATGAAAACGGACACTATTTGCTTGTACTTTTATAACAACCACTGTAACTAGAATATCAAAGGTAATAAAGTTTGTTAAGTTTGCTTATTGTGTTCTGATTTATGATTTCATCCAGCTGCCTAATAAAGTAACTTCAGGACGTGTGATATTGGCCACGGAGCCATTGGACACACCGAACTAAGATGGACCAGGGAAAGGATGCCAAGTATAATCTTATTTTAATTTTTAGTTTTTTGCATTTATAATGCAATTTTTATTATAGAAAAATGGAAAATGAAGTATTTAGAAAAAATCTACCCCTCTCACAACCCCATCGGAGCTGGTTGTGAGAGGGGTCGATTTTTTCTAAGTACTTACTTCATTTTCCATTTTTCTATGAGTATAATCTTCTTGATAAGATAAGGATAGACACGGATGTTAAAGAACAAGAAGCTCTTTTGTTTGATGACAAGGGCTTTGCTTTTTTGCCACCATTTTGCTTCGCACCTTTCTATAAGATAAGACCACTTTACATAGGTAGAGTAAACGGTAGAGTAAATTGCTACAAACGCTGTCACTGTTACGTTATTGCGAGTGGCACTATAACGTGCTAGTCTACAATAGGCTTAACCAAAGCCATCTTCTATCTCACTCGTTGCACTAAGCAGCCGATAAATAATAGCGGGCCATGGCTTAAGGCGCCCATTCCCCAAAATAGGGTATTTTAAATTATGGATTACTCGCAAATCACAAGTAGTTACTTAAAATTTGGAAAAAATATATGTTAGTATAGGAAAAATGAGATAGTAAAAAACCATGAGCCCTATAAGTAGCTTTCAGGCGGGATTCGAACCCGCGCCTCCGGGAATCCGGCCCGATGCTCTGACCAACTAAGCTACCGAAAGGCTTACACGACTCGTCGAATTTTGCTATCACTTGTTACGCTGTAGGCCAGCGTACTTATAGGGCTCGTGGTTTTTTACTATCACATTTTTCCTATACTTACAAAAATTGCATTGTGAATGCATAAAAATAATTTCAAATCTTATTTAATGGCTGTTTCATCTTAATCGACTGTTAAACATTTGTAAAAATGTTTCTTTCGGATGCGAGGGTTTCCTCACATTGATGAAACAACGCTGGCCTACAGCGTAACAAGTGATAGCAAAATTCGACGAGTCGTGTAAGCCTTTCGGTAGCTTAGTTGGTCAGAGCATCGGGCCGGATTCCCGGAGGCGCGGGTTCGAATCCCGCCTGAAAGCTACTTATAGGGCTCGTGGTTTTTTACTATCACATTTTTCCTATACTTACAAAAATTGCATTGTGAATGCATAAAAATAATTTCAAATCTTATTTAATGGCTGTTTCATCTTAATCGACTGTTAAACATTTGTAAAAATGTTTCTTTCGGATGCGAGGGTTTCCTCTCCTCACATTGATGAAACAACGCTGGCCTACAGCGTAACAAGTGATAGCAAAATTCGACGAGTCGTGTAAGCCTTTCGGTAGCTTAGTTGGTCAGAGCATCGGGCCGGATTCCCGGAGGCGCGGGTTCGAATCCCGCCTGAAAGCTACTTATAGGGCTCGTGGTTTTTTACTATCACATTTTTCCTATACTTACAAAAATTGCATTGTGAATGCATAAAAATAATTTCAAATCTTAAAAATATATGTTATTTTACAGTTATTTATCTAGTGCTTCCGGCTGTTTTTTTTTCGATTGGTGATATTTAACTGTGTCAAATAAAATCCCAAACATCCGTCTAATAATAATTCGAATATCATATTACTTGCAGTATAATTGGTTTTAGTTAATGAAAAACATATGAAAATAATTGTCTTTGAAAAGCCGAGGGATTCCGGCCGTCATAAATTAAATTTTCTTATTATTTAATTTTTAATGGAATTTTAAGTGATTTTCGATTCGCGGGGCGCTCGCGAGTTCACAGTTCACTGCCGGCTGCCGCTGGGTCCGCGCAAAGTGTATAGAGCGCGGCCGAGCAAGCGTTAGCGTGCCTATTTCGGTCGGGATTCCTCGCCTTAACCCATTGACGCCTGACCGGCCGAATAAGGCTGGAGAACAATGGAAAATCTATCTCATTTCTGGGGCTTAAATAGGAAATACTAATATCTAGTTAAAGATTGGGGTAAAAAAAGATACCTAGGTACGTAAGTATCTATTTGCTGCGCAAAATAACAACATAATTAAAAGTGAAAAACATATATCACAATCGGTAGTGAAATAATACGCATGAGATCGGTAAATAAATATCAAACTGATATAATATTGCTGTAAAAAATCGCTGTTGAATCAATAAACAAATATCGCTTCCAGTGATGTCTCTCCGCAGTTCTGGCGAGAGTCCAAGATTTGAGTCCTGCGCTCGTATTTCACTCAATGCGAAATAGTCCGGGTATAAGACTAACTATTAATGCGGGCTAAAACTGTCCCGCGCCCGGGAGTCTAACAGAACGCGGTTAATGTTCCAGACTTTATGAGAATGTGCTTAAGAGGATAGATGTTCATAGACATTGATCTGATGTAATGTTAAGCAAACGATATATTTCGGGGCTTCAAAGCTGTCGAGGATTCGAAGGGCCTTACCGCGAGCTGTCAAACTATACACTGCGTATAGCACCATCTCGCTTACAATATTACTATAACACTGTTGGACAGCGGAATGTATCATTGAGATTTTAATCAATGGAATGTATGCGCATTGCGCACCGTCTCTGTCACTCACTATGTACAATGGACAACGACAACAGAATTCGAATCCGATTCCGTTTCCGAGACGGTTCGTGAATCAGCCGGCCTAACATGAGCGGCTTTTATCACGCGATATGATATAGCAAATCATGCTGTCTTGCTTACCCCACTAAGGTGTAAGCAAGACACCATGACTTGCTATGATGGTCATGCTAGGTTAGCTGGGAGCCTTACCGCAATCTGGGCTGATCGATAGACGATAATTAGGCAATCGGTAAATGACCAAGAAATATAGATGGAGAGCCTGGACAATATTGTATATCGTGTCTAGGGTCTCTAAACATATTTCTTAGCGGTTTCATATTTATTTATATTCTTAATAGCTTAGGCTTCTTCGCGGTTTTATTATTACGCTTAGTTTTATCAAAACGTGAGCTGTTTAAAAATTTTATTGTCAAATTCTTTCGCCCAGACCACAAGATTTGACGTTAGTTTAATACATTGGATATTAGCAAAGTCTACATTCACATATTACTAAGTATAGCCCGTCTATTTATTAGAATGCCAATTGATGTAATGATGGGCCTGAATGATAGTGTAGCGACGCACACTATTGCGTAAGCACTTAGTAAATAACATAGTGGGATCAGTGAAAAGACTGTATGTAAAACACGACACGCACAGGTATTGACGTGTCGCTCGCGTCTACGTCAAGACAAATTCAAGAACTTTATGGAAACCAGTATAGATAGAGTGCGCGCCAGATAAGTCAGCGCGCGGTCGAAATCGAGAATAAATCTTTTACCTTATCATTAGTTCTGGCAACTCTTCCTATAAGCGGGTGCGACATCAGAGAAATCCTTTTCTATACTAAGGCGTATAAAAAAACTTTGTTGAGTTCTATCATTTTAGATGAGAGGCTGATAGGTTTAGCTCTTCTAAATATCCATCCTCAGATAGCCCCAGAGACGTCTCAAATATCACCCGATTGGCCGATAAAATAGAAGACTTCCATTTGTTTTATAATATGTGCAATAAAATTGTGCATTGAGCAATAAAGTCTAATTTACTCGACATATTTCATTATTTTAGTGACCTGACTCCCTCCAAAATTTCAGGCTGCAACCGCGCCTGATTCACACGCACTCTAGTCACAGAGGACAAAAAAATACTACTCCCACTATGACAGAGGTTGGTGAAGAATCACTCGTAAGACAAAATAAACTGTTGGCTGTCAGCAGTATGAAAAATTTGTTTGTTCCTAAAAGGACTGTCAATGACTGAAACCGAGTCAAATAAAACCGCCTTCTAAAAAACCACATCAAAAAAGTAAGAAATAATTCCTCACCAAATAAATAACGTAAGTACTTTGAAGTCGGGCGTGAAACATGTACAATTTTTTGTTGTTTTTGTTAAAACCCGCCCGACTTCAAAGTACTTACGTTATTTATTTGGTGAGGAATTATTTCTTACTTTTTTGATGTGGTTTTTTAGAAGGCAGTTTTATTTTTTTATAAAAATAATTTTTATTTCACTCTTTTTAGTGCATCGTGCAGGCAATTTACGTGTTTTCTGGTAAATAGGTATGTGATCAAACTCAAAACCTCCTTTTTCGAAGTCGGTTAAAATACCTTGAGGTATCCCCTTTTTAACAAAACAAGAATCATCTAAATCGGTTTATAAACAAAGGAGTTATGCCTAAAGATACGTATTAAATTCACATTAAGTGGTAACGAAAACGACAGTATTTTCAAGATTTCTTGAAAACTACTAAACCGATTTCAAAATTTCAAAAAATGGGACCAACTTGGAAACTAACCTGATGTAATAACGTTTGAACCATTTCAATCGGTTCAGCCGTCTTCGAGTAATCGGTGGACATACAAAAAAAAAAAAAAAACATACATACAGACGAATAGAGAACCTCCTCCTTTTTGATTTAGAAGTCGGTTAATAAGTTTGTGGCCTTCGATCAACCTTCGATTAACAATAAGTACCAGTAGATGACGTCTCACGAGCTAAAACACAAGCTTGTGTTTTCAGACACCGATTAACAATACCAAGTAGATGACGTCTCACGAGCTAAAACACAAGACACCGATCACACCGAATGACTTTTTATAAACAGAGAAAAGGTTACGAATGTTGCGATCTAACGTCAAAGATGACAGGAAATAAGAGCGCACCTTAGAAGTGAGCTCTTATTCGCTAGGACGTTTTTGACACTCCAACCGGTTATCTAGTGGTATTGTTGATCGTAGGACATTACAATGTTATAAAGTGTCTGCGTCAGTTGCAAAAACAAGTTCCAACATGGAACTACCGCACCACGGAACTTTGCAGGAAGTTACATTACCTTTTCGCTGAATATGGCGTAAGTGCTGTCTCAAGAATACCAAGCAATCCCATTTACATTCACTTCGCATTGCGATATGAAATTCTCGTGGATTTTTCTTAGCAGATCCAATCTTTTCAGTGGTACTTACGTACATATTACTATTATGGCTTCACCTGCGTGACGCCTAACGGCGTTAATAACGGCATGCGCGTCTTAGCGCTTATTGTATCAAATTAGTGCGCTAAAACCCGGCTACACCTGCGTATTACATCAAGTAGCGCGCTAATTAATGGCATTAGACGCAGGTGAAGCGTTATTACATCTAATTAGCGGAAGTTTATTATACATTATATTATATGACTGTGAATGAACCGCCAATGGGAAATTACTGCTGCTTTGTTTTTCTTTCAGTGCATAGCGTGATGTCAAGAAGTCATTCCGTCGTCTATAAATATTTCTAATTTAAGCGATTTTTAATTTATCGAAATTAAAAGTTTTGTTCTGGGAACAACACAAGAATTATCCATACTTATACTTATTATAAAGAGAAAAGATTTCTGTTATTGTTTGGTACAAATAAACTCAAAAAGTACTGGACCGATTTTGGAAATTCTTTCACCAGTAGAAAGTTAACTTTTTCCTGGCTTTATTTTATCTCGATATTTTTACGGGAACGGGTACTACGCGGGCCATGAAGCTCGACTTAATACTGAGGTAATCAGAGTATTAAGTCGAGCTTCATGACGCGGGCGGTAAAACTAAACTAGTCTTCTTTAAAAGAATGGTCCGTTTTTTCTCCTTGTATGTTATTTACATCATTGTCAGTGCGTGTGACTAAGTAACAGATTCAATGTTTAATGGCCGGCTAAATAAAAACAAGCTAGTAGGTATTTGGATTAGCCGAGCTATATTGCTGGTTTACGGTTTTTAGAACTAGAGCGTTTGTAATCGCCTTGTGCCACATAAGGTTTTAAAGGTTGTGGGGGCCATTCACCCGGTCTATCGATTGCAGCTTTCTAGGGCAGCTGGAGTTAGGGTTGACCTACTCATTCAGTAATGCATTCACAATCTTAAATTCATCTAACCTTGGCATCACTTTGGTGTTGTACCTATTTTTTTTTTTTTTTTTTTTTATTATTATACTACTTACTCCTTAGACATAAGGTCCAAGCCTTTTTTATTACAAATATAGTTTCTTCTCTCTCATTCCAGTTCCATCATACATTCCTCTCGTACTTTTATTCCGCATACTTTTTCTTTTGTTGTTTTTCTTTTGGTGTTGTACCTATTGCCACAGAATAGATAATAGTACAAGTACCTAGTCTATAGCTACGTTTAATCAAAAGTTAGATTTTTATTGATATCGCAGGGAAATGCTAAAACACTGTGATCTACGGGATTTGATCGAAACCCGGGAAATGTTGAAATAAATATTTCATTTTATTATTTCCCAAGGAAAGAAAGTAGGTGTGGTGTGAGCAGCCAATAAAGGACCCTGTCTCGGCGAAATGCTTCCAAGACAAATACGGGCCTAAGTATTTTAAAACGACACTCAAGTGGAGATCTCTTCTCAAGTATAGTTAGCAAGAGATGAATGTATTCGTTGCATGTATTTGCATCCCTTTCTAACTGTACTTGAGAAGAGATCTCCACTTGAGTGTCGCTCTAGAATACGGGCAGACATTTTAGACATTTTCTAAGTCAAGAGCTCAAGTCATTAGAATACAAGTTTGAGTTGCTATTTTTCTGCCTGTCTGACACTGGTTCGTGTATACACGAACCGTTTTATTTAAATTCGCTACACACGTTTTTCATACTAACCCAACTATGCTAATCCGCTTTGAATAAGTACTATCAACACTTGCAAGGTTTCTCGATTAGGTTTAAGTCACAAGGCAATACCTACATGTGTCGACTTAACTTGGCACTAAGTCGGTATAGGTACTTAAGTTTATCCGTCGGTCACCTTGTAATTGTAACGTATTTAATACTAAGTTCATGTTCCTAGTTCGCAGGTATACTTAGTTGTTAGCAAATTAAACATTGCATATTAACCTTGAGTGCGACCCTAACACGTTTGTAATAAGACCAGTTTTTGCTAAGCAAATGTCAAGCTTAATGCACCGTCGGCTGTACTTTAGTACATCGTTAGAGCTAGTCTAGCTGATAATACGATTTGGCACGTATGACTTAGCACACGTCACTATGACACGTAAGTGTAAGATCAAGGTTCGAATACAAGGTTGTTCACGAGTTGGTGTGCTAGTCAAATTGATGCTAATTTACTCTAGTCTAGGCATATTATAGTAAGAAAACAACAACTATCATTAAAAATACAACATAAGTAGGTACAGACGCGAAATAATTTGGTAGTCTGTTGTTTTACATGTAACTTTATTTACGTAGTTTTGTTGAGTTTTGTAACGATTTCACACAAAATACCTATATGAAAACAGGTTTTGAGGTTACTGCTAGGAATATGCAAAGTAAATAAAGCATTAAGCTGGATATTATAGTAGGTATGCATTTTGTTTGTTTTTAATTTTAATTTTATTATATAATTATTGATAAAAGTTTCATGTAACATTTTAATTCAAAACATTTTATATTGTATAATACTTAATCTTAATATTTTTTTATGTAATCTTTTTTATTTTTCTGTTTGTATTGTGTATTGTGTGTGATATGTTATGGGTGTTATCGCCTGAAATAAAAGTTTTAATAATAAAAAAAAATAAAAAATTAAAAAAACCGAGTTCTAAGCTTCAGCAAACTGAAAACTAGCTTATATTGAGTTGAGATGACGATGTACTATGATCACAATAAGTAATGATGATTAAAATAATACGTTATTAGTGATTCAGCCTCATTTTAAGTGTTTTACTAATCGATTGCTATCAGTTCATTGTCATCACGTATAAAGTTAGTCTAGGTTTGCGTTTTAAGCTTTTTCTATACCTACGCCTGCGGCACGCAAATCAGCTGTTCGGCGCACCAATGCAACACCGATTGAGCAACACATAGTTCAACGACATTGATATCGTAATTGACAGATTTTCACGCTTCAATAAAATTGAAAAGTAACGAATTGGAAATGCACTTGTACTGAGAACAACATACCAAAACATTTAATTTTATTCTAGCTTCTATGTCTAGGAAATAAAGTTTATTTTTGCTAGATATATAATATGATTAGGTTTTCCGAAGGCCAATGTGATTGGCATGGGTGCGTGATCCGGACGAATCATATTAGGCCATAACGAATACGTTCAAAATTAAATTTAAACAACATGCGCATGCAAATTGCAATACCCAAACTTATTTTGAATTATTTCTGAGGAAATTGATTTTCATATAGTATTATGTTATCGTTGGTTTAACATAACATATTAACACAAAGACTTTCAAAGTCAATAGCAGAAAATTAGACAACGTCTTCAAAGTCAATAGCAAAAATTATACAAGGCCTTCAAAGTCAATAGCAGAAAATTATAATTAACGTAAATGGTAGGTATATATTATTACCTATTTATATTTATCTGCAGTAGGTATTACGAGTATTTAAATAAACCTTTGCGAAAGTTCATCTTTCGCAAAGGTTAGTCTACGTTACATACACTGAACACGGAAAGATTTTTTCTCTTTCCATGTTCTGTGGTTACATACCTATTTCCCCAAATTCAGATGACGTAATAAGCGGAAAATCCTTTCGCGTTGCCTTTTTGTTGCAAAGCCATAAAAATAATACCCAAAACTTAATTATTCCATTAATAACTGCAAAACAACATAAGAATAGTCGAGTGGCACACGCTTCGTTTGCTAGTTTAGAAATGAAAAAAAAAAACAACACAATTTTTTGATTTTTATACAAAATATGATAATAATAATTATTGTGTATTGTTTATACCTACTATGTTCAAAATGAATGTTGCTAAGCGCAAAACTCAAAAACGGCTGAACCAATTCGGCAATTTTTTTCCCACATGTTCCTTTAGTCCGACAGAAGGTTTTTATGGAGAGAAAAAAACATAAAAATTTCGTGGAAAATAGTAAAAACCAGACTTTTCTTTTCCAATAGAAACCAGCTATATCAAACATTTGACGTAAATCGTTTATCCGTCTTTCATATTAAAACGGAGCAACGGATCCACGTGATTTTTGGTTATGGGGATAGTTTGGGAGCTGGAGAGTGAAAAAAGTTACTTTTTATGCCGGAAAAATATTAGGTAGGTTCCCGCGGAATGACGTCGTGTAGTCCACGCGGGCGGAAGGCTAGTAAAATAATTATTTAATAACCAGTTAAGTATGTCAATCGAACGCGACTAAAAAGTATGGCAGCACACCTAAACTTCATATTTCGCGATAGTGAACTAACTCTTGAGTCCACTTTAAGATAAGTATCGGGTCACGATAACATCAGTAAAATTATTACAACTGCAGTTTTTCCTCTATCTGTTGTAACGTTTTGAACAAACGAATGTACGCGGAGATCTGGGTTGTTAGACTTTCATGCCAATTGGCAAAATAAACAATATTCACATCAGGATGTTGAATTTGTGCCAACAATGTACTTGTTGATATGGATGTGTATGGAATTGAAATGCCATATTTTGTATTTGCCGGTGAAAAATCGAAAAAAAATTTAACAGATGCACTTTTTAGTTTTTGCGCGTACTAACTTTCTTTATACGTATTTAAATGCAACGACTGTTTATATTATCAGGGGCCGAATCTTCAGGAAAATCCAATAAACTAGGTTCCGTTCGAGGGTTGAAGAAAGATGGAGGGAAGAAAACAGCCATCGTGTTAGACTCATGGTGAGGTGCCGAAATGCTGGGAAAATCAAATAAGACTTTGTACACTGCACGGTTATTGTAAGAAAAGCTTGTTAATGAAACACTTATATGAAAATCTTTGTCCAGTTATTTAGAACTTAGCCTTAACTTAGCGCTCTGGTAATGGTAAGTAAACGATACCATCAGACAAAATGCTGCCAAAGCTGTAACTTTCCATCCTTTTATTAGTTTTACTTGTATAGAGACTTACTTTACATTATAATTAGAAAAAAAAAACAATTAAATCCTATAAACAATTTGGTATCACCTGACATCACCGCTATTTATGCAGCACGGGAAGAATTTCACAAACAGCTTGGAATGTTCTTCAAACAAGGCAAACAAACAATACCTACGCCGAGACAATGGTGTTGGCTCAGGTGGCTGGTGGTAGACGTAAGCAAATGCCTTAACCTTGTAATGGGGTATGTTATGTATAGAATAGTAGAAATAGTTCGAATTGTTAAGTTTTTATTGATAACTATAGCTTTCTGCCCGCGGCTTCGCCCGCGTGGACTACATGACGTTATCCCGCGGGAATTTGATGTTTTTCTGGGATAAAAAGTAGCCTATGTTCCTCTCCAAGCTACAAAGTAGGTATCTGTGTCCCAAAGTTCAGCCAAATCCGTTTAGCCGTTTTGGCGTGATTGAGTAACAAACATACAAACATCTAAACTTTCACATCAATATCATCAATATCATCATCAATCAATACCTACATATAATAAAACAGTAAAACCAGTGTGTCTGTACATCACTACATAGTATAAAACAAAGTCGCTTTCTCTGTCCCTATGTCCCTTTGTATGCTTAAATCTTTGAAACTACGCAACGGAGTGATTCAAGAGGAAGGTTTATATTATGTACTTTTTATCCCGATATTCCCACGGGAACGGGAACCACGCGGGTGAAACCGCGGGCGGCCGCTAGTTGATTATATTAACGAAAAGCCAATGTAGGGCGATGTAAAAATAGCAATAGAGGATGAATCGATGATTTTTAGAATTTTTGTTTGTCTGTTTGTCTGTTTGTCTGTCTGTTTGTACAGGCTAATCTCCGGAACTACTGGACAGATTTGAATGGAACCTTTTTTGTTGTATAGCTATTGAGCCTGGGCATCTGCTAGGCTATGTTTTATTTTGAAGATCGGAATACCAGACCTGGAACCTTAACAGTACAGCAAAACTATGAGAGATATGAAAATAGCGCCTTAAGAAAAGTTGTTCAGCATAATAAGCATTTTCTGTTGACGTATAAAAATCGAAGATATGAAACATCTGGCGTGGAACCTTAGTAGTACACTTTGACTATGAGATATATGAAAACAGCGCATTCTGAAAAATTGTTCAACATGATAAGCATTTTCTGTTGACGTACAAAAATCGAAGATCTGGAACACCTGGCGTGGAACCTTAACAGTACCTACAGCTAAACTATAAGAAATATGAAAATAGCGATTTAAAAAAAGTTGTTCAGCATGATAAGCATTTTGCAGTAATCACTGCTAAGCTAATGAATGTACACTGGCTGTCAAAATAAATTTTACCTTTATCTTATCTTATCTTAGAGGCGTTCACCGCAACAGGGCGGATTCACTACGGAAGTCAGAGTTCGTGGGCAACAGATTTCCGTCAATAATAGTTGGGTTGTCCCCTTTTCACCCATTTTGACAAAACATTTAGTGCACATATTAACGTGGAAATTTGCAATAGTTTAGAATCCATAAAATATATTGGTAAATATGTCAACAAAGGGAGTGACCAAGCTACATTGCTTTGCAGGGAATCGGCCGCGACGAAGTGACTAGGTATCAATCTGGTCAGTACATTAGTACCTCTGAAGCTATTTGGCGAATACTTGGATTCCCCGTCCATGAACGTCATCCCTCTGTTATGCACCTAGACGTTCACTTAGAAAATGGCCAGCGAATATATTTTGAGCCCAGCAACGTTAGAGAGCGGATGGAAAATCCACGTCATACGACACTCTTGGAGTTTTTCAATTAGTGTCAAGAAGACGATTTCCCAAAAACTTTGACTTATGACGAGGTACCATCTTATTACACCTATAACAAACAACGAAGTGTTTTCAATCGTCGCCGTCGTGGTCAACCAGTTGAGGAATTTCCAGGAATTTTTAAAGACACTGCTCTAGGCAGAGTATACACCGTGCATCCTAACAATGGAGATTGTTATTACTTGCGCCTGTTGCTCCATATTGTTCGAGGACCGACTTCTTTTACTTTCATGAAGACAGTTGATGATGTAGAGCATCCTACGTTTCAAGCAACCTGCAGAGCACTTCACCTTCTTGACGATGATCAACACTGGGACAACACCCTCGAAGAGGCCTGTGTCAGTGACAGCCCCCGTAGATTACGTCATTTGTTTGCCATGATGTTAGTGTTTTGTGCTCTTTCGGACCCTTTAAGACTGTGGGAAGAGTACAAGACATTTTTGTTTTACGCACTTTGAGAAACAATTAGATTTTAAAAAGAAAACATTGTGCATGCAAATTTAATAAAGCATCCATGAATAGAAGGAAAGAAAAGAAAGAAAAAATCATTTATTAACGAAACACACCACATTCTAACACATACAGACAAATAACAGAGTGTTACAAACTCAGATCATATAATACTATACTAGGTTACAAACAACAAAAAATATAGCTAAGAAAAAAAACCGGTCAAGAGCGAGTCGGACTCGCGCACCGAGGGTTGCGTACATACCAATAAATATAACGTGAAAATGTTTTCATCGGCGAGGCTAGACTCGTCAGAGCGTTTGCGGTGTAGAATATACCTAGCAGTTTTAGGTTTTTATTTCTCTCTTATTTGCTAAATAGTTGGGCAAACGTCATCTTAAACTATTCTAAATTTCAAGTTGATAGCATTAGTAGTTCTCGAGATGTCCAGTTGTGACAGACAGACTGAGTCTCACCATAAGGGTTTCTTTTTACCATTTTGGATACGTAGTATTTTTTTGTCCTCTGTGATTTTGGTACGGAAACTCTAAAAACAAAACAAACAGACAAGCACATGTGTGGCGTTAAAGGGCCCTCACTTAGCACAAAACTCCTGGGCCGTTCGTAGGTGGTTAGAATAGAATTGACGCAGAAGCGCTGTTATGCTGTCAGGGCCTTAAGGTTCGGACAACACGGCAAACAAACCGAAATGGAAACAACAATAGCAGAATACAAACTATCTAGGTATTTGTTGAAATTATCGGTGAAATGCACAGAATGTGTAACAATAAACAGACACACAACGCCTCCTTTTGGATCGGGTTACCGGACTATGCATTGAAACCACATATTTATAACAGAAATATGTTAGTCATAATTATACTTACAACTGGTTTGTATTACGATTGAGTTTTCAATGTAACATGCAAGTGGCCATACCTAGATGTATTGGAGAAAAAAAATATTGCTCTACTGGCATTATCCTGGGAGGAAGCAGGGTATTACGTTTGTATGGAAAATGGCCCTTGTTATTATTATGAAGTAGGTATCTTTAAAAAAAATAGGTTAACTTAAGCAGAACCCTTTGAACTAGTTAATCATTATTTATTACTAGCCTTCCGCCCGCGGCTTCGCCCGCGTGTACTACACGACGTTATCCCGCGGGAAGGTGATATTTTTCAGAAATAAAAAGTAGCCTATGTCCTTTCTCAGGCTCTAGACTATCTCTGTACCAAAGTTCATTCAAATCGGTTCAGTAGTTTAGGTGTGATTGAGTAACACACAGACAGACAGAGACGCATTTATAATATAAGTAAGGATGTAGCCAAATTGATATCGCAATAAAGGTGTTACTTATGTATTTTTTTGTCATATTTTATTTCTCTGTAATTGTTCGTCTATGTTAAGCGTGCAATAAAGATTATTTGATTGATTGAATTCAATACTTTTTAAAAGCTCCCAGTTTTAGATTTAATTAAATAAATCTATCAATAACAATGTTATAAATGGGTAAGTTAGTTTGTAAACTTTTTACAAGTAAGTATACCAATGTTGAGGAGAACGTGGCGCAGTGGATAGCGCGCTTGGCCTGCGATCGTTGAGGTTAAGCAACGTTCGCAATGGTCGGTCACGGGATGGGTGACCAAAAACTTTTCATCTCGAGCTCCTCCGTGCTTCGGAAGGCACGTTAAGCCGTTGGTCCCGGCTGCACTTGCAGTCGTTAATACCCACCAATCCGCACTGAGCCCGCGTGGTGGGTCATGGCTCATTCTCCTTATTCATCCATAAGGAAGGCCACTGCCCCAGCAGTGGGGATATTAAATGGCTGATGATGATGATGATGATACCAATGTTGACATAAAACAAATTAGACCTCGGAAAAGGACAAAATCTTTCTGTGTTCTATGGGACGTACTTTATGTTGAACTTTGAGTTGATCCTTTACGATATAACTCAGAGCACGATGAACGAAATTCCAAGTGGATAAAATCTAGGACAAAACGCTAGCAGAATATCAAGAAGCATTACAATATACGCAGTATCTTTCATATATCGATCTTCTAAACATTCTTCTAGCTTTTAGGGCCTTTGTGCACTACACTGAATTTTACCGATCCGGAAAAAAACTAGTTTATGGTTTAAAACATTGAAACTACACGAAATAAATAAATTCTTACTATTATAAATGATTAATTATTAAAATACAAGCATCCGTTTTTTTCCGGATCGGTAAAATTCAGTGTAGTGCACAGATGCCCTTACTGGCAAAGTATTGTGTCATCACAAGTTAGATTAGATGGGATTACCAACTTGACTCCCTAGTTAAAAAAGGCTCAAAGTAAGTAACTATAACGTTTTAAATATTCAAAAGACTGTTTAAAAATAAAAATCAATACTTACATTTTTAAATAATAAATAAATAATAATAATAAATAAATAATACCCATTTTAAGGCGCTACTCGAAAAAGTATGGACTCTTTGATATAAAACTATAGGACGGTTAGAGTTGTTATAAATCTGGTAATAAGATATATATTTCTTCATACCTTTATCTAGAATCGTATAGTTTCAGAAACACGATTTTATGATTTTGGCTCGACACTTTTTATTTTCGAAAATACCTCTAAAAAATAAGAAATATCAAGATTATTCTTAAATGGGGATACATATACTATTGAAAATTGGTTTAATTAGTGGACACCAATAATATTTAGGATCGTATAGAAGCATTTTTTAAAAATCGCTATAGTTTTTGAATACGAAGTGATTTTGTGTTTTTTTTGCGTAATCGGCAAAATCGGTCTCGCTCCCGCGCGCGTCGTTTTCTCATTGCTATCTCGCTTTAGCATAATTTTTCCGAGTATCGCCTTAATCTTATATTCTAAAAAAACAATTTATAAATGTGTTTTTGATACGCATATGGGTACAGCTAGTATGCTATGAATAATCCCTAGTATGCTTCAATGGCCCCAGCGTCTTTTGTACATCGATCTCATTAACTTTCTTCAAGCTTTCACTGCCAAAGTATTGTCATATTGTCACCCAAACTTGGCCTTAAACTATTGAGTAAAAAAAGCTCTAAGTTTTCCGTTTTAAATATCGAGAGAATAGCTATATTATAAAGAAGACACATACATATTTCATGGACGCAGTGACTCTCTTAATAGATCTTCTAAATTTTTTCAAGCATTAATGCCCACGATTTTCATATTGTAACTTGAACAGACTCTCAACTCCCAAGACAAAAAAGTTCAGAGTTTATTATATCGAAAGAATAATAGAAGCCCTTATATTTCAACGGCCTCAGCGTCTTTCGTGTATTGATCTCCTTAGCTTTCTTTGAGCTTTCACTGCCAAAGTATTGTCATATTATTGTCATCCAAGCTGTGGAGCAGCGGGCTTTCACACTGACTCACTGTTACATTATTGTGTATCTCATTAGTTTACATTCCTTTGTGCTCATAGTATTTTGTTAAATGAATTACTAGTGGTCGTAACTTGATAATTTTTCGCTCCTTGGAGCATCAATCCATCACTCAATTTAAATTTTAGGGATAAAAAAGTTAGCCTAATGTCCCTCTTCAAATTTCATCCAACCTCGTTCAGTAGTTTGACATGATAAGGCAACTAACAGATAGTTTACATTCGCACTATATAATAGTTTCTATTATTGAAATACTACATACCTACTATCAAGAGCCCTATACTTTCTTATAAGTATCTAAACTTTCTTCGATCTCTCACTCCCAAAGAATTGTCTCTTTTCACGTGACTCATTGTAACATTATTGTATTTCTCATTAGTTCACATACCTTTGTGCTCATAGCTCTTCTTTGTTATATGAAATTATGTATGATAATTTAATTACGATTATGAATTGTGTGACTCAGATGCGTAGAAGAAAAGGGAAATTTATGAAAATTTGTTACTTATGTAATAGAAAGGCGTGGTTGTTTGATCACTTTAATTGTGCTTTCTTTAATTATCGTAATACCTTAGTATGGTAGACCTTTTTTCGGTATACCATATGAAAAATACTAAATTTAAGAGAAAGGATTCGTGCTTGAATTTCACAGTCGAAAATACCACAGATAATTTACTATTGCCATAAAGTGGCGCTTTCATTATAATCATAGAAACACAAGGATGTGCTGTTGTATTTAAAAAAATAACTATATTCTACTACCTAAATTATTTTCAATGTTGCATGTCAGAAGGGAAAAGAAATATGGTTGTTATTACAAATATCTTAACTGCCCACAATAGATTTGATTTGAAGGACAAACAGCGTGATTGGGTTTTGTTTTCGTGTACCACCATTATAAAGTAATTTCTCCCTCCAATCGGCCTAATTGACGTTGACATTAATCCTCATTATTATTAGGTTACAGGCCGTTTAATTACTCCGTTATGAACGCTCCCCGTGGCCAACGTACCGCGACTGGCGGAAGACGACTCCCGTTTTTGTGGGGCTTCCTTTGCTCGTGGGAACGAGCTTTTACCTCCCTAGGAATTACTAATTTATGCGAAAGAAACGCATATGTGAAATGGTTAATTACGCAGAATATAAGAAAGAGGTAAAAAAGAGAATGCCAAGCATTTTTTTACCCTGAGTGTGCCTAAGTTTGTCAATGTGCAAACATTAGGTACTATCGCGTTTGCGTTAAGAATTCGATTGTAGATCTTGGGTACAGTCAAACCAGTTGAATCGTGACCCACCATAAAGCTATTTCAAATAGATATTAAAATTCAATATCTAAAGGACGAATTCAAACTTGATGACTTAGCCACTGGCCTCTAAGTTAAATATTGACGGTTTCAAACAAATGATTAACCAAATGGGTCGTGATTCAATTGGTTCGACTGTACAATGTATTTGTCAAAATTTAACTCAAACGCGATAGTAGCGTGTTTTATTTAGGTATTAACTTACACTCAAGTGTTCTGAATAAAGCGTGAATCGAAAATAAGCTAATTGCCATACAACCTGAAGAAATACAAAATCGAACACGTTAAAATTTAACGTGTTCGATTTATATTTAACGGTTAAATGGATGGAGTTCTGTTTTGAGCAAACAAGGACCAGCGTAGAAAAATGCCGGTAATAATAACGTTTGAATAAATAATCCTAATAACGCGGGCCTTATGTTCTATGGGAACAAACCTTTAAGTACCTCCCTAGGGAACATTTAAGTAGTAAACCCGGAAGAAATGCTTAAGTTAACTGGTTAATGAGCTATTTTATCGGCTTCTATTGTTTCTAAATCGGAGTCTCGTATGATGTAATTTAATAACGATGAAGAGAATCGATAAAAGTTAATAACTATACTTTTGTTGAGTAACATTTGACGCTTATTCTTGTGAGGTTTTTAAGATTTTTTCTCGTTTTACTCATGGACTTATACTTTATAAGTACCTAGTTATTATTTTCTAGCATTACGTGGCTAGTGCAAATAGCGTCTTTTCTTTTACGCATTTTAGTATTAATTTAAATTAAGAACACCATTAAAATTAGATTTTTAAAATTCGGAAAACAGATCACATAGTGAAGAAAATTCGGTCTTATTGATCAAATGTAACTATGCGATTGCAGTTGCAAGTTTCCACTTCTACAGGACTGTTAAAAAAGAAGAAATTAATATACAATCAATAATCGCTTTGTACAAAAACCAGGCGACACAGCACGATTGTAGATCACAACGTTCACAACTGATAAAAAATGGATAAGGCAGGTATAGTTTCATTATCATACTGTGGGAACTGAAAATACCTCTTCAGAAAATTGCAATAACCTTGTGAGTGCACGCAATAAAGAAACGAAGATAATGAGCTTGACTCTAACGACAAAAAGTTTGAAATATTACGGATAGCCTTTTTAGATATAAAAAGGGTCGCAATAATGAGGGTTCTTTTTCGCTTGACTTTCAGTTCGGAGTGGATCACAGCCGTATGTACTTTAATCTTTTTACAATAAAAAAAGGTTAAAATAGATAGTTTTATTTAAATCTTTGATTCTACTTTTTGTGAGCTGGATATATCTAACTATACCATAATAGAATTTCACCGGTTGATTTAGAACGAATTTATCAGAAACTTTGTGTGGTAGAGTACATACCTTACTACTCAGGTGTTCTTTACGATAATTTTATTGTGCTAAACATTGAGTTTAAAATCGTTAATGTGTATAGAAAAATTAACACACCAAACAATAAAGCTGCGACTACATATTATTAGCCGCAGAAGAATTCGCGAGCATCCGCAAGCTTTAAAAATATATTTAAATCAGTTGGTTAAATTACTTTCACCCTCCTCAATGTAATATTGTGACCGTTATTATTGGACAAATAAATGTTTACTAAACAACGCTGAGTAGTTGAGTAACAGTGTCATCTCGCCTGCAGACAGTTGCGGTAGTTGTTTTCTAAACAATGGCTAATTTTGTAACAGTGCATCGGCCTCCGAATCAAGAGCTATTTTGTAAAACTAAGTCGAGTACAAATAAGAGAGGAAGCGATTGCTGAACGTAATGAACGTTCTTGCAAATAGTTGAAGTCAAAAAAATCAACTAGGTTCTTAGGTAGTTTGTGTTTTCGGTGCATAAGGTAAAATCTTAAAGAATTAATGACAAAATAAGTTTTCAATTGAAATACAAGTCACTAAATTTATTCCGCAATCTAAAAAGTTAAAAAATGTTACGCAACCGATTTTGAATACCTCGCTTCGCTTTTTATTTATATTTTATTTTTATTTATTAAACTTTTGTACAAAATACATACTTAATGTAATATACAAGGCGGACTTAATACTAAAAGTCTCAAAACTTTTTCAGTTAAGTCTGCGTTTCAGTGCTTGACACGAACATCCTTAAAAACCTAATGGTAAAAGTTGAAACCATTTAAAGATTAATAATTTCATACAAATTACTATTACACTTCTCTGCCATTTAAAACTGTCACATGGCGGAGCACACGGGCAGCGCATGCGCTGCAACTAGGGTTGCTAGGCTAAACTGAAAAGCCGGACTGGCCAGCTAGTTTATCCTGACTTTTTAGTATCAATGCACCCAAAAAAACAAGGATTTCATGCCTTAATTCTAAAATAAAAACCATATTTGCACACGGTCGACACTCGCTGCGCGCGCCGCGACCGGTGAGTTCGCGATTTGGCCAAAGAGGTAAAAACCGGACAGGCTGGACACCGTCTAACTTGGCCGGACAAGTATCCAAAATGCCTGACCCTGTCCGGCTTAAGGCGATACTCGGAAAAAATATGCTAAAGCACAGATAATATAATACTATACTAGTAGCTAAAGCGAGATAGCAATGAGAAAACGACGCGCGCGGGAGCGAGACCGATTTTGCCGATTACGCAAAAAAAACACAAAATCACTTCGCATTCAAAAACTATAGCGATTTTAAAAAAATGCTTCTTTACGATCCTAAATATTATTGGTGTCCACTAATTAAACCAATTTAATTTAAATAGTATATGTATCCCCATTTAAGAATAATCTTGATATTTCTTATTTTTTAGAGGTATTTTCGAAAATAAAAAATCATGTTTCTGAAACTATACGATTCTAGATAAAGGTATGAAGAAATATATATCTTATTACCAGATTTATAACAACTCTAACCGTCCTATAGTTTTATATCAAAGAGTCCATACTTTTTCCGAGTAGCGCCTTAACCCGGACGCCTGGCAACCCTAGCTGCAACTCGCCGGTATGTTTACAAACTCGACACCTATTAGTAAACAAACTGACCGAGATGTTTCGTGTTTGAACAACAATCCTGATTATTGATGGATAATTCTTCATTGAGAAACTAAGGTGGTATGTAATCTGTTGTACTATAAATAAAAATAAGTTCCCAACAGATAGGTACTAGGTAGGTAGGTAGGTAGGTACTCCATCTAACCAGATTTTTTTAAGAAATAAAAAAACGCAGATCTATAAAAATTATGTTATTTTCCTATTTTAAACGAAAGAAAGAAAGCAAAATTGAAAGCAAATTTAAAACTAGCTTTCCGCTCGCGTGGACTACCCGACGTAATCCTGCGGGAATGTGATAGTTTTCCGGGATAAAAAGTAGCCTATGTTCCTTTCCAGGCTACAAAGTATCTGTGTTCCAAATTTCAGCCAAATCCGTTCAGCCGTTTTTACGTGATTAAGTAATAAAATAAACATCTAAACTTTAACATAATATTTTATGTAGGATAGTAGGATAAGACTCTAAGTAGGTACATTCAAATAAGATCCGGAAACGATTCTGCACTTTTATGTTTGTGAATTATCCCTGATTGTTTACACTTCTATCTATTCCATCCTTTGAGAAGGAGGAAGGCGTAGCTCTACATTTTAAGATAACTCATAAAGTGTAATTTTCAATACCTGCAATTTTTAGAATTTGGGTACCAGTCTCATAGAATAATATTACTCACAGGAGAAGAATGTCAAGTTCATAGTAAAAAAATGAAATCTAATCTAATCTAATCAATAGAGCCATCTATATTCAGCCCACAGCAACTCCGCAGTGGCGGGAAATTCAAATGTTGTTTATGAGAGATGACCAAAAATGGCAGCGCCAACTCTTTTCCCAGGATTAAAATGTTATACTTATATGACAAATGAAATTCAATATATTTGTCATATAAGTATAACATTTTAATCCTGAGAAAAGAGTTGGCGCCGCCGCATTGCATCCTGGGAAGATGTTAGCATGTTAGCACTTAGGACAGAATGTAGGTTTGTAATGAAAAATATATTTTTAAAGATATTTATTTATTGAAATATCAATGAAAAATAATTTACTGGAGTCATAGAAAAAGTAGAAAAAACAACAACATAGCACTTAAGATTATCCTGTACCTAGCTTGATCTAAGCAACTTGAATGACACTCAAATATACATAAAATTGTGTAGACATCATAAAGTCGGTTTTCCTGGTTATTATTAGGTAAGGGTAAGAATAAGTATCCATATAAAGCATCAAAATGTACACATAGCGACAGGTTAAGTCTTAAATGCAATAACTTTTGTTCTATGCCTTTTAAACGTTCGTTACTTTTTCCTTACACAAAGTAAAAGATCTTTAATTATTTTAATTTTGACTAACCATGTATTTAAAATACGTTTTGATATTTTTAACGCATGCAGCACACCGAGGCCTGAAAGTGGACCGAAAGCGGAACGATCTATTCCTTCTATTTCGTTTTGCTTTCTCATGGTCAAATATACATTCTGTATATAAGTTGCTGTATGCAAAATATACATTCTTCTATATAACTACAGCCATTCCGGGTAACTTTGGACTACTTATGAGTCAATTTCCAGTGGTTTGTCAAAAAAATGTATAGAATTACTACACAGTAATAAAATTGTGAATTACTTATTTGATTTTAAAGTTTACATTTTCTTTACCGCCCATTATAGCAAAAGAGAGTCACTGTCTCACTCATCACATATATAAACTTAAAGATACAACAAAACTACGAACTATATTTTAAGTCACTCTCTCGACACGTGACCTATAAACTTAGCTGGCACAACAAAACTACGAACTAGGTTTTAGAGTCCCTGTCTCAACACTTAATCTATTTCTAAAAACTTAGCTGGCACAGCAAAACAAAAACTATGTTACATAGTCACTGTCTCAATCCGTAAACTAAAAATGTAAGACTGCCTCAACACAATAAAACTATATTTAAAAAGTCACTGTCTTGAAAGTTAACTGGCAAGAATTAAACACTCACAAAACACTGGATAATACGAACGATCAAACATTGAGTTATATTATAATGTACTTCAATGCGATCGAACGAATACAAAAACAACTTCGAACAACAACAACAATGCGCCATCGCCATTTGTTTGATGAAAATTTAAATGTTGCCACTATTTAACGACTATTTACCGTAACTGGAAATAAAATTGTTTCCTAGTTAGCAATAAGTGATATTAAAACTATTAGGTATCTCTTTGAGAAGAAAGCTGAAGTTCAAAACATAAAAACCGGCTATTAAATGATAATAATTATATTATAATAATAACTTTCGAAGTCACTACAAAATCCTAAATTTCCATTATTTTCAGATTTTATAAGTTTACTGGTAGCACTGATGTATGACATAAGTCTCAGTGTAGCCATTGTAAAAAAATATATTTAATGTTGCCATGGATGAAACAGCCCCCGTATAGGCATCGCCAAATGCCCATACAAAGTTGACCCCCCCTGACCAGTCTTAGCAACTCAGTATTAGCTCCGATGGCAAGTCGCTGCTTACTACTCGTAAATTACACACTACGTTATCGTTCATATTCTCTTTTTTTGAACGTCAAAGGCAATTCGTTGCTCGCCCGCCTGACGTCTTGGCCAAAGGAAGTTATATAAAAGGCGTATAGCAGCGTCAACAGCCGCAACGAATGCTTCATCAACTCTTATTTCCTGCAACAAAACTTGTCTTACACAGGAATAACAACCAGCCAAAACATATTCAATGAATTCGGGTTCGATTTCTATGCCTTCTCTTTGTCTATTCTAATGAGAATGACAGTGACAACACAAGGATTCCGTACTCGGAAACGTTTTCGAATGATTGTGAATAGACCAACTTGGTTATAAATAAGATTATCCTTTGAACGAGAATAACTTGGCTGTTTCAAAAGTTAATGGGTTGTTTATTTTGATTGTCATTTGTTTCTTCATAATTATGTGACGTTTATTTGAATAGTTCTTTGATACGTATCAGGAAGTTACGTCGATGTAAGCGTTGTGTTGTGTAAAATGAGCTTTGGACATTGTATAATGAACTGAAAATATTGTGAATTTTTCTTCCAAGTAATATTAAGTGGCTTTAGTAACGAAAACGCAGAAGAGCAAGCTCAAAGGAAATACTGACTGAATTCCCAATAAAGGACCAAGGGAACTTAACAATATAACAAGTTTACTCAGTCTGCTCAAACATCAGCAGTTAAAAGTAACTTTACATTAGTTTAGATAAAGATCTAAATTAATGTAAAAAGTTTGAGTAAATACGAGTACTTACCTACCTAGGTATTTGTTACTACTGATCGGATTCTGAAAATTCTTTCACCATATTTTATTAAGTGAGGAACCCAGTGCTTAGCGTGCTCAGCCTGCGATCGTTGAGGTTAAGCAACTTTCGCAATGGTCGGTCACGAGATGGGTGACCAAAATCTTTTCATCTCGAGCTCCTCCGTGCTTCGGAAGGCACGTTACACCTTTGGTCCCGGATGCATTTGCAGTCGTTAATACCCACCAATCCGCACAGCCCGCGTGGCGGGTCATGGCCCATTCTCATTATCCATCCATAAGGAAGGCCGGTGCCCTTAAAAGGCTGATTATGAAGATATTAAGTGGCTTTAGTAACGAAAACGCAGAAGAGCAAGCTCAAAGCAAATATTGACTGAATTCCGAATGAAGGACCAAGGGAACTTAACAATATAACAAGTTTACTCAGTCTGCTCAAACATTAGCAGTTAAAAGTAACTTTACATTAGTTTAGATAAAGATCTAAATTAATGTAAAAAGTTTGAGTAAATACGAGTACTTACCTACCTAGGTATTTGTTACTACTGATCGGATTCTGAAAATTCTTTCACCATATTTTATTAAGTGAGAAACCCAGTGCTTAGCGTGCTCAGCCTGCGATCGTTGAGGTTAAGCAACTTTCGCAATGGTCGGTCACGAGATGGGTGACCAAAAACTTTTCATCTCGAGCTCCTCCGTGCTTCGGAAGGCACGTTTCACCTTTGGTCCCGGATGCATTTGCAGTCGTTAAATACCCACCAATCCGCACGGGCCCGCGTGGCGTGGCGGGTCATGGCCAATTCTCATTATCCATCCATAAGGAAGGCCGGTGCCCTAGCAGTGGGGACATTAAAAGGCTGATTATGAAGATATAATATTTTTTTCCGAAATCAACGGGATCAGCTACCACGCGGAAAAAACTGCGGGGAAAAGCTAGTAAATTACAATATTGCAAAAGAAATCTGCATATTGGTGTGTAATGAAAGTTAGCGTGTAAAGCTCGAGCTGTCTTGTCTATTTGTGATTTTTTAAGGCGATACTCGAAAAAATGTGCTGAAGCGAGATAGCAACGAGAAAACGACGCGCGCGGCAGCGAGGCCGATTTTGCAGATTAGGCAAAAAAAACACAAAATCACTTCGTATTAAAAAACTACAGCGATTTTTAAAAAAATGCTTCTATACGATCCTCAATATTATTGGTGTCCACTAATTAAACCAATTTCCAATAGTGTACTTAAGTAACCCCATTTAAGAATAATCTTGACTTTTCGTATTTTTAGAGGTCTTTTCGAAAAGAAAAAGTGTCGAGGCAAAATCATAAAATCGTGTTTTTGAAACTATACGAATCTAGATAAAGGTATAAAGAAATATATATCTTATTACCAGATTTGTAACAACTGTAACCGTCCTATAGTTTTAAATCAAAAAGTCCATATTTTTCCGAGTAGCGCCTTAAGTGTAAATATTGAGTTTGATATGCTGTTAACTGTACACAGGTTTGCCAGGCGTCGGGATAAAGCCGGACAGGGTGAGGCTTTTTGGATGCTTGTCCGGCCACATTAGACGGTGTCCAGCCTGTCCGGTTTTTACTTCTTTGGCCAACTTATATAGTGTTGATTATTGAATAAAGGAAATGAATTACTGGACCTTGCAAAAATATGGCTATTATTTTAGAATTAAGGAATGAAAATCATTGCTGTTTTAGCTCCGGCCTTGATACCCAAAAGTCCCGATAAACTAGCCGGCTACCGGCTGTCTGGCATTTTAGTTTTAAGAATTGGCACTGTACATGAATATTCATCTTGCACGTTCACAATTAATTTTCTTACAGCGATAATCATTTGTTTAAGCACTGTTTCACTGTGCGAAGACTCTCATGGGTTATTTGTTAGAACAGAAAAACAATAGCTCGGAGTATTCTCACCGAATATGCTCAATATGGATATGAAGAAAAAGGATTAACGTGTCTTTAAAAAAATTTGCAAGAAAATTATAATATTAAATATTACTACTTACTTCAAATTATTATTTTTTTGCAATCTCCCATCGGAGCTACTTTAGTTGTGATACGGGTCGTTTTTTTTCTAATACTTAATTTTCAATAATATTTATTACTGTTGAACAGAGCTACATGACTGGTTACATGACTTGTGATAGGATCAAGGATATTTAATTTTCTAGCCTAGATATATAAGAAAAAGGTAAGTTTTCACTTAAACTTTACTGTCACCCCTTAAACTTAAATCAAACACATCCCGGGGCATTCAAGCTTGAGAATTTTAATGCACATTCTAAATACCATTATGGGGGATATATGGGGCTCTGCTATTTGCGGTAAGTATGTGAGGTGAGGAACCAATTTTGTTTCACATGTGAGAAAGGAAGAAATAATCTTTATCATAATAAACTATTTTCAAAGCATTTTTGAAACGTCAGTTTTGTCCTACCACCTATTGACTCTTTTTACTGTCGAGACGAACGGGCGCAAGAAACTCTTGTCCCCTTTTTCCAAAACGTGGACTAGAATAGTCCTGGTTTAAAACTGGTAAGTACTAAATTTTTCTGTCACATTCATTTTCCGAATGAAAGACAGAATTAGCATCAGTTTCAAACCAGGTCTAACTTTGGTCCAGGTCTTGGAATAATGGGGATCAAGTTTATCAAAAGGGGAATATCGAGATGACCTATTAGCACACTACCCCAAGAACTATCCGATATTTTTGTAAAAAATTCAATAACAGGCCAAATTTTTGTAAACGTTAAATATAATTTTAAGAGACTATATTTTGGAATCCAACATAATATCGCATTGGAAGGTATAAAAAAAAAGTTATACCCCGAAAATGGTGCAATTCTTTCAGCAAATATGCTATCATCAATTTTATCGTTAACATGTGTTTATGTTCACCATATCTAAGCACCAAAGTCGAAATCCATAAAGATATAAAACGGGAAACTAATACTTTAGGAAGAAGTCGGTTGTTTCTGATAGCATTTTTAACATAGGTGTAATGCCAATTTGAGTTTACGTAGAGAGTTTTTTAAAAAGTTTATTTGTTTTTCATTTACAAATATAGGAGGATTATATAGTTTTACGAAAGATAATAATAAATGTATTCAAATGTAAAGAGAATAACACTTATACCATTTTTGCCTATTTTTTTATAGATTTTTTAAAGCTTTGTATTTGTTTTTTTTAATGTCGCGGTCATAAATATTGGTGGATTACTAATGAATTATTTACTAAACTAGATAATCTAATTTTCAATGTTAAGAAATTACTGATATAGAATTATTGTTGAGTCTCCATAGAACGAATTAGTTTGGCTCTCGGGCTACACCGTTTTTGAAACACTCTAAGCTAACGTAGAATACCTACTAGAAACACTTTCAAAGATTACCGGAGCGAATAGTTTCTACAGCTCAAATATAGCTCTTTTTCTGTATATTTACATTACAACGCGATCAAAATCTTTAAAAAAACTCTCTTAACGAACTGAAAATTAAGAAATGAATGGCTGTCATTTTGCAATATGGACAGTTTTTTTTTATATAAATAATGGGTTTAATTCAACTGTGTACTTATAGGTCAAACACACTATGGTCCAACAGGATTAAAATACAAGCTAATAAAAAGCGTCAGTTAAACCTAATATTATTGTTTTACTCGGCTGCTTCGAAATTTGTGAGTTTCTCTCACGTCACCGTCTGTGCCCGTTTTTACGACCCACAGACCGCACCATTGTGAAACTTAACGCTTCACTATTCGGCTACCGCGGTCACTTTGTGCTTGGGCGACTGTTTAAGTATTAATCTATTAAAATGTATTTATAAAACGCGTAGGTACGGTTAGTGCCGTGTAGTGCCGGCACATAAAAAGAATAGCACTACCCCCTCTCTTCCCATGGGTGTCGTAAGAGCCGACAGAGGGAATGCTGCCAAAAGAGATGGGCAGCAGCGTCTCCATTTAACAGCAGGCCATACTGCGATCGCCAACCCGCCTGCCAAGCGTGGAGATTATGGCAAAGCCCCCCGAAATGGTTACACACAATAAAAATCGGCCCCCAGTCCCCGGCGGCCCCGCTATTCCTAGCTACGTAAGTACATAGGTACATAGGTATATTGGTTTTTTATTTAAGTAGGTACCATAATAATCTTTGTTTAAAAGCATTAAATTATTATTATTGTTATTATTTATGGGAAATAATTTTTCCAACTGTTATTTAAATATTTGGTATGTTATTATGATCACTTGAAAAAAATATTTGAGCAGTTAGTTAATTTTCGGGTGGTTGTAAATTTACTACAGCAGTAAAACATGAATAGTAATAAAAAGAAAATTTAGCGGTTAATTCATCCTACAATGAAGAATCAAAAATTGTTCGAGCAGTGTAATAATAATAATAATAATAATAATAGCCCCCTAAAATCCAACCACTCGTCCGGATCGACCATCAGATCACGTAGGGGGCGGACACACGATTGACATTACAGGCGTGGCTAACGTGGCAATGGTAACCCATTCAAAATGGAGACTCGTAGTAAGAGAAAACTGAGAGGGCCGCTTCCCGGGGGCGATCGCCGGGGCACACCTGGAGCTGACGCTGGGTGTTTCAGCATACGGACCGTCAGCGGTGAGGAGTCGAGCAGGCGGGCTCCCACCGGGGATTTACAACCCGAAAATACTACAGCCGACACACACAACATATCGAACAGACACAATGAGATAACTCCAGAACCTTATAGCCCAAGTACAATATCATACAATCCTTCCGTACAATCATCACCGTCTACAATCTCATCAAGCTCTAGAGCTACACCTGTCGAGGATGTTGCGCGGGTGGCAAATGCCTTTTTGCCCGCGTCCACGAAAGCAGGCAAACCTAGAGTGCGCATGCAATGGAATAGCGATGTAAACTCTTTTATCATGCGCACCTATTATTACATCACAAAACTGGAAACTGACATGACATTATATAGGCAAAAACTATATGAACGGTTTTCGTTACATTACCCGGATATTAAAGTTTCACAACAAAGAATTTCAGATCAAAGAAGGACAATAGAAAGAAATAAGTTACTAAATACAGATACACTTAACAAAATTAAGGAAGAAGTTAGAAAGCAAATCGAGGAGGAAGAAAGTAACAGTAACTACATTAGAGATAATACACAAGTAATTGAAGACACACAGACACTTCCTTACATAATAACACTATCGCCATATGCATCCAGGACAGGCACACAAATATCTCATACATCCACACAAACAGAAACAGTCACAACTCTTTTAGACAACGAAATAGTTACCTTAGAAAATACAAAACCTGTTGACGACGTCTCTATACAGAAAATAATGGATAAACTAAGAACAGCACTCACACAATACTCGGGAATGGACCCTGCGGCACGGCCAAAATTACCAAAACTGAAATATATACCTACACTTTTTAGACTAGTTAATTTATTTAACCACAGCATATTAAATGATTTTATCTCCCCAGATGCACAACTATCAGATATAAATACTCTTATATACTGCACAGCTTTAGTTATATCAGAGGAACTCAATTATACAGTTTCAGAAAACACCAGACAAACTAAAAGAAAACAAGATAGCAAGCCAGCATGGCAGCACAGACTTGAAAAGGATATAGAAAAATTAAGAGTAGATATAGGACAGCTTACACAATACATTAACAACAATAGATCCAGAAAAGTACTTGAAAGAGTTGAAATAATATTTAGAAACACAAACATACACACAAGACATGAAAATAATAACAAAAAGCCTGAAGAATACTTAGATACACTCAAACAAAAACTAGCCCTTAAAGCTCATAGACTTAAAAGATATAAAAAATCAGAGCAACGAAAACACGATAATAGAATATTTGTTACGAATGAAAAACAATTTTATAGAAATTTAGGTAAAACACCAATAGCACGCCAAGAAAATATTACAGAAGATATACCAACCAAAGAACAATTAGAAATGTATTGGGCTGGTATTTGGGAAGAACAGATACCGCACAATTGTAATGCTGACTGGATTAAAGAGGAAGAGGACCGGTGGCGCACAATAGAAGAAATGCAATTTGAAGAAATATCAGTAGATGAAATTAGACATATCACGGGCAGGTTACATAATTGGAAATCAGCAGGAATAGATAAAGTTCATAATTTCTGGTATAAAAAACTAACCGCACTACATGAGCCTTTAGCCTACATTTTATCAAAACTTATTCAAGATCAGCAAAATATCCCAGACTTCCTCACTACAGGAATAACATTCATGATACCTAAAGCAGCCCATTCCCCACTACCATCGCAATATCGTCCAATAACTTGTTTGCCAACTATTTACAAAATTTTAACATCAATAATAGCGAGGAGAATCAATAAACACATAGAACAATACAACATATTAGCAGAAGAACAGAAGGGGTGCAGGCGGGGCCACATGGGGTGTAAGGAACAGCTTTTAATAGATTCCACAATTATGAAACATGCAACAGCTAAAAACAGAAACTTACATTGTACTTATATAGACTACAAAAAAGCCTTCGACAGTATACCACACTCTTGGTTAATTAAGGTATTAGAAATATATAAGATAAGCCCCACGATAGTAAATTTTCTTAAATGTATAATGCCACACTGGAAAACAACTCTTCATTTGTACAATAGAGAAAATGACATTACCACTAGACAAATAGCCATTAAAAAGGGTATTTATCAGGGAGATTCCTTAAATCCTCTGTGGTTCTGCCTCGCCTTAAACCCACTTTCATACAGATTGCATAGTGACCGAGCTGGATATTCTTTAAAAAACGGGAACACTGAAACACTTATCTCGCACCTTATATATATGGACGACATTAAATTATACGCAAAAACTGACAAAGATATGAAAAAGCTTATTAAAACTACTACAGATTTTAGCTCAGATATTAATATGCAATTCGGATTAGATAAATGCAAAACAGTACATATAATAAAAGGAAAAATTCAGCCCGGTAACTATACAGTTGATGACACAAATAGTATATCAGCACTAGACCAAACCGACCTTTACAAATATTTAGGATTTCAACAGCTTAAGGGACTAGACCACACATCCATCAAACAAAATTTAACAACAGAATATAAGAAGAGAGTCAACGCCATTTGTAAATCACAACTTTCAGGAAAACACTTAATAAAAGCAATTAATACATATGCCATCCCAATCCTAACATACTCTTTTGGAATAATTAAATGGACAAAGACAGATATCGAAAAAATAGAAAGGACCACACGCACACTTATGACCAAGCACAACAATCTGCATCCTAAATCTGCAATAGAAAGACTTACAATCAAACGGGAAGATGGCGGCAGAGGTTTGATAGACATTCAACACCTGTGGCAGAAACAAATTTTTAGCCTTCGGAAGTTTTTCTACTCCAAAGCACAAACCAGTAGCATTCACGAAGTAATAGCCCAAAATGACATAAATTACACACCACTTAACCTAGTAGACACAGAACAAATTAACCCAACAACCTCAGACCCGCAGCTAAAGAAAACAGAAGACTGGAAGAAAAAAGTTTTACACGGCCGACACCCAAATGATTTGAACCAAAGTCACATAGATAAAAAAGGCTCTAACATGTGGCTAAAGACAGGCAGTTTATTCCCAGAGACAGAAGGATTTTTAATTGCAATACAAGACCAAGTTATCAACACTAGAAACCACAGGAAATATATAATTAAGGACCCTACCGTTACAAACGACAAATGCCGCAAATGTCAAGCTCAATCAGAAACCATACAACATATAACAGGGGCATGCACACATCTCACACAAACAGACTACACACACAGACACAATCAAGTTGCGAGTATAATACACCAGAAGCTTGCTCATAAATACAAGTTGTTACAGAACCCACTCCAATACACACCATATTATAAGTACACAGCCAGCCCTATCATGGAAAACAGCACTCATAAACTATACTATGATCGAAGTATACTTACCGACAGAACGATACATTACAATAGACCAGACATAATTCTTCAGGATAAACAAAATAAAACTACATACTTAATAGACATAGCAGTACCGAACACACACAATATTACAAAAACTATCACCGAAAAAATACACAAATACACAGACCTAAAAGAAGAAATAACTAGAGTTTGGAGGCAAGACAAAGTATACATAGTCCCAATAATTCTTTCGACAACTGGCGTCATACCAAAACATTTACATCAGTCAATTAAGCTATTAGATCTCCAACCATCCACATACATTAAATTGCAAAAAGCCGCCATTCTCAACACATGCAGAATAGTAAGAAAGTTCTTAGATGTTTCCGAAAATACAATAGATTATCAATCCACAAACTAATTCAGACTACATCATAAATCCCCGAAAATATAAAAAATGCCTCTATGTGTTGACTCACAGTCCCACAAAAGCATGAATAAATCTTACCATATATGTATATATGTGAAAAATAAAACAAAATGCAAAAATAATAATAAATCGTTTATTTCAGGCATAGACCCATTTTAAAAACACAATACAGACAAGCTTATGGTAATAATAGATGATTACTTATCGATAATAACCACAATAAAATAAAAACATAATAATTAAAGATATAAAAAAATTAAGTAGGTACGTTATACCTAAGGTCAGTGTCCTTTTTACAGTTCCTCTCCATGTGTACCGATATCCAGTGCTTAAATATGGGACTACGGAGATTGTCAGCGACTGCACTTATTATAGTATTATCGCTCTCTTTTACACGCTTCCAAAAGGTAGCCACACGAGACCTCACTATTGCAAAGAAATCGGGAATACCTGCGTCAGCAAACATCGTAGACGCGCTGCAAAATCTGGGATAACGCATAAGGGCGCGGTATGCGTTATTATACTGAACCCTTATGGTGTCAAAGGACTTTGATAATAAATAATAAATGAATGGCCAGTAAAATGATGGAATGGGCAGTTAGATACATAGTTCGGCAGTTCACGGTGAGCAATTATTATTTCTAGATTTTTTACTTTTTTATTTTAAAAGTTAGAAGTGAGCAAGTTTGCCGGAAGTCTTGTAGAACACGTGATAGGTTAGAAATTTAAGGCGCCTTAGATTTCGTATTTTTTTTTGTGAAAATAATAAACCTAGTGCGGGTTACAGAATTCATCTACCTACCAAGATTCATTGTTTATAGAATTAGGATGAGATTTCTTACCGACAAATTTCCGATTTATTACTGCCCACACGTAACCGCTCGTTTAATATTTTTTACCGCTCATTTAATTATTTTCCTGCTCAATTATATATTCACTGATCCATTTCATTATTTTTTATTACTCATTTTTGTTTACTTTACTGCTTAGTTTTAACTGCTGAACTAGTTATTAAACGTGCCATTTGTAATTTTTAGCTTACCAAAACTGCTATTTACAACTGCCTCTTTAGATCAGTGCCATTATTTATTATCGTACTTTGTCCCAAAATGTTTTTGCATCGTTTTTCGTCGTTGCTTGTGTTGTGGTCGTCGTGTATTTTTAAATTAATATGATACTAAGTATATATAAATAAATATTGGACACCATCACATACATTGTTCCAATACAAAAGTATAGTAGATTGAGTACTAGTATTATGGAAATTGGAAACAACGATTACGGGTACTACACATACACCCAGACCCGAGGAAATATTGAAAAGTTCGTTTCCAATATTTACCCGACCACGAATCGAACCTGGGACCTCTAGAGATAGCGGTACCACAGTACCTATTAAATATCTTAATACTTTGGTGGTACCATGAAAACCAGTGCGCACCGCACAACACTCGGCCACAGAGGTCGTTGATTTTATAGCAGTGAATTTTTTAAAATAGATAATTCTGAGGTAACTATCTATTTTCATAGATTATTTCCTATGTACTCAAAACAATATTCAAATACAGAGTTCACACACGATAAAATTTAAAATTCTTAGTAAAATTTTAGAATAATTGTATTTTATTTTTATTTTATTTATTCACAACGGGGTAGCACTTAGCCTTCATCACACCTGATGATAAGTGGTGATAAGGCTGAAGGTGGAAGCGCACTACTCCCGGAATCCTCAATAACTGAGGAACTGGCTATCTTATCTCTTAATGTAAATCTTGTAAGATCTTCCACTGGAGAGGTAGCACACAGTGTTGTAAACTTGCTTAATCGTGACATATAATGTCAATAGGTTTAACTAAGACACCAGTTTTTGTAGCAAATTCTACCTTATTTTCTGGTTAACAAGGTTAATCAAACAAATGCAGCATTGACCCTAAATGAGATGTCGCCGACATTGAGTGCTATTTCCGAAAAGGTATGCACAATCCAAGGAAAGCCACTTATTGTTCGTTTAGAGTTGCTTTTAATAGCCTCTCCATACGGCGATTCAGAGGTTTGAGAGACTCACTTTAGTTTAGGGAAACTGACAATAAGATAGTTTATTTAAGTTATAGTGCCACAAATTTCTATGACCCGGTTAAATAAATTTTCCAGAAGAAATACTTATGTTAAAAAATAAATTACAATTTGATAAGAAAAGGCATTAATTATTTATATATTTTATTTATCAATTAAAAGATATAAAATAAAACCATAAATGTGGCATGGGTAGGTACGTATTATTTGATTTTATACCAAGTGCATACTGTGGCACACTGGTTAGCATATTGTAATTTTTCCAGTCGTAGGTATATTTTTACAATAAGTACCTAAGAAAAACAACAGAAAAAAATGTAAGTTACATCTTAAAGCTGCGTGCGTACCTGGGTTTTATGACATCATAATGTCGAGTTTCTGGCGTGACTCAGTGGTATGCAGTTCTCTCCGAATGCTCAAGACGTGTTCAAAGTAACAAAACACTTGGATTTAAAAAAACCTGGTTGAGCTCGAGTCATGCTAGCTAGAGCAGTAAACGTGGTATAGTTGATAGTATTTATGTCAATTTGTTTTTATATTGTAATATTGAGCTGAGCGTATCAAAAATCGTTAGTTGTTTAGTTATTGTTTTATTATAACAAAGTGCACCATGGTTCAAAATCATTTGAAAAAGGATTAGTCTTGACAACCTCTGTTAAGTATCTATTTTGAGCAGTAAAATCATGGTAAAATATTGTAAATCATAAAATTGTGACAATCATTATAATCATCTATTTTGAACTGTTTGTTAAACGCAAGTAACTCTTTAATGGAAGTCTCTGAATCTAACTAAAGTGTGATGCTGAAAAATTTATGAATTATCTTGGCAGTTAGTGGACTACCTATGCAATAAAATTTCTAATAATGTTAAGTACTTAATTAAAAAAAGATTGGAGGTACTTAATTGATCACCGATGCATGTAAACCTGACCTAACCCAACCTACAAAAATTCTGAAATGCACACTAAACATAATTTAGTGTGCAGTGTGCATTCCAGTTATGGCAGTAATGTAGGTGCTAACTAAATATTATTTTGTTGTCCTGTTTATTATTTCCCTTAAAAATACCCACTTCCTTCAGGTAAAGAAAGATATAAAAGGACCCGGTTCACACTTCAATGAGTTCGTTAATCTCGTGATCAAAAATAAAATATAATCTTGAGAACGGAACTCTGCTATTAATAATACAGTGAATCGACGAAACTACGTTTTTGTATACATTCGTTGCTTACGTAAAAGTTTGTTTGTTTTGTCAACACTTGACTATTTTAGTTAGAGGTGATTTTATTGGAGAAAAAACGTCAACGCAGACGTAATTACGTTTCATTTGATTTCAGAGTCTGAAATCAATAAAGTCGTCCAAATATAAAAGTCTGAAATTCAGACTTTTATATTTGGACGACTTTATTGTGAATGTTTAATGTGTGAATGACTAGAAACCTGATGACATTATAATCCATTCGCTTAGATAGTGTCGCTCTGCCACAATGCCGTGCGGGTGTACCGACACTATCTAACCGAACGGACTATACAGCCTGTGTTAGGTTTCTACATTTTCCATATTGCATGATATTGCTGCAACTCGCGGATACCATTACAACCTTTGTTAGGGTTCTACATTTTCCATATTGTATGATATAGCTGCAACTCGCATAGCATTACAGCCTTTGTTAGGGTTCTACATTTTCCGTATTGTATGATATAGCTGCAACTCGCGGATACCATTACAGCCTTTGTTAGGGTTCTACATTTTCCGTATTGTATGATATAGCTGCAACTCGCGGATACCATTACAGCCTTTGTTAGGGTTCTACATTTTCCATATTGTATGATATAGCTGCAACTCGCATAGCATTACAGCCTTTGTTAGGGTTCTACATTTTCCGTATTGTATGATATAGCTGCAACTCGCGGATACCATTACAGCCTTTGTTAGGGTTCTACATTTTCCGTATTGTATGATATAGCTGCAACTCGCGGATACCATTACAGCCTTTGTTAGGGTTCTACATTTTCCGTATTGTATGATATAGCTGCAACTCGCGGATACCATTACAGCCTTTGTTAGGGTTCTACATTTTCCGTATTGTATGATATAGCTGCAACTCGCGGATACCATTACAGCCTTTGTTAGGGTTCTACATTTTCCGTATTGTATGATATAGCTGCAACTCGCAGATACCATTACAGCCTTTTTTAGGGTTCTACATTTTCCATATTGTATGATATAGGTAGCTGCAACTCGCATACCATTACAGCCTTTGTTAGGGTTCTACATTTTGCATATTGTATGAAATAGCTGCAACTCGCGGTGCATGCTAATATCGGGATGATATACCCTATGTGACTCTAGATTCTGGAATAATGTACCTAGTCGTCTCCTGGTAAAAGAATTTTCAAATCAATTCTGAGGTTCCAATATCACCATAGGTATGTCAATAATGTCTAAGTAACTGTTTTTACAACAGTTACTTGACGTTATTTTATTACAATTTAATTGCAATATAATGTGAATGCTATCTCTACATTAATACTACTGTTCAATGATAAGGCTATCAAGATAACAGAGTTCTAGAGAAAGATAAAATGATATGGAAATCAGTCATACTTAATTATTTAGTAATTTTATGCAGAATTTCCATTCTCTACAATAGCTTTTTATAATGCAAATTGTATTAAAAAGTGACGTATGTAGAGCGTATCGCCTCTGTATTTTATTACATTTTAAAAGTTGTTAGTTACGCTAATATATTAAAGAATTGCAATATTCAAGTGTTCATTTATTATTAAATTTGTAGAAAAGTCTAACGAATTGAGGAAGAAAGTGAATTTAGATTTCATTAGTTTTTTAGTAGAAATATGATACAAAAAATTATTAGTAACCAAAATAATATTGATTCGACCCACTGGGCACTAATTATAAATTGAAGATAAGAAAATACCAGCAAAATATTTTTTTATTTGCACTTATAAAAAAATTAATAACATACCTATATAGGTACTACTATATACAACCCAGTATTTACGGTATATACCGTAAATACTGGGTTGTATTTACGGTATATACCGTAAATACAACCCAGTAAATAATAAAAAAACACAGGCTAAATATTTACAAATACAAGACAATATTGACAAAATCGGCTTAGAAACATCGGTAGAGTTTGCTCGCTCATTTAATACGTATACCGCTTTACAGGCAGGTAGATGTGCAAACAATGATAGTCTTTCATGCTCCCCCATTTCACTTCACTAACTCCGTACTCACCTGACGATAGTTTTATTGTGTTTTATTCTACTGCATAGTGTCGTTTGAAAGTTTATAATGCGTTATTATCTTCGAACGCTTTGAGGAAATAAACAAATGATCAATATTGGGTTTAAGTGAAAGGCCTTGAAAGTCATTTCATAAACATATGGTATTTTTTTAAGACAAAACCTCAATTTAATGCTATGGTGATTAGTGAAAGTATCGCCGGTACGCCGAAACAAGCCACTGAAGGCTTATTTTTAATCATAGTTTTATTTCTGCTAAAGCCGAATTTTTGTCTGAGTAGCATACCTTGACCACTGCCCAACACGAAGAGCGTCGGTGTCGATGATAAAGCCTCCAACTCAAGGACCGAACACACAACACAAGAAAAACTTGTTGTCACTGTTTCGAAACCACTTGAACACTACAACCTTTTTGCTTTCCGATACCAATTCACTATGAGAGCACTGGCAAAAGTTATTTTTGTGAGCAAATAACTTTTTAATCCGGCGTGTGATTCCAAAAACAGGTTTTATTTACGAATATCAAACACTACACGTAAAGATGACGTACACCTGTGAAACGCGCCAGTGTTTCGCGGCGACTGAATGTACGGCGGGAGAGGGATGGCACGATGGCACCAGAGCGAGACAGCTGCGACGTAGGTGGGAGGACGACCGCTAAACACCAAGAGCGCACAGTGTTCCGAGTCGGACACTAAAATTCATTTGTCAATTTTCTAGAGGCGTTGATATTTTATAGCACTTTACAATGTGTTTTTTTAGTAATTATGCTCCATTTAGTTGTTTGAAAGATGTTTGTGCGTTAGTTTTATGTTTCAGTATTTTTATTGTTTTCATAGGTATTTCAAATTATTTACCTTTCTACATTCAAAATGCAATTTTTATTGTTAAAATAGTTCTGACTGTGAGACGGGTCGATTTCTACTAATACTTCATTTTCAATATTTTCATAGGTATTGTGAAAAAGTCACAATACCAACACCTACTTACACATGTAGAAATTATAATTAATTTAAATATTGTTCCTAAACAACATACTGTTAAAAAGATATAACATTGCTCTATAGAATTCTGATAGGCGTTAATTGTAGGTATCCATTAGAAAGTGAGAAACTAAAAACAAAACTTTCCTCTTCATAATATTAGTCTAGCTAAATAATGTCAATATTGTCAATTAGTTAAGAGATTGATTAAAATACTTTATTTTTTAAAGCTTTACTTTTTATTTTCTTGTATTAAATAGGTATAACCACATCACACCACCCATACAAAAAATTATAAAAATGGCACTTTCGTTATTACATTTATAAGTCCAACAAATAATATCCTCAGCCCACTGTGCGCCCGTACCTCCTGTTACCTGGTACCGGCCGGCACCCCGCCTCACCTCGCCTCAAATTTTTACGATCCACATGACAATCTCGCTATACAAATCTTTTTATCTGAAATCGCGATTCATAAGTAACGTAAACATTGCAATGAACTACTAGCACACATTGGTTTTTAACAACCACGCTTTTTACAGTAGGTAAGTTGTCTTTTACTTCTACTTTAAGGTTGTCTTTACTTTAAATGGATTGCATTGCAACAGGTTGAATTTTGACCCTTCAAAACTCATACAGGTAAAGTTGTAAGGTTATTATACCTAAGCATGTTATCTCACGTTTTAGTTATATATTCTGTGGTTTTGGATTAATCATGTTGTGCATAATTAGGTATTTTTTATAAGCCATCTGAGAAGTAGCTCTAATATTATAAAAGCCTGCAATTGTACCTACTCACGGCTGCATGTTTTTCTGGGTGGATATTTTGATGGATACCAATATGAACTTTCGCCCTCATCTATGTTATCCCGATATTAAACATGTTACCAAAGGTAGCACCGTTGACACAGAAAAGGTTGTGGCACTGTAGGTAAATTTGTCTCTTCTTTAAAAAGACCATTAAATAAACTCTACCACGACTAAAAGGTTGTTTTTACTTTGAATGGATTGCAACGGGTTGAATTTTGACTCCTCAATACTCGTATAAGTAAAGTTGTAAGGTTTATTATAAGCATAAGCACAGATTACTAAATAGTTACTACGTGCATAAGTAACGTTAACAAAAATGTGCAATGTCTTCGTTGCATAATTGCAGTAAGTAGGGCAGGCGTACCGGTTTTGGCCACTGTACCGGTTTTGGCCACTTTTTGCTCTAAAAGTTTTCTAAACAACTTTTAGCCATTTTTGATAAAGGCGATTAAAATAAGGTATTTTAAGCTACTGATAACAACCGTTAGAATTTTTTTATGTCATACGATTTTTTTTTCAATAAATTCCATTTTCTGTTTTAAAAAATATTTTGTATGAAAATTTTAAGATATTTGTTTTGGATGAAATACTTTATAAACCTTTGTTTTTTACAATTAAATTGTTGTTTTACAATTGATTGGTTTCTAGTCCATTAGAAAATATTGATTTAACCTGGGTTTGGTTTTGATTTTTCGCTATAAGTACTTACAAAAGTTTAACTATCAATAAGTGGCCAAAACCGGTACATTTGGCACCTCTCACACATTTTGTGTTATATACAAAAAACTATTTCACTTTTTTAAATTTAAATTATGTACCTTTAAAGGTTTTTAAATTACCTATAATTTAAGATATAATTTGTGTCTTAGATACCTAAGACCATTTAGTACTTACTGCTTTAAAGTCCAAAAATCCTTAAAGTGGCCACAAAGGGTACCTCTGCCCAACCTAAGTTCGCATGTTCTCATGAATAGGATATTAAAAAGATGAGTTTAAAAAAATGATTTATTTAGCTACCTACCTAAATAAAAATGAGTAAAAATGTACACCTACTTACTAAATATTAAATCAGTTCTGTAAGTGTGGAAATAAATAAATACTTAAAATAAAAATTTATCGATTACCTACCTACCTACTTACGTAATATTGTTAATGCACGACGTAATACTAACGATTTACTATTATATTAATAAATTAAGTGGTGTGTGTACCTATGTAGAACTTAGAACATACTTAACTTAATTATTAATGTAGGTACCTAGGTACTTACCTACTTAGTATCCCGACCTAGAGACGGGTTTTATTTGTAGAGCATGCATATTTTTACTCTCAGATAAGCTAGGGGAAAACCTTCTTCATTTGTTACATTTGGGTCAGGCCGTAGATTTTGCCACAAATAGCGCAATTGTGACGCAAAATTTTCTACGAGTCGGTCGCACAAAGTGGCGCAAAATGGTAGCGCAAAATTATTAAGGAGCACGTACATTAATGTGATTTTATTTAACAAACATGTACTAACAAGAGGTATTGCATCAAACTAGAAAAAGAAACACGATGTTGGTATGTAAGTATGTTTAATTAATAATTAACAATAATGTACCTATGAGTAATTCTTTTTCATATATTGCGCACAATGAAAAGTTAAACAGGATGACAAAAACTAGTAAGTATGTATGATTTGTTCAATTTAAAAAAAAATACATTTAATTTGTTAGATGGAGGTATTTGGTATTATTCATTATTAATTATATGTATAAATAAACAAATGTAAAATAATACAACTTTACCATTTCCATTCTTTCCATTACTTTGACTCTAGCAACAACCTGCTTGAAGTATCACTATTAAAAGGACCTGCCAACCATTAAGATGCCAAAAATAAAAAAAAATAGATCTGTCAATAAAGAAAAAAGTAAGATGGGTTTAAAAGTTAGTATGAAAGTGACGAAATTCCAAAACTTATAAAATACAAAATAAAAAAAACTTTGGACCTAGGTAAAATCTTTGGGGCTGGTTAGGTAGCAGACCACCGCACCTACCCCTATTTTCGTATGTTTAAAATTCTGCCGAACACCCTGTACTTATAGAATATTAATAAAAGCTAACAAATCAATTAATAGTAATGCTAGTCATGTTTTTTTAGCGGAATTACAGCTAAAAGTAATTTCAAAATAATAAAAACACTTGAAAACCTTGTGTGCATGCACTATTATTCAATAGCGTAAAATAAGTGGCGCAATTTCTACGCAACCGGTATCGCAAAGTGGCATAAAGGCAGTTTTGCGGAACCGAGGCGCAAATGAAATCGATTATAACTCTTAAAATATACTATTTTACAAGGCTTATTTAACATATACAGATCACACACATCTAATTAAACCATGCGCAACAACAATTATAAGTTTTAATCAAAAACTTACCTTGAAATCTCAAAAAATGCACTCTGCAAAGTAGGCGACACTTTTCACTTTGATCGGAGTTGACACCGAAATGTCAAAAAATATGGTCGTCAACGCTGCATTGACCATAGAATACGATTCATTGGTGATGTGATGCCAGCACTCAAACAAAATCTTAATAAATGTTTTAAAACCATAATATGGGAGAAAATGGTTGCGCAATATAAGTAGCGCAAAGAAATGGTTTTAAAAAAAAATCTTATTGACGAAAATTTATCTTTTTACCACACTTTTATTAGCTTCACTTGTAACTCACAATGTAACACACACTCTAAGTCACAATGTAAGAAAATTTTGGAATTCAATTTTAACCTACTTTTAATTGTCGTATTGATCTGAAACTTTCCAAGTCTATATGAATCTGATGACAATACAATAATTTGCTACTATCGAGCTGATCTGATGATGGAGTCAAGAGGTGGGCAATATAACTCTTCAATGGTTGCTAGGAAACCCCTCGAGTTTAGACTCATTTGTTTTGTTCTGATGAGACCTATTCGGTACACTTGGGGGTGAGGGTCTGATGATGGAGCAGGGAGGAAGCCAGTGGCAGTCCTTTATCACCAATAGGAAACACCTCGAGTTCTGGCTCATTTGTTTCGTTCTGATGAGACCTATTCGCTACACTTGGTGGTGAGGGTCTGATGATGGAGCTGGGAGGAAGCCAGTGAAACTCCTTAATGACCACAAGTAAACCCCTCGAGTTTTGACTCATTTGTTTCGTTCTGATGAGACCTATTCGCTACACTTGGTGGTGAGAGTCTGATGATGGAGCAGGGAGGAAGCCAGTTGCACTCCTTAATGGCCAAAAGGAAACCCTTCGAGTTCTGGCTCATTTGTTTCTTTCTTATGAAACCTATTCGTTACACTTGGTGGTGAGGGTCTGATGATGGAGCAAGGAGGAAGCCAGTGGCACTCCTTAATGACCACTAGGAAACCTCTCGAGTTTAGGCTCATTCGTTTCGTTCTGATGAGACCCATTTGCTACACTTGGTGGTGAGGGTCTGATGATGGAGCAGGGAGGAAGCCAGTGACACTTTTTAGTGACCACTAGGAAACCCCTCGAGTTTGGGTTCATTTGTTTCATTCAGATGACACCTATTCGCTACACTTGGTGGTGAGGGTCTTATGTTGGAACAGGGAGGAATAAATTAGTCTTATACTTTATTATATACAATGTACCTAATTAGGTAATTTATTACATCTTATTAAGGAAGCCAGTGGCATTAATTAATGTTAATTGGGTTTGCCATTTATTAAACTAAAAAGAAAGAAATAAATATATAGTTTAAAAAACTAAACAAACACTTTTAATAGTAACAGACTAAAGAGTACAAAATAACGGTCTATTCAGTAACTGAAACTAAAAAGCGTGGTGCGCCCTTTGCAAAGCATGAATTTCAAGAACTTAATATTGACAACGCGCACCACGCTTTTTAATTTCAGTTACTGAATAGACCGTTATTTTGTACTCTTTAGTCTGTTACTATTAAAAGTGTTTGTTTAGTTTTTTAAACTATATATTTTCTTAGGAAATACGCAAAAATATTAAAGGAATGGCAACCTTATTACCACACTTTTATTAGCTTCACTTGTAACTAAGTCACAATGTAAGAAAATCTTGGAAATCAATTTTAACCTACTTCTAATTGTCGTATTGATTTGAAACTTTGCAAGTCTATATGAATCCGATGACAATACAATAATTTGCTACCATCGAGCTGATCTGATGATGGAGTCAAGAGGTGGGCAATAGAACTCTTCAATGGCTGCTAGGAAACCCCTCGAGTTTAGGCTCATTTCTTTTGTTCTGATAAGACCTGTTCGTTACACTTGATGGTGAGGGTCTGATGATGGAGCAGGGAGGAAGCCAGTGGCACTTCTTAATGACCACTAGGAAACCCCTCGAGTTTGGCCTCCGTTGTTTCGTTCTGATGAGACTTTTTAGTCGCACTTGGTGGTTAGGGTCTGATGATGGAGCAGGGAGGAAGTCAGTGGCACTTCTTAATTACCAATAGGAAACACCTCGAGTTCTGGCTCATTTGTTTCGTTCTGATGAGACCTATTCGCTACACTTGGTGGTAAGGGTCTGATGATGGAGCAGGAAGGAAGCCAGTGACACTCCTTAATGACCAATAGGAAACCACTCGAGTTTGGGCTCATTTGTTTCGTGTTGATAAGACCTATTCGTTACACTTGGTGGTGAGGGTCTGATGATGGAGCTGGGAGAAAGCCAGTGAAACTCCTTAATGGCCTCAAGAAAACCCCTCGAGTTTGGGCTCATTTGTTTCGTTCTGATGAGACCTATTCGCTTCACTTGGTGGTGAGAGTCTGATGATGGAGCAGGGAGGAAGCCATGCCACTTCTTAATGACCACTAGGAAACCTCTCGAGTTTGGGCTCATTTGTTTCGTTCAGACGAGACATATTCGCTATACTTGGTGACGAGGGTTTGATGATGTGAAGATAGAGCTGGGAGGAAGCCAGTGGCACCCTTAATAACCACTACGAAACCTTTTGAGTTTGGGCTCATTTGTTTCGTTCTGATGAGACCTATTTGCTACACTTGGTGGCAAGAGACTGATGATGGAACAGGGAGAAAGCCAGTGGCACTCCTTAATGGCAAATAGGAAACCCTTTGAGTTCTGCCTCATTTGTTTCGTTCTGATGTGACCTATCCGTTACACTTGGTGGTAAGGGTCTGATGATGGAGCAGGGAGGAAGTCAGTGGCACTCCTTAGTGACCACTAAGAAACCCCTCGAGGTGGGCTCATTTGTTTCATTCTGATGAGACCTACTCGCTACACTTGGTGGTGAGAGGCTGATGATGGAGCAGGGAGGAAGTCAGTGGCACTCCTTAATGACCACTAGGAAATCCCTTGAGTTTGGGCTCATTTGTTTCGTTCTGATGAAACCTATTTGCTACCCTACACACTTGGTTGGGGCTACACTTGGTTGTAAGGGCCTGATGATGGAGCAGGGAGGAAGTCAGTGGCAATCCTTAATGACCACTACGAAACCCCTCGAGTTTGGGCTCATTTGTTTCGTTCTGATGAGACCTATTCGCTGCACTTGGTGGTGAGGGTCTGATGATGGAGTAAGGAGAAAGTAAGGGTTCGGCTCGCGCACCTGGTAACTAATAGACTCCACTTGAATTTGTAAAACTAAATACATACAATCACGCCTTTGAGTTATAATGTTTACGGGGTGAGCAGCCACATGAATGGACTGTGAAATCGATTATCAACCACCCATAGCTTGCCATTTATTAAACTAAAAAGTAAACAATAAATATGTAGTTTAAAAAACTAAAAAACACACTTTTATAGGAACAGACCAAAAAGTACAAAATAACCGTTTATTCAGTAACTGAAATTAAAAAGCGTGGTGCGCCCATTGCAAAGCATGCATTCAAGTACTTAATATTGACAACGCGCACCACGCTTTTTAATTTCAGTTACTGAATAAACGGTTATTTTGTACTTTTTGGTCTGTTCCTATAAAAGTGTGTTTTTTAGTTTTTTAAACTACATATTATTATTTTATAACGTCAAATCAAACAGCTCATCAATACTTAAGTTAAAAAATGATAATTTTATCGATGTTTAAGCTGGACACCTACCAATGCGGATTCGCGGTTTTTATAAAAAATTCCGTCACTTTTGGGAGGGAAATGTCAAATAGTTTTCCAAATCTATAAACTTATCCAAATATCTATATCTGCCTTGGTTTGCTATTTCTTAGGAAACACGATGATAAGATTGAGAAATTTCTAAGAGTACTATATTTAAAATGGGATGAAATTTAATGACCACCAAAAAAACAATCGTTACCCTAAACAGCCTCATCCAAAAAAAATATAATATGTACTAATAAATGAAACCTGTACCAAAATCTTTCGGGCTATTTAAGTCATGCCTGCACTACAAAAACTTTTCATAACCCAAAAAGGCCACGCGTGCACCAAATTTTAACTAGCAAAGTGTTGTGTCATTACTACCCAAATATATCACTACGTTTGCCATAAAATGTATGTGTCACCGGGAAATAACAAGAACCGCAAATTTATAATTTTCCTAGGAAATTTATAAACTTACGGAAGTCCTGTAGAACACGTGATAGGTTTAGAAATTTAAGGCGATTGCCTTAAATTTCGTGGTTATTTTTTTTCAGGAAGTTTATAAATTTGCGGTTTTTATTATTTTCCGGTGACATATGTATATAACCAAGTAAGTATATTATATTGATGGCAAATTGGTTGAGTCTCGCGGCTTTATTCCCCCCCCCCTCCCACCCGTCGCTACACCGTCACCGCTAAATTTTAAAATTACACGTGTAGGAAATGAAGCTAGTTGACCCCCACAGTAATTCGTCAGTCAGAAAAATTTTACAACGTGATAAAGTATCAATAAATTAAAAGTATTGTATAAAATTCCAAAGAATAATAATAATAGAAGTTAGGTTTTTTTAATGAAAGTCATATTTCATAGATATCTTTTTGAGGAAAAATGCTCCGTTGAAACTTTCTTCACCATACATATTCATGTAACGTATTAAAATGATTTATGAAATATCCAAAAAAATATCCCAGCAGAAACACAAAATTTTACTAAAATATGTATTTTTGGTGTGACTCGAACCGTAAAATTTCTCCGTCGAACTTTTTTACGGAAATGCTATTTTATTGAAGTTTTATAACCACAAAATGAAAATCTAAAAAATAAACCATGTAATTAAACTATTTTAAAAATTGCCGTTTTACTCGCAGTGGAAAATTTCTCTATCTGTTTTATTTATTGATTTAAGTAAACAGTTCACTTTATTTTCAACTACAACAATATCAAAAAAAAAACCAAAACCTAAAAGCATTTTACATAGAAAAAATTAAATCAGCAATCGGGAGCTGTGAGTACGAAGCGAGGCGTAGGAGCGGGGCGCGGGAGCCGTACAGAAGGGGTTCCCCGCCGCCCCGCCACCGCGCCGCCGCGCCGCCGCCGTCCGCTCGCGCGATCTATTCTATTTTCACGTATCAATCGTCAAGGCAAAATAATTATGTCGACATTGTCTTTACCAAATAGTTGTATTAATGGTAGACCGAGAGGCGACCGTCGGTAATTCTACCTACTATAGAGTACCACAATGACATACTCATTGTTAGAAGGCAAAAAGTTACGTTAAAAAAGTTGAGTTGTTGGTGCTGGTTAGGTTGGCGGCTAGGCAAGCCGCAACCTGGCCCTCTTAGTATATTCATGACAAAAGTGCGGCTAAAATAATGAGAAATGCTAAAATGTCATCAGGTACCAGCATGTTACGCTGTTCATACGATCAGGCTTGATAGATAGACTAGAAAAATGTGGTCTGCCACGCGCCGTCTTGGCCACTTTGTCAGTTCGAGCGATTTTAGCGGCGGCTTGCGGGGTGGTTTTCATGTCATGGGGTACCAGTATCAAACTAACGTCTTACTGTAACTTTTTTTTTTTCTTTATTCTTTATTCTTTATTAACAAATTGCGTTACATGTTACTTAGTAGCTAAACAAAACATGCAAGCACCAATTTTCACATGCACCTCGAAAGGCACTGCAACGAACAGGAGAGGGGCAGACATTTAAGACAGACTTAGGCCAACCTACTAAAAAAATACCAGTCTGCCAACCCGCAACCTGGCCGTCTTTTGTGCCCAAGCAATTTTATGTTTGTATTGTTACTTACTTACATCAATATCAATAATATGAATGTACAGGGTAACAGGGAAATTCGACCTTAATATTAAACACACATTAAATAGTGATTTAGATTATTAATAATGTACTATATCCAAAAGTTAACAATTTCAGAAATATTTAACTTTTAGTTTTTTTATCCAAACACTACACTACCTTTTGAGTTTTGCTCTTATTTAATTTATTTTTCGCTCCGTTAAGTTACAGTTTTTGCTATTTTTTGAGGAGGGGTGTACCACCATTTCAGAAATATTTTACTTTTAGTTTTTTTTATCGAAACACTACACTACCTTTTGAGTTTTGCTCTTATTTATTTAATTTATTTTTATTTCTTTTTAGCTCCGTTAAGTTACAGTTTTTACTATTTTTTGAGGAGGGGTGTACCAGGTAACAAAAATAAAATTATGAAACTCGAAATAAGTGCTATCATACAATAACTATTTAAATTATGGTTTTTTACATAGCAATCGCAACTTTATAAAAATCTTAGAAAGTTAATCTGCAGATTAATAAAAACACTTCAACATCTTTTTGGCAATACAAATAGGTATAACACTCTAGGTAAAGTAGCTAAACTAAAGACGAGTTCATCAGTAGGAAGAGGTTTTTCCCCGCTCCATAAAGTCTGCCAGCATCAGGCCTCTTTCGTTTCGTTGCCAAAATCTAAATTGCCCCACTCTCAACTCATCACCGTAACGATGCCCCAATTTTGTATTGAAATCCCCTGTCACAAACGTGTAGTGGGTTTTGTATAGCTTTGAATGGCTTTAGAGATCTCCCCATACATAGCCTCCACTTCAACATCGTTGTGTTTCGAGGTCGGAGCGAAGACCTGTATGATATGCACCATATACCGTTTCTATATTTTGAGTAGGTGGGTAGCGTATCTAACTACCTTGCTCGACATACTCCCTATGGTGACGACGTTGTTAACGAGGGATTTGTGGACGATGAACGCAACACCACCAATGGACTGCTGGTTACCCACCCGGTGGTGTAGCAAGGTATAACCTGAATAGTAGGATAATCAAGTCCTCTTCCTCTCTTCGGACCTCAGTTATCCCATTGTAACTTGCTAATCGCCTCTTCCAACTTGAAAGCTTTGCGTCGGCACTTAATGTGCGCGTGGTTTAGGTTACCAGGTGAGCAATTTATCAGGATAGCTTATAAATTGAAAATAATATAAATTTTTTCGAGTTATTATTTCATTATCTTGCCATAATCCCTATCCGCTAAAGCGCGCGGATGCACTCAGTTATTGTTCGCTTGATTCGATATCATCAGGGTATTTCGACATTTTAATTCCAGCTATTATACACCTTTTGGACTTCACTTTTCTTCAATGTGGGTGATAATGCAGATGAAATTAGGTAAAGGTTATTCTAACTAGGCCTACTATCAAGTACTACAAATTAAAAGGATGTAATTTCTGTTACTTGTACTACGTCAATTCGCCATATAAAAAGGCCCATTATCCTTTGTGTTAGTTATAGGCTTATAGGTAGGGGTGAGCAGGTAAAACATGTGTTGTGATTGATAAAAATACTGCAACATGTCATTTTTAACTGTGTTTAACGTAATGCTTATTTTTTCCTTTCATCAAACAATATTTTTTTACTACTCGTCACCGCTCTCTGGCCTTAAGTGACCTTAATTAGTATAAAATAAATAATAAAAAATATCTGTATTCAACTTGACTTAATAAATAAGCTCTTTTGAATCGTCTATATTTTTCTACCACCCGTTTAACACTTTTTTAACTGATAAGAAGAACAGGCGCAATAAACTTATCAGCTTTAATCATTTGGAGTAACTATATTTACAAAGATTTATATCGTTAACTTTTACAACTTTTTAATACTAATATTACACTAGTTCAGCTAAGGTTATGTGTTACATCAAATCCATGCATTACGGTCTTCGTCTACTTTATAATATGCTTCGCCCATGAGCGATTTTTTGACATGACTTTTGAATTTGTTCAAAGGCAGCTCTACTAAATTCTGTGGAACTTTATTAAATATAGCTACACTTTTCCCCAAAAACGAACTTCTTTCTTATACCTTTTTGGATTGCCAAAAAGATGTCTGCAGATTAACTTTCTACGATTTTATCCAACCAACGTGCTTGGAAGTTGCGGTTACTATGTAAAAACTGAGAGCAGTTATTTCGAGTTTAATTATTTATTTTTGTTAACTGAGACACCCCTTCCCGAAAATAGAAAATTCTCAATAGTGCGAAAAAGAAATAAAAATAAATTAACTAAGAGCAGTAAAGGAAGGTAGTGTTTCGCAAAAAACAAATTTAAAGTGAAATATTTCTGAAATGGTTAATTACTATTAATATAAAATATTAGTCTCCTTTAATATTATGGTCGAATTTCCCTGCAACCCTCTACATTAATATATGTGGTTGTCCAAATCAAAAGGGCGGCCGGCACATACGTCTTTATTTTTGTTGTTTTGTATTCGAACAACAGCAATAAAGGCGAAGTGCCGAGACCCACAAGGTCCCTTTTGATTTGGACGACCACATATAATAGATGTAAGTAACATTACAAACATAAAATTGCTCGGACACAAAAGACAGCCAGGCTGCGGGTTGGCAGACCAGTATTTTTGGTAGTAGGTTGGCCTAAGTTACAGGAAGACGTTAGTTTGATACTGGTACCCCATGACATGAAAACCACCCCGCAAGCCGCCGCTAAAATCGCTCGAACTGACAAAGTGGCCAAGACGGAGCGTGGCAGACCACATTTTTCTAGTCTATCTATCAAGCCTGATCGTATGAACAGCGTTTCATGCTGGTACCTGATGATATATTTTCTCATCATTTTAGCCGCACTTTATTCATGACTGTACTAAGAGGGCCAGGTTGCGACTAGACAACCTAATCTATTTTTAAAGTAACTTTTTGTCTTTCTATAAACAATGAGCATGTCATGATTGATGATGACGACCGATTTGGCGCAGGGGTAGGCTACCCACCTTCTGCGCCAGTGGTCTCGGGTTCGATTCCCGAACAAGACAAATATTTGTGTGCATGAACATGTCTATTTGTCTTGGTCTGGGTGTTAACTATGTATATTAAGTATGTATTTACAAACAAAAAAGTATTTAAGTATATATTTATCCTTTATCAAGTTTTCCATAATACAGTTTCTTAATTAAATTAACATGGGCTTAGATAATTGGTGTGAATGTAAGAAGTTATTTATTATTTTATTTATTATTATTTATGATGATACTCGAGCAGGTAGGGTTACCGACGGTCGCCTCCCGGTCGATGGTTGTTATGAGTTTATAATACACGATACGGTTGTTGTTGCTCGCTATGGAACGTTGTATTTTTGTGTGCACGTACAACCAGTAAAACTTAGTATGAGTTTGGCAAACTGTATTCGTAATCGAAAACTATCGCTCTATCCCATTCATGTCGTTTAACTACTTTACCGACATGAGCAGTTCATCCAATAGATTTCGTAAACGTAGACAGTTAAAATCAACTCGCCCAACTCTCCCTAATCGCTTATGTATTGTTCTAGGTATCCTAGTTTAATAAATAACCAAATAGTAAAAAAAAAAATTTTTATAAAAAGTAAAGGCGCTTTAAAAAAATGCCACAATAAAATTAGAAATAATACTACTAACAACTGTATTCACACCAAATAATGTAAGTACGAGTATTTTGAAGTCGGGTGTGAAACATGTACACACGGCGGCACATCAGACTATAAATGTTGACCTTGAGAACGCCTTTATGCCGTACGTAATAAAAGCTGTTATCGCAGTTCAACTGTTTAACCTGCTGTCAATCAATCAATCAATCAAATCTCTTTATTTGCGAAATATGGGTACAAACATTCAGGTTTTAAAGCTAGGTAATAGAGCGACCATATCCAACCAGTATAATGGTAAGTATGCAAATTTTAAATAAAAAATGTAAAAAATAGTTCTTTAAAAAATCATGTGAAGAACAAATGGAATTAAACTAGAATAATAATAATTATTAGGTACAATGTCAATATTAATTAGTTACAATACAATGTCAATATTAATTAAAGTAATTACGATGTCAAAATTAATTAAGTAATAAAATAGATCAAAAGAATTACAATACAATATTTTATTTGGATAATATATTTAAGAATATTGAAATAATATACTATCTTACAATGTCCCTATCATTTATTAATTCATTAATTGAGTAATATGCTTTCTCAGCCAAAAAATTCCTTAATTCGTACTTGAACATATCAAAAACTTTGATCTCTTTAATACTTTTTGGCAAGCTATTGAATATCGTTGTTTGTATTATAAAAACACTATTGCCTAATAAGCAAGTCTTAGATGCAATAGCCTTTAATTTGTTGTTATGTCGCGTACTTCTTAGTGTGTCAAATTCTTTTATATTTTGTCTTACAAGTAGAGATGCTTATAGTATGTACAGTGAAGGGAGGGTCAATATTTTAATTTTTTTAAAGTACTGCTTACAAAGTGTCTGTCTGTTTCAGATTGCATATTGCTCTAATACATTTTTTTTTGGGCTTTGAAAACTTTTTCTTTATCAGTGGCATTTCCCCAGCACAGTGTCGAGTGTACCTACATGTTTTGGTGTTTTTGTTTAATCCCGCCCGACTTCAAAGTACTTACGTTATTTGGTGTGAATACAGTACCTATTAGAGCTATGATTTCTAACTTTTTCGTGGCATTATTTTAAATAGCTACATAGCTATTACATAGTAGGATGTACACATAAACCGCATCAATCAAAAATACTTGCCTGTTGAAAAAAGAATCAAAAACGGTTCAGAAAACATGACATAATCGCGGACAAACATACATACAAACGGATCAAACTGAAAACCTTTTTTTTTAAGTCGGTTATAATACCAACAAAACCTTCTCCAAAATGTAAAGAAATAATTTTATGTAAACCGCATCTCAACTCAAAGACAAACATACATGCATACGGGTCAAATTGAGCACCTCCTTTTTTAAAGTTAGTTAAAATGCCAAAACCTTCTAAATGTAACAAATACTTTTCTGAAAACTGCACCTCAAAGTCAAACATACATACATACTGTACGGGTCAAACTGAGTACCTCCTTTTTGAAGTCGGTTAAAATGCCAAAACCTTCTAAATGTAACAAATACTTTTCTGGAAACCGCACCTCAGTCAAACATACATACATACGGGTCAAACTGAGTACCTCCCTTTTTTGAGTCGGTTAAAATGCCAAAACCTTCTAAATGTAACAAATACTTTTCTGGAAACCGCATCTCAAAGACAAACATACGGGTCAAACTGAGAACCTCTTTTTTTGAAGTCGGCTAAAATTCGAAAATATTATTATATAGTCGAACTTTTTCCCACTCTTCTAATTTGTTTAACGTGTGCCACATCAACGCTCAAAGTGTACCTAGCCACTTCAATGAATTGCTCGACGTGTTTGCTGGTAGGAATATACATGCTGTTCTGATCTCCGAATCCTGGTTCAAGCCTAATCTTTCATCTTCAGCATATTCCCTCCCAGGTTTCAATCTTATTAGGAATGACCGCGTTGCTGGGCGTGGGGGTGGCGTTGCTATTTATCTCCTCAGCTCATTGAACTACAGAATAGTAGCTTCCTCCAGCCCTGGCTGTTCTGCTGAGTATCTCTTTCTTGAGGTTGGAACAGGGCGCAGCAAGGTTATCGTTGGTGTGGTTTACTGTCCCCCTTCTCTTGACTATTTCACTGATCTTGAATCGGTTTCAGAATCATTAGGTTCTGAGTATGCACACCACATCATCATGGGTGATTTCAATACCGATCTCCTAGTACCCAACTCCCCTCGGTCCCAAAAACTCCTGGATATAATTAAGTCGGCCAGTCTCCATGCCCTGCCTCTACAAGCCACTCACCATAACCTTAATGGTGAAGACACACTGCTCGACTTAATTCTTACATCCAACCCTTCCCTCATTCCCTCACATGGTCAACATATAGCTCCTGGATTTTCCCGTCATGACCTAATTTTCCTGTCCTATATCCTGAAACCCCCCAAACCTATCCCTAAGGTCTTGCACAGGCGTTGTTTTGCACGAATCGACGTCGCCAAATTGCAGGAAGATGCTTTAGAGATTAACTGGGACCCTTTAATCAAAGCGACTTCTGTTGATGATAAAGTCCAGATATTCAACGACACGGTTTTAGCAATTTACAATGTCCATGCGCCCATCAGAAAGATCCGACTTAAGCGGCCACCAGCGCCTTGGATGACCACTGGCATTCGAATGGCGATGAGGCGTCGGGACAAGGCTTTTCGTAATTTTAGAAGAAATCGTATAGATGACAATTGGAATATTTTCAAAGCTGCAAGAAATAGGTGTAATCAGATGATACGCAATGCTAAACGCCGCCATATTCATAACAACATCTCGTCCTCCTCTTCTGCCGATATCTGGAAATTCCTTGGAACTCTGGGTATAGGCAAATTGCGACATTTAGACTTGCCTAACTCTATTGGTCTTAACGATCTCAATCACCACTTCACCACTAATTCATCTAAACTCGATCATACAGCATCCTCTCGTACTGTTGCTTCTATAGGCAGTCTAACGCGTCCCAATATAGCCCCGTTTCGTTTTTCTCCAGTGACCGAGGAAGAGATCAAAAAGATTATCCTCTCCATAAAGTCCAATGCTGTGGGTTGTGATGGCATAAGTCGCCGTATGATACTTACACTATTGGAACACCTTCTACCTGCTGTTACCCACATCATTAACTTTTCCCTTGATTCCGGTGTTTTCCCTAAACTTTGGCGAAGAGCCTTTGTCCGCCCTCTCCCTAAAGTCCCTAATCCAACTCATCCCAACCAATTTCGTCCAATTTCCATCCTTCCCTTCATGTCCAAAGTGCTTGAGGCCTGCGTTCACAAGCAATTCTCCCATTTTGTCCATCAAAATTCCCTCCTTAATCCTTTGCAGTCCGGTTTCAGACCTGGACACAGCACCACTACTGCTCTCCTTAAGGTGACTGGTGATATTAGGGCAGCTGTTGAGGACGGCCAAGTAACTGGTTTGGTTCTTATAGACTTCTCCAATGCCTTTAATACTGTCAGTCACGACATCCTTCTTTCCATATTGTCCCATCTTATGGTCTCTGATGAGGCACTGGAATGGTTCTCTACTTATCTTCGGGAACGCCAGCAAGCTGTACAGTTTGATGAGTCAAACTCATCGTGGCTACATTTAGATACTGGTGTTCCCCAAGGCGGCATACTTTCTCCTCTTCTTTTTTCAATTTTTATTAATTTCATCACTCTCAAACTTCAGTGTTCGTATCATCTATATGCTGACGACCTACAGATACATGCCCAGTCACGTGTTGATGACATTAATAATGCCATCGATGCGCTAAACAGAGATCTACACCATATTAAATGTTGGTCCGACAATTACGGTGTTGCCGTCAATCCTGCCAAATGCCAAGCTATGCTGGTGGGTAGTCCCCGTATGATATCCAGGGTGGACCTTACTAATATGCGTCCGATTGTTTTCGACGGTACTCCCATCCCTCTCAGCAATAGCGTAAAAGATCTTGGTTTGTGTGTCGATTGCAGGTTAAACTGGCAAGCTCAAGTATCTAGTGTTAGTCGGAAGGTTACTGGAGTATTGCGATACCTTTACCGCCTCAAAAACTTTTTACCGACGAATATCAAAGCAATGCTTGTGCAAACCTTAATATTTCCTAAAGTCGACTATGGTGATGTGTGCTACCTCGACCTGAATGCAGATCTACTCAATAAGCTCGACCGTCTTCTGAATAACTGCATTCGATTCGTCTACAATCTCCGTAAGTATGATCACGTGTCCGCGCATCGATCCCTTCTTAAATGGTTGCCCATTAGACAGCGCAGAAGTATGCGGGCATTGACCACTCTTTATTCTCTCTTGAACTCTCCTAATGCTCCCCCTTATCTAACTTCACATTTCCAGTACTTGTGTACTACTCATGATAAAAGCCTTCGTTCTTCGTCTAATCTGTTACTTAGCTGTCCCTCTCATCAATCTGATATTATTCATTCTTCTTTCTTCATTTACCCAATTCTTCTATGGAATGCGCTTCCTTTAGACATCAGAAGGTCCACCAGTCGGTTTTCGTTTAAAACTAAGTTACGAAAATTTCTCACTGAGCAAGCAGCTAACTCTTAAATCTTGATCGTCGTTATCTTTTATTTGTACCTATATATATATTTATATATTTATGTATATTGTATGTAGTATAATTTATTATATATTATATATTTATTATAATTATATAAATATGTGTAATATATATAATATTTATTATACTTTTATTATAAGCTATATAAGTTTATTTATTTATTACGTTGTATATATTAATATTTCTCTCGCCTTTTTTTAAGTTTAATGCTGGTTGTGCACCCTACCACTTTACTATCTCCATATCACCCTAAGGTTGACTGGTAGAGAATGCCTGAGGCGTTAAGTCCGCCTATGTACATTGTGCATGAAGAATTAATAAATAATAAATAAATAAATAAATATTTTCCTAAATGTAATAAAATACTTTTCTGAAAACCGCATCTCAAAGTCAAATTTACATACATACGGGTCAAACTGAACACCTCTTTTTTTGAAGTCGGTTAAAATGCCAAAACCTTCTAAATGTAATAAATAGTTTTCTGAAAACCGCATCTCGGAGACAAACATACAAACATACGAGTCAAACTGAGAACCTTCTTCTTCGAAGGCGGTTAAAATTCCGAAACTTTCTCCTAAATGTAACAAATACTTTTCTGAAAACCGCATCTCAGAGACAAACATACAAACATGAGTCAAACTGAGAACCTTCTTCTTCGATGGCGATTAAAATACCAAAACTTTCTCCTAAATGTAAAAAATACTTTTCTTAAAACCGCATAAAAATCGGTTCAGCCAAACGCGAGATAATCGGCCAAACATACATGCAAACATAGTCAAACCAAACCAAAGAATACTATAATATGGTCAAACTGCGGAGCTACTTTTTTTTGAAGTCACACTAGCTACACAAAAATAAGCAGGAAGTGGTTCACCGAATTTGTCCCTGACTGTACAGAGAAAACAAAAAAGAAAGAATCACACAGCGACGACACGAACGCGGCCCCCCAGTTGTGCCTCCAGTCACAGGGTCACGCGTTCAAGGTCAAGGTCGTACTATTAGCACGAGGACGCTAATCTGCACCCAACTGGTAACTAAAGACGGTACATTATTGCGTAACAGGGGATAGATTTATCTTCGCTTTCAAAATTTTGGTGTTCCGGATGATATTTCTTTTGGATATTTTAGATTTGTGTGTATATGTGACTTTTTAACATAATTTTAAAGATAAATAATGCTGAGCAATTTTCCATATTGAATTATTCATAGTTTAAAATAAATCAATATTGGTAATAATTATTTTATGGATGTTCTTACTCATAACGTCAAATTATATTCTAAGGTCATATAAGTAAAAAAAAACGACGGAGCAATTTTTCAATGAAAATGAGAGTCAAAAAAGGAATTACCATTCAAAAGCAGTACTCATGTTTGAAAAAAGTTTTGGATTTTTATCAAGTATCACATACTAGTATAAATAACTCATTTGGTAAAATAAATTTGGGTTGAGAAATTACTCGGTTCAATATATAAACATATTTGTATATTTAGGTATAAATACCTAACTTCCGTGTGAGTTTTTTTTTGGATAAGCATTTAAAAGTTTATGGCTCATGCTATTTTATAACCCAGCAAAGTTTCATCGGCTGAGGAATTAATGTATGGGTCTTCATACAAAGAATCTGTTCATTGCCTACACACTGCCTTCTTAAGTTTTAAGTTTATTTGTATGTAAACTGCCGCTTTAAATGGCAGCCTTAATAAATGAATGCAAACTAATGTTTTTTTTGGGTGCCGCTATTTTATTGAAATCTCTAAGAAGCTCAGCCTTTAGTAAACATTTTACGGTAGTATCGGTAAACCTTTAGAACTTCATTTATATTTTTTGGGTAAACAATGATTTTTATACATTAATTTACTTTATTAGGATAAAATTGTGTAACATATTTGGATGGAATTTTTAAATAAAATGCGAGTACATATTTGGTGCATGCGTGGCCTTTTTGGGTAGCTCAGCGATTATTCTGAAGATACTTGCCTTTTTTAAGTTAGCAGACTTTACGTTTATTGGTGATAAGTTCATATTAAAATGGGGATTAAATTCTGGTAAGTACTTACGATTTTTTGGGCGTTATATTTCATTATATCTGGTGATTGCTTAAACCTAAGCCATTTAAAATTATATGAGGCGGAGACTTTTGTACCCTCGAATGTGGCAAAATCTACGGCCTGACCCATTTACTTACAGGTTTTCAATAATCTTCTAGGTAGTAGGGTAAAACCACCTTGTATCGGCCACGTCAACAATATTTCACATTGATTTGCTTCCTATTCTCACATTTATTAGCCTAGCTTTCTAGGAGGTATTTTTTAATAAACTGTTATTATTTGACTTTCCTATGATCTAATAAAATATTTGAAATTTGGATAACATTCTTTTATATTGATGATTTTCTTTGTAGACACCCAATTTCCCTAATATCGGCCACTTGCGCCCAAAAATCGCCCACCTGTTTGCCTTGTATCGGCCTAGGCTAACATTATGAGCAATACAAATATACTTCGAATTAATAAATAAAGATAAAGATATACAAAGATATACATAGAGATATATAAAAAACATACATATACCGTGTTTTTTTTAACAATCCAAACTTAAGGGTTAGGCAATTCAAAGTGATGTGGCTACCTTTAACAGAATTTTACATTTGATTTAAAGTATTGTATAATATTAATTGTAAGTTTTTTCTTCATTGTAATTTTCACTGGTGGTCCAAATAAATAAATAATAATAAATAAATAAAGTGTTTAGAATAAATTTCTAAAAAAAAATGTTTTTGGTTTTTTCTTGTATAAAGATATTCTTACCTAATAGTAACAAATAAATTTTGAAGTCGGAATTTCTTTTTAGAGATTTTAGATTATTTTACAACAGTAATATTTTTTAAAGGAAAGTCTATAAATCAAATATTAACAAGTTATTTGATAAATTTAATATGACAGTTTGCACATCAACAATGATACTTCCACATAAAAATAACTAAACAAAAAATCGATTCTTTTTTTAACATTTCACTAAAAACGTAGGTGACACTGTCATTAAATTATCGCACACAATAGTCTTATAATTACCTAAATTAAGTATTTAATCTAGTGTAAGTGCCTAGATTTGTATGAAGTAACATTTGTATCGTCCATAACTTAATGTTTAGTAGCCGATATCAGGATTTTGACTCGCCTTGTATCGGCCATCACCATTTTTAACGGCCGATATCAGGCTTTTTTATGAAATAATCAACCCTAATTCCGGCCATTCGATTTTTTATTTAAATTCTAAAAAAAACACAAAAATATTAATCAATAATGTTGCATTATAATCTCTTTAACCTTCACAAGCAAGAATCAACGATTTAAACCTCATAGATAAGTTGTAAACCCTTTCCCCCGTAACCTCGAACTCGTCAATTTTGACTAGAAAATGGCGTGAATTTCGACACGACTGCGCAGGTGACAAGATATAATGCTACTGAACTGTCAAATGAACTTTGATCGCCGCCTAATTTAATTCATTTAAAGACAACAATATAATGTTCATTATAAAGCAGAATTTTTGCAAGTGGATCGAATATTTTATAGTTTTTGATCAAATTCGTACGAAGTGGCCGATACCAGGACGTGGCCGATACAAGGCGGTTTTACCCTAGGTAGGTTCTTAACTAAGTATTAGGTAAGTATGTAAAATAATTATAACAATATTTATACTTATTGTCTCACTTGGTAACAGAAAAAGCCAAAACTATGCTAAAATATGAAATCTTATGACTTATCTTAAATACCTACCTATATCATGTAATGTTGTTTTATATCGGCTGTATCAGAGAATTGATAAAAGATGAGTAAAAAAAAATGATTGATACATTTTCACTCATTTTTATTTAGGTGGTTATAGTTATGTAGGTAGGTACTTACTGAATATTGAATCAGTTCTGATGTTTGAGCCTTAGTGTGAAGTCATATAATTTTGTGAAGAAAAATCAGGTAAAATTATCTCATTTCTGTTTAGCCAAAATATTAGTATTTTTTTCTCAATGAATAAAAACTCTTCAACAAATAAAACTGAGTTTAAAAGTGAACATATTTAAAACTTTACTACTTAATCCATTATCAAAATGGACTCATCACCAAATATAGGTAAGTAAGTATTTTTTTTATTGGTATCACTTATTAAACACTAACAGTGTAGTTATTTGATGTTACAAGTATTTACTAGTATTTCTTTATTTCACATAAGTTCTTATGGATTATTACACTTGGCTTAATTCAGCATCTAATTAAGCATACATTGCTTGTTTTGATTGCATCGCTTGCTACAATTGAGCTCAAAGAAAGCAATGTATGCTTAATTAGATGCTGAATTTAGCAAAGTGTAGTAATACTTAAGCCCTTTAGCAATAGAATGGCAATGGACGAAGTATTTTTTTTTACCCTGTGGCAATGGTATTACATTTTTCCTCGGCATAGTCTTTTTGAAAAGTTTGTATCAAAAAGATTGCTTTTTTTATACTGTCTTAGTTTTTTTTATCTATCAGTGAAAGTGTCAAAAGTATGGTGAGGTTATGTTATGTGTAAAAAGTGATCATGCTATTTTAGAAATACTTTTTGTAAAAAGATTAAGTAATGTTAAATGATAAATTAGTAATGATAGCCATTGATTGATGCATTCACTGTAATAATCAAACTTTTATCCTTAATTAAACATTCGGTACCAACATAAATTTGTAATTTTCTACTTAATTTTCTACTTTAAATATTACAAATAATATTTGCCTGTAATTGTATAATTATCTACGTTAATTACTTAAGTACTAGCTTAGAATGAAGAGTTATTAATCTAAGCTTACTAGTAAGTAAAACGTGAAATAGTAGACACAATTGCATGGAATTAAAAATAAGGTAAGATTTAAAGATTCTTTAGAGGAATAGGTAGGTAGTCTATATAACATTCTTTCCGTTCTTTTAGCTCTATCAAAATTAAAGTCTTCCTATGCCATCAACAAAATAAATTTATATTTTCTGATTTACAAACAGAAAACCAAATGTTTTTATCATTCCCGTTTCGATCTAACTGCATAGTGTTTTTAATGCAGTTAAAATATATTGTAGGTGAAAAAATACCAAGAGAAAATCCCATTGGCATAAAATATTTTTTTAGAGAGCTGAGTGTAAGTTATAATCGTTTTAGCCATTGAGTTATAATGTACTTTTAGCATTAAATTTTTAGACACATTGTCCTTTATAGTACCTACCTAATTATTACTACTTAGATGGAATAGGGATGATGACTGATAACGAAATACTATTTAGCATTAAATTTTTAGACACATTGTCATTTATAGTAACTACCTAATTATTACTACTTAGATGGAATAGGGATGATGACTGATAACGAAATACTAATAAAAAACGTCAAAATATTAAACTTATTTGCAGACCTCTTGGTTTAAAAAAATTGCGTTTTATTAGTTTTATGACCCTTCGAAGTTTGGTGCGCAATTTCATTTAAAAAGTATAAAATTTATTTAAATAAATATTACCTTTAAGTACTTACTTATTACGTTAAATTTTTAGCAAGTTTGTCTTGAAACCATTTTGATAAACACAATATTTATTATAACTGCCGAACAAATTTCTTACGCGTTGCATACAAACTAGGTACCTATACTAGGTACGAAAGTCACAATTTCGTAGCCGTTTTGGAGCGTTTTGGGTGTGCATTTCAAACTGTGATATCTCGGCGAGTTTCATGCTAGCAAAATAGTTATTTTATTAATGTTTCTATCTTTGAGAGATCATTGTAAATTACCTAAATAAAAAAATAGTTATCATGCCTATTCTTATCGTGAACGCGATAGTAGGTAACGTTTGCACACATTGACAAACTTACAACCTCAAGAAAACCGTAAGAAATACGTTTGCGACCTACAAGTGACTTTTACGGCACTGTCCTATTGTTTTATTCCAATAATAAACTGTCATCCATATGTACCTACAAAGGTGGCAACAAGCAGTTATCACACAAATTGTACATCGTTTCAATTGCTTTCATTTTATTATTCCATTGAAGTCAATTCAATGTAGAGTAGGGTCTCTCTATACCAACTAGTGAACCACAAACCGTAGATGGAAAACGACGTACTTATCTAAACTATTCTAAGTAGGTATTGTGGACAAAAAAATAGTGCCCTATTAATTAGTTAAAATATTTGGTGTTTTTATTTAACTTGCAACTTTTTTTTTATATTTTAGATGTAATATTTTCTCCAACAAATGAAGGTTCGTTCGATTATTTAATGAAAAAGGAACTTGGACAGTCTCGGCCAGTGATTCGTTGTTTTGAATGCTAATAAGTTTTCAAGTGCTTGTCAGAAAAAACAACAGAAGTATTGGATATTTGGATAAATGTAAGTTAACTGTACTTAGCTTAATAAGTGTAACACTTACGATGTAAATATACTTAGATAGAGAATTAGTAAAAATAGACTAAATAATCTAAAAAATACAAATATAGTAATCACGTGTTCTCATCATCATCAGCCATTTATTGTCCCCACTGCTGGGACACTGGCCTTCCTTATGGATGGATAAGGAGAACGAGCCATGACTCACCACGCGGGCCCAGTTTGGTGGTGCATTGGTGCGTAATGACCGTGCTTTTCTAAGCACGAAGGAGATCGGGGTGAAAAGTTTTTTTAGCCATCCCGTCCCGTCCGATCATTGCGAAAGTTGCTTACTGCACAGCATCACGTGTTAATTCAGTCTTAATTTTTTGTTCTTGATCTTGATATGCCTATGAAAATAGAAGTAATTTCATAGGAATCAAATATGTTATACTTATCAATAAATATTAACGAATAGTTTTCTAACCTTTCCAAGGCGATTGGCTTTTCGCGAGTATCAAAAGTTTGTACGTACTTACCTATTCGTTCTGTCGGGATCTACATTTTGAAGGTATATATTTTACCTATGCCTATTCTTAAGTTTTGTATAATTTTCTTGGATAATTATGCATTTTATACAATACTAAAACTTTAAAACTGCGCGGGCACCATAGGATTTTAACAATTTTCCGGAAAATTAGATTTTTTTATTTTTTGAAATGTGCATATTATTATCTCCGAAACTATCTGTCGTAGAAACAAAATTTTAAACATCACTAATAGAAAATTTAATTCTCTACAACATTGTGAAAAATCTTTTCTGGCTAAATTAGGTACTTACAAGTAAGCGAAAATTTTTAGCTTATTTCAAGACTTTTTGAACTACTGTAACTTTTTATTTTTCACAATTCAACTTCGTCTCCATAATAATTTAATGTTATAATTATTAACCAGTAGTTATAAAGTGCTACGACTCTCGGCCCATTTTGCACCTTGTTCTTTAGAAGTTTGTCAAATTTCTGGAAAATCATTTTTAAAAAAGTGAATATATACCTAACTATCTGTCCTAGAAACAAAACTTAAACCGTTAATTATAGGAAATTTAATTGTCTACAACATTGTGAACAGTTGTTTCTGGCTCAAATGCACCTAAACGAAGATATATACTTAATATTAAGTGAAAATCTAAGTAATATGTGTAATATGTGATATTAGTCTTGAGTGTATTTACTCCTAAAATTAGCTCTTATAAGAGCAGTAAGAGTATAACAACACGCAGATGTTCTCTTTTAAACGCCTACAAACAAATCAAAGTTATCGGAGTAATTACTCTTCAGTTTCATAGGAGTAGGTAGATATACTCCTAGTATAGGCCCTTATAGGAGTCTAAGATTATAATGGCATGAAGATGTCCTCTTATAGGCACTTCCCAACAAGCAAAATTATCCTGGAACGCGTTTTTATAAGTCTATGTGGACTTGTAAGCCTCCTAAAGTGGCTCCAAATTTACCGACTGCGCTTGTAACAGCATAAGCAAATGCTGTTTTTACTGGAGTACATTTACTACTATAATTTTACCTTGTAAACGACTATAAGATCATTTTCCCTGACCATTACAGGCTTAAGACTCCTATACAAGCATAATTTAAGAGTAATTGCACTGAGGAGTAATTAGTTTAGTAACATAGACTTATAAGTGCCTATAAGAGGACATATTCATGCCATTATAATTGTAGACTCCTATAAGAGCCTATACTAGGAGTATATACTCCTATAAAACTGAGGAGTAATTACTCCGATTACTTTGACTTGTAGGCGTTTAAAAGAGAACATCTGCGTGCTGTTATAGTCTCACTGCTCTTATAAGAGCTAATGTTAGGAGTAAATACACTCAGGACTAATTACACCTATTACTTAGGCTTAAAAGCGATTATAGGAAAACATTAAATGGCCATTATAAGTAAAAAAAACATGGCGATTTCTTCGGTTTTAACACATGCCTTTATAAAACTAAATATCCTATAACAGCATTATAAAGCATTTCTAAATGCCAGCTGCAAAAATGACAGCTGCCTCGGGTATTTCTTAAAATAATTAATAAATATTAATATGTCAAATTGCAAAATTTATGTGGCGCGTTAAAATTTTAACTATAAAAGTGATAGGGTTTCACACAAAATTCAAGTTTCCCGACGAAAACATGGTACGTAGTTCAACAACACAATAATTTATAGGTCACCTCCTCTAGAAGAGATAATGTATTACTCTCCCCATTACTTATTTTTCAACATGTTTTAATTAAACAGAACCACTTCGTGACGATTTAGTTTGCATCTTGCGACTTGCCAGAAATAAACTTACAAAAGAATTTGCCGAGAGCTTAATAGTCTCATTTTATACTGTAAGACACTAATAGTAGATACCGCAAGTCTGTTTTGGTTGATGTGGCTCTTAACTAGGATCACTGTTGGCGTAAATGGCATATTCACGGACCATTATAAATACCCTACAAGTGCAGATAGACTTATAAAGTGGGCCCTTTTCCGGACTTATAACTGGTTATAAATCCTATATAGTCCTGATAAAATATGGTTCTAGGATAATTATAAAACCGTATTTTGCTAGTTGGGTTATGTCTATGTTACTAAAATAATTACTCCTCAGTGCAATTACTTTTGAATTATGTTTGTATAGGAGTCTTGAGCCTGTAATCTTGTAGTCGTTTACAAGGTAAAATTATAGTAGTATGTACGTACTTCAGTAAAAACAGCATTTGCTTATGCTGTTACAAGCGCAGCGGTAAATTTGGTGCCACTTTAGGAGGTTTACAAGTCTACATAGACTTATAAAAACGCGTTCCAGGATAATTTTGCTTGTTGGGGCGGAACGCTTCAATGTGACAAAGTTCTATGTTGTCTAACATATTATTGCTCTGTTTTTCATTTGTAATTCAATGTGAACTGTGTCAGTGGATATAAAGTCATTATACATTTGACTCGATTTCCAAATACTTATTAAATATTCATGATTTCTGTTTACGCCGCCATCGCCAGTGACTTTATTAGCCACTTCTTGTAGTATAGTTGCCCTTAATATTCCGAAGTTACCAATAGCAGAAAATGTAGAAATAACTAAAGTAAGCTTCACATATAGACTGAATAATACTAATAAGAATAAACTGCATTTAGGTAGGTAATCATATTTTTAACGAAACTTCCGAATTGAGCATTCTCCTTAATCTTGCCTAAGTAGCGCAAGAGGGATAATAGTGAGGAGTTTAGTTGGTAGTAGAAGGCCAATGCTGCCAATGCTAACCGAGTCCAATACCATTTGGTATGCGTAATGAACGCATTCTCCTCTCCTCATTCTAATAAAAAGGTACTTAGATAGGTCTTATTCTGTGCCTAACACTCTGAGTACTGAATCTCAGAGGCCTAACATAAAATATTTCACAAAATAAGAAACATACCTACCCAGCTGTACCCACAGCAACATACGAAATACTGAATGGATGTTCAAAACGTTCTAACGATAAGTAGATAGATACCTAATTATAGCATATTTTCGTTGAATCATATTAAAACTTTTCAGGCTTTTCCTTTAACTTTCTAATACTTATTAACTTTTGTTTGAACGTAGTGCGCTGCCATTTACACTTGATACCTAGCTAGAAGTACCATTGTTCTGATGTACTCCTCAAGAATATTCTTAAATGATTGTCCTTTTGTAACTTTTTACTCTTTTCTTTTCTTTCCCCGCCTAAAGTGACAAGATGGCGGGCGTCGCAAGATGGCTGCGCGACATGCTTTACAAGAGGCCGGTGATCACCAACACGGCTGTGTATGGCGTCTTCTACGCAGGCGCCGAGATGTCACAGCAAACCTTCAACAAATACTATACGGTAAAAAGTCACATTAAATGACTATTCAGCATTCTTTTCCCGCCCAACATGGCGGGCGTAACAAGATGTCGGGCGTAACAAGATGGCTGCGCAGGATGCTGCACAGAGGCCGTTGATCACCAACACGGCTGTGAAATGTCGCAGCATACCTCCAACAAAAACTATACGGTAAGAAGTCACTGTAGTGAATGGCCATAAGGAAACAACTTATTCTTCTACCTCCCCAAGTGACTGCAAGATGGCGGCGTAGGTACTTCGAAAGATGGCCGGTGAACACCAACATGTCTGTGTACGGAAAAATATTTCCAAGATTTTGTGTGAAAATCATGCCGAAAGCCAAAAGCGATCAAAAGTGGATCAAAATTCGATCGTGGCGCCTCGCTTTAATTTACAGATAAGTTGGTGGCACTGTTAGGCCAGTCAATATCGACATCGAACATCTCAAACGCGCATGTATCTACGATTTTTTTATATGTTGTTAGGTCCCTTGAAAGTAGTTTACACCCAACAACCCTTTCGAGCACCATTATGGGAGTAGCACAGGGTTTCCAGGTTGACGACCGATTTGGCGCAGGGTAAGCTACTTGCCTTCTGCGCCAGAGGTCTCGGGTTCGATTCCCGAACAAGTCAAATAAACAACCCTTTCGAGCACCATTATGGGAGTAGCACAGGGTTTCCAGGTTGACGACCGATTTGGCGCAGGGTAAGCTACTTGCCTTCTGCGCCAGAGGTCTCGGGTTCGATTCCCGAACAAGTCAAATATTTGTGTGCATGAACATGTCTATTTGTCTCGGTCTGGGTGTTTTCTATGTATATTAAGTATGTATTTACAAAACAAAAAGTATATAAGTATATATTTATCCGTTATCAAGTTCACATAGACACAGTTTCTTAAGAAATTTACTATGGGCTTAGATAATATAATTGGTGTGACTGTAAGAAAATATTTATTTATTTATTTATTTATTTATTTATTTATTTACTGTATTTGTAATACCTACAAGACGGGCCCCTTGGTGCGCGAGTCTGACTCGCTCTTGACCGGTTTTTTTATTTTATAATTTTCCGGAATGAAAAGTAGCTTAAGCCTATGACACTCTTCTACTCTTCAGCTCCCAAACTATCCCCATATTAAAAATTACGTCGATCTGTTGCTCTGTTTTGACGTGAAAGATGGACAAACACACTTTTTTTTACATTTATAATCACCATCATCATATCAGCCGAACGACGCCCACTGCTGGGCATAGGCCTCCCCCAAACATTTATAATATTAGTATGTAAATTAGTATGACAACGGAAACAATTTGAGGTTTTTCCACCCAAAGTCTCTCAGACCAAATAAAAAAGTAAGGACGGAGCTCTGAGTACTGAATCCTATGGAGATGGCATATTGATCTATATGAACTATCGGTTATACAAATATGAGCTAAATCGACATTGTACTCATAAACCTGTAGCCATCTCGTTCTATCTTACCTCCAATACTTCATGTAAAAAGAGACAGCAATATATTTATTCGACCTATTTTTTGGCAACATTGAAACGTGACGTCATCGTAATGCATGATTGAAGCCGGTCGCCATTTAGGTTTCTCGGTATGTGAGCTGTCAACGCGAGTTGTATTTGCAGTGTTTTGTGATAAAAGTCTTTTAATTTGAGACTTTCATGTGAATAAAAGGTATTAATAAGTGAGAGAAAGCAACAAGGAACATGTCTAATTGCAGTGTGGTAGTTTGTGGCATCAAAAAAAGTGAAAATCGTCCAAACATTACATTACACCGGTGCGTACTATTTATTTTGCAAAAACACCAAAACAATACAATAAATGCCTTGTGTTTTGGTTTTCCTGTGAATAGTTTACTTAGAATTCATACCAAATGTAGCTTACTACTTATTTTGGTGAGTTTTGTTGGTGTATTTCAAGAAAATATAAATTTGTTTGATTTGCGCTAGGGTTGCCCTTATAGCATTTTTCTTATCGAATTATCGATGTTTTCAAATTTCAAGTGTAAATTGAGTGTATTAATTTTAAACTGTTTTTATTGTTTTAGGTTGCCTAAAAATAACAAAAAAGGAAAAATATGGCTGGAACAATGCAAAAGAAAAATTTAAAGACTCGTACGAAAACTATTTTTATGTGCTCTTTTCATTTTGAAGAACAGTTTCAAACGTCAACGACAGTTTAAGTTTTGAAAAAGACGTTAATTAGGCCACTGGCAAAATCGAAATTATAGTGCGACAACGTTTTCTGTTCCGGTTGCCAAAAACTGGATACTTATATATAACGTGTTTTTTTAATGTCATTTTGCTGTAAAGTTGTTGTCCAACTTTTATTCATTCTAGCACATTAAAAGTAAGTATATTTTTTACCACTAGATGTCGCTTCGCTATATTCTAAATATATAAAAAATATGATTGCTAGTAAAGATCTCGATTCAAACTGTTTATTATTTTATTACTTAATAATGCTTGTTTTTTTTTGAGACATTTCTTTTTTCTATGGTAGGTAGGTACCTAGTAGGCATTCTCCTTTGTGATTTATATTGTAATGTGTGTTATGTAAAAAAAACCAATCCTTGTTGTATAAACATAATAGGTTTTTACAATATGGAGCTTTTTGTTTTATTTCATTACCTTTTTTTACTTAAACTGGTTCTCGCGACCTTTGATCTGGAATTCTATGGAGGTCTCGCATGTGTATAGACGCGTGACTCGGAAAACATAAAAAATTTGATCATAAAATTGCAGTTTCTAAGTAAAGGCGAGTAGAGCCGACAAGTGGGGCGCCCTCAATCAAATTTATTGCTCGCTAAGTATTAATGTATCTACAATCGTTCAGATTGAAGCTAAGGTCGTGTAGTTTATTTACAAACTATAACCTCAGTAAAATATAGTAGGTTGGTCTTTTATCTACTACTACTGCAACATGAACTATATTTTACTAAGGTTAGTTTGTAAATAAACTACAGGACCTTATTTTTAATCTGTATCTGCGTTTGAATTTTTGATACATTATGTACTTAACAAGCAATAAATTTTATAATAAATTGAATAACATGCGGATCCTCGCGGTTTTACCCGCATGGTACTCGTTCTCATGGGAATATCACGATAAAATATAGCTTATGTCACTCGGAAAGAATGTAGCTTTCTAATGGTCAAAGAAATTTCTAAATTAGTCTAGTAGTTTTGGAACCTATTAAATTCAAACAACAACCAATCAAATCTTTCCTGTTTACGATATTACTATAGATAAGGAAGCACTTGGCGGCTCTTCTCACCTTGAAGCCCCCAGTACAGGATGGCTACTCATGTTCGTCGACCATGATGGGCCATCATGTACAGGGGCGGTTTGCGTTGCTCGCAGGCGGCAATGACACGCAAACTCTCACACCGGGGGCTTTAAGCCCCCAGTACAGGCCATGGCCGATCAAGTTGGCCGACCATGTTGGCCATCGTGTACAGGGCCGGTTTGCGTTGCTCGCAGACGGCAATCACACGCAAACCGGCCCTGTACACGATGGCCCATCATGGTCGGCCAACATGATCGGCCTTCCTGTACTGGGGGCTTAGCCCCTCAGTACAGGTGGCCTACCACAAGCTCTTATAGCAGTTATTTTTTAAATGAGAGAGTGAGACGCCGCTATACGGCGTGTAGAGCGGCGTCTCACTCTCTCAACTTAAAAATAACTGCTATAAGAGCTTGTGGTAGGCCACCAGGATGGCGTTACTCACAGACGGCAATCACACGCAAGCCGCCCCTGTACACGATGGCCCATCATGGTCGGCCAACATGATCGGCCATCCTGTACTGGGGGCTTTACAGTTGTTGCGTCTCACGCGCGCGGTCGGGCCAATGATTGTGTGCGTACATGCACAAACACATACACATTGTGTCATTGTCATAAAGAAAGCACATTATTAAGATTTATTTTTCAAAAAACTAGGTATATAATTATACACTATAATTCCGTTTTAAATTATCGAGGTGATTACGAAACTGCTTTTATAAAATATAGGGTAATATAGGTAGGTAGTCACAAAAATACTTGATCTATAACTTCATCAATAAATATATCGATGTACAAATAGGGCAGCACTACGGAAAGGCGCCATTTTGGTTTCTCGGTATGTGTGCTTGTGTGTGTGTGTATGCTTCAATTTTTCGTAGGTATGCCATCTCCATAGGATTCAGTACTCAGAGGGACGGAGTCTCCCGAACAAAGAACTGAGGCCGGTTTTTTAATGTATGCAGTGCGTGAGCCGATGTTGCCATTGTAGTCATTCATATTACCCCAATGTTGTTAAAATAACGCGCTGCAAATTAAATAACGTTATTTTATTTGATATATTAGAAACAATTTAATTGATCTTAAATATACGGCCCAGGTAAGTCATTCTGACTCGAGGGTGTCTAGAGGTAGGTATAGGTAAAAAGTAGGGGCGGAAGTATGAAGGAAAAAGAAAAAAAGAACAAAAATAAAACTACTGAGTATATAAATTTCAAAGTCAATGTCGTAGATAAAACAAAATTAATGCTTTTGAATCGTCCAAATTTTTTTTCTATCACCATTTCGTTAAGTGTGATGAGGCAAATTTATTGCATGCTTCTGGTATGATATATTTTTAAACTCTTTTCTGTTTTAAGTATTAAATATATCAACGACAGCAATATTGTTACTTATGACTTTTACAATGTCTAACTGCCGCACTCAGAGACGCCAGTTAAATTTAATTGGCATTAAATTATCCTTCCTAGTTTATTCAATACTGGACATAAAAAAGAGACGGAAAGAGATTTAATTGTCAATTAAAGTTTTTTCGTCTCTGAGTGCGGCAGTAAGTAAGTTCTGATTAGTTGTTACTTGACAGATAGTCCATACAAAACTATTAATTAAACTGGAAAGTTTCTCCTAATCGGATATTGTGAAACAGGCACTTAATTAATATCTATGTAGTTTGACTTTTTATTAGTGCATCCACACAACCTAGCGTCAGCGGCATGTGCCGGCGGCCGCCGCACCGGCCGGCTTTGTGCGTGGCCAGAGCGGCTGGTCGGCGCGTCTTCTCTATCTTCATTGGCGTATTAGCTATGTTTATGGTCAAGCCGCCGGCCGCCGTCTGTGCGGATGCACGAGAAAATTTGCTAACATTCCTTTTAACGATTTATTTCTTTGTTTAAGACGCCTAACTATTTGTTGCAGGGTTTTAATTTTCCTTTTACTTCTTTTTAGCTTGATCTCTAAAACCAAGACTTTTTTCCGGAGCTTGTGCTTCCTAGGAGTGTCAAAAACTAATGGATCTTGCACCGACTGAACTGTTTTAACCTAAAAGAAAACAGAAAAATATTCATCATCATCATCATCATTTCAGCCGTACGAAAATATTACTTAACGCAAAATTATTTTACAAAAAAGGAATACCTATTAAAGGATGATGGGCAGAAATGTATGGAATCTGGTCCTTAAGTCTACCAGCAAGTGTCGTTGGAAAGGCCTTTTGCAATGAAACATTATTTACTATGACGACATTCACCAATTCGCTGTACTTAGTTATTTTCAATCTTATTATCGTTAATCAGTCATTAGGTCATGTTCATTTTTAAACAGTAAGTATCCAAATTTTTAAGTTCGACTCAGAATCTGTAAGTGAAAAACTTTCTCCTAGAAACATGGTCAAAATATGAAAATTCTTTTTACTCTCCATAGAAATCAGACTGATCACGCGATCTATTTAGTATGGATGGGAAGTCCAAAAATTCCAGGATAAAGTTGATCACTTACCGATTCTGATTCGAACTTAAAAATTTGGATACTGGTTAAAAAACCGGTCAAGAGCGAGTCGGACTCGCGCACCGAGGTTTCCATACAATCATAAATATAAATAAATAAAACGTGAAAATGTTTTCATCGGCGAGGCTATAGTCGTCAAAACATTTGTGGTGTAGAATATTGCAGTTTCAGGTCAGCGCCATCTCTTGACCGATAGTTATTTTTGTTGAAGATTTCTATCACATAATCTTCGGAGATAAGGGAGGGAAATGGTATTTTTTTACATTTTTCATCAATAGTCGAACACTATGTGACCTAAGAAAAAAAAATGTTTGAGAATGTGTTTCCTAAGATACACCATAAATGCTCTTGTAGCCCACTTCGAATTTTTAAGACCCCCTTTCCGTCTCTGTTGCAAAAAATATAAATATTTTTATTGCAACATAGTTGGGCAAACGTCGTCTAAAGCTGTTCGAAATTTCAAGTTGATAGCATTAGGTAGTAGTTCTCGAGATATCCAGCTGTGGCAGGCAGACAGACCGAAGGGTTCCTTTTCACCATGTTGGTTCGGAACTCTAAAAATGACCCTGTATAGCATTAACCCTATAACTACAGCGAATTAGTAAAATTTGTCATGTTAATAATACTTCGTATGGAAAGACTATTCCAATGACACCGCTATTATTGCTGTCGGATATGGCGACCTGTGATGGCGACCAACAAGCCTACTTTTTTTATCCAACATAATCAGTCATGTTTACCCATCGGGGTATTATCGAATTCCGAAAGTACAGCTTTCCCTTTTGAAAAGACCTTCCCAACGACACTGCCATTGTTGCTAAATTAAACATGAGAAACAAAACTCCCATCGTTTCTATTTCAACAAAATCAGTCATGTTCATACCGCGATAACTTCGAAAGTTCAGCGAATTGGTGCAAGCCGCAAAAGCTACTAATGTTTCATTTGAGAAGACCTTTCCAACGACTTTTCAATTATTGCTTGAGGCGTTCCTGACGCCCAACGTTCTTTAAGTCTATTTTATGTGAATATCACGGCAAGTATGCGTAACTATCTCACTTACAGCAAATGAATTATAAGGCTGGTTTCCATCCAAAAATGGTGGGTATGGTACGGCAACTTGAACCTTGAAGAAAGCAGAATAACATTAATTGACGCAAACTTTTGAACAGCTTGACTAAATTTGTAAGTGAATATTTCGGTAAGTATGTAAATATCTCGCTTACAGCACATGAAGTAGAAGGCTGGTTTACATCCGAAAATGATGGGTCTGGGATCGCAGTTTGAACCTTTAAGAAAACAATATTATATCATTTGAACAATATTAACTGATGTTCTAGCGTGCGCTAGAACATTTATAATATTTAACCAGATAAACGAATAAACAGATACTTACAATACTAGGCTGGCTTAAGTCTTCATCATTATGCTCTGGTATACCTGGTAAAATCTGAGGACGAAATAAGTCAGATTCATATAAATTGTACAATAAAATATAATCATGAAACTGTAGGTTTTTTGTTATTTATTTTAACTAAGTCAGACGCAATAAAACAAAAACACTACACTTGATTAGTTTTGTCGCACATGTCTCACTAGCTATTGCACTAAATAGAATTTTAATAAACAGAAAGTGTCAAACCTTTGGATATGCGTTTTGTTTGATACGACGCAATCCTTTTATAGTGTGGTACAAATCATCGCTCTTAAAATGAGTAGAACAAATTACGCTGCGGGATGTTGGATGCCATAATGGTTCATTCCGACTAATACGAATGACCTCAATCCACTTCTCTCTCATATTTTGATCTCGAATTGGAAATCTAAAAAATAACGTCATCATGATCATCATCATCATCATCCACACTTTTTCATACACACTTGGTCGACTGTAACTGACAATATCAACAATTCCCCCTCCCCCCTCCCCGTCCCTTGAGTTACAAATGGTCTAATAATATCAAGTGAAGTGAGTGTCACACACACACATTGCAAACCTACATGTCGCTATCGAAAACTTTTCCGAAGGATTGTGTAATAATAACAAAGGTAACAGAGATTACATAATAAACACTCCTGACGACGCCCAACCATCAATAAAAAATATGTTCTCTAAAATCGCCCACCGTCCCATATAAATGACATTTGTCTTATAAGTAAAAGTGATATTATTTGTCATTTATATTGGACAATGGGCATTCGTTTTAAAGTTATTAATTGCTAAGGGATTGTTTGTTTACCGGTGATACAAACAATCCTTTAATCAAATACGAAAAAAGGCATTTCAGCTCTTACGTTTTTTGAGTGGTAGGCGTTGGGCATCACTACATAGTATAAAAACAAAGTCGCTTTCTCTGTCCCTATGTCCCTTTGTATGCTTAAATCTTTGAAACTACGCAACGGATTTTGATGCGTTTTGTTTTAATAGATAGAGTGATTCAAGAGGAAGGTTTATATGTACTTTTTATCCCGATATTCACACGGGAACGGCAACCACGCGGGTGAAACCGTGGGCGGCCGCTAGTTAGTCTATAAAGTGTATTTGTTAAACTTTTTGTACATTGGGCGTCAGGAAGTTAATTTAGCACAAAAAAGAGTCGAAAATCAGAAAAGTTAACGCGTTATTTCTAACAAGAAATAAATAACGTTACGTTGCATGTTATGTTACCCAACGGGTTAAAACTAATAACGTTTGCTATGCATGGCAACACTTGTGTTGGCGTTTTGTTAGTGTGTAGATGTTATAATAGCATCTACACACGTTCCTATCCGACCGCCGATTTGGTCTGCTCCCTGACCAAATCGGAAAGTGTGTAGCGCAGATTTGGTCGGAACAGACCAAATCGGAACGTGTGTAGCGCAGATTTGGTCTGGGAGCAGACCAAATCGGAACGTGTGTAGCGCAGATTTGGCTTGGGAGCAGGCCAAATCGGCTGTCGGATCGGAACGTGTATAGATACTATTACCCTCCATAGGTTTTGTGTTGTGTTTGTGTACCAAGAAATAACCTCAAAATTTATCTTTTGTCAAAATAATAGATGGCAATTTTACTTACGTGTGAAATGTGATTCCATCCTGCTTTTTATCTCTTGAAGAATGGTTTTTACACCCTTTCACCACACAAGTCGGCATTTTTATTGTTTTATGATTTTAATTTAATATTACGTCACGCTCCGCACGCTAGGATAGCCATAGAATAATATTACTCCTGTCCTGAGCTGGACTGGTGGTTAAATAATAGCATTATGGCAAGGCGTGCGTAGGTACGGTCGGCGTAGGTAGTATTTTCATGTGTGTGCGTGTAACTGTTTATGTAGGTGTAGTTGTATACACAGCAAGGTGTAGTTATACATGCCTCAATGCTTTGTTCGGGAGACTTCATCAAAGTGCACTCAGCAAACACTGCCAGAGCGTGCTGACTGTGAACACGGCTGTGTACGGCCCGTTCGTAAAAACTTGCCTGGGGGGCGATCGCGTTATTTCAAAAGATAAAAGTTTGGTTTCGATTCGATAGTGTTTCAGTTCTGATAAAGATCCAATTATGGTTCAAATCGGTATTGCCATAAAGTTTAAACGTCAACCAAACTTTAACCATTTCCACACCACTAACGGATCAAAAACGTTAGAGTGGCCATTCGTATATTTTCATTCGTATATGCTTTTGTGTACAATCGACGGTCGACTTATCAATTTTACCACAACACTATTTGTTATTTGACCTCCCAAAAGTGACAGTTCTAAGGGCGTATTCCACTTATCAAAGATCTTTGTCCAATATGAATTTGATCAAAAAATTTATCAATGAAACTATTCATGAATTCGTCCTCGTCCAATTTCTTTGACCAAGTATTTCATAAGTGGAATACTAAAATTTTGTTTACTGAAAAATGACAAACAAAGTATTTTAAGGTTTAAAGTTTGTTCGTGAGAATGTTTTCAAGTGGATGGATACTTTAAAAGAAGAAACAAGAATTATATTAGATGAGTAGGTACCACATTTTATTACTAGAAGTAGAAGTGCACCGCATTAGTCATAAATTGAAAATTCATAATAATCATCTACCAAACGTTTGTTGTGTTTTGAGTTTAAATAAAACATTAATAACTATTACAGAAATTGAAGAATGCCACCGTATAACAAGAGATACAATTTAGATATGGAATGAATTCAAAGTTAGGACAAAGCCCAATATAACAAATGCTAACCAAAGGGGTCAGGGGCCTTCGTAATGCAGTGTCCGTCACTGGAACTCTGTTGGAACAACAGATTTCAATCAACATTTGAGGAAATGATGTTGGTCCATTACAAAATGTGAACAAGAACAATAAATTAAGGTTAGTTTATTATTAAATTACTCTTCCAATACCTAGTTTGAAATATGAAAGTGATTCATGCTTTAAATACTTACTTACACCAAAATTATCAACTATATTCTAAAAAAAATATCGTCTTTTGTTTCAGCATCTCGGATGACCTCAGCTTCAACAAATAAAAAAAACCTAAACAATCTTACAGAATGCTCAAGGCCTTAGATATTTGCAGAAGCATTTAAATGAATACCAGAAAGCATAGATCATTTTAGTCAACAGGTATATTCATGTTATAATATTACTATAAAAGCTGTCCAATTTTTTACTACTTACGGTAATTAACTAGGTAACTTATGTTTTGTTTCAGTATCACCAGCAATGAGATTTGTCAGAAGAATTATTAAAGGAAAAACTGTGATAGTAAAAGTCCAGCAGTCCTGCTAGTAACTTTCAGGCAGGATTGGAACCCGCCTGAACTCGGGGAATCCGACCTTTCCTTTACTTACAGAATAGCATTGCAAATGTATGAAAATTATTTTAAATCTTAAGGAGAATAAAAGTATCAGTTTGATTGCAATAATTGTTTTAAAATGTATGGTAGTTTATATAAAACTAGCTGTTGCCCGCGACTTCGTATGCGCGGTGTAGTGACTTTTGTGTTAGTTTAGTTTATGTGTGTTTGTTGCTCAGATTTCATAACGCTCTTCTTGAAGTCCTATTCTCTACTAAAAGGGTCTAAAGAATATCGAATATGCAGGCTAGGGTATGAACATGGTATGTTGTTATCATATGCTGCATGAACATAGTTGAGCCCTAGAATATTTTGTTAGTTTATTAGAATATAGAAATAGAAATACACTATGATAAAAACTGTACTTGAGTTTATTTTTTACCCTTTTACTTATTTACTTTCTCTTAAATTAAGAAAATAAAACCCTTTATTGCATAACATTTTCTTTTACTTAAATAATTTTATAACATATTTGGACAAATAATGTAGGTACCTAATTGGAAGAATATTAGTTTTTACCCGTTGACATAGGTTACTTTCTCTATGAAACACTTATTGCATAACACTTTCTACTTAAATTGATTTTATAACTAAGTAATTGGAACAATAAATTAACAATGATAAGTCTTTCCTATAAAAAAACCTCTCCTCATGTTCTGCTGTGGGTGTACAATTACAGAATAGCATTGTAAATTTAAAAAAAATTATTTTAAATCCTAAGGAGAATAAAATTATTAGTTTGATAGCAATAATTGTTTTGAAATATATGGTAGTTTATGTAGAATATTTTGTTAGTTTATTAGGATATAAAAATAGATATACACTTTGATAAAAACTGTACTTAAGTTTATTTTTTACCCATTTACTTTCTCTTAAATTAAGAAAATAAAACACTTTTATTGCATAACACTTTCTTTTACTTAAATTAATTTTATAACATTGGGACAAATAATGTTATTAAAAGAATATTAATATTTACCCGTTGACATAGGCACATAGGTTACTTTCTCTATGAAACACTTTCTACTTAAATTAATTTTATAACTAAGTAATTAATTAACAATAATAAGTCTTTCCTATAAAAAAACCTCTCCTTATGTTCTGCTGTGGGTGTACAATTGCCAAAGGGTCCCACCTATCAATACAGCCCAGCGCTCCAGGCATTGTAAAGTATCTGCAAAATAAAATAGGCAAATTTTAGTACTCATCATTTGTTTATACAACACATTTATAATAATATATCTCTAGAACTTACTGCCTTTTCACATACCTAATCAGGTCGGAGTGTCGTTGTTGAAATGGTGGGACAACATATTTGTTTGATATGCATCGCTTATGCAAAGCTTTTGTCACTTGGTGTAGTTATTGCTTTTGAGATACTGGCTTAGGAGACACAAATGGTCACGGCGGCGTCCCCAATAATAGTTTCTTAGGACCCAGTAGCATAGGAATGAATATGCAACTAAAATCTGTAAATAAACAAACACCAATGTTGAGACACTGATATCTTTGTATTTTAAGAATAAACATATGTTTTATTCGGTGTGGTTATTAAAGATTTACCTACCTTTGTCTCTTCAATGCATCAGAATGAAGAGTTGATGGCTTATGTGGAGATAATTCACTTTGTAATTTTCCGAACTAAATCCTTCGACAGTCTTATTTTAACAATTTTAGCACGCGACCTTGGCACTCCAACATCATAATCATGAGCTCTTTCAAACATTTTGGCCTATAAAACACATTAAAATACTAAATTGCGTTATTAAACACCACTTGTTTGACGAACGATCATGAAACGATCCTAAAAAAGTAGCCTCGCCTAAACTTTTTGATATCGACCGGTAGCGGTCCAATAATGGTAAAGTTTCGTCTGAACTAGCTGTCAAAACATTACCGCGATACGAAACATGTCAAAAGTTACGGTTTGGTTATGGTCCAATCGCGATTAAGTCGAGTTTGTGTTAGCGCGATTGCCCCCCTGGTGGCCTACCACAAGCTCTTAAAGCAGTTATTTTTAAGTTGAGAGAGTGAGACGCCGCTCTACACGCCGTATAGCGGCGTCTCACTCTCTCAACTTAAAAATAACTGCTATAAGAGCTTGTGGTAGGCCACCTGAACCAAAAAAATCTTGTCCGTCCAAATAAAAGTCCGTCTTCCGATATTCTCTCTAAATACAAAATTGGTATTTAGGTAGATAAGTACAGCTATGTCTGATTTGGTTACCCTGACAGCTATTTTTATAACCCACTGTTTATTGAGTTTGGTACAGATACCTGGTAATTCCAAGACATTAATAAAACAAAATTATCGAATAGGTAGATATACCTATTATTATACAGCCTTAAATTCATAAAGAAAAGTTATAAAAAAAAATACTACTCGTACCTACTCGTATTTGCAATTTTGTGGCGTTAGATGAATGAAATAAGTACGTAATTAAAGTGTCTCGTTTAATATCCGAAAAATAACTTACCTACTAATTAATAAAATAAATACAGTATAGGAACATACAGTATTGACTTAATCGCAAGCACAGATTACTAAATAGTATATTTGGTACGCAAGCTTGTTTATGGGAAAGCTAATTTATAGTAATTTAATCTTTTGGTAGTGCTCCTATGATACTAAAGTGGGTAAATAAGTAGCTAGTAAATACAAAAAAAAATATTTCACTAAAAATAAAAAACGCAAAAATATTGGCAGCGGTGGGATTCGAACCCACGCCTCCGAAGAGACTGGTGCCTTAAACCAGCGCCTTAGACCGCTCGGCCACGCTACCACATGTCAAGGCAGCTGAAAATAGCGTAAGCTATCTGTTTGCCATTACGTAACATGTTTATCTTGTACGTGGATTAGGCAGGAATTAAATTGTGTATCATTTCTCGATGGAGTTATAAATAAGTACTTAGCTGATTTGGTTAAATTTTCTATAAGGCAATGCAAATCACAATAGAAAACGAATAGGGAATTTGCCTGAAACACTGCCTGAAAATTTTATAGTAAAGCCACAGAATATTAATAGTATTAAGTAAAGCTCCTTTTATAAGAGTATATTGTAGCAATGTTCCTATATAAATATGTTTTGTGTTTTTTATTCAACAATTATTTGTAAATTTTGATAAAATAAATTAATAAATTATATACTAAGGTAATAAAAACATTTCGGGTTGATATGAACTTATCTAAACAGAGAAAGAAAAGCTTTTTGTAATTCTTTTTTCTTTTGGATCATCCTGTGTTTTGATAAAAACCGCATTAATCCGTCGCGTAGGTACCTACTTAGGTAGTTTAAAAGATCTCAGCGTACCTACCAGAGGGGCTGGCTGGATACAACTATTTTTAATACTATATTGTAGAGATTCTAAAGTAGATAATTCTGATTTTCCTTTATTTTCCTTACAGCCTGAAAAACCAGAGCTGGATTTCTCAGCGGCAGCACGGATTGTTGCTGCTGGGTGTGCAATTTATCCAACTACACTTTACTTTTGGTAAAATACTAATTTATTACTTAACTATAAAATTAAATAAATAAATATTTCACAACATCACACACATTGATCTAATTCCGAAGTAATAGTAGCTTAAGCACTTGTGTTACGGAAATCAGAGACAACGGTATTATTACCTTCGATCAACAATAACACCTAGGTCGGTAAGCACCTATTACAAATGTACCTAATATATGTTATAGTGCGGAAAAAAAGGACCGTATTTGGAGGAAAAGTATCCTTAATATTGATGATGGCAAATTTTACTGATACGAAACATTCGTTTATTTTCAATTTGATTTTTCAAAAATCTTTAAATGCAGTTTTAATTGTTTTTGAAAATAAAGGAATGTTTCCTTTCAGTAAGCCACTTTTCCTCCAACCACGGGGTTTTTTTTTTCACCCTGTTATTTATATAGTTACCTAATACTCAGACACGGAAACACAAATTTTAATGCTCATCCATTGCTCATCCCATAAATGTTTGTCCCGGGTGGGGATCGACCCATGACATGACGACCGGCTCAGGAGGTTTAAGGTCACAGCAGACTTTTATCAACTCGGAAAGGGATTGAACTTGAACCGAATTTTATCTAAATCTGTTGAGCAGTTCTCGAGTTTAGCGTTCATTTTTATTTAGGTAGGTAGGTAGGTTTATTTTAGACTGAAAATTATGCCATTCAATCACAGATTACTAAATAGTTAGGTACTAGTACTCAATGCATTAAAACAATAATGGTTATCATTTTGGCAACTGAGCTGTGCTGTGCATATTCCAGGTACAGATTCTTGGACAAGAAGTTCGTGGGCACCTCTATAAAAACAGTGGTCACGAAGGTGGCTGCAGATCAGTTCATCGCCACACCCATTTTGCTCGCTACATTTTACTCAGGTAGGTGCATTTGAAACATGTTTTTAATATACTTAGGTACTAGTTCAAGTATTAGTATACACTTGAACTAGGTAGGGCAGAGGTACCCTTTGTGGCCACTTTAAGGATTTTTTGACTTTTAATCACTAAGTACTAAACGGTCTTAGGTATTTAAGAGACAAGTTATATCTGAAATTATAGATAATGTATCTACCTTTAAAGGTACAATTTTCAAATTTAAAAAGTAAAATAGTTTTTTGTATTTAACACAAAATGTGTGAGAGGTGCCAAATGTACCGGTTTTGGCTACTTATTGATAGTTAAACTTTTGTAAATATAGCGAAAAATCAAAACCAAACCCAGGTTAAATCAATATATTCTAATGCGCTAGAAACCAATCAATTGCAAAACAACACTTTAATTGTAAAAAACAAAGGTTTATAAAGTATTTCTTCCAAAACAAATTTCTTAAAACTTTCATACAAAACAGTTTTTAAAACAGAAAATGGGATTTATTGAAAAAAATCGTATGACTTATGGAATTCTAACGGTTGTTATTAAGTACCTATTACCTTAAAATGCCTTATTTTAATTGCCTTTGGCAAAAATGGCGAAAAGTTGTTTAGAAAACTTTTAGAGCTAAAAGTGGCCAAAACCGGTACAGTGGCCAAAACCGGGGCTTCTGCCCTACTTACCACTTGAATACCAGCCCCCCTAGCATGACCAACAAAACGCAATATGATATAGGCTTTATCCCGTATAACTATTATATATTCTGTGGTATAACTGTCAAAAGACAATGGTTTTGAGTTTGTCGTTTGAGTGTCCATAAATCGCTATATCATGCGATATATATCACGTTTTGGGCGGTCATGTTAGGCTTACAGGACAGGAGTTATATCTATACTACTCCCATCCTGGTACATTTAGATAATTTCTTGAAAGAACGCAGGTATCATTCAAAAGGATTTCCAGCTTTTAAAAAGCTCATTTGTGATATTTTAAAGTTTTTTATATTTTTTTATTACTTTGAAAATTATTTAGACGATTTTAAGGTTAGCTTTGACGACAAATCTATATATATAAAAATGAATCCCTATTTCCCTTGGTCACGACATCACGCGTGAACGGCTGGACCGATTTGGCTAATTTTGGTCTTGAAATGTTCGTGGAAGTCCAAGGAAGGTTCTTACGGTGAGAAAATAGGGGAGGAGGGGGTAAGTGGGGGTAGAGTAGAAGTAGGGTAGGGTAAAGGTAGGGTAGGGTATAGGTAGGGTAGGGTAGGGGTAAGGGTAGGGGTAGGGGTAGGGTAGGGTAGGGTAGGGGTAGAGTAGGGTAGGGGTAGAGTACGGGTAGGGTAGGGAGGAGTAGGGGGTAGGGCCACGGGAACGAAGTCGCGCTGGGTCAGCTAGTGAACAATATATTCATAATTTGTAAGAAGATACTTTAACATGGTACTCTGCGGTTGGTATGCAAATGTACAGTTTCATGAGATGAAAGAGCATGAGATTACCTAATGAGTTTAAAGAGCATAAAATTAAAAATACTGAAAACCACTTTTCACACATTCCGTATTGATATGTATTTAGTTTACCTACCTATTCTTATCCCATTTTACAGTAATCGGTATTTTGGAAAGGAGAGACGATATTTTTGAGGAGCTTCGTGACAAATATTGGAAGACGTTCGCTGCCAACCAAGTTTTCTGGATACCAACACAGACGATCAACTTCTATTTAATCCCTTCGCACCTTCGGGTGATATACGTCGCCACTGCTTCCTTCCTATGGATCAATGTTTTATGCTTTATCAAGAGGCAAAAAGTCGAAAAGCCTGAAAAAATTAAGTCATAGTGCTAATACGTTCGCAAAATCTGTTGATTGCATTTATGTACCTACCTATGTATATAATAAATCATTATTACCAACGAAATAATTTCTTTGACTTAAACGATTCCCTGCAAGTACATAATATAGGCTTATCTGCTCTCAACTCAAGCCTTAATAGAATTTGTTGCCTCTGATGCAAAAAAACAGAATTAACAGAACACACAGAACAGAATTAAATAATTATTAATATTGTTAAGAAGTTCCTAAATTAATACTTGTGATAAGTGTAATTCGGTTGTTTATGCAATACTTCAACTCCTCGATTGCAATCGATGTAGTAGAATCTAAATGCAAGTATTTCAGACTGTTGCGTAAGCGCTCTAATTGGATTAGTACACATGTCTTAAGATTTTTAAGGTTTCAGTCAGTCTATAGTAATACAGGGTTATTTCAGTTGTATCCTAGATTCTTACCAAGTTGGTGCTGTTTAAAGTATTGGATTAATTGCTAATAGTTGTGCGGTAAATGGTGTAACCATGGGCAATTTCGAATTTATGTTGTTTAACTGCTCAATGTCCAGAGAACATTTACTTAAGAATTTGAGTGGAGAAAATACTCTTGTGACATCGAAAACTACAGATATACCATCTATTAACCCTTTTGTAGTAATACTCTGTACTGTAATAATCAACACAGTGTTACATTATATTGTAAGTATTGAATGAAACTCATTATGATACTCGGTTTTAAATAAGTTTGGTTTCAAGCATATCGTGTAATACCTTTCATTATTTTCAGTTTTGCAAAAGAGATAAAGTGAAAAATATCGCTACAAAATTTAATAAAAAAACTGTTTCAAGAATAATAACTCTTCTAGTTTTACTATTATGTTTACCAGTTATTATTGTGATTTTAGTATTAGCTCTATGCTACAAGGTGTTGTGTACTGCAGTGATATGGAGAAAAGACAAACATTACGTCGGACTTTTGGATAGTTTCGATGTTTTTTGGAGCTTAGAAAATGAAGCTACTATTAACGTGTTAGGAGTTATAGAGTCCGAATCACCTGAACTTCTAGTTGAAAGCATAAAAAATAAATTGCAAGGTGTAGTTGCAAAAACTGGCGTGGATAAGATTTTTTACAGGAGAAATGAAGAGTTCGGATTTTATTATTGGAGGAAATACTGTACTATTGATGTTAGTCAATATGTAGAAGTGTTAGATTTTCCAGATAAAAATGAGCTTAATGTAATGGATTTGGAAGATATTATGTCAGAAGTGTCCTACCAAACGTTGCCTTATGATGACGAAGGATTGTTCAAAATCTTTGTAACCAAACAAAGAGTTTGTAATCATTGCGAGGAGAAGAATTCATATGGAATCATTTTCATCATACACCATTCAGTTGGTGATGGAGTGGCGCTCCTTGAGTTTTTATGTAAAACTTTTGCTGATGATGGAGAAAGAAGTCCAGTTAGTATGTTTTCGGTGCCTGAAACAAAAAACTTCGATACTCCGGCAGCAATTTTTGGTATGATCAAAAATTTATGGGAGATGCCTTTATGTTTTGTCGACACAATTCTCAGGACACCTGACGTTAATGATTTACATGGTCCAACACTTTTCCAAGATAAATTATATAAATGGACGGATTCAGATGAAAATCTGCTTGCCATGGTAAAAGAAATAAAAAAAAATGTTGCCAATGTGACGTTCTCAGATGTATTGGCTACTGCTCTGTCAGGTGGCATGCATGATTTTTTTACGAAGGTAAATTGTAGTATTCAGTAGTTTTAAAAAATATATTTAAGTAGCTTAACGAAAATCTAATTTTAGACCATGGGCCATGTTCCTGAAGAATTAGGAGTAATACTACCAGTAAGAATTCCCAAATCACCTTCCATTGTTGATGATTACCATCAGCTTTTGAGCAACGATTTCAGCGTCACTATTTTAGAACTGCCGGTGAATGAGGAGAGAAACTTGACTGATATTAAACGGAGATGCGATGCGTTGCGTGTCAGTGCTGATCCATTGGTAAGTTTTAAGACATTTTTCTTGATTTGAAGCATAGGGTCATTTATATGCTATACTAAATAAAAACGCATACCTACCTACGTATGTAAGTATTTTTAAATATGAAAGCCAGATTAAAAATATAATCTGGCGAAGTCTCTTTGATGTTTGTTGAGTGAGACGGATTAGGATACTCATCTTAGTCCATAATATAGTAAAAATGATCATCCATCATAAAAGTAAATTTCAATTGTGTGGAGCTTTCATAACCATACAATACAACTAGTCTAATGTTTTCAGTCCAACCACTACTTCATCAAGCTTGTCAGCCTCTTCCCAAAGCAGCTGCTGCAGTCCATTCTAAAGAGTAGCCAAGCTACGCTGGTGTTCAGCAACATGCCAGGGCCAGCAAAGCTTACAATATGCGGGGGCAATGCCCTGAAATCATTAGTATTCTTCGTGCCACACAAAGGCAACACTGGTGAGTTTCGAGATACCATGACTATTCGATCATGCGACTTCTTATACCTTGGGTACTTATGTACCATGGGTCCTATGGCACAAAGAAAAGGGGCCTCATTTTCTAGCTTAAGCTGCATGAAAAGGCCAAATGCTGTTTTTCTTGAGCTTTATTTTAATCATCAAAAAGCATCAAAGCTTACAATATGACTGTGTGGGTAACACACTCAAATCATTAGTATTCTTTGTGCCACATAAATGCAACACTGGTGAGTTTAGAAGACATTAATTACTATTCCGCTATGCAAATGCAACTTTTGAAAAGTAACCGCACCACGCTGGTATTCAGTAATATGCCAAGACCAGCATACAATATGGGAGGGCCATAAATTATTGGTATTCTTTGTACCATACTAGGCAACACTCCGTTAAGTTTCGTGGAAGCTAGTGATGATTCTACATTGATTACCGTCATCCTCACACACACTTTTTATTATTTTGATCCATAGCTATACTTACTTACTTACTTCATGTTTTATATGTACAGTCGCCAGCACGTCAGGTTACTACAAACTGTCAAATTTCTTTAAATAAAATTCAAGAGTTCAGTTTCTATTCATAAATTTTGACATTTTGTAGTAACCCGACGTGCTGGCGACCGTACCTACCAAAATTCAACGCAATCTGATTATATCTATATCCAGAGATCGCCAGCACGTACCACGTTGAAAATTCATGATTGTTTTTAAAATCCCGTTTGTATGTAAAAGCTTACTAACACTGATATGAACTGAATTTATTTTTTCTCTGTGATTTCAACTTATAGGTTCACTTTAGTTTTCGCATCTTTTGTTTAACTAATAGGTAACCCAAAGTTCTTCATTGTTATGTAGCACGTTTTGTATTACTATCATCGTCTTCTCTGTAACTTTATACGCTTTTGTACAGTGCACAGTGTAATAAACCCTTTCCTGGGTATTCGCGGTTAAGTGTGACGTCTTAGACAAAGCTAAACCACAACTTTACTCAGGTTTTGCGTTGACACTGTTACACAATCTTATGGGTCATTCATACTTCGTGTTACTTCGTTAGTTGGCGTAACTTCTAGGAATATGTTTACATATCTTGCAGTCCAAGGACCAAGTAGCGTCAATATAGGTAGGTAGTCTGAAAGTTTCTTTATTTTCTTTTCTGAGCTTACGTTATTATTTACTGGAAATAAACCAAGTACCTACGTCCTTATTGCAATCAAGCTTTTAAAGTTAACTCAGAATGATCATTTTTCGTTTCAGAGTTTCGATAAGCTATTAAAGAGTAGGTACCTGCCTCTGACGGAGCACAAATTCGAATCCGATCCCGTTGTCAAACGGGTTAAAATGAGGGGGGCTAATATATTATCATCTGCTTCTAAATGTGCTGTGTTAAAAAACCATACCATTTCAGGGCTCGACGTCACTGCTCTATCCTACGGTGGAGTTCTGCGCTTTGCAGCCTCCGCCGACAAGGCACTGATATCAGATCCGGAACACCTAGCTTACATCCTGGACGGTATGGTGGAAGAAGTAAAGAGGATGCATAGAGAATACGTGGCGAAGTGATGCTGCTGAATGTACGGAACTGGCATTGCTGTGACTTCTCAGTACAAAGGTGAGAAATGAATAAAAGTTGATAGTTTAAAATAAGTTTGAGCAAACCTCCGCCGACAAGGCACTGGCACCGACTATCAGAACCGGAACACTTAGCTTACATCTCCAACGGTATGGTGGAAGAAGTAAATAGGCTGCATAGAGAATATGTGGGGAAGTGATGGAATGGATGGTACGGAACTGGCATTGCTGTGGCTTTTCAGTACAAAGGTAAGGTAATTAAGGAATATTTGAATGTGTAAGATAAGTTTGTTCAAGCAAAGGACTTCCTACTTCGTAGCATGTAAGGTAAGAGAAAAAGGGTTTGTGTAAAATACGTGTGATCAAAATTCAAGCAAAGAAGTTACCTATACCTTTCCTATTTTTTAGCATGACTACTCCTATCGTTTGGCTGCTGTATGTTTTGCACTCGCGCAAGCGTGTGGAGCACTCCTAAGGAGTGCTAATCTAGGAGTGACTCCTAGGCACATTTTTACGGGTACAGATTTTTTACCTAAGTAGGGGTACCTATAAGAAGCGTGATCTCACAAGTTCTTTTTGTTCACAGATAAGGAGATAGTTAAGAAGACTGCCAATTCCACAATCAAATTATTTATATCACTGTATATTTTGGTTTGTTCTTTCATTAAATCGTTCCCATAGTATTTATTAGTGTTAAGTGTTAAAAAATCATTTTCGTTATTTAGTTATTTATTAATAAATAAGTTACAATAATCCTTACATTCAATTATAAATACATGTAAAGAACAACTTAAAAAGCTAAGATTGATTACAAAATATTAGGCCCGGTTTCAACTTTTCTATTTGTCCTTTCAACCGAAGATTTTCCAAGTAAAGAAGATTGCATTTTCGAATCTAAAACAAAAAATTATTAACATTTAACTCCATTTAACTATAAGTAGATAAATTTCCACAATACAAATAAAACATTAAGTGCTTATTTATTTTTTCAACCTTGAATTTAATATAAGTAGTACTAATTTACGGGTGTGATGTGACATAACATTGTCGAGAATCGCTGTCTGTAGTAACAAATAATAGGTACGACTATTTTGTATATAGTTAGGTAGATCTAACTGACTGACGGCATCATCAAAATCTCATGTAATGGTAATGGTTATTTATTTAACTAATAGTTGAACTAATTATATGTATATTTTTTTAACACAACCACCATGCACAGTCATCTTCAGCTGGTCTAAACTGGTCATGTTTGTGAAAAAAGGAGAAACATATGTATTTATGTTAGTAGCTTACTTCCGCAAAAAATGTAAAGCTCCTGAGGATGCCCCGGGTAAGTAAAGTAAATTAAAGTAAAGTAAGTATTTATTCAGTGTTTCATACATACAAAATTACAAATCTAGATATTAGAAACTACTGAAAGGGCTGACCAGCTCAGCTAATGTTGCAGCTTGTAGCCACAACGCTGATTTTCAGCTGGACCCATAAAAACATAAAAAGTTATAGGTAGTCTAATTTGGTGAAGGTGTTTCTGTCTTGCGAAATGCAGTTATTGTGCACTGATATTGTCGTGGTGTGCATGTGCGCTTTTTTGCAGGCGGGCAGTGCATATCTTGCATGTTGTTTTTGTGGAAGTAAGCTACTATATCTAAGTATTTTTCTTCTTTTTTCACAATGGTTAGGGACTTTCACTAGGTGACGCCCGATTCAATCAAATAGTCATGTTTGTTAACTATAACTGCAGTGAGTATACCTCGGCTAGCAGTTGTGCGTTGGGCGCGTTCTGTTCCTACTCCATGAAGCTCATGATGTGATGCGGGTATCCACAACTCAAGTCGAGCATGCTCACATATCGTCACGATACCATGCACAGTCATCTACAGCTGGTCTAAAATTAGTCTATGCTTGTTAACTATAACTGCAGTGAGTATACCTCGGCTACCAGTTGTGCGTTGGGCGCGTTCTGTTCCTACTCCATGAAGCTCATGATGTGATGCGGGTATCCACAACTCAAGTCGAGCATGCTACATCTACATATCGCCACGAGCCTATTCACAGTCATCTACAGCTGGTCTACTAACTTTCTCAATGTTTGTTTACTATGACTGGTAGTGAGTATACCTCGGCTAGCAGTTGTGCGTTGGGCGCGTTCTGTTCCTACTCCATGAAGCTCATGATGTGATGCGGGTATCCACAACTCAAGTCGAGCATGCTCACATATCGCCACGATACCATGCGCAGTCATCTACAGCTGGTCTACTAAATTACTCAATGTTTGTTTACTATGACTGGTAGTGAGTATACCTCGGCTAGCAGGTGTGCGTTGGGCGCGTTCTGTTCCTACTCCATGAAGCTCATGATGTGATGCGGGTATCCACAACTCAAGTCGAGCATGCTACATATCGCCACGAGCCTATTCACAGTCATCTACAGCTGGTCTACTAAATTACTCAATGTTTGTTTACTATGACTGGTAGTGAGTATACCTCGGCTAGCAGTTGTGCGTTGGGCGCGTTCTGTTCCTTCTCCATGAAGCGCATGATACGGGTGTCCAACTCGAGGCGAGCGTGCTCACACATCGCCACTACGCCTCGCACAGTGGCCTGCAGACGGTCCATCCGTCTCTCGTACTTTTTCTTCTAAAGAAGATATCATACTATTCAATGCTTTTCATTTATCCAAATCTTATGTTAATACAAAATAATAAATGGGGGACAATGCTCCCTCTGTAACAAATTTTACCTACATATTTTTTATTCATCATTTCAAAACGTGAAATAAGCTAAGATTGCCCCCCTTAACCAAATTTGCCCCCCTCAACAAAATCGGATCCGCACCTGACCTGAGGGCCTACTCTGAAACGCATAACCCGAAACTTCGTTATACCCGTCCCTCTCACTCTCGAGTCGTGACAGAATCGAGTGAAAGGGGCGGGGCTAACCGAAGTTTCGGATTAGCGTTTCAGAGTACGGTCCCTGGATAAACTCCCGGACGATCTGGGCGCAGGCGCCGGCGGGATAAGACACCTTAACCTCTTTTGACCCTTTCGCACAGTCCCCGAATGGTGACCCAGCCGGAAGCTAACCATTATAATACTTTAATCGACCGGCCTTTCTTCAGTCGTTTTTATTCTCGCAGGCGCTGAAATCCTGATTCTGGCTGTGTTGAGTCAGTAGAACCCATAACCCTCGTCACAGCCGGCTGTGTGGTATTCATGCAGAATTCACTGCTTCCTTCCACCGTTTATGGGAGGGTTACGGAATGCCCGGGCTTTTACCGTGCCAAGAACCCACGAAAGAACCCACGCCGCAGATAGATAACAGTTGACTATAATTAGTTTTACAAACTAACCACCTACAAACCGAAGCCAAATACAAGCCTACAAGAAGCTAACCATAATAATATAATAAAGACTCTATTAGCTGTTATAATAAAGACTCCCTTACTTGCAATTGCTTCTTCTGCCAAAGCGCCAGATACTTCTCCCCCACAGCGAGCAGCGTCTTATGCGCGTGCGCAAGCTGAGCGTGCGTGTTGCGCGTACGCAAGCGAAGCCGAGCGAGCGCCGCGTCACGTTCGCTCACCACGCTGCACCGCTCGTGGTACGCTCGTAGTAGCGCTTCGTAGCGCTTTGTCAGCTCTTCGTATCTGTATTTTATTTTGGTAGGTACAATAATAAAATTGACTCATCTTACTGGCACCATTCGAAGAATGTCGGTAGTTAGGCTAGACTAGTGTAAGAGTACCTATAGAGTGCGCGCCACGAAAGAAGTCATGCGGAAATTTAATGTACTTAGTGCACCCTTCGATCAACAACTAGAGTGTTTGTCAGATAACTCTGCGCGTGACTGGCGCGTTTTTGGCGCTAGTTACAGTGCATTTTTTTGTTCTTATGTTATAGAAAAGATTAGTATCCGATTTTTACCGCGCGCAGACTTATCTGACGAGCACTCTATGTACAGTGGCACAGCACAATCTTTTCTGTTCCGGTGACAGCGGCGCTATGAACAGTTTTCTTTTTTTTTGTAGCAATTTAACCGGCCCTGACTTCTAAGACCTTCAGTCACCAGCAGCGCTATGGTTGGACAATGGACATCTTCTTGACAGCAAAATGACATTTAAAAAAACACGCTCGTTTCACATTTTGGCCACTGGAACAGAAAAGTTTGTGGCACTGTAGGTGTTATTGTTGATCGAAGACTGTACCTAACTAAAATGACGAAGGCATAAGGCTTATATTTTAGCAAAATATTTATACGACATCAGAGCCTTCTGTAGATAGGTATCGGACTTCTTTCGTAGCGCGCTGTAAACATAAATTTGTGTTTTTTTATAACATTTAGGCCTACAAATTTTTCCTAGGTTAGGTAAGACTCTACTACATTTAAAAAAAAAAAATATCTGGCAGGTTAATTAAAACCGATAAATTGTGAAAAAAGAAATATATGTAGCTGTAAAAGGACATCATCCGGGCTTCATACATTTTTGGTCCAAATGTAAAAGTGCCGGCCAAGGAAAAAAGTGCTTTTTTCTTTTCCCCTTTATCATTTCTTATTATAGACCGATAGCGCTGGCCTATTTTGAGGTCATAAGTTTAAAAAATTCTAAAGTTGCTAATTTCTTAACTGTGGGTACAGTCGTACCTATGAAGCTTATTATTGCGTTTTGTGTCACATCTGCCACTTGCATTTTCAGCAATAGGTACGTTGATTTGTGGTTGATTGTTTTTATTACAGTCAAAACTGGCAAAATAAATTTAAAGTTCAAAATAATTATGGTAATAGTCTAGGATAGCCTGAGGAGTGTGCAAACCGAATTTGTGCCATCTTCGGCCAGTGCAAACTGACATAGAGTCAGTATGAGAAAACAGTGCCCTTCGTGCGAAGAAGTCTGTTTTTTTCCAAATTATAAGATTTCGTGGATAAAAACAACACAAATTATGAATAGTGTTTTGTTACACCATCATCATCAAAAACACGTAAACTCTAATAACTTGCATTTTCTATTGTGGCTTTTACAGGGTGTTGTAATAAAAAAAACTTGACACAAAATATTTTGAACTAAAGATATCAGTAGGTACTCTTGAACACGTAACACCTATTTAACCTATTGTAATATTCTTTTAGAGCTAATAGAGCAAAGTGTTAGTTTTTGGATTCTCGTGGACAGAGATGACACAAAATGCCTATGTACATTAGTTCCTACTTCGATAGTATCATGAATGTAAAATTTTCATCTTGAATTTTCTTTTACGTCCGATACTGATCGAAAAGACAAATACCTAAATTTACACTTAAGCATGTACCCAAGGTGACACAAAATAAAGTATAAGGTTGGGTAAATGGTCCGGTAACTATATGCGAAAAACCATCAACTTTAGTATTTTTGAAACCTCAAAACGTAGCGCTATCGGTCTATTAGGGCACCAAAGCTGTAGCACCACTGTAGTTGGATTTATTTGGCTTCGAAATGAGATCAGATAAGTATTTCATATTTTTCGTAAGTGAATTAATTAATGAAATACCCTGCGATTACTTAGCTTTGAATCTTATTATAAAGTAAAACAAAATATAACAACTCACTCTTCGTACAGACTCTGAATAGGTACCCCTTAAAATGCATTTTATTTATTTTAAGGCAAGGATTCCCGACCGAAAAAGGCACGCTAACGCTTGCTCGGCCGCGCTTGATACACTTCGCGCGGACTCAGCGGCAGCCGGCAGTGAACTGTGAACTCGCGAGCGCCCCGCGAATCGAAAATCACTTAAGTAAATTCAATTAAAAATTAAATAATAAAAAAAAATATGACGGCCGGAATCCCTCGGCTATTCAAAGACAATTATTTTCATATGTTTTTCATTAACTAAAACCAAGTATACTGCAAGTAATAGGATATTTGGATTATAATTAAAGTCCGTTCGGTTAGATAGTGTCGGTACACCCGCACGGCATTGTGGCTCTTGCTATAAAATGCAGATATAAAATAATACACTCAAGTTGGTACCAAAGTCAGTTTTACTGAAAATTTGGATATTTTTATATAAAAGGAAGTTAAATAAGTGAGTTACAAATAATAATAATTATTATAAATTTTTTATATGATTATTATGATTACTTATCATCGCTCGAATTGTCACAAGTCTTAACCGTCGTTACCACCTGTACTTATAATAAACATAGATTATTTAAGAAAATATAATTTAATAAATGCCCGAGTCCCAAAATCCAATTCCATTTTCGGGTGTACGCCGCACGCGGCTTCTTTTGTTTATGCGGCGGCATCCTTTGAAAAGCAGCGGCATGTGCCAAGGCGGCACGATCAAAGGGCGACACTATCTAAGCGAATGGACTTTAGACGGGTGTTTGGGTTTTTATTTGATACAGTAAAATATCACTAGTCGAAAAAATACGGCTGGAAGCACTAGATAAATAGCTGTTAAATAACATATATTTTTTCCAAATTTTGAGTAGGTAGGTACTGGTTTGCGAGTAATCCATAATTTAAAACACCCTATTTTCGGGAATCAGCGCCTTAATGTAAAACATAGTAATGATAGCAAAAAAGCAGGTGTAGCAAGAAATCAAGTTGGAAAAAAGTCGTAGGTAGGTACCTAAGTATATTGTGTAGCGACTCGCGAAACCCGCGCCTCCCCTCCTCTCCCACCCAATTATTTTGTTTTTTTTAATTACCCTTAACATGAACTACAGGCTAAAACACTTGTTTAATAATTCATTTGATTGAAATCATCGTATTTTCGGGTAGAATGATTCATTTATTGAAGTTATTTCACTTAAGATAATGTAGATATAAAAGTCAGACTTTGTAACTTAAAAAAATGAAGTTACAGCTTTGGTGCCATAACAATATCTATCAGAATCACAACTTTAATTTTTGGCCGGCACTTTCAAATTTGGACCAAAATAGATACTTATACCTACTTACTGTTATTCCAATCCGACCAACTAAACGGATCAACTGAAAACTACCTTTAAATATACAGGAAAATTTTTTGACCAGTGCACAAATTTTGAGGATCAACTCAGAATCGGTAAGTGAACAACTTTCTCCTAGAAACATGGGTCAAAATACGACAAAAATTTTTGGACTCCCCATACTAAACCGATCACGTGATCAGTCCGATTTGTATGAAGAGTCACAAAATTATTGTCATATTTCGACATATGTTTCTAGGAGAAAGTTGTTCACTTACCGATTCTGAGTCGATCTTAAAAATTTGTGCACTGATTAAAAATTTACCCTGTATATCTACCTACCCACCTACCTATGAGCTACATTAATATATTTCTTTTTTGAGAATAGTTAAGACTTCCACGATGTGACGTCAGATTGAATCAATTAAAAACGATAAGTTTAAGTACCTACCTACCTACTTACTTACCTACTTAATTGACGACCTCCGTGGCCGAATGGTTTTCAAGGTGCCGCTATCTCTAGCGGGGGTCGATCCCCGGTCGGGTAAATGTTGAAAACTAACTTTTCAATATTTCCTCGGGTCTGGGTGTATGTGGTAGCACAATATTGTGGTGGTGTACCCGTCGTTGTTTCCAATTTCCATATTACTAGTGTTTAAGGCGATACTCGGAAAAATTATGCTAAAGCGAGATAGCAATGAGAAAACGACGCGCGCGGGAGCGAGACCGATTTTGCCGATTACGCAAAAAAAACACAAAATCACTTCGTATTCAAAAACTATAGCGAGTTTAAAAAAATGCTTCTATACGATCCTAAATATTATTGGTGTCCACTAATTATACCAATTTTCAATAGTATATGTATCCCCATTTAAGAATAATCTTCATAATTCTTATTTTTTAGAGGTATTTTCGAAAATAAAAAGTGTCGAGCTAAAGTCATAAAATCGTGTTTCTGAAACTATACGATTCTAGATAAAGGTATGAAGAAATATATATCTTATTACCAGATTTATAACAACTGTAACCGTCCTATAGCACAGAATAATATTTGTAGCCTATAGTTTTAAATCAAAAAGTCCGTACTTTTTTCGAGTAGCGCCTATACTTTGATATTGGAACAATGTATGTGATGGTGTCCAATATTTATTTATTAATTTAATGTTTATTTAATTCAGTGAGAAAAACTTACTGGTATTGAAGGCATACGATGCTCATCGTAGACCATGACTCTCCTAAGTCTACTTGACTCCTAGATGTTTTGGATAGTTCTAAAAGTAAAATTCATCATATAGCGTAAAATTCTAATTTACATTATAAGTGCTTAGGTACATAGGTACCTACATAGATTCCAAGATTCCAAGTCCCAGAAATAAAGAAATCAATAACCAGAAGCATTACAATCAGGATTCGAACCCGGAACCCGAACTGCTTGTTTGTTCGGCAAACGGAATACAATGTTAATTAACCGCCTCTGTGGTCTAGTGGTTCACACCACCGATTTCAGACCAAGAGGTACCGGGTTCGATTCCCAGTGGGGGTACATATTGTATTCGGTTTGGTTGGTGGTAGGTAGGACTTGTTATAAGTCCGCCTGGCTAGTGGCTAGCTACCACCATCTTATCTAAGTCTAACGTCATAACCATAACAACGATGATTTCAGCATTGTTGTGTTTCGGCAGTTAGAGATAAATCAGCCAGTTCCGGGAGTAGTGCGCTTCCACCTTCAGCCTTATCACCACTTAACATCAGGTGTGATTAAGGCTAAGTGCTACACGTTGTGGATAAAAAAAAATACAAAACGGAGATTTCAACGTTTTCTGGAGACAAAAATAAAAAAAAAAAAAAATTACTGAAGTATTTTATCAACCATGCTTGCTCCTTCTCACCGATAAGTAACGCAAGATCTTTCTAAGTTCCTTGTCATCATCATCATCAGTCCTATTGCTGGGCACAGGCCTTCCTTATAACGGCTGTCCCAAAAGTAGGTATAGGATGATTTGTCTCAATAAAACGCGAATGGATTGGAATTTCTTCGTAGTTTTATTTTATTTTAAAGAAGATACTTGTACAATTTTATCTGAATAGAATATCTGCTAAATGGCCGCCACGGGCATTTTTGCTGTGTGCAAGTTTTTCATGACACTTCCAATCCACACATTTCGCTGCTAATTTCACACATTTCGCTACTTATTTCAACAATAACTCGGCGAATATTTTGTCTATATTGTCTATGTTTTGTGGATCGTTAGTGTAGACTTTATCTTTGACGAAGCCCCAAAGAAAAGAATCCAGTGGCATCAGATGGCAAGATCTCGGTGGCCATTTGAAATCACCTTTTCTTGGAATTACGAGATTTTTCGACCTTTCGACGAGTGTTTGTAATTGATCGTGAATTTTCGTTAAATATTTGTAAAACTTCTATGCACTGTTTTATAGGTTGCATTTAGCCTAACTAATCGCTGACTAATCGCTAAGTCATCGATTACTTGTCTGATTACTATTTTCGATAGATTCTGCTGAACGCGCTTTTGTTTGCTTGGTTTTGACAGTTATTTTAATTTAATTAAATTCATAATTAATTTCGATATTCCATGTTGTTAAACACTTTTTAACTTGGTCTGAGGTTAATTAAACGTAATAAACTTCGAAAGTAGAAAAAAATAAATAAAGTTTATTTACACAAACAATAGTTTGACAGCAACTTGCAACTAATTTCGCTGCTTCTCATCGAAAATCAATTATACGATGGAAAAAATGGCGTCCGATTGCTGTAAATCGCTGTCAGTCATCGCATTTTTGTGTGCGTTCAGCAGATTATTTGTAATCGATTACTCATCGATGAGTTCTGTCTGATAAATGCGGCCATTGTGAACCGCTCTACGATTAATTTTACATGTGTCAAGATGAAGTATGTCAAATTTCAACCCGTCATCTTAAATATTTCGGAAATAGCGCGAAATTCAAATCTTAAACGTACTTTTGAGACACCGTTAGATGGACAAGGAAAATGAGCCATCCACCACGAGGCGGGCCCGATGTGGATCGGTGACTATTAACGACTGCAAACGTTCTGTCGCGTATGGTCAAATTCGCAATCGGGTCAAATTCATAAAAATCGCAGCTAGTCAAAATAGCAGTTAGTCAAAAATAGCGAAGCGTCAATATAGCAAAGCGTCAAAATAGCAAACCGCCAAAATAGCAAAGCATCATTATAGCAATGCGTCAAAATAGCAAAAAATATACCGACCGACCGACGGAAATATTCGACCGATTGCGATCTTGACTGTTGGCTAATTTGGCCGTTTGCGATTAGAAAATAATGCGAATATGACCATTCGCGATATGGACCAATTGCTATTTTGACAGTTGAAGATAAGGAACAATCGCTAATTTGACCGAAAGCGGTTTTCAGTCACTTGACTGATTGCGAATTTGACCATATGCGACGGAACGGACTGCATAAACAGTGCCAACGGCCCCCCAATCCCGTGACAGACCTTTTCAAAAGTTGCTTAACCTCAACGATCGCCTGCGCCTAACCACTGCGCCACGGGCTCCACATTTCTATATCCAGAAAAGATTTACCTACCCGCTTTGCTAAATCTAGAATCCTTCTCTAAAGACATATCGCTGGACCAGAGATCGTCGTGCGAATGCGCGTGAGTTGCGCGGCAGTTAAGCAGGCGGGCTTCATACTGCACGGTCTTGGTAAGGCTCTGTTCGAGACCGTCGAGCAGCTTGCGGGCATTTTGAAGACCACTGATGAAGTTCTTTTGGCCAATTGCTTTTGGCTGAAACTATTTGGTAGAGTAAGCGGTAAATAAGAACAGCGTAGGGCTAGCACAACTTGAGCGCGACTCGAGTGAGAAAGAGTCGCGGGTAGTTTCAACCAATCAGATCGCTCGTAGATAGCGGGCGTGTCTTAAGGCGACGTGCTGATTGGTTGAAAGGAGCGCGACAAAGAGTCGCGCTAAGTTGTGCTAGACCTACTGAAAATGTAGGTATCATTATACTTTGTTCAATGTAGCATGGGTCCAGTCCGTGCACCTGTCTCCCCCGTTGTCTACCCCAGTAGAGACACGTCCACTTTTTTGAAGTAGGTACCTAGACTTCAGAAAAATATTATTTTTACATCCACTTGTCTCCACCGACCGGGGGGAGACGAGTACCTACACTTTATAATTTTTTTATTGTTATATCCACTTGTCGCCACTATTAGATCGAAATAAATAATTTTAATAATAAAGAAAGAAATATGTCAGTCCTATCACATCTCATTTTCGTGCAAAGCAAAATGTTGTTTCTGAGGAAGGAATAGGGTCTCATTTTTAACCGACTTCAAAAAAAGGAGGAGGTTCTCAAGTCGCCTGATTTTTTTTTCTAGCATAAGCTGCATAAAAATGTCTAAGGCTGATTTTCTTGAGTTTCATTCCAATAGCTTTGCTTTGCACGAATGAGCTGTCATAGGGACCCATGCTACATTGAACAAAGTATAAGAGTTGTGTTAAATAATATTGACGTTTCGACGCCGACCCGGCCGAATGGGGCAACACAACGATGGAAAATCTATTGTCTCTCATTTTCCCGGGCTGAAAGAGCCTGCGCGCACTTGTGATTTGTAGTCGACCGATAGTTTAGTCGGAATCGTAACACGATCGTGATCAAACTGTCGGCCGCTGTACTATTATATATTCTGTGCCGCTAGTTTGGCATTGAGAGCCTGCGCGCACTTTGATTTTTAGTCGACCGATAGTTTAGTCGGAATCGTAACACGATCGTGATCAAACTGTCGGCCGATAGTTTGGTATTGAGAGCCTGCGCGCACTTTGATTTTTAGTCGACCGATAGTTGGGCGATAGTTTAGTTTAATGCAGTACGTGCACATTACCGACCGGCCGATAGCTGTGCGATAGTTTGATCGTACAACTATCGGAAGTGCGCGCACTCACGTACCTACGTACAGTGTCATACTCACAGGAGGCCATACTGAATGCGCAGTCGACCGATAGTTTCGTTGAATGCAGTGCGTGCGCTCACAGTCCTTCATGCACATTAGACATTACCGACCGGTCGATAGTTGTGCAATAGTTTGATCGTACAACTATCGGCCAGTCATTTTCGATAGTTCGATCGGTCGATAGTTTAATCGTCAATCCGCGCACTGCCATATAACTATACTGAATCCGAGAACGATCAAACTATCGCCCGATTAAAAATCACAAGTGCGCGCTGGCTCTACGAGATACGATACGGTACCTATACTTTGTACCTACAATGTAGCATGGGTCCTACGACAGCCATTTTGCCTATTTTCGTGTAGGTAATGCAAAATGTCGCTTTTAAACAAGGAACAGGGTCTTAATTTTCTAACATAAGCTGCATTAAAATGCTGTTTTTCGAATTTTATTCCAATGCATAGAACGAATGAACTGTCCTAGTAGGATCCATGCTACATCTTACAAAGTACCTACCTATACCTAAGTACTTACCTGAACTAATTCCTGGGTCAAACCGTTTTCGAGAAAACTTGAATGAACTCAATCGAGTTACACAAATATTATACTTACTAATATTATAATTGCGAAAGTTTGGAAATTTGTTACTCAATCACGGCGAAACGGCTGCACGGATCTGCATGTAATTTGGTACATAGATACCTAGATTGTAATCTAGAATAGGATATTATTATGGATAGTGCACTTACCGTATAATTATTTAGTTTATTACATTCTACATTATATTTCGCAAATAAATTGTTTTTCAATGTGTTGGCGTGCATCAGTTAATCAATGCTGGAAAAAATGTAGAAAGAAAAGCTAAATTACTATAATTAATATAATATAAGCTAATTAATATAATTAATTATTATTAGTGTTCTGTGACGATGACTGAAGGAAGAGCGAGGAGAAAATATTGTTGACAACTTGTCAAAATCGACCATCAACAAGGCCATCTCCCACCATAACTAGAGTGTGTGTCAGATAACTCTGCACGTGCCTGGCGCGTTTTTGGCGCTAGTTACAGTGCATTTTTTTGTTCTAATGTTATAGAAAAGATTAGTTTTCGATTTTTACCGCGCGCAGACTTATCTGACGAGCACTCTAATGGACCGTCCACACTGGTCCACACATACTAAGTTACTCTATGGTCCACACGCAGCTCAGCGACTTTGATCGATGGCGACTTATGATTACTACTAGTTTTTCGCCCGCGGCTTCGCCCGCGTGGACTACACGAAGTTATCACGCGGGAATAAGTATGATATTTTTCCGAGATAAAAAGTAGCCTAGGTTCCTCTTTGGGCTACAAAGTATCTGTGTCCCAAATTCCAGCCAAATCCGTTCAGCCGTTTTGGCGTGATTGAGTAACAAACATCTAAACGTCCAAACATCCAAACATCTAAACTTTCAGATTTATAATATTAGTAGGAATAGTAGGATTGATTATAAGTCGCCAGCGGCAATTAGTCGCTGCTAAATTCACGTCCACACGTAATTTTGACATCGCCAGCGAGTCGCTATCGACCAAAAGTCGCTGCCGGGTGGGGACCATAAAACGTCCATGCACAACTGGGGTGCTTTTTAGTCGAACATTTTTCGTAAGGTTCCGAGGTAAAAGGTATGGTAAAATATAGGCTCTCGATTTCGACCGCGCGCAAAGGACATCATCATCCGGCCGGGCTTCATACATTTTTGGTCCAAATGTGAAAGTGCCGGCCAAGGAAAAAAAGTGATTTATTCTTATACAACTCGCCTTCATCATCATTTCTTATTAGGGCACAAAGCTGTAGCAGCACTGGAAGTACTTACTTGGATTTATTTGACTTCGGAAAGTCAGTTTTTTTTTTCTTTAGTGAATTAATTAAAACAAATGAAATACCCTGCGATTATAGCTTAGCTTTGAATCTTATTATAAAATAAAACAAAATATAACAACTCGCTCTTCGTACAAATTCTGCATACCCCCTAAAATGCATTTTATTTATTCTAATGTAAAAAATAGTAATGATTGCAAGAAATCAGGTAGAAAAAAAGTCGTGTATAATGTGTGGCGAAACAATGCGAACCGCCCGACACCGCCCCTACCCTCCCTTCAATTTTTTTTTTTACATTTAAGTACCCTAACAGGAACTACAGGCTATGGCACTTGTTTTAATTCATTTAATTGAAATCATCGTATTTTCGGGTAGAATATACATTTAGTGGGCGTCTTTAAGCTGACATGATGATACATTTATTGAGGTAATGTATATGAGTCAGACTATTTTAACCTAAAATAATGAAGTTACAGCTTTGGTGCCATAACAATAAATGTTAAGGAACGCAAGATCTACCTATCAGAATCTCACCTTTTTATTTTTTGGCCGGCACTTTCAAATTTGGACCAAAATAGATGATGTCCTTTGTGGCAGTGTTTTCTTTATAAATTATCCGTAAAGAGATAGTTCAAGTAACACAACAATACTTTGTCAGACGATTTATTCAACTACAACAAAAAGCATAACTTTTAAAACTAAATCAGTCTAAAAATATTCTCCTGCGATATCACTACTATAATTCAAATATTCCATCTAAAAAGGATAAAAACTATACCTACATTTCGTGCATTTGTTGCTTAGATAATGCATAAAATTACACTGATTTTCAATCCAAGTCAATGCCTATTTGGTTTGCACATCAACATAGCTCTTCGTATAATTGATAACATACCTTACTAAGATCAACCCAAATAAGGTAAAAATTGTTAACAATTACTAGTTATTTAACAGTGAGCTAATGCACAAACGTAATAAAAAATGAAAACAACTTGATTTGTCATGTGACATAACCAATATTCCAAAGAATTGCACATTTTTTCGAGATTGATTTTTCGGTTTGTTCCAAAATCAGAACAATAAATTTGGCACACATTGGTTTATTATTACTTAAAGTAAATAATAAAAGTATGTGTTTCCAATAACAAAGTATATTTATTTCACCCGGTTTTGTCTTTTCAGTTTGCTGCTAGACTTCAGCTTTGAGAGCTAAATGATTTTGGAACATCACCTAGCATAAGAATATGGCGCGGCGCGACAAATAGAAGCATTTCTTTATTTATGGCAGCACAGTTAAGGTAGCTTTAGGATTTATATACATCGTACCTACCACATAAATATTTTATCTGTGATGAGATTAGTCACAAACTGGCAACATTGTAAACATATTTTAAAGCCGACTACACCGAAGCTGCATTTCTTTTTATTTACATACTTCATTTTAGTTTCATATTATCTTCAAAAGTAAAATGAAATTCTTATACAATTATGTTAAAATCATGATTAAATTTATAACAATTTTGTAAAGTTGATACACTGGTTTCAAAGCATTTGTTAAAATTATATAATAATATAAAATACATTTTCCATAACAAAATTCAATGAACTTAATTATTTCTTGATGTTAAGCCAGATCGTGAGTTTACAAAATTCGTTGGAATAATCAGTTTTAATAAACATGTCTCATTTTATTACATTAACATTAAAACTTGATGTACATCTGGAAGACATTGTTAAGATTGCACAAAATTAGCTTTGCAGTAAACGAGCAATCTTTGATCAACAATACCACTTCGTAACCCTTTACACCCGAAATAAAAAATTGTGAGTAGTGACTTTAAAAAATTCTCCACCTTAAGTGCCCCGGTAACGATCACTCGCAATTGACAATGTTTACGTTATTGAAGGACCAAATGATCGTCTACAGAGGCAATTGAAGCCATTGTCATTCGAAACTACGTGATTGACGGGGAATGATGGAAAGCCCATTGGCAATCGCAAATGACACTACCAATTGAACGTCTCGTTGTGCGATTGACAGATTTTTCGGTCATTTGTTCGCTCGCTAGTCGAGAAACATGGCGGACATCGCGGAACAAATGTGGGCGAGCATTTGATGCATCGAATGAAGCTCCACTATTAGCACCTTCAATTGAAACGATCAATCACGTAACAATTGACGAATGACGATTGACCGTCACCGGGGCACTTAACCGATGTGGATTGATAATGAGTCTATCTGAGAGCACGCTAAATAATACTTTATAGTTATTGAAACAAGTTAGATCTCTTCAGTCATCAAAAGAACGCGGCAAGGCGTCATCGAAAGGACGCGGCAAAGATGGCTGCGGTTTTTGATAAAAGTACCAGCTCGAGTAACTACCTAAAATTTTAATAAATGAAAGATCTTTTTCAATAATTTATGGCTTTAATTGTTTGTTTATTAGTTAGAACAAATGCTATAGAAAGAGGTTTGAAATGAAACTTGTGCGATCGTCGTGAGGGTCTGATTGCTGAAGACGAGCTCCATCACGATTTAAAAAAATATACTACTCAATATTCAGGCTTTTTTCACACAAACGTGCTCACTTTGGCGTCTCATAGATGAGTAACTTTTTGCATCTCTGGAATGATTTTTACGTCAATGGAGAGACAAAACGGCCAATATTGTCAAATCTCGTTTTCAAAAATTGCCAAAAAACGCTCGTTATTATCAAAAAGGAAAAACAATAAACCGATCACTTTGGCATCTCATAGATGAGTAACTTTTTGCATCTCTGGAATGATTTTTACGTCAATGGAGAGACGAAACGGCTAATTGTCAAATCTCGTTTTCAAAAATTGCCAAAAACCGCTCGATATTATCAAAAAGGAAAAACAATAAACCGATCTCCAGGCACATAAGTTTGACTATCTTTCTTTCGTCTGATATGGACACTAAAGAAAAAGTAAGTATCTAATAACTTTGTAGCAGTATTTTACAGATCTTTTTCCCTAGGGTGTAAAGGAATCCGGTTGGAGTGTCAAGAACTCCCTGTTATTTAAGACACAAAAACCTTTTTCTCCTTTTTAAAAAAGTCAATCGGTTCCATTTGCGTTTTGTTTTACTTCGTGACGCGTTTTCTAGCGGTATCGTTGATCGAAACAAGCAAAACATACATATTTTATATAACAACAGTAACAGTTATTACTACATTTACTGGTAATATACACAACTCTCTCCAATTTTTTTTTCGATGCCGCGTAAAAAAGCAGATAAGTAATGAAAATATTTTACTCTGAAGATTTTCGTAAAAAATTGCAAAAGCGTTAAAACAATATAAAAAAACCCTGTACTTTGATGTAAAAAGCACAGTTTAATACATAGTAACATTTAAAAACATTGTTTATTAACAAAATAAACTAAATAAAATTCGATACAAAATGTAATAAAACTTCTATGCAGCTGTAAAAAACTGTAATAGGTGTTATTTGATAACTAATTATTTATTCTGATGCATTGGATTTATTTTCGCAGTTTCATAATAAATTCCTTGCGCCCAAGCCCTACCTTAGCAGTAGAAGTGAATAAAAACGGACTACGCAGTTAGAAATAGTTACAGTGTTATATTTTGAATAGGTCTTATTGCGTAGGTACCACAAGCGTTTATAAACGCTTGTGGCACGCGATAAGACCTATACACGGTAAGTTTTTTATCACCTAGGATAATTTTAGGGATTATTCTACTCATGAAAACAAACTACTTTTATTAAGGAACCAAAACCGAAATCGCGAAAAATAATTTGCTGTTCCATACATTTTGATTAAATATTTTTGCACATTTGTATGGAACGGCTGATTTTTTTTTTCGCGATTTCAGTTTTGGTCCCAGAATAAACGTTGTTTGTTTTCATGAGTTGAATAATCCCTAAAGATATCCGGGGTGATAAAAAAAATACCGTGTATAAATACTATGCATGTATAGTCAGGGACAAATTCGGTGAACAACGTCTTGCTTCTTTTTGTGTGGCTAGACCCTTTTACTATTATTAAATTAGTGTAGTACAATACATTAGCAATTACGGATAGGGATTGAATTGTAAGTGGACAGTCAGACGCCAGCCAAACGAAAAGAAGTAAGAGGTTGTTCACCGAACTAGTTACAGGTTGTACAGTCGGGTAAAGTCCATTCGCTTAGATAGTGTCGCCCTTTCATCGCGCCTTGGCACGTGACGCTTCTTATCAAAGGATGCCGCCGCATAAACAAAAGAAGCCGCGTGCGGCGTACACCCGCAAATGGAACTGGATTTTGGGATTCGGCATTTATTGAATTATACTTTCTAAAATAATCTATGTTTATTATAAATACAGGTGGTAACGAAGGTTGTGACTTGTGACAATTCGAGCGATGATGAGTAACCATAATAATCATATAAAAAATTGTTAATAATTATTATTATTTGTAAATCACTTATTTAACTTACTTTTATATAAAAATATCCAAAAATTCATTAAAATTGACTTTAGTACCCAACTTGAGTGTATTATTTTACATCTGCATTTTATAGCAAGAGCCACAATGCCGTGCGGGTGTACCGACACTATCTAACCGAACGGACTTTACTGTCGCTGATCACGCTTTCCCTGTTTATGCATTGTACTCGTAGTAAAATGCTTATAACCGATACTGAGGGCCTACTCAGCCGGCCTAGCATGAGATGCTTTTATCGCGCGATATGATATGGTACGGCAAGTTGTCTTGCTTACCCCACTAAGGCGTACTATGCTAGGCCGGCTGAAACCTATATATCCTACATACCTAATACCCGTCCCTCTCACTCTCCAGTCATAACAGAATCGAGTCAAAGGGGTGGTGCTAACCGAAGTTTCGGATTTGCGTTTCAGAGTCTGTACGGTCCCGGATTAACCAGAGCCATACCAATCGACCCATCTTAAATCGGCGATCTGCGTTCCGCGATGCAGAGGGTCTACTTCGTAACGCAAAATCCGAAACTTCGTTATACACGTCTCTTTCACTCTCGAGTCATGATAGAATCGAGTGAACGGGGCAGGGCTACCAATGTTTCGGATTTTGTGTTAGATTACGGTCCCAGAGGGCCTACTCTGAAACGCAAAATCCGAAACTTCGGTATACCCGTCTCTCTCGCTCTCCAGTCATGACGGAATCGAGTGACCGAAGTTTCGGATCAGCGTTTCTGAGTACGGCTCCAGGATCGTGGATCATGGATCGTGCATCGAAAAAAAAACACCGCCTGCTCCTATGGAGCTCCAATGGAGCCTGTTAGGCGCGGAACGGTAAAAAAAACAATACGGTAAACGATCGTAAAATGGTAAAGGAGCGAAATGGTTAAAGAGCCAAATGGTAAAAAAGCATAACGTCAAAAGCGTATATTGGTAAAAGATCACATTGGCAATAGAGCAAAATGGTAAAAGCGCAAAACGGTAAAAAATTATACTTAATGAATAAATATCATACTATGTACTTACCATGTTTATTTTACATAGAATTGTCTTTTATTCATATGCATAATGTATATGGATGGTAGTAGTAAATGATGATTTTTGATAACTATTATTGACAACAACTATTCGAAAAATGGAAAATAAAGTATTTAGAAAAAATCGACCCGTCTCACAACCAAGTTTATCATTTTTCTATGATAAAAATTTCATTGTGAATGCAAAAAAGTAAAAATTTAAATAACAACTATTCGAATTGAGGAAAGTAGCAGAATACTGTGCATTAATGCTAATAAGAAATTAATTTTTTACCGATTTGCGCTTTTGCCATTTTGCTTTATTACCAATGTGATCTTTTACCAATATACGCTTTTGACGTTATGCCCTTATACCATTTTGCGTTTTAACCATTTCGCTCCTTTACCATTTTGCGATCGTTTACCGTTTCGCGCCTAAAGGCAATGGAGCGCACTTTTGTGCGTGATGGATCGTTCGGTCACATGAACAAATATTTCGGTGTGGCTTCGGCTTTAGAAATAGGGTCTGTGCGCCAATAGGGGATCGCAAGCCACATAAAAAAGATGTTGGGAAGTCTGGCATCACACGAAGTAATTTAACACAAAACAAAACTTTTTTTCTAGATTGAGTAATAACAATGAGAGAGAGAAAGACATGAGGTTTCAGAGACTGCAAACGGGCGAAAGACACGAGGCGAAAAGCTTTGGAGGAGGACTCTCTCTCTATAAGAAGTGCAAGATAGATAATGTCCTATCAAAGCTATTAATATTATACGAGATACAGAAGATGGTAAAATGAATTCATTGCAACAGATTGTGACAAATATCTACTTTAAAACGACTTTAAACTAGACAAGCAATAAAAAATTCATTGAACTATTGCTTTTTCTTTGGTTTCGATGTGCGTTTGGATTTTCGATTGCTAAAATATTCTACTGTCAACAAAACAATCTAAAATTTTATAAAACACAACAATCTTAAAGAATATTGGTTTGCAATAACATAATTTTAGCTGCAAAAAGTTCTTGAGCTTCCAAATTTTCCACTTAACATATTATGAAATACCTACTGAGATCCACAACCAACTGTAGATTACTAAATTTTCAAAACTTTTCTGATTTTTTTCTATCTAAAGCGGTATGTAGTATCTACCTACATATTTAAAAAAGTTTTTAAGATTTATCAATATTTTTACCATTTGATTTTCTTTAATTACAAAAAGGGTTATTTATTATTTTCCTTACCTCTAAACATTTTTACAAGATTTCAGAGTACAAAATTTAGTAAACTTCAGATGATTGTGACATTCGCTACCGTAAACTGGAGTGTTCCCATCTGTGATCTTGATCGGCTCGTTCAAAGGGAGTTGGTGATGTTCTGGAACAGCCTCTTGCCCCACCACGTCTCGAGGTCAAAGGGCTTGAAGTCCCGAAGGACGGGGCTCGGTGTTTCATCCTGGTAGTACAAGTTTGACGGTGGAGCTGGTGATGAACTGCCTGATCCTGAGCCTGAAATGTAAAAATAGGTTTAGTAATCTAAAAGCTTTATCCTCGGTCTCATCACCAGACGAACGACGCCCACTTCTGGCCATCTCCCTCAAGGATCTCCAGAACGATCGGTTCTGCTTGGCCCTAGAGTTTCGGGTACGGGAATTCCCGGTGATATTGCCGACTCGTAAATTTAACGGTGCCTATTTAAACTGAGCGGTGGTTGACTGGAACCAGCTGATCATGTGTACTTGTGTTGCGCTCGCTGCCGCGCGAATGTACCTACGGGTTTGTGAACATTTGAAGTTCATTGCGGCTGGTCAATTTCATATGCATTTTTCGTTAGGAATTTTAAGAAAAGTCATTTATTAACTGCGTAATTTACCCTACCTAACCTTATGAAGACCTGCTTACTACGAATAGAAGGTACCTACTTTAAGAATTGTTCAAAGTGCATACCGTTTCTCGCCAAGTCTCTGTTGCACATTTTCCTTTAACTTTGCGCGTACTAACAGTAGGTACTTACAGTGTCACTTTTCACTTTTTCAAATGCTCCTAGGCTTTGTGGTTCCTCGACATAAACACGACTTTTATTTCACTCCACATGTAAATTATAAGAACAACGCACAATTTCATACTACCTATTCACGACTGAATTAAATACATCGCGAAACATGCATAGCGGGTGGCGCTACGGCGGCCGGGGCGGCGCGGCTGGGGCGGCGCGCGCGCAACACGGAAGTAAACACGGAAATGTATGAACGCAAAGGAGTTGCGCGGCCGACTGATATTGATGTTATGTTGCCGGCTGGGGGCACCTGGGATGCTGCGGCCACACTATGGGGATATGCCGATGTTCAACTTCGCTTGAATTATGGCGAGAATTATCGCGAAAAACTTCGCGAAGTTTATCGCTTGAATTATTGCGAAGTTCAGTGGGGCATATCCCCATAGTGTGGCCGCAGCATGAGGCGCGCGGCGGCGGGCGGGTAGGGGAGAGGCGCGCGGCTGCGGGCGGGTAGGGGGGTGGCGGGGCGGGCCACTACTACTGGCGCGGCGCGGGCAGATGAGCGCGGGCGCGGTTCCGCACATCCCCCTTGCAACCGCGCCTTACCGGCTGTTTCATTCATTGTATTGCGCGCGGGAGGCGTTTGGACCCAAAGTTTGACCTACGTGACTAGGTGACTATGCGATCGTGGTCATTACTTAATCGTTATCATTTTAATGTGCAAATTTTACCTACCTATTTTTTTTTTTCATAAATGTGATCTATTAATGAAACTCGTGACCAACCTCCCGAACAAGCCGAACAAGCCGGCCATAGACCACATTCATACGCTGCGGCAAGTTATACAGAAGACCGAAGAGTATAACTTGCCACTATGCTTGGCGTTCGTGGACTATGAGAAAGCCTTTGATTCGATCGAGACCTGGGCAGTGCTGCAGTCTCTCCAGAGGTGCCAAATAGACTACAGGTACATCGAGGTGCTGAGGTACTTATACCAAAACGCCACCATGTCGGTCCGATTACAGAACCAGAGCTCTAATCCTATCCAACTACAGCGAGGTGTGAGACAGGGAGACGTCATTTCTCCGAAACTGTTCACAGCTGCGTTGGAGGATATTTTTAAGCTACTGGACTGGAAAGGATTCGGCATTAACATCAATGGCGAGTGGCGAGTACCTAACACACCTGCGGTTTGCCGATGATGTAGTTCTCATGGCTGAGACTTTGGAAGACCTGAACACAATGCTCGAAGATCTCAGCAATGCTTCCCAAAGAGTGGGTCTGAAGATGAACATGGATAAGACGAAAATCATGTCCAATGCCCATGTTGCATCCGCTCCAGTTAATGTTGGGAACAATACACTCGAAGTTGTTGACCACTATGTCTACCTAGGACAGACAATCCAATTAGGTAAGTCCAACTTCGAGAAAGAGATCTCTCGTCGAATCCAGCTCGGATGGGCAGCGTTTGGGAAGCTCCGGCATATATTTGCGTCCAAAATTCCTCAATGTCTCAAGTCTAAGGTCTTTGACCAGTGTGTGTTACCAGTTATGACTTTGGAAGCGAGATGTGGTCTTTTACTGGGTCTCATAAGAAGGCTCAAGGTCACCCAGCGAGCAATGGAGAGAGCGATGCTTGGTATTTCTCTTCTCGATCGAATCAGGAATGATGAGATCCGCAGGAGAACTAAAACGACCGACATCGCTCGAAGGATTGCTCAGTTGAAGTGGCATTGGGCGGGACACAGAGCGCGGCGAACCGATGGCCGCTGGGGCGGAAAGATTCTCGAATGGCGACCGCGAACTGGACGACGTTCCGTGGGCAGGCCCCCTACAAGGTGGACCGACGATCTGGTCAAGGTCGCGGGAAGCCGCTGGATGCGGGCAGCGCAGGACCGATCGTTGTGGAGATCCTTGGGGGAGGCCTATGCCCAGCAGTGGGCGTCGTACGGCTGAAATGATGATGATGATGATGATCTATTAATGATACATAAAACCTGGAAAAAATTTGGAGAGTGGTTAAAAATGCACCCTGTATAATCCTCTTCTACAATCTTATAAGTGTAATACCTCTAGGTATTAACAAGTTGTATGAAACAGCTGATTTTTTTTGTGAAGTTGCAGAGTTGGCCTCATAGTAAAAGTTGTTCATATTCATGAGTACAATCACCACCTAAGAGGTATTGCACTTATAGAAAAACACCCTGTATATATGTAAAGGAAAAACAAATAAACTTTAAAAAAGCTCCCTACGTAAACACAAGTTGGCATTACACCTATGTTAAAATGCTATCAGAAACAACCGACTTCTTCCTAAAGTATTAGTTTCCCGTTTTATATCTTTATGGATTTCGACTTTGGTGCTTAGATATGGTGAACATAAACACATGTTCACGATAAAATTGGTGATAGCATATTTGCTGAAAAAATTGCACCATTTTCGGGGTAAAACTTTTTTTTAATACCTTCCAATCCAATGCGAGAGTATGTTGGATTCCAAAATAAAGTCTCTTAAAATTATATTTTCAACACACTTGCTCATAAAGTGAGCCTTATTACATCGATCTTAGGGCCATAAACCGAACAATAAAACACGCGTGCATAATAATATTATAGTACTAGTTGCGTAATAGAATTATCCCTACAAAGTTAAGTAAGTACCTAACTGCAAATTATATGCGAGTAAACAGAGACTTTTCTATTTAACCGGGTAATACAGTATCCCTACAAAGTTAAGTTAGTACCTAACTGCAAGTTATATGCGAGTAAACAGAGCATTTTCAATTTCACCAGGTAATACGTACACTTCTTTTTTTGTAACAAAAAGGTTTTATTATATTCTTTATTGCACAAATAACATAATAACATTTTACAGTCTTAAAGTCTATATGGCAAAGGTGAACTTATCCCTGAAAGGGATCTCTTCCAGTCAACCCTGATCAATTAATAAGTAAAAAAGTAAAGTGGGTGGTTTTATACGGTTGAGAATCCATTTAAGTATGTTTTTAGAATAAATAAATATGTCCCTAATTAAGTCAAAAAAACATAATTAAGTATATATATTATTATCAAATTATTTATAATTCACAATAATTTGTTATAAAACATTTGCATTTTATCACTATTATTATTATTATTTTGAAGTAGGCTGTATGGCTGTATGTAATCAATGATCTTACATTTGGCGCGTGCAAAAAAAAACTTGCGCGCTTTTTCCCTTAGCTAATTAGGTTAATTCATTTATGAATGAATGCAAGAAATGTTTTTTTTCCTCGCAAGTGCGTTGAAAAAGTGCGTATGAAACTCGTGAGCAACTTATTATTATTACTCTTTATTGCACTTAAAAATACGTAACAGAAAATAATTTTATAAAATATGTGCGCAAAGGTGGACTTATCTCTAAAGAGATCTCTTCCAGCCAACCCAAGACATGGTGTGAGATTGAGTTAAATAAACAGAAGGTGCAAAGTGCAAGAGACAAAATACTCTGAATCTAAATATATATTGGTACTTATATATTATTATATATATGAATATATATACATACATATATAATATAAATAATATACATAAATAAACATATAACAATAATTACATATTAAATATACAATAAAATATGTCATAAATATAATTATAATATGATGATTTATGTATGAGACAACTGCGTAAGTAGGTGCTTTTTAAGTTTCCACTTAAAAGAGTAAATACTCGGACTGTCCTGAATGCTCGACGGGAGTTGGTTCCAGAGCTGTGCAGCTCTGAAGGAAAAGGAGTTAAGGAGAAAGTTTGTGTTGCATCTAGGTAGCTCAAGCATCTTGGTGATACAAGGCCGCCTAGAGCGAGAGGGAGGAGGAAGCATCTGGAAACGGGAGAGGAGGTACTTGGGCGAGTTAGGGTTGTTAAGGATACGGAATAAGATGGAAAGGATGTGCATATCATGACGGAGTCTTATGGGGAGCCATTCCAGTTGATTACGGAACGTCGAAACGTGGTCGTATTTACGCAGTCCGAAAATAAAACGTATCGCCAGATTTTGAAGTCGTTCCAATTTGTTCAACTGTTCCTCTGTGGCATCCAAGAAGCAAACGTCGGCGTAGTCGAGAAGAGGGAGAAGGAGAGATTGCGCCAGCATAATTTTAGTTCGAAAAGGAAGGAAGTATTGAAGTCGCCTGAGAGAGTGAGAACTAAAGTGCAACCGTTTACTGACTTCACAAATATGCGGAGACCAAGACAAAGTACTGTCGATGATGAGACCAAGGTTTTTAACTTTATCAGTATATGGAATAATAACATCATTATAAGCAAGTGGTGGAACGGATTTTAAATCAAGTTTGATCCTAAGTCGACTGCTACCTATAATAATGGCTTGGCTTTTACTTGGGTTCACCATAAGACCAAATGAAGTGGCCCAGTTTTGAATTGAGGTTAGGTCCCTGTTTAAAGAGTTAATTGCTTCCGTAACTTCAGCAAGAGAAAAGTGCCTGTAAATCTGAACGTCATCAGCATAAAGGTGAAAAGAAGAAGAGATAACATTGGAGATACTGTTAATAAAGATAGAAAAGAGTAGAGGAGAGAGAACACCGCCTTGAGGTACACCAGCTGATATAAGAGACCAATCGGAAGAAGAATTATTATAAACTACGCACTGGAAGCGATTGTGAAGATATGATTGAAACCATTCGATGACAGGCATAGAAATGTTAAAAGAGCGAAGTGTACCAAGGAGAAGATCGAAATCAACACAGTTGAATGCATTGCTGAAATCCAACAAGACCATTGCAGTGAGTCTGGTATTCTCCATAGCACCCCGAATGTCCTCAGTAACGTTCAACAATGCACCAACTGTGCTGTGGGAGGGGCGGAAACCGGATTGGTAAGGACATAGCAGAGTATTGGACGATAGGAAAGAGTATAATTGGTCGTGGACAATGGATTCAAGGACTTTGGAGAGGATAGGGAGGATGGAAATAGGACGATACTGACTTAAAGATGTTGGATTAGTAATTTTGGGTAGAGGTATAACATGTGCTTTCTTCCAGGATGTAGGAAAAACATTGTGTAGAAGTGAGAAATTAACAATGTGTGTGATGACTGGCACAATGTCTTCCAACACTGGAAGAATCATGTCTAGACTAAGACCATCGCTGCCAATGGCCTTCGTGGAAATGGATTTGATACACTTCACGACGTCATCTTCAGAAGCTTCACGAAAGGAAAAAGAGGTATGGACAGAAAGGTTAGCACTAGCTAATAGAGATGAGAGAGTGGCTGACTTGGAGGCAGTATCCACGGTGAGAGGAGGTGTGGAGAAGTGTTTGTTTAGGGCATTAAGGTCTAAAGCGCTTGGGCTAGAGTCCGCAGCCTTGCCCACCCCGAGAGACCTCAAGAAACCCCAAATTTCTTTTTGGTTTAGGCTAGCTATTTGCGAGTGAATGTAATTACGCTTAGCATCCCGGCACATTCTATTGCAAAGGTTTCGAAACTTTTTATACGTAACCATGTTATCCGGAGAGGGTACAGATTTTTGCCGAATTTTCGCCTTATCACGTTTTGCCATGACTTTACGGATTTCTGGGGTCAGCCAAGGAGCAGGCAAATGTTTGACCTTGACCGGACGCACCGGGGCGTGCGTGTCATATACCTTCAATAACATAGATGTGAAGTATTCAACCATGAAATCAACATTGTCCGACGTCAGTACAGGAGACCAATCTATATCTCTCACGTCTGACTTCAAACGATCGAGAACAATATGTCGAAAGTTGCGCAAAAGGTGAACTGAGGGTTTGATCTTGGGAGGGCGCATTTTATGTGCAAGGTAAATAAGGTCATGGTGGGAAAAGGGCGCATTCATTTGACCATGAGATTCAACTAAGTCAGGATTAGAGACTATCATAAGGTCCAGAAGAGATGGTTCACAATTGGGAAAATAATGTGTGGGTGAAGATTTAGAAAGATTTAAATACTTACTCACTAGACACTCGGCTGATTTACGCCCTCGCCTGCGGCTCGGGCTGCAACCCACAGTCTCGTGTATAATGAGCAACGTTAGCTCACTTGTATCATAATATACTATTAATGGCCATTTACAAAAATTTGGCCTCACAGAACATGGAAAGTAATAGAAGTCGCATGTGGGCGTGGCAACGGAATCAAGCTTTTGCGTAAACACTCCGATTTGATTTGACGTCTCTCAGTCAGTCGCGGACTTTCAAGCAGTAATTTTGTAAGAAATGTTATAAAAAAAGGCTGGTTGTGAGGTCAGCTATGAATGGACGATGCGCCGATCATTGACAGAAAGAAAATTTACAAGACCTATAGACCTTCGTATGAGACGGGGATCTACTTAGAGTGGACGAAAAGCTACTTGGTTCTTAATTCAAAAATATTTCGAAATGTAAAGATAAAGATAAAGATAAAGATAAAATTTATTTCAACAGCCAGTGTACATTCATTAGCAGTGATTACTGCACAAGGCTCGCAGGCCTGAAACGCAGTAAACAGAGAGTGATTAACTAAAAATAAGAAAAATAACAATACTTTACAAGGCTCCGGTTCAATTGTTGTAAAAAAATTATTACTAAGTATTACATATTTATTGGTTTTGATACTGAACTATTTATTGACATATTTAAGACTACATATTACATTATTTTATTAGTTAATAGTTATCATTAAATAATATTTTGTATGAATATTCGATAATAAGGAAATCATAACAAGAAATTAATTATACATTGAAATAATTACATGAAAATTAGTACTTCCATTAAAAAAAAACATAAGTAATTTAAAATAAAAATAAAAAGTACAATAAAAAATAAAAAAGAGGTTTAGCCATTTTAAAGTGTGGATGAGTTTAGTGTGAGTGTCATTAAATATATACATTGCTTACTTAATACGTCACCAATTGAAGTAACACTGTGTATAGACAGTGATGTATATCGTTTTGGGGAAATTTTGCCATAGTAGTGCTGTGCTTCGGTTATATTACAAGGTGTCGATACCGCAATAGTTCCTGGATTAAAAAAAAACATCGTAACGCCATAGATTGTGAAATTTACAATAATTAAACTGCTTTTCTATTGGCTTTCCCTCAAAACTTAAGTTAAAGTAGAAATAGTATCCCGATATTCCTAGGGGAACGAGAACCACGCGGGTGAAACCGCGGGCGGCCGCTAGTCGTTTATATAATGAAGGCCGCCAAGTACTTGGTACTTGGCCATTAATATACTCAGTGCTCGGCCTAACCCTAAAAAAGGGCAAATCCCCCAAGTACCAAATCCAAACCGAGTACTAATCTCGAATAAGAATTTTGCTCATCTACAGATAATGAATAAGCTCTATATTGTGTTCTTACCGATTGTACCGGTGGGTGTAGTTGGCTCACTTTCTCCATACGCTGTTTGTGTCCAGGCTGAAAGATAAATTATTAAACATTATCAACTGCCAATTTTCTTTTTTCTATTTATTATCTAGATTTTCTTAAATACCTACATCAAAAAATTATAATAAATACTTTTAAGACATACTTAAAACGTAACAATTATTCTTGGCTGTCAAAGTTCTTCTAACTCTGATTAAATTACATTAACATTTTTCTTTTCAATAGTAAGTAATTAAAATGGTAAGAAAAATATTGCATGTAGGTAGAATAAAGTTTATGAATAACTACCTAAATTGAAAAAAATGCATTAAGTATCTGCCACAATTAAGATTTTAAATTATTTTTATCCATTCACTATGCAGATTTACATTGGTCAGAGCATCGGGCCCTGAAAGTTACTAGCAGTAGCAGGGCTGGAGGTTTTTATTCACAATCACAATAATTCCAAGAGTTGTAGTTGTGTACAAATATGCGTGTGCAAGTCGAGCGAGCTTATGGGTTAAATTACCTTCCATAAACTGTTACCATACAAAACTAAATCAAGGAAGGTTAGATAGTTAGATTAGAATTACCACTATAAAGTAATTAAATATTAATTGATGTTACCGACATTGAGTTTACAATATTAGACTATCCATTTATAATCACTTTGTGATTTATTTAAATTTTTACTTTTTGCATTCACAATGCAATTTTTATGATTGAAAAATGGAAAATGGAGTAGGTATTTAGAAAAAACAACCAGTCCCATCAGTGCTGGTTGTGAGACAGGTTGATTTTTTTAAATACTTACTTCATTTTCCATTTTTCACTTTGTGATTGTGAAAGTAGTTAGATTTTATAGTATAATTTCACAAATAACTTACTTTCACTTATAAATCGAATTATTTCTTCGTGCTGTGGTGTTATCACATGATGCTGTATTCTCTGGTGCACTGTTTTTTTACCATTGGAATGAAATACCGGTTTTGGCATGCTGAAAAACATAAAGACTTCATTGAAACATTCTTTGAATACTTTATGAGATTCTGAATAAACCTAAAGCCCCTAACACAATAGTCTATGGGTATTTATCTAAATTATTTAGTTATCATTTGCATTGTACACTATGGAGTCTATAAAGCTTGTAGATAGTTAAAATTGTTATTGAAAGAGCCATATTAGTGAATTTTATGCGCCACAAGCGTTCGATAAACAAGATCTATTCCGGCTAAGAGGTTATGTAAAAAACACTGATGAAATGAATTGATATTCCCGCATTGCATCATAATTATTTAATTGGTCACGTACTTGATGATTTCTCCATTGTCGGACTCAGAGGATTTTCTGTTGTGATCTTTACGACTGTCTAATCTTTCTAAATTCTGTGAGAGACCTGAAACCGAAAATTATTAACCAAAAAATTATGTCGGACTGGTTACCTTGTATAACATTGTTTATATGACATAGTTTGTACATAAAAAGATACTTTACCTCTTCGTGTTTTAGCGACTATCTTGCTAGGCCCTTTTGAGACAGTATACATTTTATAATTTCAGACAGAAATTAAAAAAATAAACGTAAAAGTCACACACGGATTACGAGAACAACAGACCAAAGATATTTTAATTTAACCAACAGACAGAAACACACAGATCACTATTTAGGTAGCAAGCAGAAAAACAGAGAGTAGTAAAAATTCGTCCTTTTTTTTTGTGGACAGGCGAAGACATCATGCCATACTGCCAGATCTTTAGTATTATTTTTTTGAATTTATATTGTTCGTCAAATCTCAGGTCTAAACTTGTCTTGGTAAGATAGGCTAGGAGCCAAATCTTGAGTTCTTGTCTTTTCTTTGTAATATAACATAATAGGCATAAAGCCAAATCTTGTGTTCTTGTCTTGTCTTGGTAAAATAAGTCAAAAGGCTAAAAGCCAAATCCTGAATGAGAGTTTCATCTTGATAATATCGTCATTTCCTATTTAAGTCTTTTCCGAGGGATGGTCTTGTCCGAGGTATGGTCTTTTCCGAGAGATAGTGATTTCCGTGTGTTTGTCAAGTTAAATTTCTCCAACTGTGGAGCTATAAGGGTAAGGCCGACTAACTTTGCCGATTTCGTATGATTGACAATGTCCGCAACTTTGATTAAATAAATAAAAAAAATAGTGACGATTTTTAATGAACTAATAATTTATAATAATTAAGTAACATTTTCACTATAAAAATAAAAATAAATAAAATTAGTACAATGTATTTACACATTTAAATTGATGCATTTTTTAAAACACTGCGTTCTGGTTCCATACAAAATTCGAGTGTCTTCATGATACCTTGCATTGGATATTGTTGATTATTTGAGTACTAAGTCAAGAATACACAAAGTATTGTGTTTCCGTAATAGGGTGACATAGATATAGGAAACATATTTTATGATTTAGTAAATTTTATTATATTTTATAATAAAATCATTGAAAATAAAACGTGTCACCAAATATTTTGCGTCCGTTACATTTTCATCCGTTACCGTTTTAGGCAGATTTCACTTTAAAAACTGGCAACATTTACCATTTTTAAGAAGCGCCAACACTGCTCTGGTTGACGTTTATGATGACAGCTTTATTTGACCATTTTGTTTCAAGAAAAGTGTTGAACGAATTTCTGCTCGCTGCCTGTCCAACTGATATTTTCGTGAAAAAAGCTGTTTTTTGTTAAAGTAAGTAAATGTTTCATCAAAATTTGCTTTAAGAAGTGTGGCTAATGGTTGGATACATAGGATTTGTGCAAGAAATTAGGTAAAATACAATAGAATTAAAAGTGAGGTTAGATTAACCATGTAGCATTGGCGTCCGTAACCGTCCGTAACTCGAATCCGTTACCGTCCGTTACCTAAAGCTCAGTTTACATCAAGGTTTTCTATTTTATATCGGAGAATATAAATATGATCATGATATTGCACCTCCCCGCTACATGTGACTATACTGTCATAAATGCGAAATAAAAAAATCTTAAAACTCGCTTTCTTTGAAGAGTTATGAATGTTATGATGTTTTAAAATATATAATCTAATATAATGTTACAGAATTATTGTGGGTTGTTGCACAGCTACTTAGTTAAGCCGGCCTAGCATGAGCGGCTTATAACGCGCGATATGATATGGTACGGCTAGTTGTCTTGCTTACCCTGTCTGTGTAAGCAAGACGGCATGCCGTAGGCACCATATCATATCGCGTTTTATAAGCCGCTCATGCTTGACCGGCTGAGAGGGAACCGTTTTGTTAATTTTATATTTCAAGAAATGTACATTTTATCTAGATTTTTAGAAATGGCACTATTTTTATTGATTTAATATAAATTTTTTTTTATAATATATATATATATGCTTTATAGTTTGTGGTTATGTCAGAATTATTATTATTTGCGGGTATGTCAGAATTATTATTATTATTTGCGTTAATGTCAGAATTATAATTATTATTTGCGGTAATATCAGAGTTATTATAATTATTTGAGGTTATGTCAGAATTATTATTATTTGCGCCTATGACAGAATTATTATTATTATTTGTGGCTATGCCAGAATTATTATTATGATTCGCAGTTATGTCAAAATTATTATTATTATTTGTTTTGGTACGTGGTAATTCAATAAAATACTTATTAAATATTGCGGCAATTTTCGTGGGACTATTATTATTATGGTTTATAGATTCAATGAAATTATTGCGGTTGGATTCACACTTAACTTCATCTTGAATTACTGGCCAAGTTGCTTTGCATGTATTTTTACTATTAATAACATATTTATTATTGTTTTGTTTTTAGCTTGTAGTATGCATTTTTTTAATATTTTAGAGTAAGTTTGATATGTGTTTTTGTTTTTAAAATTGTTCTTTTCATAATAGTTCATGCGCAGATTTCTGCGCAGATTTCTGTTCCATGTCGCTATTCTGAATGCAGTCATTTTGGCAGTTTATTGAGTAGTGTAGTAATGAGACCCAGCAAAGTGCTCATTTGTTACAATATAATGTCCTTTTTCTCTGATTGGGTTATGAAAATATTCTCTATGGTTTTCATAGTTGTTGTGGGAAGATAAGCATTAGAAGCATTTTGTTTACTGTTGCTGTCTGTTGCTTTTGCATATGTTCTATTTGTTGTCGTAGTCTTTTTCGCTTCCAAGGGTGTTGGTTGTTGAGTTACCTTATCATTGTCTTTCTGGTTTAGGTTGTGCATTGGGATAGCTCTCTCTTTTCTATGGTGATTTGGTCGATTTTTAGTCTTTCTGGCAAGTATTTCCCTATACACTTTGCAACCTTTGTAGTTGGCTGGATGAGGTCCATGGCACAAGGCGCAGAGAGCCGGCGAATTTTTATCAGTTTTAGGGCATTATGAAGTTTTGTGCGATTTTGCACACTTGACACACCGGTACGGTCTCAAGCAGTAGTTTTTAGAGTGTCCGTACTGCTGGCACCTTTGACATTGTAGTACCGTTTTTCTTTTCTTTGGGTCCTCGATGATGACAGTTTGGTGGTATACGTACTTTTAAGTCTTTAGTTGTCTAATTAGTTGTTTGGACCAGGCTTAAGGTTTACATAGAATGTAGAGGTAGGTCTTTTTTCGGGTCCATACTTTGCATTTATAATTTCCCCAGATACAGAATTTTCAGTATTTGAAAGAGCTTCCTCTATTGCAGCAAGTGGTGTCGAGTGGTGAAGATTTTTTATTACAATGCGATAAGGTCTTTCGTCCTTTCTGTTGAAGGTATGCACTATAAGATTGTTTTCTCGTACCACGTTTATGAGCTTCTTATACCCTTCAATGTCTGTGCTGTTTATTCTTAGCTGGTTGCGATTAATAATTTTATAGATAAACTAGCGGCCGCCCGCGGTTTCACCCGCGTGGTTCCCGTTTCCGTGGGAATATCGGGATAAAAAATACATATAAACCTTCCTCTTGAATCACTCTATCTATTAAAAAAAAACGCATCAAAATCCGTTGCGTAGTTTCAAAGATTTAAGCATACAAAGGGACATAGGGACAGAGAAAGCGACTTTGTTTTATACTATGTAGTGATGTGATATGCCATCTACTCGATCTATGCCATACAGTATTATGGGAGGTGGTTTGGCAGGCTCCTTTTGGTGTTGTTGCTCTTAGTCTTCGTCAGTTAGGTCTATGGCTATTCCGCTAAATCTATTGGCGGTCTCGATCTTATCAGGTGAGGGGGAAGGTGACAGTTTTCTTTTTTATTGGGTTTCGTTTTTGGCAGTCTCGTCGCTGGGGCTCTTTGCCACGGGGGAGGACCGGTAGAAGTGGTTTCAGAGACATTTGGTCGGGTTTGTTGAGTCTCTTCTTGAGAGTGGTTCGCTTTGTTGGTTTCACTTAGTTGTTCCAATGATGAGCTTCTAGATCGGAACAAGAACAAGCCAGGATGAAACGCTTGTTGCACATATTTTTTCGTACCTATATGCTTAATAATATGCGAAACAGAAAGAAAACATTATGTCAAATTTATTATATTAAATGCTAAATTGGCAACACTGAGCACGTTTTTAGAAACTAAATGAACTAAATGCTATTACACCATCCTAATTAGGTTTCTTACTAGGATTTAGCAGTCAGTAACCGTACTTCTTTCTAATTAGCTTACTTTTTAGAATTCTAACTTGCTAAATGCTATTACATTTGACTGAATTCAAATGCTAATTCGTCTTAGACGTCTTAATCAGTAAAGGGCTTACACTTGGCTAAATTCAGCATCTAATTAAGCATACATTGCTTTCTTTGAGCTCATTTGTAGCAAGTGATGCAATCAAAACAAGCAATGTATGCTTAATTAGATGCTGAATTTAGCCAAGTGTAATAAGCCCTAAAGGCAGCTGGATTCTGGTGACACGCGGCCAGTGGCATACTATGCCAGTGGACACGCACACCTGCCCAGCATGCTTGTAGTAGTGAAATCATTTCGCACCGTTCTATGAAGTTAACTCTCTGATAGTACTTACTCATGTGACATGACAATTGACATGAATGAGAAAAGAAAATAAAAACCGCGAATGTTGCAAATCGCTGTAGGTAGTATTAGCAGGAGATTAAAGTTGAAAAATTACAATTTGTACCTACATCTACGTTTTTTTAAAAAGGTACCTAAGTAAGTATAAGTTTTAATAAAACGTTGTTTGTAGTTTGCCTTGCTTTTTATTGTCTCGCAAAAGGTGAGAAATCTAGAGTATAGGTATATTAGGTATATTGAAAAACGGCTAGAAGCCCGTAGAGGTGGGGCCCGTAGTTTGAACCAGGTACAAGAAGTTTGGCAGTGGAGCTGGTGATGAACTGTCTGATCCTGAGGCTGAAATGTAAAAATAGGTTTGTAAGCTAAAAGCTTAATTTTCGGTCTCATCGTCAGCCGAACGACGCCCACTGCTGGGCATAGGCCTCCCCCAAGGATCTCCACAACGATCGGTCCTGCTTGGCCCGCATCCAGCGGCTTCCCGTGACCTTGACCAGTGGGGTTACCGCCCAAGTGTCATCGACATCGCTATTGGCTTTGTTTGACAGATGGATGTGATACATTGCTACTTCTTTTTTGCACCAATAGAAACTTATCACAGAAAAGTAGCAATGTGTCACATCCACCTGTCAATTGAAGCCGATAGCGATGCCGACGACACTCAGGCGGTAGCCCCACATATCGTTGGTCCACCTTGTAGGGGGCCTGCCTACGGAACGTCGTCCGGTACGCGGTCGCCGTTCGAGAACCTTTCCGCCCCAAGCAAAATAAGGTAAATGCTCCTATTACGGAGTTAAATGGCAGCATTTGAAAGTAAGTATCAAAAATAAGCATTTGTAAGCATTAAGTTAGGCATAAAAATATTCTTCTGTATAAAATGGAGATTAAAATTTATATTTTTTATGACACTTTGTTTGTTATTAAGGAATTTGAAATAAAAAAATAACATTTTAGTGCCTAAGTCGATTTTCCCTATTACGGAGCTATGATTAAGGTTAGAGCCAATTACGGCGCTAGTAGGCTCCTAATACGGAGCGTAGACTAGTTATCCTGTACGCTCGGAGATGTGTCAACTCCATCACCAACTTGACACCCGTCAGTCTCGAACTTGTGGTGGCTGTAATCGAAATTTAAACTTTATTAATTACAGTGTAACGTCATTTTTCGATCCATCTTGGATTCTAAAACTCACATCAAAATCGAGCTTAGCATCCCTAAAAACCCCTTACATGACACCAATATCACAAAACTGAAAAAAAAGCGCGGCCGCCATCTTGGATTCTAAAACACACATCAAAATCGAGCTTAGCATCCCTAAAAACCCCTTACATGACACCCATATCACAAAATTGAAAAAAAAGTGCGACCGCCATCTTGGATTCCAAAACTCACATCAAAATCGAGCTGAGCACCCCTAACAACCCCTTACATAACACCAATATCACAAAATTGAAAAAAAAAGCCCGGCCGCCATCTTGGATTCCAAAACTCACATTAAAATCGAGCTTAGCATCCCTAAAAACTGCTTACATGACACCAATATCACAAAACTGAAAAAAAAGCGCGGCCGCCATCTTGGATTCCAAAACTCACATCAAAATCGAGCTTAGCATTTCTAAAAACCCCTTACATAACACCAACATCACATAATTGAAAAAAAAGCGCGGCTGCCATCTTGAATTCCAAAAATCGTACACACTAAAGAACTAAATATTATTTTTTTCAATTCAATATTTGAAATCTAATGCGAAAGCCCTGTCGCAAAGCTCCAATCCAATCTAGCTATCAAAATTTTGTATGCTGGATGAGAACGACTGCTCTGTCTAGACGCCTCCGATGAACGACTGTATGTAGTAAGTAGACTGTGGTAATAGGCCCTATGAAGTTCCTGTAACGGAGCCATGGCCACCGCCATAGGAGCTCATAGAGCCTGTTACGGAGCTATCTTGAAATCCTAACTCCGTAATAGGAGAACTGTCCGTATTTTAATAATCCTTTTTCTGACCCATCAAAATTTAGATTCATAAATAGTGAAGGTAACTCAATCGAATGACAACTGTATTTTGGTTAAGATTATGTAAGACTCAAGTCAAAAGCTATATTATATGACTGCTTTTTGATTAACTAAAATATATCTTCTATCTTTTACCTTTATAAGAAACCGTCATTTTGCACTCAATGGTTTTCATATTTAAATAAGATTTCTAGAGGATAAAGCATAGCACAGAAATAGGTTTTTAGTTTGTGATATTAATTATTATTGAAGTAAACTAATAACTAATTAATTATGTTATCATATTTTCAGTTATAAGCCAATAAATAAGAGGCAATATTTCTCCTATTACAGACCATAGGGCCGTATTAGGGTTAACCTTTAAATTTTTTATCCTATTACGGCGCTATTTTGTTTTTAGATTTTTAGGTTTAAAATCAATTACAAATAGAATAAAACCTACATAATGTAGTGAGTAGAATTATAGACAAAAGCTATAAATCGCGTATTCACAAATTTGAGCAATATACTATTATAAAAAACATAGATATAAAATATGAGTGCACTTACCTTAGTCGCTCCGCGTTTGTATGACAAACCTGCCCCGTCTCCGCCCCGTGGCACTGACTGATTAATTATTGTAACTTGCCTCTGTGTTTAAATTGTATACGTCCGTTATGTGATGAAGTGAAAGACTATTAATGAGTAAATTCCATTTTAGTGTACCTAAATTTACTAAAACAGAATGAAACACGAAAATAAAAAATAGCGCCGTAATAGGAGTCGATTTTGACTATGTCCGTAATAGGAGCATTTACCTTAATCTATTTCATACATATAGATACGATGCTGTGGGATTAACCTTGATCGGCTCGTTGAGAGGGAGTTGTTATTCTTCTGTAATCCTTTTCGTAAAACGAGCCCAAATCGTCCGTAGAGGGGAGGCCCGGAGTTTGAACCAGGTCCAAGTTTGACGGTGGAGCTGGTGATGAACTGCGTGATCCTGAAATGTAAAAATAGGCTTGTAAACTAAAAGCTTAATTCTCGGTCTCATCATCAGCCGAACGACGCCCACTGCTGGGCATAGGCCTCCCCCAAGGATCTCCACAACGATCAGTCCTGCTTGGCCTGCATCCAGCGGCTTCCCGTGACCTTGACCAGTGGGGTTACCGCCCAAGTGTCATCGACATCGCTATTGGCTTTGTTTGACAGATGGATGTGATACATTGCTACTTCTTTTTTGCACCAATAGAAACTTATCACAGAAAAGTAGCAATGTGTCACATCCACCTGTCAATTGAAGCCGATAGCGATGCCGACGACACTCAGGCGGTAGCCCCACATATCGTTGGTCCACCTTTGTAGGGGGCCTGCCTACGGAACGTCGTCCGGTACGCGGTCGCCGTTCGAGAACCTTTCCGCCCCAAGCAAAATAATCTATATCATACATATAGATACGATGCCGTGGGATTAACCTTGATCGGCTCGTTCAGAGGGAGTTGTTGATGTTATTAATAGTTATGTTATGTAATACTTTCCGAAAAGCGAGTCACGCGAGTCCCAATGGCGATCGCGATCGTTCCAATCTACAGTGGGGGGGCCCCAAGTTTGAACCAGGTCCAAGTTTGACGGTGGAGCTGGTGATGAACTGCGTGATCCTGAAATGTAAAAATAGGCTTGTAAACTAAAAGCTTAATTCTCGGTCTCATCATCAGCCGAACGACGCCCACTACTGGGCATAGGCCTCCCCCAAAGATCTCCACAACGATCAGTCCTACTTGGCCCGCATCCAGCGGCTTCCCGTGACCTTGACCAGTGGGGTTACCGCCCAAGACAGTGTCATCGACATCGCTATTGGCTTTGTTTGACAGATGGATGTGATACATTGCTACTTCTTTTTTGCACCAATAGAAACTTATCACAGAAAAGTAGCAATGTGTCACATCCACCCGTCAATTGAAGCCGATAGCGATGCCGACGACACTCAGGCGGTAGCCCCACATATCGTTGGTCCACCTTTGTAGGGGGCCTGCCTACGGAACGTCGTCCGGTACGCGGTCGCCGTTCGAGAACCTTTCCGCCCCAAGCAAAATAATCTATTTCATACATATAGATACGATGCCGTGGGATTAACCTTGATCGGCTCGTTCAGAGGGAGTTGTTGATGTTATTAATAGTTATGTTATGTAATACTTTCCGAAAAGCGAGTCACGCGAGTCCCAATGGCGATCGCGATCGTTCCAATCTACAGTGGGGGGGCCCCAATTTTGAATCAGGTCCAAGGTCGACGGTGGAGCTGGTGAATAACTGCCTGATCCTGAAATGTAAAAATAGGCTTGTAAACTAAAAGCTTAATTCTCGGTCTCATCATCAGCCAAACGACGCCCACTGCTGGGCATAGGCCTCCCCCAAGGATCTCCACAACGATCAGTCCTGCTTGCCCCACATATCGTTGGTCCACCTTTGTAGGGGGCCTGCACCGCGTCGCGGTCACCATTCGAGAACCTTTCCGCCCCAAGCAAAATAATGTATAAATACGATGCTGTGGGATTAACCTTGATCGGCTTCATCAGAGGGAGTTGTTGATGTTCTGAATTTCTTGAATAAATCATAAAACGACTCGAAGTTCGTAGAGGCGGGGCCCGGAGTTTCATCCAGGTACAAGTTTGATGGTGGAGCTGGTGATGAAAAATAATTGATGGTAATAGTTATAATAACTTAAAAAAAATATTCATCATCATCATCATCCGAACGACGCCCATGACTGCTGGGCATAGACCTCCCCCAAGGATCTCCACAACCATTATCGGTCCTGCGCTGCCCGCATCCAGCAACAAATACTTGTAGATTTGTAGAGGGTGGACTGTATGAAGTTGGTGAGGTGGTGACGAAGATGTAAATGAAAACAAAACAAATTCGTCGATAAAGTCGCTGGGCAGTCAATATGACAGTGTTTCAAATGTACTGAAAACAAACATGGTTTTACAACGTTACTGTTGACTTTTCGAGCCAAATTCAATTTACAAATCGTAATGAAATGTCTGACCTACAGCGCTCTTTTGCTTGATTTTTTAAAGACAGCTGGGAAAGGAAAAATGTTATAGTAAAAAACCACGAGCCATATATGTAGCTTTCAGGCGGGATTCGAACCCGCGCCTCCGGGAATCCGGCCCGATGCTCTGACCAACTAAGCTACCGAAAGGCTTACAGTACGACTCGTCGAATTTTGCTATCACTTGTTACCCTGAATAGCGTCCAGTCACAGTTTACACTCTAGAAATTCTTCCCACAATCAGGGAAAATTTTACCCCTATGTTTAATAAAAAGCTTATCAGTATATTTCTAATATGTCCCCTAAATGTTTCATGACTAGTAATTTAACTTTGTAATGCCAAGTTGACTAAAGTTTATTAATTTCCATGTCCTAATTGTACATTATAAGACTTATTACTATTAATATTCGTAATTTGATTTTTTATAAATACTCCTTTCCTACTCTACAACAATTAAGGTATTTACTTTTATCATGTGATTATTATATATACCCATTTTCCTTCTTTCCCAAAGAGTAAAATATTCAGCTTTTTCATTTCCCACAACGCAATCGCCATTCAACTTAATTAGTCTATATCAATTTATAAAGTTCCAATCTATGTTACTATTTTCCCCAAAATTTAGACCACAATAACTTAGGTATTTATATCTACAACATGGCAACACCTTCACTTTTTGCCAAATCTCATCAGTGACGTATTATATTTGAAAAACCCAAAGATATTATAATATAACAAGATTGTGCACTATGAAAATAAAAGCAATGTCAATTCGATTCTATGCAGTTACAATAAGGTTTATTTTCATATGACATTTCGATAAACAGAAAAACGAGCCGAGCGAGAGGCTCCTAAATAGGATTGCATCCTTGTCTACTGGGCTGCCACCATTAAATATTTTTGGTTGTAGTAGAACTTAAATCAAATTCATTTTTCCTGTACTCGAGAATTTTCAAAATATTAATTAATTAAAAGGAATGTTAAGCTGATAATAATAAAGTCCATATCATTTGTATTATTTAAAACCTTGAAAAACTACTTGTTTAATGTAAGAGTCGGTGTTATGGTAGTTTTAATTATAATAAATATGCAACACTTTGCGTCTGGACAATTTGAATAAAAGTAAAAACATCATCAATATGGCGACGGCAAATTAATTTATGTGTGTAAAGTTAGTGTGTGGATCTTAATTATCATTTTAAAATTACGTTTAAATCAATGAAAATGCTTCTCACTTGATGTGTGAAAGGATGCAAAAGCGAATCATATAAACGTAGCGGTGTATCTTTTGTTTTATATTTAGCCAAAGTTTTATTCTTGCGTATAGTAGGGTGTCCATTTCGTTTGTAATCTATAGAATGGAATTTACTTTCTTACTTAACCCAAACATTCATTTTCGTTGTTTCAGATTTCCTAAAGATGAAGAAATTAAAAAAGGTTGGCTTAACGTCATATCTGAAAAAATTACAAAATACTCAGCAGAAGAAGAAAAAGAAGAAGAACTTTATCAGAAAATAGGCATAAACAAAACTTATTAAATGTATTAAAACATCTGTATCTTAATTTAAGGTTAAAAAAGTAGGTACGCAAAAAACGAATCTTTAAAATTAATTGGACACAAAGCCTCCATGCGTCAAAAGATCCGCAAGAAAATTTTGTTTAGCAATGTATAGTCTAACTAATAAACAGATTTTTATTACTGTACGTGGACTTTTTATTTCTATCCATTTTAGCAAAATACGCCTATCAGAAATACAGACATACATTTCATATAAGTATATACAGGTCAAACTGACAACCTCCTTTTTTGAAGTCGGTTCAAAAGTAAATATGCTTATAAAGCATATGTGTATGTGTCGATTGTCACATTATTGCCTCATAAGTGGTGCAAATGCTTTGCCTCGCGGAGTCCTCATCTTAACTAATATTATAAATAGAAAGTGAGTTCGGATGTTTAAATGTAAGTATGTTTATTTTAGCTACAAGAGCTCCCTAGGAAGCGTGATGTTCGAATCCTATGTGAGCCAAGTCTGGTTAACTATAAATTGTCCTCGAAAAAACCAAATCGTGTAGTCACTCACGTCTCTCTCATTAGAGAGGGACGCACACCATAATAGGCCTATCTCGCTCGGCTCGGCTGTAACTCATGAGTGCGCAATCTTGTTATGCCCCCAGTAGGTACACGATGGCCGACCATGGTCGGCGACCAAGACCAATACATCGTACATTGACACTTTTGAAAGAACCTTTTTAAACTTGTTCGTTATTTATCCTGTACTGGGGGCTTTATATTATAATATAACGGTTTTACAAAACAATAAAACCGATATTATGTGCCGAGAGGGAAAACATACAGCATTGTCTATGAAGAAGCAGTGTGTCCTTAGCTTTACGATGGTGTGGTCTGGCCTGTAGCCATAGACAAAGTCGATCTTCCACTATTCATCCACTAGGTGTCGCCTGTGTCCCCAGCTAGGGCGGAAGGTGTTTGCCGCCATTCCGAGTCTCATAGTCTTCACCAGGAAGAACTTCCTGCAATGCTGTATGTTTTCCCTCTCGGCACATAATATCGGTTTTATTGTTTTGTAAAACCGTTATATTGATGTGCCTCCGAAAAACATACAGCATTGTCTATGAAGACGTGTTTGTTATCTGCTGGTGAAAATAATTAACACAACGCTATGATGATTAAGTCATTTAATGTTTATGTCTGATAAAAATAATGTTAAATTGTCATTATAATATAATAAGAAAGTTTTCAGAGTTAATGAAAACGATCAAAATGGTTTTTACTTATTTCTAGGGAGACTAATCGTTTGCAATAATTGTTACAAAAATTATGTCTTGGACAATTTCCAATTGCCCCTAGAAAGTATTTTTTACCACCTCAAAGAGGCGAACAGATCTGCAGCTTCCTGAAGCTATCAGTAAGCACATTTTATACTTAATTTCATTTACTGCAGTATTAAGCTTTAATTAATTATTTAATTTAGTTACTTTGTCTTTTAATCATGACCTAAAAGAAGTAAGTATTCTCTAATTATCTCGAGAAGTATTACTGGTATTACTGCCGGTATATTTGAAATGGTTTCCAAGCTGGCTATGAACATGTGAATCAGTTTTAAGCCCAAAATATGGAATAAGAAAACTGTTTTAATGGACTCTGCGTCCAGATGATAAGAATAGTACTTTGCTGATATACTAGCGATATCGAGGAGTTAATAATCTTAGACTTGGTTGGCAGAAAGCCACTTTAGGAATAGACTTGGGTCCCAACCACATTTAAAATTTCGTTTCAAGTTTCAGTTGGAGAATTATAGTTTTTCTCTGTGACGTCCAAAGATTATAATAATTTTTCTGTTACAATAGATTTATCAAGAATTTATGCGATAAAATAAGGCTTAGTCAAGATATGTTAAGGATCGTCTTGATTATCACCATCTAAAATATCTTCTACTTGCTGGCATATAAGCCGTTACGGTAGATTTACGTCAGTTTTTATTTAATAAATCTTTTCCTTCTTATGACCACTCGTATTTGACTACCCCACCCCCAATTTTTTTAAATTTTCAGGTGATTTGTAATGCTTGAACCTGTGGAGGTGGCAGTAACAACGTTATACCTATCAGCGTCTTGGACAAGTGCAGGATTTCGCGCGCGTGATCCAGAGATCGCGATTTCAGAACTTGTGATCAGAGAAAGAAAGCTCGAGTACACTCTGGCTCGACTATCATGCATGTTCTGTATAGATGAGTGCCCCAACTCTACTCGGAAGCGTCCGTTAGCTAGAAAGTGAGTAACTGGAGGTTCTAGTATTTTTGTCGAGTGGTTTGTGGCTCCGCGCCACAACACACACAGCTGTGTGGCTCCGCGCCACATCATCTCTTGGCATACCCTTGTAGGAATCGAGATAGTATGTCGAAGTTACATTTTGTCGAATTAGCGTTAGAATATTTATGAGTAGTAGCGGCAGTGCGGCCGTGCCGTGGCCTACAGAATCTCGCCGGCCTCGCTATTACGCATAACGAAATTGGCAAAGCTCCGCCAGGGTACAGCATACTCTAAAGTGCACGCAGGCCAGGCAGTACCTCTGTTCTATGAAGCGCCCTAGAGTCTTGTTGAATTTGTCTACTTGCTACTAAATTATTCGCTATATTTTGAATTTCTTGCTGTATTTCGCCGAATTCGGGAATATTCCCAGTGTTAAGAGGGCGTTAGAGTAGGTTTTTAGTAATTGACTGTACAAACCAGGTTTCTCCAGGTGTCTAACGGCCTCCGCAGTTTCTTGGTCCATCGGTCTATGTAGTAGGCAGGTAAGACCTTGACAAACTTCCGGGTCGGGATAGGGTGTCCGCGACCCGGCAGGTAAGACCTTGACAAACTTCCGGGTCGGGATAGGGTGACCGCGACCCGGCAGGTAAGACCTTGACAAACTTCCGTTTCGGAATAGGGTGTCCGCGACCCGGCACGTTACTGGGTCTCAGCGACCCAGCACGTTAGTGTTGCAATAATTTTCTACGAACTTTCGCTGGTAGGGTCTACGCGACCCAGCACGTTGCTGTTGCAATAATTTTCGACGAACTTTCGCTGATAGGGTTTCCGCGACCCAGCACGTTACCGGGTCTCCGCGACCCAGCACGTTGCTGTTGCAATAATTTTCAACGAACTCTCGCTGATAGGGTCTCCGCGACCCTGCACGTTACTGGGTCTCCGCGACCCAGCACGTTGCCGTTGCAATAATTTTCGACGAACTTTCGCTGAATAGGGTCTCCGCGACCCAGCACGTTACTGGGTCTCCGCGACCCAGCACGTTGCTGTTGCAATAATTGTCGACGAACTCTCGCTGATAGGGTCTCCGCGACCCAGCACGTTACTGGGTCTTTGCGACCCAGCACGTTGCTGTTGCAAAAGTGTATCAGCCTCCGCGTCGCAGCTTGTAGGCGCAACTTAGTAGGTGTAGGTGGTCATGACCTGACCTCTCAAACACTAAGCGGTCATATGAGACTGCGCTGTCAGATCCCACAAACGAAAATGCAAACACGAAAATGAACCTTGATAATTGGTCCTTAAAACCACCCGATGCGATTGTGCAGTAGGGATACGAGTGTAGATTCCTTTACTCTAGTTTTATATCTAGTTTTTTTCCATTCAGTTTCCAAGCTGAAGGAACACCGACTTCACGGAATGTGAAATATGACAAAAGTGACTAGTTCTGACAAGATAGGTATATATTGTGTTGGTGATGTAATTATAATTAGGTACTGTCTGCGCAAGTAATAATAAATAACAAAGTGATGAGTTATTTTAATTAACTATTCGTTCAGCTTTCGAAGATTGGATGCTTTATTCCATTGCTTTTCTTCCGCAGAAAAGGCTTGGAAATGAGACTGGGAGTCTTGTTTATAACAAACAGACCATCATCCTTCCTTTCCAAAGTGCCCGGATCAATCTTATGTTACTGGTAATGTCATTGCATGTACATGTACTGGTATTGTCATTGCACTGGTATTGTCATTTAATGTTTCACTGTTACTTGTGAAGGCATTATTTTCTTTAAAAAAAATGGTTAATGTGTGGCAAGAGCAAGATCCACATATGAGATTCACTATTATTAACCCGCACAGATCAGTTTTGTGTATATAGAGGTAACTACACTCGCGAGCAAAAGTATGGAATCACTTAATTTGAATTGACTCCGCGCGATCTTGAGTACTTACTAACTAGTTAGGAATAATAAAAATGGTACCATTTTAAAGGTTAAACTGTTAACTTTAAATTGATACCAAATTCATTTAAATCACATCGGTATTTAAGGAGCTATCCCGGATTAAGTGAAGGAGTAAGGAAAAAGATATGTTTCAATTGTTTGATACGTCGCGAGTTGCGGCCTATTGACCCCCTATAAAAGCACGTGTTATCGGATTTTCTTTATCAGTCGGCTTTCGCCCTCCGTCTAAACTACTTTCCCAGTGCATGGAGATTGGGCAAGGTAATCACGATTCCCAAAGCTGGCAAAGACCGTACCAGAGCTGCAAATCATCGACCAATAACCCTACTAGACCATATGGGAAAACTGTTCGAAAGGCTACTCCTTGGACGCATGAGACCCCACATTCCCATGAGAGAAGAGCAATACGGTTTCCGCGCCGGCCACTCGACCACCTTACAATTAGCGAGAGTGATACACCATCTTACCTCAGCATCAAACAACCGCCAGGCATCGGTGGCGGTGTTCCTGGATGTTGAGAAAGCATTCGACCGGGTTTGGCATCCCGGTCTAATCTATAAACTCAAAAACACAACCCTTCCTCCAGCGCTGGTACACATCTTAGCCTCGTTCCTCAGCAGTAGAAGCTTCCTTGTGGCGGTAGAAGACGCCTCATCCGAGACCTGCCCAATCGAAGCTGGCGTCCCCCAAGGAAGCTGCCTTTCACCAACATTATTTAACGCCTACACAAGTGACCTACCGAGCCTAAACGAGACCCTAAAAGAGTGGGAGCCGGAAGTAGAGACGGCCATGTATGCCGACGACACCGCTTTTTACACGTCGGCCCCTTGGCCCAGGGCCGCAGCTCTGCGTATGCAGAAGCAACTCAATCTACTCCCAGACTGGCTTGAAAAATGGCGAATCTCCGTAAATGGGGGGAAATCGGCCGCCATACGCACAGGAGCTGCCAGGAAGGATCCACCCAAGCTCACACTCAACGGAGAACCACTCAAATGGCAAACCAACACGAAATATCTTGGTTGTTTGATCGACCGTAACCTGTCTATGGGGGGGCAGGTAGAAGAGGCAACAACCAAGAGCAGGCAGGCGCGTGGAAGACTAAACCCTACACTTAAGTCGCGTCTGCCCCTCAAAACCAAAACACAAATCTATAAAACCTACATCCGGTCTCGACTAACCTACGCTGCGCCTGCCTGGTACGCCCTGGCCAGTAAAACTAACAAGCAAAAAATGCAGGCAGTTCAGAACATCTCCCTGAGAGTGCTCACGCAAGCAGGGAGATACGTGAGAAACGACAGACTGCACAAGGACCTTAATATAGAATCCTTAGACTCTTTTATAGGAAAACTATCAAAAAACCTATTTGCAAGGGCGGACAATGGACCCCACGCTCACTTGCATGGGATCGCAGCCAACACGACTGTCGCGGGAGCAAAGCCACTGCCACGAAGCCTCATCGATTTGGCCCCTTCCCCTAATCTACTATCCATCACCTAAATATCCTCCCCCCCTCACAATAATATTAAAAAATTTCCCTTCCCAATGCGGCTCGCTCGCTGGCGCTCGCTGGGCCTTCCCGAATGGGATCTCACTCGGTGTGCTGACCGCGCCGAGAGCCGCATAGCTTCCCATCCTCAACTCCATCCTTTCGTCCAAAAGGACGGCCGTGTATACGGCACACAACACACGGGAGCAGCAGCTTCCGAAGATTAGTCCCGGGAAAGGAACAATAGTTCGAACCCGAACCTTCGAAAGAAGAAGAAACCACGAGCTTTTCTTTATCAGTCGGCTTTCACACGTTGACCGGTACACATCTCCGCTATTTTGACCCTTGAACTTGGACGACAATGGATACTACACCTACAGAAGCAGCGCAAATCGTCGCCCTGATGTAAGAAGGGCTCAGCCAGCGGGCTGTAGCACGTCGGCTCCACATAAGCCAGTCCTGTGTTTCGAAAGTTTATAAACGCTTTCGGGAGACTGGTGGCTTTATCCCGATACCAAGATCTGGACGGCGCCGGTGCACATCGGAGAGGGATGACCGTTTTATCGTGTCAACCTCTCTCCGAAATCGGCATTTGACTGGTGTCGACGTCCAACAGGAGCTCCGAAATATTCGTGGGGTAGCTGCCAGCGAGTGGACAGTTCGTCGAAGACTTAAGCAAGCTAATTTGACTCCAAAAAGGCCTGCCACAGGCCCGAAACTGACGGCAGATCACCGACAAGCTCGCCTTCAATTTGCTCGCTCCCATCTTGATTGGGAGGTTGAGCAATGGAGGCGAGTCCTGTTCTCCGACGAGTGCAGAATGTGTTTGCACGGCAGCGACCGAAGGGGTCGGGTCTACAGGCGGCCTGGGGAGCGATTTGCGCAGTGCTGTTTCGCTGAGACGGTGGCTTATGGGGGCGGTTCTTGTATGATGTGGGCCGGCATTTCCTTCGACGGTAAAACGGAGCTTGTTTTCGTTCCTGGCGGGGGACGAGGAGGCGGTCTAACTTCAGACCGCTACATTTCCGATATTCTGCTGGAACATGTCGTTCCCTATGCGGGATATATCGGTGATGACTTCCTCCTTATGCACGATAACGCTCGTTGTCACACTTCCCGTGCCACAACTGAATACCTCGAAGAAGTCGGTATCGCCACATTGGACTGGCCAGCGCTCAGCCCGGACTTGAATCCCATTGAGCACGTGTGGGATGAACTGAAGAGGAGGGTTCGTTCCAGAAATCCTGCTCCTTCAAGTGTGAATGAGCTGAAATCTGCTTTGATAGAGGAGTGGGAAGGTATCCCGCAAGAATCGATACAGAGGCTGATTAGGTCAATGAAGAACCGTCTTCGAGCAGTTATTAGGGCGAGAGGAGGGAACACTAAATATTGAAACTTGATTTTAAGGACAAATAAAAATTTTATTAGTAAATTTTTGTTGTTTTCTTTTTTTATTATTTTTTCATTTTCCTTATGTTTTCCTTACTCCTTCACCGTATCCGGGATATCTCCTTAAATACTGATGTGATTTAAATGAATTTGGTATCAATTTAAAGTTAACAGTTTAACCTTTAAAATGGTACCATTTTTATTATTCTTAACTAGTTATTAAGTACTCAAGATCGCGCAGAGTCAATTCCAAGTAAGTGATTCCATACTTTTGCTCGCGAGTGTATATTGCGTTGACAAAACACACAGTAGGTAGTACGACCATAATGAAATAATATATAAACGTGTATAAAACAAACGTTACCTGCAGTAATGTGCAAGATAGTGAAAGCCCAATTTACATGTGGGGTAGTAACATTACGTTCTAATAAAATATATGAAGAAAATAATGTCAAATGTACGAAATAGCACATTGCTTTAATTTTTCAGTCTGTTTTATTCTATTTTCGTTCTATTAATAATTTCAAAGATGAGGGTAGGTAAAAACCCAGGCTCATTTCTGGGAGCAAACGTAGCCTTTTTAATAAAATTCTACCGCCTTTAAATCAATTCACCTTTGTGTAAGTAAATTCAAAAGTTTATAAAGATTCACCCATGGGCAAAAGAGATAAAGACCCGCAATGCATGGTATTGATGTAACATAAACACTAGGCATTATGTTTTATTTTTTTCTATTTTTATTAATAATGTGTAATGGGTAACGATATAAATATCCTTAGCTCAGAAAACGCTCAGAAGCGCAAGTTTATTGTGTCTGCTATTCATGTTGGTTAAAATAAATCGTAAACATAACTCTTTATTATGTTTAATTTCAATACCGGGTTGGTTAAAACATATCATGCAAAGCTTGTAGTGAACGTATTGCCGATTTTAAGAGTAACAAGGTTGAAATTCCATCATAAGTTTGAAAAGTTTCTTGTCAACTGGTTTGATGAACTTTTGTACATATGTACATATGTACATAACATTTACTTAGTTCTAACAGTTTTGCATATCCAGTTGGTGTCTTGACATTGATACAAATCGGCTTAGTCAAGTTCTCATCAGTATTGTATTTGTAAAAAGACTGACCTGATATATCACGCATCGATCCGAGGATCGACCGTTACCTCAGCTCTTAGTTTCCTTTTCTCGGTGTTTGATGCTTGTTGATCAGTCTCACTGGAGCTGCTGGTCAAACTCTCCTCTTGTACTGGATCCCTCTCGTCGATGTCGATGTAATGGAGCCAGTTGACCAACGCCATATTTTTCCGCAAATTCCGTAATAACCGAGAAAAAAATAACAAATTTAATATAGATCGTTTATGAAAAACGTTAAAAACTAACGTGTGAGTTGAATTTCTGATCTTTATTTGAAGATCATGAAGATTCAGGACGATTTTCGTCCGTACGTGACGAAAGTACACAACGCTATGAGACTCGGAATGGCGGCAAACACCTTCCGCCCTAGCTGGGGACACAGGCGACACCTAGCGGATGAATAGTGGTAGATCGACTTTGTCTATGGCTAAAGGCCAGACCACACCATCGTAAAGCTAAGTACACACTGCTTATTCATAGACAATGCTGTATGTTTTCCGGAGGCACATCAATATCTTTGGAAAAACCTAGTTAATCCGTCACAAGCTGATTGGTCATCCCGCTTCTAACGTCAAATCGCCTCGGCCAACCAAAAGGCCCGCCTAACTTTACTTATGCCTTGCACTTACCATCATAAATTTTTGCGAGTCAATAACATAACTTTATACAAATGAACTGTGCGTTGGTACACAATTAACAATAATGCGAAGCCTCCGTTATAATAGTACATTTTGTATTTATTTAATATGAAAATTTTTTAACCTTATCACTAATTTTATTATCTCATCAACTTAATTTTGACTTCTTGTGCAGACCCGTGCAATCCCTACAATTTCATAAACAATTTCCGCCCAGCTTACTAATTGTCTCGTTTCAATGAATTCTTAGTAATACGATGTTACTCAATTATTTAGGTAATTGTTACCCTAGGAAAACCCTACTTTTGCATACATCGTTGAGTACTACACGAAATAAGACGCGTTTTTGTTCACCTCTGCATAATGAGCGAAAGAGATAGAAAGATAGGTTTTCATGACTACCAATTCTCAGCTTCTAAGTAAGTCTTAATTTTGTTCAGAAACCTTTAATAGCTACAAGAACTATTTAATATTTTACACAATATTTTTTTCATTTAATAATTTAAATTATAAAATTATCTAAACTATTCAAAATATTACCTTTTCACATGATACAAACACATTATTTTGTTTGACCTCTATTTTATTTACCAAAGCTGTTCTCAGACTGTGCAGTGCAGTGCAGTTATTTTTTATAGTATGTGGGAATGGGGGTTGTAGAAAAAAAAATGTGACTACGGTTACAGTTTAACCAATTAGTAGATTTTGGAATTAATTTAATTAAGGTTACTAGGAACCTTATTTAGGTTAGTATTGAGACCTTAGAATTAAATTGGCTATGGAAAATGAATTTATGTGGGACATCCAAATGATAGGGTTAACGACCGCTGGGGTCGAATGGTTTGGAAGTCACTATCTGTAGAGATCTCGGGTTCGATTCCTGACCGGGTGATTGTCGTGGACAAACTGTTCAGTGTTGCTTTGGGCTTGACTGTGTGTGATGATACCCGTCGATGTTTGGTATCTATGATATAGGTGGTATATGAGCGGGATTAGTGGAATAAACGTTGGTAATTAATATCATTATTAGTAACCAAAGTTAGAGATGAATAACGAGTTTTATAATGGGGAAAATTATTTAGTAATTTTGAAATATGGTGTATTTTTCAATTAGTTAAATAAGTTAAGAATATGTTTCATAGGATAAAGGCGGGTTATAGTTATAGGAATCTTAAAGGAACCAATATAGGTTGTACTTTAGTGTGAAGGTTGGTTGCCAATTTGAAGTAAAGGAATTTAATTATCAATCAAATACGCTTCTTAGTGGAAGTCAATTCTCGTGCTCTATCATTTTAAAAATTAGGGCATAAGGTTAGGTACTACTTAAAAGTGGGGGGGTCGAAAGGTTAAAGTTTGAATTCCATGAATAAGCTTTGACTCTAAATTAAATTAAACGTTAAAACCGAACGTGAATTGGAGTTAAAAATCAAAATAAGGATAAGCCAAAACCAAATATGTCATTTGAGGGAATAAGGTTACTAAAGACAAATAGGTAGAGATATTGTGGACCATAAACGTTACTTAAATTTTTAACACCTTTTTATAGGCATAGTTAGGGGGAGATACTTAATAGAACTTTTTGAAAAAAAAAACCTAATATTACGTCTTATCAGGATTAAAATGTCAAAGTTATGTTAATAATGTAAATTTTATAATTATTGTTTAAAAGAGTTAGATAGGGATGTGAATTGGTTAATAATTTAATCTTTATGTACCTAACATGAATTGAGCTCCGACATGTAATGGACTTAATAGGTTGGTAGCAAGAAGTTGATAAGTGTTGATAGGTTAGCAAAATTCGCTGATAGTATTCGGATAGAGAGTGGTGTGAATAGACTTTTAGTAGTTCGGCTAGGTTAGGGAAATTGTTAAATGGGAAAAAAAAGTAAGAGTTGATAGGTTGGTCGGTACTGCGGTATATACCTATATTAATATATATGTGTTTCAAGGTTGAAATTGTTATTACAAAAGGGGTTTTACGTTCATAATTATGGTACCTAATTGTTAGGATTGGGTTATTAATTTTATTAATTCGGTTGGTGTAATATTGTCGGATTCTAGATTGACAATGGGCGATTTTCTGAAAGCTCAGTCACTAGATGGCGCTGTCCCACCTATGCAGTTAGAAGGAACGGAACGTTATAAATTTTACTTTGACGCGACTTTTTTACGTAAAACGGAACGTCAGACAGATGTTATTTATTTACCTAAATCTTTAAATTTACCTATTTCGTTTCTGTTCCTCACAGTAGTACTTATTTAATATATTATTAGTTTCCTTTGGGTTTTTAAAAAGTAATTAATTTAAATATGTTTCATACCAAAATATACCATAGACATGTACATACTTATTCAGCGCCATCTAGTGAAGCAATTGGAAGCTTTTTTTTTTAAATGGCCTCAGAAAATCGCTCATTGGAATTTGCTAACGGGTAGGAAATGTTGGTCAAACATGTATAATTGGCTTTGGGTCATTATTAGCAAAGGAAAGAATAGTATTCGGTCATGTTAGATAGTCCAATCATGTGTTGGAATGAACCGATTAACTATAGTGAAAATTTTATTAATTTTAAACAAATCTTAGCGTAAGGTTTCGTTAATAAATTAAACAAAAGAGGAGTTCTTATACTTATAGGGAAGGGAAAATAAAAGAGGTGACAGTATTATGAGGATCGGTAGTATTAATTTTACAAATTAATGTTAATAGTTTTCTAGGGCAATATACTAAAAGTAATCAGGTGAAACGTTGGTTATGTTCATGGTGGCGCGGATGTGAGCTTGAGGAAGGACGGAATTTTTAAAGTGATATATATATATATATATATATATATATATAATAAAGATTCAAAATATGAGGCCATAAGTGTAAACAAATTGGGAAGCCTGATTACAACCATTATTATTAACCCAAAAGATAAGATCCGCACACAACAGCACGTGATAGGGATAGGCGTAGAGATCGTGTTAACAGACTTGAATTTTGTACTGTGGTACTTTGGTGTTAGGATAAAAAAAATAAAAAAATATATATATACAGGTCGTCCCAAAACTATGCCACATGGAGGGAAAGTACCTGAAATACTGAAGATATAAAATTTTACTGAAAGGAAACTTCATTTTTATTTTAAAAAGAAAACAAACTACATTCAAACAATTCAAATAATCGCATCTCTGAACTGGGAATCGAACCCGCTGAATGTGAAAAAAAATATTTTTATTATTTTATTATACCGATTGAAAGGCTCAATTATAAGCATTTATTTATGCTGAGTAACATGGCATCTTAAATAAAAGGGAGACTACGAAATTTTACATTTCATGTTGAATAACAAGTTTGTGCAGAGCGTTATGGATAGCACTTTCTGTGACTGTCGTGCTCAAAACAACTGACTTGAATGTATTACCACTAATGAGTGAAGATTGGAGCAATATTTTTCCTTATTTCCTTATTATAAGTTTGTGATAACGTTATACATAATGTGATAATTAATACCTCCTTGATTGATTTAAAAAGGTTTGAATAATTTGGTGCGGTCTATTCCACCAGTTGCATAGTCGTGGGACGCCCTCAGGGCGCCGCAGGGCGTCCCATAACTATGTATGCCATATGGTGGCATAGACCGCACCAAATACTGTAGATTGAAAATTTTATGGAAATAAGACTTTATTTTTATTTAAATAATAATACGAACTGCGTTAAAAGATTTTTAAATAATCGCTTGTCCAAACCGAGAATCGAACTTGCACCAAATTATTTGAATCAGTCTAGGTTGTGTTACTTATCACAATATGTATAACTTTATCACACATTTATGATAGGGCAATTAGGTATAATATTGCTCCAATCTTCACTCATTTCATCAGTAATACATTGAAATGTTAAAGTTTGTTTTGAGCACGACAGTCACAGAAAAAGGCTTTCTTTATCGCTGCACAAAATTGATAATCAATAGTGAATGTTAAATTTCGTAGTCTCCCTTTTATTTAAGATGTTTCCTCGGTCGGTACTTATAATAAAGTTTAAAAAATAAAAAAGTTCAGTTCAGACAAGCGATTATTTAAAATTCTTTGAATGCAGTTCATGTTCTTTTTAAAATAAAAATGAAGTTTCCTTTAAGTAAAATTTTATATCTTCAGTATAAAAGGTACTTTCCCTCCATGTGACAAAGTTTTGGGGCGCCCTGTAAACATTGTTTGTTTTTGTATCTTGCCCGGTGTAAACGCCTGTCCAAAATTCACACTTAACTTGGGTCAGGGTCGGACCATGTTTAACTCGACAACTATACATTCTCCAAGATGATATCGGATGCTATTCCAGAGTCTTGAGTAAGCTTTTTGACAAAAAGGTCTATGTATATGCTTCATTTAGAAGGAGGCGTACAGGGATATGCAGGGGTACTTTGGTCGCATAAGTTGGTGCGCTAGAACGCCACGTAATTGTAAGGTTGAATTACGACTTATACGTCAAATTATGCTCATTCTGAGCTATGAATTCACAACCCATACCTTCACCATGCTTTGTACGTCTCTGGTATCGGATATACATACGATGAATTTGGATAAAGCAATAAAAAAAAACACTTAAAACTCGCTTGATAACTTTTGACATTATCTTGGTCTAAATACACTCTACACTCTTAATTACACAACCACTAGGGCTCACTAAAAATTGATTCATTAGGGGTCGGAGGCCGCAATGTCCTTTGGTAGGGCAAAGAGCATTGTGGTTTTTCTTGGTCCAAATTGATTCAATTCTTTGATTTTGGGAAAATAATAAAAGATAGGGATATATATATATATATATATATAAATATATATATATATATATAAATATATAAATATGTCTATATATATATATATATATAAATAAGTAAATAGAAATATTAGAGATTTGAGTAGGAAAAATTCTACTCTTGAAGAATTTTGGGGTCGGCTGTAACGGTACAGAATTGCACCTGTTATTGTATTTCAAATATTTATTGGCGTTTTGTACAAAATAGAATGTGATACTAATCTTTGGGTTTTTGTTGGGGAAAGTTTGCTTGGTCTTGGAGTTGGGAGCTCGATACAAATTGAATTAGGATACAAAATTTTAACTATATTAAAACAAAAATTACCTAATAAGATTTTGAACAGACTTGTGGAAAAGAAATATATCTTCAGCGGGTATACATTCATTCCTAAAGACTTGAGACACAAATATTTGTTTCCAAATGTTCAGGGGTTGATTTCTGAAAGAGAGGATTAAAAGTAAATAAAAACGATAGTAATTATTTATATCTGACTTGAGAGGTAACAATTTAAAAATTATAATGGGTCTTATCTTGAATAGTAACTGTGCAGTTTGTATAAATCATGAAACATGTTATTTTGGACACATGTTTGTAAACTGTGGAACGCAGCCAGAGTGTTGTTTGGCGCATTTATTGGTGCCACATGTGAACTTTGTTTTATTACACCACACTAGTCTAATTATTATAATTTGAGCTAAATATTTATTTTAAAATTGCTCACAAGATTTTCAAAGTATATTAGACCTAGGAATAGCCTAGAACCTAGATGTTAAGTGTCCAAGCCAAGTAGGGGAAAACTAATGTTAGGTTCATACAAGAGTATTGACTTATTTTGAGTGTCATAGTCGCTATAAGTGAGGTTATAAACTTAGAAGTAATGATCATAGTGATACGAACAGCTCATTCATGCTCAGCTCACGAACAGGTCATTTTAGGTATTTAAGGGAGGTTTGATGTCTGAGTTAGTAGTAAGTTTAGTCCTAGTCGCTTCGTTTAAAGTATCAGGGATCTACGCTATGCAACCAGGGTACTCTGCTAGTCATCACGGGCCACTTCAGAATTGATTCAGAGTATCCATATTAGTTTTATATAGTAAAGAATCTCTCTTTCTGGGGTCGGTCCCTCATGTCTAAGGATCGTGGTCAGCATCAGGGTTCACCGGTTCCGGTCCAGCACCTCTCTTACGACCGTGTGTATGGAGGATGACGAGTCTTTTACTTGATCGGTCTATCTTGTAGGTGAGCGACCGCGCGATCTCTTGCCTTCGATGCTCCCGACTACAATTAGTTGTTTTAGGCTGTTGTCACCTTTGCGTACCGTGTGACCGAAATATGAAAGAATGTATTGCTGGAATATGAAAGATATGTGAGTTTTAATTTGGAGCTGGGTTAGGTTATGGTTGATGCATTTTTATCTCCGGTACACAGCTGCAGTCGTTGCAAATTTGGGAGCCCAGATAAATGTAGTGGTCGACGGTGCTAACGCCAGGAATGTTGCAGGTGACATTTGATAACGTTCCGGCTCGATCCTCTATCATCACTATAGTTATTTTTCTGTTCACTGCGAGACCAACGTTGCCACTTTCCACCTCGAGTCTATGGAATAGCTCACGCCTCACTCCTATCATCCATAGATAGTACGGTGTCGTCAGCATACCGAAAATTTTAAAGTCTCTTTCCGCCTACAGGGAAACCCTTCTCTCAATCTTCAATGGTCCTCCGTATGATTTACATACATACATACATACATATACTCACGCCTATTTCCCACGGGGGTAATTTGCTCTCCATATTATGTTAAACAGTGCAGGGGACAAGATGCAGCTCTGTCTCACTTCTTGTTTAGTTGTAAACATAATTGAGCAATTAGTAATCCTTATGAAGGAATAATATAAAATAATTTTCAACGTCTTTTTTTTTATCCTCGACGGGGTAGCACTTAGCGGTGGTGGTGGTAGTTAAGTGGTGATAAGGCTGAAGGTGGAAGCGCACTACTCCCGGAATCCTCAATCACTGAGGAACTGGCTATCTTATCTCAAACTGTCGGAACACAATAATGCTGAAAACATCATTGTTATGGCAACATACTTAAAAAGAACTTTTACTAATTTATTTTGAACTGTTTTTATTGTTTTTAAGTTATTTTTAGATGCAGTACCCCATATTTCTATTAGATAATCTACGTGAGGTTTGATAAGCGAGTTATAGATAAGGTAGCAGACTTTCTTCGGTAGGCAATTTACAATATTGTAGAGTGCACCTGTTAATGACACTAATTTCGATTCAATTTTTTCTAAATGTGGTTTCCAATTTCATCTATTGTCAAAGATAATACCAAGATATTTTTCTTCTGACTTCCTTTTAATCGGTTCATTATTGATCAAGAGTTTAAAATTTTCATTATGTTTTTTGTTTTTGGCCGAAAAGATAACAAAATTAGTTTTATTTGAATTCAAAGTAAGTAAGTTATATTTAAACCAATCGCTTAAAACATTTAAATCATTTTGAGCTTGTGAAATGATAGCATGCAGTGAGTGCCCATAGTAAAAAACACTGGTGTCATCTGCGTAAAGAGATATGTCACCCGTTAGGTTCGTTTTCTGTATATCATTGATATATATAAGGAACAGAAGTGGTCCTAATATTGAGCCCTGGAGGACACTGCAAGTAATAAATCTCGGTTCACTCTGACAATCGCCTATCCTAACAATCTGTCTACGATGTGATAAATAGGATTTAAGTATTTTATATGCATTTCCCCTTATAAGAATAATATATAATTCTATAATATCCTTAAAGAATAACTTTTCTAGAAGTATTTCATGTGACACAGTGTCGAACGCTTTCTTAAGATCAATAAATATTCCCAGTACTATTTGTTTTTTATCAATTTTGTCCTTTATTTTAGTAACAAGGTCAATCGTTGCTGAAAGGGTGTTTGTTTTACGTCTAAAACCATATTGTTTTTGATAGAAAAAGTTATTTGAATTGAGAAATGTTCCAAGGCACAAGTGAAGAACCTTTTCATATATTTTTGACAGAACGGGAAGCACAGATATTGGCCTATAGTTGCAAGGATCATGTTTTGTTCCTGATTTGTGGATTGGAATAATTTTAGCGGTTTTTAAACTTTTCGGAAAACACCCTTCCTCAAAAGACTTGTTTATTGCAGAAGCGAGTTCATGAGAGATAATATGTTTAAATACATTTTATTGATTTTGTATTGATAGCATCAATGCCGCAGCTAGTATTTGCATCTAAGTTGTCTATAATTTAAACAATTTCACTTGCTGTTACCGGGGTTAGTTCATTTAATTGTGTCTTCTGCGATGACCCTTCGTCTTGAGTAGTTGGAATACTTCGTTTATGATACTTGGCTGGGATTTCATTAGCAAGTAAAGTGCCTATTTTTGAGAAGTAATTATTAACATCTTCACAAATTTGCTTTTTGTCCGTGATTATTTTTGATTCCACGTATAGTTTATCTGGTCCAGAATCTGCTTTAACCCTGTTGTTAGTCAAGTCACTAATTAGGGTCCACATTTTCCTCGGGTTTTTTGCAGTTTCTTCAAATTTTTTATGATAGTAAATATTCTTTGTTTCCTGTATTATTCTTGCTGTCTTTGTTTTTTCTTTTTTATATTGTTCTTCTATAGTCTTGTCGTTTTTGTTTTTAATGTGGCTTTTCCATAATCGGTTTCTGTTATCCAATTTTTTTATTATTTCTTTGTTGATCCAATCTTGCTTAGGGGGATTTAGAATTTTGGTTTTGACTATTTGGCTTTGAGATATACAGTATAATAATTTCCTCTCTATTTTTTCATAAGAAATTTCATTTGGGTCTATTGTTAGTTTTGCATAGGATTCGTATAGCTTATCATAATCGGTTTTTGTATATTGAAATTTTAATGCTGGAAGTTGTATTTGTTTTGCCTCAAAGTATATGTGCTTGTGATCAGACATCGCTGAGTTAATAATAGTAAAATGAAAATTTCAATTTTTTACGTTTGAACATACGTGGTCCAGAGTAGTTTTTGTTTTAGATGTTTCTCGTGTACAATAGTTCTCATTAATTTTTCACGAAAAATTACAAAAAAATTGCACTTTACTCTTCTATTTGCGCAAAATAACCGAAACTTTTATTCTAAGCCCTTGATAAATCGTAAATGATTTATTTCTATTGGTGGCGTTACTGAGCTGATCGAACCACCTAAACAATTCCTGAACTCAAATCAGAGATTCAACGCGCCGCCCGTTCGGTGAGATACAACCACATCTCTGTGAAAAAGTTATGGACTTCATGAAAAGTGAAATGACCTGTTATCAGAGCCGTGGGGGCCATTTGACAGATATTTTATTCCATAAGTAATCGGAACATGTCTTCTTCATAATCCAATAAAAATATTACAACTACTAGCTTGACACAGTTTCTTAATGAAATTAACATGACTGGGGCTTAGATAATTGGTGTGATTGTAAGAAGTTATTATTATTTATTCTCAGAAAATACTTGTTTTTATGCTAAAATGAAAAAGTCACAAAAACACTCTTACTGAGACACCCTATAGCTCTGGAATTATAGTTACTGGAGTCCCTTTCATCGCATTGCACCAAATTTTTAGATTTTTTACGAATAAAAATTTTATATTGTATTTTGATCGAAGTATTCGTACACAGAGGCACAAACAGTATTAATATACCGTACTTTGCGATGACATGTTGATAATTTTCCTGAATAAGTAATACAATATATTATGGGGTGCGTAATGAATGATATAATTTCATTTGGTATAATTTCATTCCAATAAAGTTCATATGACATAATAAACGTTTGTCATAACAACACTTCAACTAATTTCATTTTACATGTTTATTTCATATATGTAATCATCATTTTATATAATATCATTTAACATAACGCTCATTTTATATAAAAATCTTCTATATAAAACTCATTTGCTATAACGGTCATTTGATATAATTTTATTTCATATAATCATCATAATATGTAATAATTTAATTTGATATAATTTTGTTTTATATAATCATCAATTTAGTCAATTAAATGTATAGTGTAGGCAAAGGAGCAGGGGGCACGGGGGGTACAGTGCTCTCGAAAGGGGGGCTCGGGGGGCCGAAACCCCCCGCCATAAAAAGCCACAACCGTGACAAAACAATTTATAATAGGTTAGGTTAATGCGAGGAGCCCGTGGCGCAGTGGATAGCGCGCTCGGCCTGCGATTGTTGAGGCTAAGCAACGTTCGCAATGGTCGGTCACGGGATGGGTGACCAACAACTTTTCATCTCGAGCTCCTCCGTGCTTCGGAAGGCACGTTAAGCCGTTGGTCCCGGCTGCACTTGCAGTCGTTAATACCCACCAATCCGCACTGAGCCCGCGTGGTGGGTCATGGCTCATTCTCCTTATTCATCCATAAGGAAGGCCAGTGCCCCAGCAGTGGGGACATTAAATGGCTGATGATGATGATAGGTTAGGTTAGGTTAGAACTGTGAGTGTTTTAAATATTATACAATGTAAGTGTTATAGTAAATGTTTATTATATGAAACGTTTATATATCAAATGTTCATTATACGGTTTAAAATTATATATTTTGAATTTATATCATTCGTTGATTATACAAAATGAACGTTATATGAAATGATTTTATTTAATGTGTTGTTATATTTTGTGAGTATTATACGAAATGTTGTTATATCATATATTACACACCCTATATTATGAGACTAGCGAGATAATCGAGCTGTACGACGTCACACCCGCGGCTTCCGGGCGCATTGTGACTGTCACGAAAACAATAGCACGTGCTCGTTTTTACGAATCTTTAAATATTTATTGTGAAGTATTTTGAAGGGCTACGGAAAAAAAATACTTTTACCGGACTTAGTATAGTCGATGCTTTCATCATCAAAGTAAGTTGTTTTTTCGTGCTGTGGTGTTAACACATGATGCTGTGGTTTCGGGTGCACTTTTCTTTTTTTGCTGAAAAACAAAGACTACATTGAAACATTCTTTGAATACTTTATATTATTATAGTCTAAGAGATTCTAACTAAGCGACTGCCACTAGTAGCGGTTGCTAAATCGGTATTATGGACATAAATCCCTTATAGACCGAGAGTGGGCTGTCGGTAGACCTGATCGAGTACCACTATGGCATACTTATTAGAGATCTGCCTATTTAACTGTCGATAACAAAGGGCATCCGCTGAGTTCTGTAGTTTCATTTCGTTTCTCTGATCCATGAGTCAGATAGTGTGGCTGGAGAGTTTCTTTAAATTAGGACGGTGGGTTTTATAGTGCTTGGACCCTACCGTGCGGACAGTATCCACCACCATATTGTATAGATTGTCCACATCGATGCTGTTCTCACGGGCTTCTAAGCAGTTTTGGAGCTCGAGCTGAATGCACTCGGGGTTTTGAATTTGAGTCGGTATTGTTCGGAGCGTAGATTTTATTAGCCGAAATCTTTCCAGCTTGACGTTAATATTCAATGTGCCTCTAAGCATGCGGTGATCGCTTCCCGTCGGCGGGCGGTCTTACGTAGTGATGTACCGTGCCCGGGCACGTTCCCAAGGACTGGAAATTTTGCCGGCAGCGTTGCCGGCAATGTTCCCAAAGTGGGAATTAACTGGGAATTTTGGTTATATTCTTTAACTTTTTAAGATGTTTTAATTGAATTCGAATTATTTTATGATGAACTAAGTACTAGAAACGTCAGCTGACATTTAAATGTCATAATGACGAAAATTCCCAGTACGTTGGCAAAATTCCCGGCAATATGCCCAGTTCATTCCCAGCAATATTCCCAAGAACCATTTTAAGATGTATATAAAAATTATTTTACCATGCAACACAATTTAAATTAAGATGAAAAGTGTTTGATTATATTGAATTACGTAATAAATAGCCATCAACATCAAAGGTAAGAACATACGATATGAAAAACAGTTTAAACAAGATGGTTTATTTTTTATACTTAATCAATAAACAAAAAAATCAAAACAAAATAATCTTGCCATGATTATCATCATCATCATCATGTCAGCCAAACGACGCCCACTGCTGGGCATAGGCTTTCCCCAAGGATCTCCACAACGATTGGTCCTGTGCTGCCCGCATCCAGCTGGTTCCCTCGACCTTGACTTGATCGTCGTTCCACCTTTTAGGGGGCCTGCCCACGGAACGTCGTCCGGCACGCGGTCGCCATTCGAGAATCTTTCCGCCCCAACTGCCATCGTTTCTCCGCACTGTGTGTCCTGCCCACTGCCACTTCAATTCAACGATGCAATCCTTCGAACGATGTCGGTTGTTTTAGTTCTCCTGCGGATCTCATCATTTCTAATTCGATCGAGCAAGGAAATACCAAGCATCGCTCTCTCCATTGCCCACTGGGTGACTTTGAGCCTTCTTATGAGACCCATAGTAAAGGACCATATCTCGCTTACATGTGTCATAACTGGCAACACACACTAGTCAAAAACTTTCGTCTTGAGACATTGAGGTATTTCAGACGTAAATATATGTGCCGGAGCTTCCCGAAGACTGCCCATCCGAGGTGGATTCGGCGAGAGATCTCTTTCTCGATGCTGTACTTACCTAACTGGACCGTCTGTCCTAGGTAAACATAGTGGTCAACAATTTCGAGTGTAATATTCCCAACATTAACTGGAGCGAGTGCATGCAACCTGTGGGCATTGACATGATTTTCGTCTTAACCATGTTCATCTTAAGACCCACTCTTTGAGAAGCATTACTGAGATCTTCGAGCATTGTGTTCAGGTCTTCCAAGATCTCAGCCATAAGAACTACATCATCGGCAAACCGCAGGTGTGTTAGGTACTCGCCATTGATGTTGATGCCGCATCCTTTCCAGTCCAAAAGCTTAAAAATATCCTTCAACGCATCTGTGAACAGTTTCGGAGAGTTGACGTCTCCCTGTCTTACACCTCGCTGTAGTTGGATAGGAGGATTAGAGCTCTGGTTCTGTAATCGGACTGACATGGTGGCGTTTTGGTATGAGTACCTCAGCACCTCAATGTACCTGTCGTCTATTTGGCATCTCTGGAGAGACTGCAGCACCGCCTAGGTCGCAATCAAATCAAAGGCTTTCTCATAGTCCAGGAACGCCAAGCAAAGTGGCAAGTTATACTCTTCGGTCTTCTGTATAACTTGCCACAGCATATGAATTTGGTCTATGGTACTATAGCCTATTTGGAACCAGGCTTGTTCTGGAGGTTCGAAGTCATCAAACCTGCGAGCGATACGATTCGTAATGACTCTCGAAAACAACTTATAGATATGGCTCAGAAGCGAGATGGGTCTGTAGTTCTTCAAGAAAGTCTTATCACCCTTCTTGAAAATCAGCATCACATCGCTTCTGCCTTGCCTTTGGCGTTTTGCCCTTGAGGATAACTGAATTGAAAAGCTTCTGGAGGACCTTAAGTATTGGCTTTCCGCCCGCTCTCAGAAGCTCTGTTGTGATTCCGGCATCGCCCGCCGCCTTGTTGTTTTTAAGCTGCTTGAGAGCCATTTTAATCTCGTACAGGCTGACGTCCGGGATATCTTCTGTATAGTGTCGGGTAAGCTTGGCTCTAGGGTCTGTAGACTTACTTTCAACAGGTGTTTGCGTGGAATATAGTTGTCCATCGAAACTCTCAATATCCCTCAAGATTTCAGATGTTGACGAAATTATAATACCTTCCTCAGTTTTGAGCCGCGTCAATTGACTTTGCACGATATACAAATCTCTCACAAACACTTAGGAGCCTTTGTTCCGCTCAATGGCTTCTTTAATACGCTCAAGTCAAGTCAAGTCAAAGACTTAGATATCTGTCTATTAAGCAGCCGATAGCGAAGGGCATCTGCCTGCTGAGTTCTGTAGTTTCATTTCTTGTCTCTGATCCATGAGTAGGAGAGTCTGGCTGAAGAGTTTCTTCAATTTGTGACGGCGGGTTTTATAGTACTTAGACCCTACCGTGCGGACAGTATCCACCACCATGTTGTATAGATCGTCCACATCTATGCTATTCTCAAGGGCTTTGAAGCGGTTTTGAAGTTCGAGCTGAAAGCACTTGGGGTTTTGAATTTGAGCAGGTATTGTTTCGTGGTTCGTGGATTTTATCAGTCGTAATCTTTCAAGCTTGATGTTGATATTGAATATGCCTCTGACCATGCTGGGATCGCTTACTGTCTATTAAATGATTATCAACAAATTATAAAATTGTAAGACATCAATATTTTTAGTAGTCTTCAGTCTTCATATAGGTAAATTATTGTAATGAAATGAAATAAAATCACAAGTGATTCATTTTCCTTGGCACTAATATAATAAATACTTTAAATTAAGAGGATCAGTATCATCATTTATTCCAAAACTTTCAAAAGAGGACTTTCAAAGATTTCTGTGACTGACCTAAATTTAAAATTGGGATCGTGATTGACCTTTTGAATTTGGGATCGCTGCACGACAAGGCTGCGACTTAGTAATTTGCATTAATATCTGTATAAAACGACAAAAACTCTACTGGGAATTTTGGGCAATATTCCCAACGTGCCCGGAAATTTCCCGGGCACATTGGGAGTGGAAAGTTCCCGGCAGTGGCAATATTCCCAGGCGTACATCACTAGTCTTACGGCGTTCGTTCATCACAACGATATCATTGAATATTTGCTTCCTCGTTGACATAATAAAATATATCCCGTTTTTGACCTTACTGTCCGGACTAATCCAGGTCCATTTAAAAAGTATGTTCAAAAATTTTTTTTTTATAAGGCTCAGATCCCTATAATTTTTTTCTCGGTTAGCCTGATAAATTCCTCATTCTCTCATATACTTAGCCAATCACTCGAGCGTAGAATAAGTAAAAAAAATATTCAGGTGTCAAGTGTGTGTCAAATTACAAAGGGGCCAGGAACCAAGAGGTTAAAGAAGGAGTTCATCATGTAGAGGTTCTCTCTCTCCAAGTCTGCCAGCATCTGGCCCCTGTCGTTCCGTTGCCCAAATCTAAATTGCCCCACTCTCAACTTATCACCGCAACGTTGCCTCAATTTTGCATTAAAATCCCCCATCACAACCGTGTAGTGGGTTTTATAGCTATGCATGGCTTCGGAGATCTCCTCATACATAGCCTCCAATTCCACATCGTCGTGTTTCGAGGTCGGAGCGTAGACCTGAATAACATTCAGCGAATGTCGTTCCGATATTCTGAGTATCAGGTACGCTACCCTGCTCGAGACACTTCCGATGGTGATCACGTTGTTGACAAGGGATTTATGGACGATGAACCCGACACCACCTTGGGATTGTTGGTCGCCCTCCCGGTGGTATATTAGGTTACCGGATTGAAGGGTAATCGAGTCCTCCCCCTCTCTTCGGACTTCAGATAACCCATGATATCCCAATGTAACTTACTAATTGCCTCTTCCAACTCTATCTATATATATAAAATCCTTTGTCCTGAATCACTGACGGATAAACGCACAGCCTAAGCCGCTGATCGTAGAGACCTGAAACTTGGAGGGTGTGTTCCTTGTATGATGTAGGCATCCGATAAGAAAGGATTTTCAAAATTCTACCCCTAAGGGGGTGAAAAACGGGGGTAAAGTTTGTATGGGACAAGGTGATTCCTTTGTCCAATCTTCTTCAAATTTTGCATAAACATTCTTTAACAGAATTAATCGAATATGTGTTTCATATTTCATTGAAAATCATCGCTTAACAGGGTTAAAAAGGGATAGAAAGTTATTTTGGGGGTGATTTGCATCGAAGTTGATATCAATACTCCTTAATGCTTTTGATTTTTAATTTAATTTTGTTTTGACACATGTTTGAAAACTCAATCCGTTTTTACAGTGCGACGTACCTCATTGCCACCAAAGAGTAGTTATGTGAAAAAAAGCTTCGCTTTGCACGAATGAGATGAGCTGTCATAGAACCCATGCCACATTAAAAAGTACCTTAGTAAAGTATTTTGGTAGTTCAAGAGTAGGAGAATGTCCGAATATTATTCATACGAAAGTAGCTACTGTTTGTCTAGGTATCGTAACCTTATCTTATGCCTAAACCACTGATCTGACTTTCATCTTTGGTATAAAGTATAGGTAGCGTGCTCGGCCTGCGATCGCTGAGGTTATGTGACTTTCGCAGTGGTCTTTCACGGGATGGTTGGTCAAAAATATATGGTGCTTCGGAAGACACGATAAGCCCATGGTTCTGGCTGCATTTGGATTGGTTAATACCCCAATAACTGCAATGGGCCCGTGTGAAAGGTTATGGTCCATTATCCTTATCCATCAATATGAAGGCCTGTAGCCCAGCAGCGGGGACATTAAAATGGATTGATGATGGTGCTGATGAGACCTTAGAGAACGCCTATCTACCTACTTTTTGACATGAAATTTTGCGATGTACCCAATTAAATTACTCACGGACGGACGTAGTCGCGGCCGGCCAATCCTACTAATATTATAAATGTGAAAGTTTAGATGTTTGGATGTTTGTTACTCAATCACGCCAAAACGGCCGAACGGATTTGGTTGAAATTTGGGATAAAGATATTTTGAGCCTGAAGAGGAACATAGCCTACTTTTTATCCCGGAAAAATATCACATTCCCGCGGGATAACGTCGCGTCGTGTAGTCCACGCGGGCGAAGCCGCGGGCGGAAAGCTAGTAAGCTTATATAAATAATGTGTATAATGGTCAAAATATGTATTTCACATACGTGGTTGTAAACTGTTTAATGAGTTTAGCACTGAGCACAACTTTGATTTATTTACTACAAGTATAGCATACATCAAACAAACCGTTGCAAGAGCATACTTTTCTTGTTAAAAATCTATTTGTTTTGTTCTTTTTATTATTATGCATGTTTGATTTTTTGACCTCTTGTTTTCTTTTTTTTTCTCATATTTTTACACTTAACATCAATTTTTTAAGTTTACTTATATGTGAGAGCTTGTAATTAACTTTCTAAAAGAGAAATAGGTATTAATATATACCATTTAGTATATAATTTTATGTAAGCTTTCCTAGCAAAATAAAATAAATCTGTTTGCCATGATCGCCACGCTTGGTAGGCGGGTTGGCGATCGCAGTATGGCCTGCTGTTAAATGGAGACGCTGCTGCCCAACTCCTTTTGGCAGTTTTCCCTCTGTCGGCTCTTACCACACCCACGGGAAGAGAGGAGGTAGTGCTATTTGTTTTATGTGCCGGCACTTCACGGCACAAGGTATGATAGCAGCTTATTATTAAGAACCCTTTCCATTACCTTACACAGTATGCAGGTGGGTGATAGCTATCAGTCTGTAGTTGGAGGGGTCGTCACGGTCACCCTTCTTGGGCACAGGTTGGACATTGGCAACTTTCCTCGACTTGGGAACCGATCTGCTAAGCAGGGAAAGGTCTTTATGCGCGCCTTTTGTTCATGAGTTTTTTATGCCACATTCCTCAATACAAGGACGACGACAGGCTCGGTCCGAATGCATTACGAACGTCACTTGTTCTCTGCACTGCACATACCTTCGCACGCGCTGACGTCGTTTCCTTCCCATCCGCCTTCTGAACGTCAATCTGGTGGTGACAGCCAGCATCCTACCACCACCACTACCAGCGACCGCAGCATGGGGAAGGGCTATCTTCACAAATTAGCAGCTTAGTATCTGATGTTTTGTACAGTTATGCAGAAAAACGTTATTCATACATAGATTCCTATTTTATAAATTAAGTTTTTTTTAAAGACACTTAAAACTTAAAAAAAATATAAGTAAGTACGTAATAATCTCACTAAGTAAGTGCCCAATTTATAGTGTGATTTATTGTCAATATACCAATATAAACATAAATAGTAATTTGTGGTTTCAGTTTGGCCCAACCAAATGTTTTATTTTGAAGCCACAACGCAACGGCAACGCCACGCTAAACTTTTAACGTTCTCGATGCAAGTCGGGAAAATTATTATTGTTATTATTATTAGACGCCTCTAAGGGTATCTATCCTTTTCGTAAGGGATAGATGCCTTCTTATATAATTACGAAACAGAATGAAATAAACAAATAAAAACATGTTTAAGTATAATATTAGATACTTACCTACCATACGTTATGTATGATCAATACGTAACAAAAAATTGTTTTTGTTACGTATTGATCATAGTATATCCACAGCGTAAGAACTAACAGTGGGACAACGTCTTTGAAGCCTCGCGCAATGCCTCTTTTCGTCATTACCGCAGGGTTGTCACATTTTTTATTTATTTTTACGTAGTCTGTTCCTTATTTAAGTAATATTATACATAAGCGGAATTATGGATATTTCTTTGTTTGTTACTCAATTACGATGTAACACAGATTTGGATAAAATTTGATACACAGATAGATCATACCCTGGAGTAAAACAGAATAGTTTTCATCACTTTTAAAGGTTTCCTATGGATGACATTCCTGAAGTCTACGCAGACCATATTCGTAATTAGCACCCCAGAAAACCATGAAATTGATACCCATATTATTATATTTAAAATGTCGAGTCTGCCATCTTGGATCCTAAAATAGATGTTACTAGCTATCCAACAGCGGCTTCGCCCGCGTGGACTACATGACGTTATCGCGCGGGAATGTGCTATTTTTCCGGGATAAAAAGTAGCCTATGTTTCTCTCTAGGCTACAAAGTATCTATGTCCAAAATTTCAGCCAAATCCGTTCAGCCGTTTTGGCGTGATTGAGTAACAAACATCCAAACATCTAAACATCCAAACATCTAAACTTTCACATTTATAATATTAGTAGGATATTCGTAATCGGCACCCCCGAAAACCATGAATCCAACACCCATATTGACTTTATTTAAAATGTCAAATCCGCCATCTTGGATCTCGAAATAGATGTTAAGTATATTAATTTGTTTTCGGCACCCCCAAAAACCATTTATTCGATACCCATATTGATTTTTTTAAAATGTTGTGTCCGCCATCTTGGATCTTGAAATAGATGTTATATTCGTAATGGGCACCCCCGAAAACCATTTATTCGATACCCATATTGATTTTTTTGAAATGTCGAGTCCGCCATCTTGAATCTCGAAATAGATGTTATATTCGTAATCGGCACCCCCGGAAACCATTTATTCGATACCCATATTGTTTTTTTCTTATTGTCGAGTCCACCATCTTGGATCTCGAAATAGATTTACGATTTCAATTGGTTGTAATTTTTAGGAAAAGACTTCGTAAACAAAATGGTTATAGATTAGATTAGATTAGATTAGATAATACTTTATTGCACACACAAACATAAAAACATCATACAAATTACAAATAACAAGAACAGTTGTACAATTAGGCGGCCTTATCGCTTAGCAGCGATTTCTGCCAGGCAACCCATATTTAAGGAATAATCATAAAGTTAGTATACCTATCGGAATAGAGGAACAACCACGAGCTGTCAAACGAAACCGAAATTGGATCGCATTTGTGTGTGTAAAATTGTTTATGTATGCGTGTCAGTGATGTGCGTCATGTCGCTTTTCAGATTAATATCGATATCGATAATATTAAATAATTACAGTAATAAATAAATATATATTGGACACGATCACACTCATTGTTCCAATACCAAAGTATAGTAGCTTAAGCACTATTATTATGGAAATTAGAAACAACGACGGGTAATTACCACATACACCCAGACCCGAGGAAATATAGAAAAATTAGTTTTCAACATTTACCCGACCAGGGGGGCTACCGGCTAAGAAATCTGGATATGGGTATGGGCTTCAACTGTCATTTGAATTCCTTATTCTGATAGATTTTTGCTGCTTTGTTCTGTTGAACGTTGCTAGCTAGTTATCGTTATACCCAACGTCACAAAACAAGGAACTGATAGCGGCTATTTTCTTTATAAAATTGAGTTAAAGTTCCCAAAAACGTATGAAGTTCATATCCATAAATTTACGCGGTAGCCCCCCTGGGGGGCTACCGGCTAAAAAATATGGGTATGGGTATCGGCTTCAACTGTCACTTGAATTCCTTATTTTGATAGATTTTGCTACTTTGTTCTGTTGAACGTTGCTAGCTAGCTATCATTATACCCGAAGTCACAAAACAAATAACTTATAGTACAGTCAGCGTCAAATTGATATAAGCGTCTAGAGTAGTCAAAAAGATCTGAAAAACATAAAACCAATTTGATCTAGGCAGTTCAAATCATCATATTGTTGTAAGCGCGCAAGGTGTTCAAAACATCTAGGCACTCATTGTTTCATATTTATATGAGCGGTCAGAGTGTTCAAAATCATCTAAGCAAACAAAGCTCTCAAAATATCTGTGCACTATGGTGTTGTACATTATGCACAGATGTTTTGATAGCTTTGTTTGCTTAGATAAATTTGAACACTCTGACTGCTTATATAAATATGAAACAATGAGTGCCTAGATATTTTGAATACCTTGCGCGATTACAACAACATGATGATTCGAACTGCTTAGATCAAATTGCGTTTATGTTTTTCAGATCTTTTTGACTACTCTAGACGCTTATATCAATTTGACGCTGACTGTACCTACCTATTTTTTTTATAAAATTGACTTAAAGTTCAACGTATGAAATTCATATCCATAACGTTATGCGGTAGCCCCCCTGGGGGGCTACCGGCTAAAAAATATGGATATGGACATGGGTTTCAACTGTCATTTGAATTTCTTATTTTAATAGATTTTTGCGGCTTTGTTCTGTTGAACGTTGCTAGCTAGCTATCGTTATACCCGAGCGACGTCACAAAACAAGGAACTGATAGTAGCTATTTTCTTTATAAAATTGACTTACAATTTCAAAAAACGTATGAAGTTCATATCCATAAAGTTACGCGGTACCCCCCAGGGATCAAACCCGGGACCTCTAGAGATAGCGACACCTTGAAACCGGTGCGTACACCACTCAGCCACGGAGGTCGTCTAATAATAATATATTAATATATAGTAATATTATTAATATAACTAAAATTCCCATCTTGGGAAGGGATTTTGCATGGCTAAAACTTCGATTCTGCGGTGAAGTATGCATATTTAAGAAAAACTCCCAGAGATTTTAAATCATTTATGCTTTGCACAATCCTTTGAACAATTTGTTGGTGCTTCCACAGTGATAGTACGTTTCACCTCTCGCGTTTGGAAATATTTTTCATCAAAATGCTTACTGCATAATAATCAATTTAGTCCAGTTAGTTTCTGGTATCCAAGTTAGTATGTAATCTGAAAGATAATTATATTACTAATGATAGTATATGTAGGTACCTATTCTAACAGTCAAAAACTGATACCTATGGATCAGTTAAGTATCTTAAATGGAATTACATTCCCAGGTAATTCATATCTAAACGTCTTACAGGTACTTTAATTACAGTACCTAATACATATTCATTTTTTACCACGTGATAGACAGTGGACACGAAATATCGATAACTTGATGCAGCCCTAGTGTAAAACGAAAATTATTTCTTTACACAAAATATTCGTAAATACTGCATTATGTGTAATCAATATTTGCTTGTTACATAAATAAATGTTTGTTGAAGAGCATTATCACACTTCTTGTTTTAAATTCGAAGCGCATTGGCAAAAATAAACCTTAGGAAGGGAGGTGTCGGTTTGGAATAATTTACCTGTGAACTGAACATTTTGCGGGATTATTTCATTGTGTTGTACAACAATCAATAACTGAGCAAGTCACCATGTTTCCATATCAATATTGGCTAAAAATATCTTAGATTGCACGTAAAATCCGAAAAAAATAAAATACCTAAATTCTCAGCGTGCTGATAAGTGCTGACGAACTGTCAAACAGTAGCCAAAAACGGTTCTGTTACGTTGCATCACGCATCTCCTTTTATCTCACAGTGTTGTTGCTAGTGACATCCCGCTCGCTCAGCCCTTTGTTTCTCTATTCCGATAGGTATATTAACTTTATGGGAATAATAGTAAACGAAATTAGGGTAGGTTGTGCACAAAAAAGTTTGAAGTGAAGAAAATATGGTTTTCAATAACATTTAAGTAAATTAAAAATAAATAATAATAAATAATACTTATCTAATAGCCTGCAACAATATACATAGAACAACAACAAAGAAGATACATATTTTATAGTCTATTTAAAAATGATCCTGTATGACAGTTGAAAATGTCATCTCATCACCAATACAAACCAAATTAAATGGAAATGGGATAGTAATGAACAAATAGATGTTGACGAGAAGCCGAGCAGCACGTCTACCACCTCCGGGCTCGTCACCTCGCTCCGCCTCGCAGTTGTCGGCAACTGCCTTAGTGCCGTGTGTTCAGCTGACATCTGCAGTTGCGTCGAGCGATAGTGACGAGTACTTCTCTCCGCCGACGTCGCCACCACCTGTACGCCGGAGGAGGGGCCGGCCACCGAAGAGTTTGGGGCTTCAGGGGCAAACGGCTCCGGTCAGGGCCCCCGCTCCCGGTGGAGTGCAGCGCATGCGATGGACAATTTCCATCAATGAAAATGTCATGCGCGCATATTTTGAGGCAACAGAGGCAGGAACTAATCTTACTGCGTATCGTGTTCGGATGCTTTCTCTGTTTCAGGCTCTTGAACCATCTATCAACGTTTCGGCTCAACGACTGTCGGATCAGGTGCGAGCCATTCAACGGGGTCACTTGTTGGATGACTCTGTACTTGATCGGCTCCGAACGGAGGTGCAACGTAACCGTATCATTACTACTGCATCGCAGGCGGCAACTCAAGCTTCTGCCGCGGCCACATTGCAAGCTGGCGTTGCTGATAGTGATGGTGGAGATGATATGGTTACTACTGTAAGTCCCCAATACAATGATATATTGAGGAGTACTCTTGAAGATGTAGTTCGGGAATTTCGATCGACTTCTGTTCACCTTAGACCTCGGCTTCCGCGTTTTCCCATGCACAAAAAAAATAGGGCGCTGATGTGTGCTTTAGATTCACTACTATCAAATTACTTTGATAGTAGTGAAGACCTGACTGATACTCATTCGATCTTGTATTGTGCGGCTATTACGGCTTGTCGTGTTGCTCATGTCAAATTTCCAAATACTGACACAGCAACACGCCCTCGTCTGGCTGTACCAGCCTGGCAGTATAGGATTGAACGTCGTATCAGTGAGGCTAGGGTACTCATCGGTAAGCTCAGCTGCTTTAGGGAGGGCAACATGCGCCCTAGGGTCATGCGCTTTGTGAAACGTGCATTCTTGGGGACTGGTATTAGTCCTCAAAATTATATTTCATGTGTCACAGAGCGCATCGACTTCCTGAAGCAGAAAATTTGTGCATGGGCTAATCGTATTCGGAGGTATAGGGTGCGAGTTGATCGCTTTACTCAGAACCGCATGTTCGAGAGAGATCAACGACGTGTTTATGCATCCTGGGAGCGATCGGATCAGAGTGATACTGATATGCATCGGCCGGATGATGATGCCATGATTTCTTTCTGGCACAACATCTGGTCCGTGCCTGTCACTCACTCTGAAGGCGCGTGGATGGAGGATGTTGAGCGTTCGTGTGAGCTTATACCTGATATGAATGAAGTAACCATTGACTACCAAGACGTAGTTTGTGCAGTTCGTTCCTTACCCAACTGGAAATCTCCAGGCCCGGACGGACTGCACAATTTCTGGTATAAATGGTTACCTAGCTCGCACGTTTGCTTAGCATCTCAATTTCAAAGTGCTTTATTATCTCAATCGCTTCCAGAATTTATGACAACAGGCATAACCCATCTGCTCCATAAATCTGGTAGTACTGCGGACCCCAAAAACTATAGACCTATCACCTGTCTACCAACAATTTATAAAATTCTTACGTCCATTTTGAGGTCGAAGATTAATAAACACATTGATCAAAATTCTATTATGTTCGCCTCTCAAAATGGATGTAGGAATGGGGCCCGTGGTACTAAGGAGCTACTCCTCACTGACATGACTATTAACCAACAGGTTCGTCGAAACCGAAAGAACCTTTCTACTTCCTGGATAGATTATAAGAAGGCCTATGATTCCGTGCCGCATTCGTGGCTCATGAGGGTGTTGGAGTTGTATAAAATAAATACAACTCTACGCACTTTCTTGATATCGTGCATGCGAAAATGGAGAACGGTCCTTTTCTATCCAGGATCTCGACGGGTTCTAGGTCAGGGCGACCCTATAAAAATAGAGCGAGGTATCTTCCAGGGTGACGGTCTGAGTCCATTGTGGTTCTGTCTGGCCTTGAACCCTCTGAGTACACTTCTCGAGAGTTCAGGATTAGGCTACCGTTTACGGAGAAATGGTCAAGTAATATCACACCTGCTGTACATGGATGACCTGAAACTATTTGCCCATAGCAGTTCTCATTTGATAGCGCTACTGAAGGTTACTGAAGCTTTCAGTAATGCCATTAAAATGGAATTTGGTGTGGACAAATGTGCAGTCATGCATGTAAAGCGTGGTCAGATAATGGAATCCACGGGTATACAACTCTCGGATTCTATTAATGTTAGATCTCTCTCCGTTAACGAAACCTATAAATATTTAGGTATGTCACAGGCATTAGGCATCAACGATGCTGACATGAAACAGTCGTTGCGTGAGCGTTTCTTGGGGCGCCTCTCAAAAGTCCTTAAAAGTCTTTTGTCTGGCGGAAACAAGGTTCGCGCATACAATGGATGGGTCATGCCGGTACTGATGTATTCCTTTGGCATACTTAAATGGACTCAAACTGAACTGGATGCCCTGGATAGAAAAGTTCGTACATTGCTAACAGCACATCGCATGCATCACCCACGTTCATCGACCATGAGATTGTATATCCCGCGGAAGTGCGGTGGTCGTGGCTTCTTAAATGCTAAGACATTGCATAACCGCGAGATATGCAATCTTAGGGAGTATTTTCTCCAAGTCGATATGGGGTCTCATAGAGATGTAGTTGCTGTTGACAATGGACTGACTCCTCTATTTTTAGCAAAAGAAAACTGGCGCAAACCTGTAGTACTTAGTACGTCCGACCGCAGCGCTGTGTGGCAAAGCAAGGAGTTACATGGCAGATTCTACCGGGCTCTCCATGGGCCCGACGTAGATTTATTAGCCTCAGTATCCTGGCTCCGTTTCGGTGATCTTTTTGGTGAAACCGAAGGTTTTGTCTGTGCAATTATGGATGAGGTTGTGATGACGAATAACTACCGAAAGTATATCCTAAGGGATGGCACAGTGGATATTTGCCGAGCGTGCCATCGTCCTGGTGAATCCCTTAGGCATATAATTTCCGGTTGTTCTCGTCTCGCAAACGGCGAGTATTTGCATAGACATAACCAAGTGGCCAGGATAATACACCAACAACTTGCTCTGAAACATAGTCTTGTGGCATCCGAGGTGCCGTACTACAGGTATGCACCAGAACAGGTCCTTGAAAATAGCCATGCCACATTGTATTGGGATCGATCTATCATTACAGACAGGACTATTGTAGCTAATAAGCCTGATATTGTATTGATAGATCGACACGAACGCCGCGCAATAATTGTTGATGTCACTGTTCCCCATGACGACAACCTTGTGAAAGCTGAAAAAGATAAAGAAAACAAATATCTTGATTTAGCTCACGAGATTGTTGACATGTGGGATATTGATTCAGCAATTATTGTTCCGATAGTCATATCTGCCCATGGTCTGATAGCCAAGAGCCTCGATAAACACCTTAAGAGGCTTGCGTTAGGTGGATGGATCGGGAGTCAGATGCAGAAGGCAGTACTTCTGGACACGGCCCGTATAGTGAGAAGGTTCCTGTCTCTGGATCCTTAACCATCGGTAGCCGGGACCCTGATCTTGCTACCGTTGGGGAACTGCATTTTTGTATTTTTAAATGTTATATTTTTTAGTGTTATACATTGTAAAAATTTAATGTTTAGAAATATAATTTTGTAAGTATTTAAAATGTAATAAAGGGAATAATAATATAAACATAAATAGATAAGTATAACATAATGTTGGCATTTTACATAGATAATGCAAAAATTAATTTGTATTCTTTTGCACTGGCAATAATTATAATGGCATCACTGAAATGTTAGTATAAAAGCAACGGCCGCCCATTAATCTTTCTTATTCTCTCTGCAACTGACTCTGTGCTAGGAGGCAGACATTACCTTCCTCGTACTCCATTATTTAAATATTATACGTTATTTTATAACGATTATAAACTCAACCTTCATCTTTCTTTTCGCTCATAACCCTATTCCCAATAGGTTATGGGACCAGCAAAGTATTGCGCTGTTGTTTCGTAAGTACCCTCCAATTTTTTCGTCATGGACAATTTGAAGAACAAAAGGAATATCCAGCCTTTCAACGGGGAAAAATACAGCGTCTGGAAGTTTCGAGTTCGCGCCCTATTATCCGAGTTGGACGTGATCAAGGTCATCGATGAAGAACCCGTGTTACGGCACGATTCATGGGTAAGGCAAGACCGAACTGCGAAGAGCGTGATCGTCGAGTATTTAGCAGACTCTTTTCTTAGTTTTGCAAAAGAAGAATTAAGCGCCAAAGAGATCTTCAGGAATCTTGACGCATTATACGAAAGAAAAAGTCTAGCGACGCAGTTGGCGATACGAAAGAAGCTGCTGGGATTGAAGCTGCAAGGTGATACTCCACTGGTAAAACATTTTACACTCTTCGACGACTTGACGACAGAGCTGTTGGCTGCTGGAGCGAAGCTTGATGAAACCGACAAAGTATCTCATTTACTTCTTACCCTCCCGAGTGCATACGATGGCGTCATCACGGCTATCGAAACATTATCGGAAGACAACTTAACATTAGCTTTTGTTAAAACGAGATTGTTAGATCAAGAAGTAAAATTGAAAAATGAGGGTACCGACACATCGAAAAAGGTACTTCATGTTCGTGCTGAGCAAAGTGGAAGGCGGTTTAATATAAGACCGAGCCAGCAGAATTTCAAAAATACCAAGAAGTTTACTAGGTGCCACCATTGTGGGCGGAAGGGCCACGTTAAGAAAGACTGCTATTACTTCAAGCGCCAAAATCAACCATCAAGATTAGACCGGCCAAGTACATCCAACCAACACTGGAAGATGGCGGAACGACCACGGACTGTTCAAACGGTGGAGCTGACTGAGGGGGCGACGCTATCCAGAGAAACCTCCGGGTTCGCATTCGTGTCCGGTGCTTACGAAGCCTGCAATGACGGGAAACTCGTAACATTCCTGTTAGATTCCGGCGCATCAGACCACATCATTAACAGGGAAGGCCTTTTCAGTACCTTTACTGTTTTAACCACACCGTTTAAGATTGCAATTGCTAAACACGGTGAATTTATTTCAGCTACCAAACGTGGGACGTTGCAAGTGATAAGCAACACTGGCAGCCATGGAACTCTGGAAGACGTGCTGTTCTGTCCGGAGGCGCCGTACAACCTGCTATCAGTATCGAGGATGCAGCGTGCTGCAGGCCTGACCATCACCTTCGATCAGCATGGAACGTATATCAGTAAAGACGGTACAGTACTGATGCAAGGTAAGGCAATTAATAATTTAATTTCGGTAGATTTCGAAGTTAAAGGTAATCAGTCTGTTTCTCAGTTGTGCAAAAGTGATAAAAATAACTACGACTTGTGGCATCAAAGATTGGGTCACATAAGTAAGCAGAAGTTTTTAACTTTGAAAAATAATTGCATGACTGACGACGTAAACTTAATCGAATCAATAACGCCTGACGGAAAACTGTGCGAATCATGCATAAACGGTAAACAGACTCGATTGCCATTTAACGTGTCTAAAGAGAAAAGTCATATTAAGCGACCTTTATTTGTTGTGCATACTGATGTATGTGGTCCGATCACTCCTTCTACAACTGATAATAAGAATTATTTTGTGTTATTTGTTGATCAATTTACTCACTACTGTGTTACATACCTAATATCCTATAAATCAGACGTGTTTTCTGCATTTAAAGATTTCGTTGCAAAAGGTGAGGCAAAATTCAATTTAAAATTAGTAAATTTGTACTGTGATAATGGCCGAGAGTATTTATCTAATGAAATGAAAGATTATTGTGTGTCTCGAGGAATTTCATACCATTTTACTGTTCCTAGAACACCACAACAAAATGGGGTTTCAGAGCGGATGGTTAGGACAATTACTGAAAAAGCCCGAGCTATGGTTAGCGGCGCAAAACTACCCAAGTGTTTTTGGGGAGATGCAGTATTAACCGCAGTTTATTTAATTAATATTACGCCTACCCGCGCTTTGCAACAATATAAAACTCCTTTTGAAATGTGGCACGACAAAAAGCCTGCTATTAAATATTTAAAAGTTTTTGGTGCTACCGTCTTTGTGCATAATAAAACAAATAAAACTAAGTTTGATGAAAAATCATGGAAGGGTATTTTGGTAGGCTACGTACCGAATGGCTATAAGGTATGGAACACGGAACATGAGAAATATGAAACAGTTAGGGACGTCATAGTAGATGAGGTAAATTTTTTACAGTCAAGGCCTAAGTTACGATTGGAAGGAAATGAAATAGAACATTTCCAGAATAATGATCTGACATCGAAGTCAGCCTCAATAAATCCTCAAACCTGTGACAGTTCGAAATCTGATACGCCTAAAGCTGATAGCACTGAAACCGATAGTTTAAAATCGGGTAGATCGAAATCAGTTGGGCCGAAATCAGATAGTACAAAGTGTAATAAATCTGTTTCTAGTAGTAAGATTCGTAAGTTGAACGATTCATATGACATGCTTAAGATAAAGGTTCTCGATCAAGCAAGTTCAAGTAAAACTTGTAGTTCTGATAAAAATAACTATGGTTCTTGTCAGTTGAGAAGGAGTGCTAGGCTATTAGGTTGTACACCTGTGTCTTATAGCGAAATTAATGATGTTTTATTATGTGCTCAGTCAGTAAATTGCAAAGTACCCACTTCATTTCATGAGATTAAAGATCGTAATGATAGAAATATATGGGAAAGTGCAATTAAAGATGAAATAGATTCTCTTTTAGTAAATAATACTTGGACGTTAGTGCCTAAACCTGATAATAAGAATATAGTTGACTGTAAATGGGTTTTTAGTGTTAAAAATGATGAGTTTGGTAACCCATTAAGATATAAGGCACGTCTTGTTGCCAGGGGCTTCAGTCAGGAACATTTGATTGATTATAATGAAACTTTTGCCCCTGTTGCTCGAATAGCAAGTTTTAGATTTATGATTAGTTTTGCAAATCAATTTAATTTGTTGGTACATCACATGGATGTTAAAACTGCATTCTTAAATGGCATATTGAAGGAAGATATTTATATGAAAGTGCCAGATGGTATAGTTAGCAAAGAAGGTTATGTTTGTAAATTAAATAAAGCTTTGTATGGGTTGAAACAAGCTGCTAGATGTTGGTTTGAATTATTTGATCAGTGTCTTAAGGAAAAGGGGTTTGTAAGCTCATCAGTTGATAGATGTTTTTATATTCTAGATAAGGGTGACGTAAGTGAAAATATTTACGTTTTACTGTATGTAGATGATCTGGTTTTGGCCTGTGCAAATAAGCAAACACTCGATAGTTTAAAATGTTATTTGATGAGTAAATTTAAAATGGTGGACTTAAATGATATTAAATTATTTCTTGGTATTAAAATCACCCGTAAAGATGACACTATAACTTTAGATCAAAGTTCATACATACAAACCATTTTAGAAAAATTTGGTATGTCTGAATGTAATCCCATTAGTACACCTATGGAAATTAAGCCTAATTATGAAGCTTTAAACTGTGACGATGATTTTAATGCACCTTCTCGTAACTTAATTGGTTGTTTGATGTATGTTATGTTGTGTACACGACCTGATTTAAGTGTTTCTATTAATATTTTGAGTAGGTACACAAACAAAAACAATAAAGAATTGTGGCAATGTTTGAAAAGAGTGCTTAGATATTTGAGAGGCACTTTTCAATTAAAATTGACATACAAAAGGTGTAGCGATTTTGAACACATTTTGTGTGGTTATGTAGATTCAGATTGGGGTGGTAATGATGTAAATGATAGAAAAAGTACATCAGGGTATTTATTTAAATTGTTCAGCAGCTGTACTGTCACTTGGAATACAAAGAAACAAATGTCTGTGGCGGCTTCTTCGACTGAGGCTGAGTATATGGCATTGTTTGAAGCTGTAAAAGAGGCATTATGGTTAAAGTCCCTATTAACAAGTGTTAAACTTAATATTGTCAGTCCAATTCCTATTTTTGAAGACAATAATGGGTGTATCAGCATAGCAAATAATCCAACTAGCCATAAGAGGTCTAAACATATAGATATTAAGTACCACTTCTCTAGAGAACAAGTTGAAAACAATGTAATTAAATTGTTGTATCTTCCCACAGGTAAACAAGTAGCGGATGTGCTGACTAAGCCGCTATCAGCTGTTGCATTTACACTCTTCAGAGATAACATGGGTTTAAACTTGTAAATATGTACATTTCTATGATTTTTAATAATACTCACTTTCCATTTTTTTAATGATAAATTGTATGTTAATATGTTTGATTTTGTGTTTCATGATTTATTTAATGGTTTGGTTAGGTTTTACTGGGTTTTCCTAATCCTTGCAACAAATGTTGGACCATAATTTATTGTATCCCCAGCAAATACTTGGAAGGTTTAATGCTCTGGTTAGTCAGAAAACTATGATTGTAAATAGTTTGTAAGTAGGTAGATAAATAATTTTTGAGGGGGCGTGTTGGCATTTTACATAGATAATGCAAAAATTAATTTGTATTCTTTTGCACTGGCAATAATTATAATGGCATCACTGAAATGTTAGTATAAAAGCAACGGCCGCCCATTAATCTTTCTTATTCTCTCTGCAACTGACTCTGTGCTAGGAGGCAGACATTACCTTCCTCGTACTCCATTATTTAAATATTATACGTTATTTTATAACGATTATAAACTCAACCTTCATCTTTCTTTTCGCTCATAACCCTATTCCCAATACATAATATATCTTACATACATACATACAAAGTATAAAATGTATTGTGCAAAACCGAAAACAAAAAAATAATAAATGAAAAAACATGATAAGAGATACACTTCAAGGGAGGGACTCTTTGGATAGGAAGAACTCCTTAACCTGCGACTTAAAGGAATTTAAGGTTTGTGCACGTCTCACTGTGTCAGGCAGGGAGTTCCACAAATGAATAGCTTGCAGCGTAAAGGATTGGTTGTAGGATTTCGTCAAGTTGGGAGGGACATAGAGACGGAGACTATCGGAGGAACGGAGAGGGAGATCGTGTGTGGAAGAAAGGCATTTAAAACGTTCTTTTAGATACATAGGAAGTTTAGGACTGAACAGCACCGAGAAGAGGAAAGATAGGATGTGCATGTCTCTGCGACGACGTATGGGGAGCCACCCAAGTTGTTGGCGATATTGGGAGACATGGTCATATTTGCGTAAACCAAATATGAACCGGATAGAAAAATTCTGAAGACGCTCTAGTTTATTGAGCAGTTCTGAAGTAAGATCGGGATAGCATATATCTGCATAATCAAGTATGGGTAAGAGAAGAGATTGTGCAATGGCAATTTTGGTGGCTGTGGGCAAGAAATTGCGTATACAGGTATATAAAATTTTACAAAAAGGCAACGATAAAATTAGTTACTGGATTTATATTTAAAAGTCAAAGTGTAAAAGTATGTAAAAAACCGCTTACTTGCATAATTATTGTTATATTCAAAATAAAAAACATCAAAAAAATATTTTATGCATATTGATGTTAAGTAAAATGTGATATAGTCTAGCTAGAAGAATAATCGGAAAAGCCTTCTCCTTTTGAGGTTGAACGGCATTTCATGTAACAGTTTGACACCGGATTTTTTTAGACTAATTCGGCCCTGCTGAGCTTGATTTTGCCCGGTGGCAGACCAATTTCCCCCCCTTTACCCCCCTTTTCATTAAGAATATGTCCCTTGCCGCGGTTTTCTCCGTTTTGTACAAAAACTGTTAGATCTAGAAGAAAACTGTCAATTACAAAATTAATTTACAATAAATTACCTACCATATGGTATAAATTTTATTTTTATAGGTATTATAGTTTTTGTGTAACACATACGCAAATTTCAAGGTTTTTAATTTTTTTAAATTTTAACTATATTTTAACTATTTTTTCGCCATTTTATAGGGAATCCGCTGAATTTGGAACAAAGTGATGTGATGAACACTAATTAATCTGGGTATGTATCATAATAACTACAGTCATTACGACTATGGTCGAAATAACTACGATCGATTCACATATTTTCATAATGACTATTGAACGACTCAACTACTGTTCATTTCACCTACGGTTGATTGAACTACAGTTGATTCAACTAACGGACGATTGGCCTAATGTTCATTTCATCTACTGGTTGTTTCGACTATGAACGACTCGCCTACAACAAGCTTATGAATTGGAAAGTTTATTAAATGGATTTGGGCGCGTTGGATTGTTTTTTTGGTTATGTCGCAAACATAAAATTTTTGACTGTTTTAGTATGAAGCGGGGACTTGCAAAATTTTCAAGAGTGAATTTTATAAAAATGCAAATATCTCGAAAACGGTGCATCATAGCTGAAATCTAACAAAATTTTCGATCCCCTATGGTGCCCCGGAGATACCTAGGAGGCATCCGATGGACATATAAAAAAATATTTTTTAATTTTTTTGCTCATAAAATTTTTTGTTAAGTATTTCAAAATTTTTATATCTTTTGGGAAAAACAAAAGGGGGGACAGGGGGCGAAGCCCCCGCCAAGGGGGCTCGGAGGGCGAAGCCCCCTGCCACCCAACAAAATGTAACAGACGTTTTAGGTTAGGTTAGGTTAGAACAGTGACCAAAACGCCGCGCGAGCCGAGCGAGCGAAGCGAGCGTGCCGCGGCAGCGGCCGGCGAAGCGCCAGAATCGACTTTATACACCGCCCCTACCCCCTACTTCAGTTTAATAGGAAATGGGAATATGTATATAGTCGTTTCTGGCGCTTCGCCGGCCGCTGCCGCGGCACGCTCGCTTCGCTCGCTCGGCTCGCGCGGTATGTTCATGTAAACCTAACAATATGATATTCCCGCGGGAATATATATCATACTAGTTTTCCGCCCGCGGCTTCGCCCGCGTGGACTACACGACGTTATCCCGCAGGAATGTGACATTTTTCAGGGATAAAAAGTAGCCTATGTTCCTCTCCAGGCTACAAAGTATCTGTGTTCCAAATTTCAGCCAAATCCGTTCAGCCGTTTTGGCGTGATTGAGTAACAAACATCCAAACATCCAAACATCCAAACATCCAAACTTTCACATTTATAATATTATATATATAGTAGGATTCCCGCGGGATAACGTCGTGTAGCCCACGCGGGCAAAGCCGCGGGCGGAAAGCTAGTAATAATTAAAATGGTCACGTACGTTGTGATGATTTCTTCAGTGTCGGCCTCAGTGGTTTTTTTTCTGTTGTCATCTGTAGAACTGACTATTCTTTCTGAATTCTGTGGCTGTGTGAGACCTGAAACCGAAAGTTATTTACCAAGCGAAGAGTTATTATTCAGTTAACCAAAAAGTTATGTCGAACTGGTTGATACCATTGTTTACATGACATAGTTTACACTACACTTGATCAATTATTATTGAACTAAAATTGTCGAATGAATTATGTTATAATGTTTTTGATTTGCATTTTCTAACTTCTTAGGGCTAAACCGCAGATGTTGTCAGGCACTCCGTCAAGTCGTCTTATTAAGGCGATACTCGGAAAAATTATGCTAAAGCGAGATAGCAATGAGAAAACGACGCGCGCGGGAGCGAGACCGATTTTGTAGATTAGGCAAGAAAACACAAAATCACTTCGTATTAAAAAACTATAGCGATTTTAAATAAATGCTTCTACACGATTCTAAATATTATTAAACCAATTTTCAATAGTATATGTAACCCCATTTAAATATTAATTAAGTTGTAGTAAATTTAATAAGTTTTCATTTGAGACTAAACTGGCACCTGAAGGCCCAGCGGTTTTCTCAAAAAAAAAACGGCTGATAACCAAAAGCAGTCATAAGTGGATTTTGGGGGTAATTCAAAATAAATGGTTTTATTTATCAAACCGTTAAAATTTACAAATTAAATTTAAACAGTAAAGATCAACAATTATAATAATAAAGAATAATAATTAATATAAATCATGGTAGTGGTTGCCAAATTATGCCATTCTTTTTATCTTAGATGGCTTCGCACGAAAATGGTGTTTCAATTTTCCGTGATGGACGCTGGGATAGGCGCCCAGTCTGTAGTCGGGTCATCTTCATTGTCCGAGCATTTCAGCTCCACATCCGGGACGTTGATGCACAATTTGCCACCGCATAACTGGCAGAGGACTGAGCAGTCGAGCCCAGTCTTTCAGCACGAGCAGCTCCCGGAGCACCCTTTCTTGCATTTACATACATAAAATTTTAAGCAGAAGGGCAAGCAGGAGGTGCGGGATCCATGGTGGTGGTGATGGGGGTGAGTCCCTGAGAAGACAGCTTCCACCCCTAATCAGTGGGATTCAAGTTGACTCCCCGCCACTTCTGCACTTGGAGGTAGCACCTTGCTGCATGGTCGAAGACTTCCACTTGCTCATCAAGTGGTTCATTCTGGCTCAGGAGTGTTGCGATTTTGTTCTTTTCTTGACCAAACAGTGCTGAAGTGGTATCGCACCCAGTAAACGCGTGGGTAAATATTACTGTCTATCGTGATCGCTGGAAGTCCTGGTGGTAGAGTAGTGACAGCAACCAGCTTCGCCCTTCGTGCTCATCTGAAGGTAGATGTTTTTCTCTTCAGCGCCCAAACCGTTGAGAAGAAATTGCCTATTTTTGAAGAGCTGTTTCTTGGGAACCAATGGCTGTATAGAGCTCGCCCTAGTCTCAAATTATAGAACATTTAGTCTACTTAAAAGTATGCATAGTGACTATACAAGTCAGACCCTTCCTTCACTAAGATATTGAGCAAAAACTGAAAAAAAGAACGAAATTTTCATGGTTTTTTGGGCACACCGCCCCGCTCGCACACCACTTTGGAAATTTTTAATGTTAGTTTAGGTCTCAACAACATAAAATCAGGTTTTTAATGTTAGTTTAGGTCTCAACAACATGTAAACAATTCAGAGTGACCCGACCTTTTGCAAGCACGGACAAACATCATGACTGAACTAATATATAACTTGCCGGAGATCGGGTTCGTAATTTTACAAATAATGATATTTTCTACACAGTAGTTATAAGTAAATACCTACCTGAATAATGGAGAACCGTCAAAAAAAATCCAATTCCCAAAGTCATCATTAATATAAATTCTTGTCCCACAGTGAGACTCATTTCTTAAAATTTCTCTATGTGCAAAAATCTTCAGATAAGGATAGAAAAACGACTCAAATGGTTCATAGAAAAATACAAAATTCTATCTGTTTACATCATGTTTACATATGTACTCCATTGCAAAGAGCATGTCATAGAGTAATGAGCATAGATAAGACACTATATTTAGAGGAACTTAAACTTAAACTTATCTGTTCCGGTGGTCAAAATGTGAAACTAACGTCATGGAACTTTAGGTAAACAACATACAAATTTCTTGGTTGTAATCATAATTTTGATGATAACGATAATCAATTATAATCTTTAATCTTTAATTACGATTGAGATTAACATTGACTAGCTGCTTCGCACGGTTATACCCGTTCCCGTAGGAATATCGGAATATCGGAACAGGAATTATGCTTTCTACTGGTGTTTTTTTTTTAAATTTATTTAATATGTAAGTAAGTATATACAGGATAATTTTTTTATCAGTGCACAAATTTTTAGGATCGACTCAGAATCGGTAAGTGAACAACTTTCTCCTAGAAACATAGGTCGAAATATGACAAAATTTTTTTGACCTTTCATACAAATCGAACTGATCACGTGATCAAATTAGTATGGGAAGTCCAAAAATTTTTGTCGTATATCGACCCATGTTTCTAGGAGAAAGTTGTTCACTTATCAATTCTGAGTCGATCCTAAAAATTTGTGTACTGATAAAAAAAATATCCTGTATATTTCCTTATATACCTACTACTCTACTTTTATACTAATATACGCCCTTACTTACATATATACTTGTGTTGTGTACTATTTTACAAGCTTTTATTTAACTTGCAGTGTATGTATGCATGCATGCAAGTATGTATGTCCGTTCGTCAAATCTTACAAGCCTTATTTGACCCACTTCCCTGTGTCCAATTGAGCTGAAATTTTGTATGCAAGTTTGGTTCCGATGACAATGCAATTAAATATATAATCAGTATAGTTATCAATTCAGAATTCTTGCAAATTTTCAAGTTCTATATTCTTGTTTTGTTGTGATGGTTACTTGACACATTGTCAATGTACCATAAAGTTATAATCAGCGAGCATTCAGCGAGCGCAATCTTCATAGAGTGCGTGTCAGATAACTCTGCGACTGGGGCGTTTTTGGCACTTGTTACAGTACATTATTTTGTTCTAAGCTTATGGAAAATATTAGTATTCGATTTTGACCCCGCGCAAACTTATCTGGCGCACACTCTAAATTCAACTAGTAATAGAACACACGTCCCCCCAACTCGACACCCGATTTGAATTGGTTATTTGAGAAAGAACATGAGTTGGGAGGCAAAAAACTGTCTGTTAAAAACACATACCAAGCAGTAAAAATGTTTGATGCAGTTTTGAAAAGTATGCTACGAGTATAATATACTATTTACATAATTTTGAGATTATCAAATTATTATTATTTCTATTAAAACAATAATTTAAAGTCCCTGGACCTAGGCTTTTTCTCAATTACTCGATTTAAAAAAATCGACATTTAATTAAAAATGAAGTTTCCCTGTCAGTTACAGGCCACTCGAAATAGTTTTGAAGAATTTTTCGTCATTCTTTTGTGACAGGTACGGTTCAATTTTTTTCAAATCCAAGACCTTTTTTTGTTAATAGGTCTTTTTCTTTACAAGCCCATTGCATTGGCAAATCCAGGTGATTTCTGTGGGTATTTGATAAGAAAAAGTGATGTGATACAAGGCCTTGTCCAGTGATGTGATACAAAGCCTTGGCCAAGGCCAGATTTGGTGCAGCTTTTTTTATTTGATTTGATTTTGATTTGGTATGAACGTGTGTAGCACGGATTATATTTGCTTTACAGCAAAGTTCGTCCGCACCAAATCGGCGGTTAGGTCTGGTCTGGACGTGTGTAGCCTATCAGACCCTACTAGGTGTCACTTATGTGTCACTTTCCACCATGTAATACTTCCATGCTTTGCACATAAATAGTTCACTAAAGTATACGACAGATGGCTCCAAGTTAATACAAGCATTAGTCTACCTACAGAAAAGAAAAATCCTTTTTTTCTATAAGTAGGTATACTATGTTTATCAACTTTGATAGAAACTTAAATGTGTCTTGTTATTACTTATGTATTTATTTTTGAAATACTTACTAAAATTTACAGCTGAAAATCAGCGTTTGCTTGCGTTGCAAGACAAGTAATATGACGCTGAGCTGCGACCATTGAGTACTGCTGCGGCACACACACACATTTTTATTTGGAACTTTTTGTCTTATTGGGTCTAATTTGTGTTTTCTATTCTTGTTCGTAATACAGTGCTACCTACTTTTATACCTATGTAAATATGCATTGTATTTAATGAATATGGTGTGTGTCTGTAGTAAGAATCTACAATCCCTTTTTGGTAGTAAAATATATTTGTGTGTTTGCAGACTTGATGCAGTTGAAGAGCTAGACTGTAATAAATTAACTGGCAAACGACCATGCAATAATGATGCATTAAATGAAATGAAGCGACTTACAAACACGTCCAATAATAACTAAAAATACAAAAATAAATTATATTTAAAAAAACCTTTTATTTAAAATCAAGCTTTTATTCAAATGTCCTAAAAAGAATAAAATAAATTTTGTATCAAGTCAAAACCAACAAATTTATTACATTAAACAATCTATATGTTTTAAAAGCTTGTCGCGAGATTTTATTGTTACTGGGCTAGGTACTTGCACTAAACACAAATGCTTTTACTTATATTTGACATATGAAATTAAAGCGACAAGCTTTTAAAACATATAGATTGTTTAATGTAATAAATTTGTTGGTTTTGACTTGATACAAAATTTATTTTATTCTTTTTAGGACATTTGAATAAAAGCTTGATTTTAAATAAAAGGTTTTTTTAAATATAATTTTTTATATATATATTTTTACTAGCTGACCGGGCGCGACTTCGTTCGCGTGGCCCTACCCCCTACTCCACGCTACCCCTACCCCTACCCTAGTTTCAATTTGACAGCAAAATCCCCATTAAGAAAATGATCCGCCATTTATTGAATTCATTTGTTACAAAAAATGAGATAAATGAATAACCGCTCGGCCGATTTTGTGCAAACTTCACATAAACCATCTACTAAATAGTCCGAACAAAGCCTAAACATTTGGTTTGGATAGGTGAGCCCGTTCTTAAGTTATAAAATTACAACGACAAGTGGCATTGATTTTTATATATTTAGATTCTTGTAGACTTGTATTATGATTTTTACTCATAAGTATATATTTACACTTATGAGTAAAAATCATACGTAGCTAAGTACCTATATATTTACACTTAGCTATGTACTTGTATGCTAATAATAAACTCATATTTATTATATAGAATTCGGTCAGTTGTAGAAAGGGATTGAAAATGTTGGCTCTCTTATTTCTCGATGACCGATTTGGAGCAGGGGTAGGATACCTGCCTTCTGCGCCAGAGGTCTCGGGTTCGATTCCCGAACAAGACAAATATTTGTGTGCATGAACATGTCTATTTGTCTTGGTCTGGGTGTTTTCTATGTAGATATATTAAGTAGGTACTTATGTATTTACAAACAAAAAGTATTTAAGTATATATTAGTTTTCCATGACAGTTTCTCAATGAAATTAACATGGGCTTAGATAATTGGTGTGATTGTAAAAAGTTATTTATATTTATTTATTTGGCTTCTCACTCAATGTTTCCGTCTATCACATGTAAGGTCTAAAAATGTTTTACCACTCTGGAAGGCTCTATCTTTCAAAAGGTTGACTTTGAGAAAAAAATAGTCTGAAAATCCTTTATGTCATGTAAAGACCTATCTATAAACACCCCACACAAATACGTTTTGATTAAAAAAAATATTTATCAGTTTCAGTTCGATGTATGGGGAACGTCCATAACATTTTTTTTAAATTAATATCGTAAGCAGTTCACAAAACACATCTACTCGCCAAGTATCAACTGTTTAGTTTTTATAGTTTGGAATAAAGTGGCTGTGTGTGACATACGGACGGACGGACGGACGGACGGACAGACAGACAGACAGACATGACGAATCTATAAGGGTTTCGTTTTTTGCCATTCGGCTACGGAACCCTAAAAAAAACAAATTAAACAAGAACTAAGTACTTAATAAGAATAGTACTTACTGAAAAATACAAATGTACCTATGACTTATTTTATTACCTATGCATTAACAATGAGAATATACTTTGGTATATTATTTAATTTAGGTTTATTTTATTTATTTATTCATTTGTTTACTTATTTATTTATTATACTTATTTATTTATTGGAAGACCAACTGCTTAAGCTAATAGGTACATTAAAAAGCTTAAATATAAACATAAAGCCATTTACATTTTTAAGCCATTTATTTTATTTCCATTTTTTAATTCAAACACAATTCAGCACAAATATACACAATGAGTGTCGGACACACAACATAAAATAAAATAAATGAAAAGCATTAAGTAATTTCCATGCTGACCGTACCGAGCTGTTTGACAGCTGAGCGACGCTATTTTCCATCGGCGATAGGTACTCGGAAAAGTTGTGCTAAAGCGAGATAGCAATGAGAAAACGACGCGATTTTGCCGATTACGCTAAAAAAACACAAAATCACTTCGTATTCAAAAACTATAGCGATTTTAAAAAAATGCTTCTATACGATCCTAAATATTATTGGAGTCCACTAATTAAATCAATTTTCAATAGTATATGTATCCTCATTTAAGATCTTGATGTTTCTTATTCTTTAGAGGTATTTTCGAAAATAAAAAGTGTCAAGCCAAAATCATAAAACCGTGTTTTTGAAACTATACGATTCTAGATAAAGGTATGAAGAAATATATATCTTATTACCAGATTTATAACAACTCTAACCGTCCTATAGTGATATACCAAAGAGTCCATACTTTTTCCGAGTAGCGCCTGTTAAACAAAGGTATAAGTAAGGTCAGTCGGGGCAAGCGCGTTATACTTTTCACAAAGTTGAATATCATGGTAAATATTTTAGTATCGATCAACTATTGGACGTTAAAGTGAATATTAAATTACAGCGTATTTCACTCGCAACATACACAGCTATGTCTGGTGCAAATTGGATAACTTTTGTTGGAAATATTTATATTTAAAGTAAACTATACCCTGTGGGGGCACTTTCCCAAAAATGAGGCAAGTGCGACACCCATTCAAAAATAATATTATCTATGGTCATTTGAAGCTTTGGTATGGTTTTTTAAAAAGCCGTAATCGAAACAAACAATACAGTCTATTTAAAACTTTATTACTGCCCATACAGGGTTTAAAATCAATTGGCAAATACAAAAAGGGGTAAGTGCGCCATACTTTTACCGGTCAGTGGCCATCAACCTTTTAATTTGTCAAACTTATCTTGACAATTTGAGAATGATCTACTACTACTTCCACGTATATTTAATACTCAAGCTATTTGGTGCTTTGGGTGACAAGTATAACTGTAGAGGAATTCTGCTTATTCATTCATATTATTTTGATGTCTCCTACGAATAGGTACATCAGATTTAGTACAAGAGTCACATCACAATGGTTTGACTTGACCTAAAAATATCGACAACCGAATCATCCTTACTAATAAATGTTTGTTATACTTACCAACTTATGTACTCTTACTTTGGACTTTAAGGTAAATAGGACTAACTATTTTATCTCACATTCCTAAGTTTATTTCGTAATTAGAATATTATTTTTTATAACATTTTACTAAAAATGTTGACAATCTCTGACTTGAGGTAAGTGCGTCATAGCAACGCACTTGCCCCGACACGGTTAGACGCACTTCCCCGCTTTACAAGTCTTTAAGGTCTATATTTGTAACCTCGAAATTACAAACTATTTGGCTAAATAACAGTGAAAGCACATTTACAGAAAGTACATTTGACACTAAAATTAAGGTGGTGTCTAACGCCAAGGCAACACGTGTTTTGCCATAAACAATTAATGTTTCCGCCTAAACTTAGTTTGGAATTTTACAGTAGATGGCGGTAAGTTTAAATATTTGCTTAGTTTAGGTAAATTCGATACCAGAGGAGGCACTTACCCCGTTGACGCACTTGCCCCGACTGACCTTACATAAGTATAATGTACGTATATTAGCATAAACTTGGGATTTTTGTTTTACTATATTTATTATGCAAATATATATTTCTATGTAGAGTAGTAGTAGGTATATGAGGTAATATATACTTACATTATTAATATAGTAAAACAAAAAATCCCCAGTAGAAAGCATAATTCTAGAATAATATTTATTCCTCAGGGAACGGGTATAACCGCGCGAAGCCGCTAGTCAATGTTAATCTTAATCGTGATTAGCGATTAACGATTAAGATTGATAATCGTAGTCATCAAAACTATGATAACGACTAATTAGTTAATCACGACTAACTTTTAATAATCGTTAATCAGATTAACATATTCCCAACACTGCCACACAGAAGTGCGTGTCTATAGTCCCACACTTCTGTCCATGAAGCTCGACTTAATACTGAGCAGTAGGTACTAACACTTTTTTGTCACCAAAAATTACACAGTGGCTGTCTTCCGTCTCACCTACACTTTAAAAAAATACGTATGGTCATATGCATGAAGTTTGACTTAATACTCTGAGGTAACTGGAGCTCTCACCCTGAATAAAAAAGTGTCACCAGCAAATTTGACATTTATGTATGTAGTGGCAGGTAGTGGCTGTCAGTTGTCTCATATGACCATACGTATTTTTTTAAAGTGTAGGTGAGACGGAAGACAGCCACTGTGTTATTTGTGGTATTCAAAAAATTGTTGGTACTGCACTCTCCAGTTACCTCAGTATTAAGTCGAGCTTCATGGTCATATGAGACAACTGACAGCCACTACATACATAAATGTCAAATTTGCAGGGTACACTTTTTTATTCAGGGTGAGAACTCCAGTTACCTCAGAGTATTAAGTCGAGCTTCATGCTTCTGTCTGTCCCGGTGACATCCGTGACAGAGGAGACCATGGATCTAGACTTATTCTAATACTGAGGTAACTACTATTTAGTCTAGCTCCATGGAGGAGACCTGGGGGGCGATTCTCAAATGTATTGATATATATCTAACTCGACATAGGTCAAATTCGAATACTAAGCTTTGCCATAAGTTTTTGAATAAAAAAATGTACTAACTAGCGCTAAAAACGTCCCAGTCAAGCGCAGTACTGAAAATGTCACAGAAATGTCTAAAAATAAAATTTTACGCGCGATAATGTAACGGATTACCATTCGATGCAAGTCGAGCGCTGGGGATAGACATTTCTATAATGTGTCTTATGATAGGACTGACATGTCTCCTTAAGATAAAAGTCCTTAAATTAAATAAAGGGAAAAAAAGAAAGTACTGCACACCTGCATTGGTTGGTGTTCACTCCAAAGTCCAACCAATGCTTCTTTAATTATGTTCTAAATTCAAATCTCAATCGTTTTGGACCCTGTTATGAAGCTGTTCAAAATTCAAATCTCATTGTTACCCTCTTATCATAACAGATAAACAATGAATCGTTTTGGGCCCTGTTATTAGATAAACAATCATAGATTTTCGAATCGATGGGATGAAAAGTTATGTTTACAATGCACTTGCTCGAAAAGAGCGTTTTCTAAGCAGCAAAATCGTGGTGCTTTTTACTTTTCAGTTTATTTTTATTTTTAACTCCCGTCGTCAGCCCGACCAAAGAGTTTTTATTCTTCGAAAAAGTTTTTGAAAGCCAAAGATTTTCCATAATTTAAATGGTCGGTACATGAAACCGGATAGGTACCTACCTTGCGAAAGGTGTTATTAATCATTTTTGATTTTGATTCCGATCAATAATAATCATTACATAGATTTGGCTGAATGTATTAGGTATTTTTTTAGTGCCTTTTGCGATATGACGTGGCTGCTATTTGCACATATCCTTACTTCACTACATAGTATAAAACAAAGTCGCTTTCTCTTTCCCTATGTCCCTTTGTATGCTTAAATCTTTGAAAGTACGCAACGGATTTTGATGCGTTTTTTTTTAATAGATAGAGTGATTCAAGAGGAAGGTTTATATGTACTTTTTATCCCGATATTCCCACGGGAACGGGAACCACGCGGGTGAAACCGCGGGCGGCCGCTAGTATATTATAAATGCGAAAATGCGAATCTGTCTGTCTGTGTGTTACACTATCACGCCTAAACTACGGAACCGATTTGAATAAAAATTGGTACAGAAATAGTCTAGGTAGAGCCTGAGAAAGGACATAGGCTACTTTTTTATGTGAACAAAGGGCTGTAAGGGGTTGAAATAGGGGATGAAAATTTGTATGGAAATTACGTCATTTTTAAAGCTAGAAGCTTCAAAATTATTTTATAGGCTTTTGTTTAGATAAATGAATACGACATTCAAATTTTGTAAAAAAACTACCCTAAAGAGGGTGAAAACAGGGGATGAATTTTTTCGTGTGATGACGTCGGCAAAAAAGTTTACGGAACGGATTTTGATGAAAGTTTTTTTAGAAAAATGGAAAATGCAGAATAAATGTGGAGATATTACTACCCTCACACGCGAAAGAAATACCTTTCCAGGTATTTGTACAAATAAGGACCTTTAAAGGTATTTCTTTCGCGTGTGAGGGTAGTAATATCTCTACATTGATGAGATTAACGCTGACTATACAGCGAGTAAGAAGTATTGGATAAATTCGACGCTTCTCGTAACGACTCCGTAGCTCAGTGGTTAGAGCAGTCGCCCGGAAAGCGAAAGGTCGTGGGTTCGAGTCCCATCGGAGCTAGTTGTGAGACGGGTCGATTTTTTCTAAATACTTCATTTTCCATTTTTCTATATTAAAAATTGCATTGTCAATGCAAAAATCAAAAAATTGAAAGTTTTTTTGTTATACAGCTATTGGTCCTTGCCAACATATAGCTATAATTTATTTTGAAGATCGCAATTTCTGATGTGGAACCATAGCAGTCCAGCCAAACTATGATAGATATAAAAATATCGTTTTTAGGAAAATTGTTAAACGTGATGAGCACTTTCTATTGACGTACAAAGTTTGAAGGTCTGGTACACCTGATGTGGAACCCTAGCAGCCAGATTAAACTATATGAGATACAAACATAGCGTCTTAAGAAAAGTTGTTTAACGTCATGGACATTTTCTATTGACGGAAAAATATCGAAGGTCTGGTACTCCTGATTTGGAACCCTTGCAGCCCAGCTTAACTATAAGAGATACAAATACAGCATCTTAAGAGAAGTTGTTCAGCGTGATAAGTATTTTCTTTTGACATACAATATATACTAATATTATAAATGTGAAAGTGTGTTTGTTTGTATGTCCGTTTTTCACGTCAAAGCGGAGCAACGGATCGACCTGTTTTTTTTAGTATGTGGATAGTTTAGGAGCTAGAGAGTCCCATAGGCTAATTTTATCCCGGAAAAATGTCACATTCCCTCGGAAAAACGTCGTGTAGTACACGCGGCAAAACCGCGGGCGGAAGGCTATGTGATATAAATTTTTAATGTGTTAATACGTAGGTACTGTTTATGTAATATACACAGTATTTTTTTATCACCCCGGATATTTTTAGGGATTATTTTACTCATGAAAACAAACAACTTTTATTAGGACCAACACTGAAATCGCGAAAAAATATCAGCTGTTCCATACATTTTGATTAAATATTTTTGCACTTTTGTATGGAATAGCTGTTTTTTTGCGATTTTAGTGTTGGTCCCATAATAAAAATTATTTATCCGGGGTGATAAAAAAATTACCGTGCATATTAAGTAAATAAATAAAATAATTCATACTTATTATAAAACTGTATGCGATTCTATTCAGGGGGCTACCGGCTAAAAATTATGGGTATGGACATGGGCACAAAATATGGGCATTAAATGTCAAATGAAGCCCATGTCCATATCCATATTTTTTTGCCGGTACAGGGGCTGTATACATTGAAAAGAAATAGAAAAAAATACCACCAAGGGTCTTCTTAAACGGAACAGATACCAAAAATATAGCTTTTGAATTTTTTTGTCTGTCTGTCTGTTGTCCACGTTTCAGGCAAAAACTACTGAACGGATTTTAATGTTTTTTTTTGTTATATAGCTATTAGTTGTCGCCAACTTATAGGTAGGCTATAATTTATTTAGAAGATCGAAATGGCCGATGGAACCATAGCGCAGTACAGCCAAACTATGAGAGATATAAAAATTCCGTCTTATGGAAAATTGTTAAATGTGATGAGCATTTTCTATTGACGTACAAAGTTTGAAGGTCTTGGTACACCTGCCTGGCTAGCATTACCATCATTATATCGCATGATAAAAGCCGTTCATGCTAGGCCAGCTGATGTGGAACCCTAGCAGCCAGGTTAAACTATATGAGATAAGTTCAGCATGATAAGTTCTTTCTTTTGACATACTGTTTGTATTGTTTGTATATATTATTATATCCGTCTTTCACGTCAAAACGGAGCAACGGATCGGCGTTTTTTTTAGTATGTGGATATTTTAGGAGCTAGAGAGTGACAAAGACTAATTGATATCCCGGGAAAATATAACTGTCCCTCGAGATAACGTCGTGTAGTACAGGCGGGCGAAACCGCGGGCGGAAGGCTATGTGAAATATTTTTTTAATGTGTTAATATGTATCATAGCGCTAAACTAATATATATAAAATAAATACACAAAAAACGAAAAACCTTATTAGCTAAAAAAATAAATGCTGCCGAAAGTCACTATTCAACGCGAACGAACTCGCGGGCACAGCTAGTAAGTACTAAGTACATAGTTGAGCGCGCATGATTGTACTAATATAACCTTTAATTTTAATTCATAATAAATTCCCCTTTAAAGTATTTTTTATTTCCTCGCACAATGCATAGTAAAACATTTTGTGATACACATGCGTAAATATGATTTCAGACTCGTGTCGATTAATACACTCGCTCACTTCGCTCGCTCGTGAATAAAAATGACACTCGTCGGAAATCACCTACTTTCCGCACTTGTATCCTAAAATTTATGATACAAGTGCGGAAAGTAGTTAATAGCTATTTTATCATTATTAATATTAAATACCGATGTAGTTTCACTTAACTAAAATAAATAAAATAAAAATAAATAAACTTTTTAATATGAAGACTGATTTCATTTAATATAATTATAGTAGTGTTGTTTTATTGAGAAAAAAGCCATTAATTTAATTCAACTTGCGAATCCCAGATTCCAGGAAATTCCCGGGAATTAAACAAACCCGATTCCCGGGAATGAAAAAAGACCCAGTAATCCCGTAACCCTATATACCACACCTAAGCCCTAACCTAAGCTTATGACGTGACGTCGATATCTTTCTTATAGGTACCTAAGCCTAAAAATGCAATTAACGACCAATAATGTAACGATTGAAAGTATCAATGTAGAACGAACCCATATTGGAAGAATAAAAATAAGCCATGGTTGATAGAACCACTAGGAATGTTTAATTTAGGGATTTGGGTAAGTAGGTACAAAAAAATAGGTGATAATAAATAATAAATAAATAAATAAATAAATAAATAACTTCTTACAATCACACCAATTATCTAAGCCCATGTTAATTTCATTATGAAACTGTATCATGGAAAACTTGATAACGGATTAATATTTACTTATATACTTTTTGTTTGTAAATACATACTTAATATACATAGTATACATAGTAAACACCCAGACCAAGACAAATAGACATGTTCATGCACACAAATATTTGTCTTGTTCGGGAATCGAACCCGAGACCTCTGGCGCAGAAGGTGGGTAACCTACCCCTGCGCCAAATCGGTCGTCAAATTCGTCGTCGTGATATTATTATAGTTACGAATTTAGATAAGTAGTTGACAAATACCAAAAAATTTGGATGAAACTAATGACTTAAAAGCTAATTTAATTTAAAAAAGTGAAAAATACGATGGTTGTTATAAAATTTGCTTTAGCGGATGGCTCTAGGACCTAGAGCCAGCCGCTAAAGCAAATTTTATAACAACCATCGTATTTTTCATTTATTTTTTTTATTAAGTCTACGTTAAATAACAACAGAGGCGCGGCATTTTTTCTGTCCAAGCGAACAAATAAAAATAAAATACGATATTTCTGCGAAGTATTTCTATCATGACGTTGGAATTAGTAACTATCTATGAAGCACGTAATATTGTTGTTCTTTATGATAGCAAAAGTGCTTTGCAACACATAGCTCGATGCGCCTCTGGAAACAGAGGAGCACTGATAGCTTACCAAATCCCTGCAACGGCTTCAGTGGGTTCTATCACAATATTGGCCTAAGTGGTAATGAAGAGGCCGATCGATTAGCAAAGTAAGCGGCGTTGGAAGGAAGACCTTATGAAATACTGCCAACTTACTCAGAAGTCTCACACGAATACCGACGTTTGGTTAGATAAAACTGGAGAGAACATTTTAATTTTAGGTCCAAGGATAAAGGAATATGGTACAAAACTGTCCAACGTCAACGTCTCACAGTTCCATGGATTATACCACAGAACACGAAAAAAAAACTCTGTCTTTCCATGTTTTATGGTTTATACACTCTGAGCTGAATAGACTACTTACTTAGGTATGTATTGCAACTTTGCTCCGGCTCGGAACTGGACACCTTCCGACAAACAAATTCGCTTTTTTGATGAAAAAAGTTAATTCTCCGAATTGTGACAATGAGAGATTTTCTACCCGCAAATAAAAAAAAAAGTTTATTTATTAGCTCGATAGATGGCGCTGACCTGACATGAATCCACTCACCTCTATTGTTTATTACCACCACACAGACTACGTTTACTACCACACAGAGATGGGCCTATTTCTCGTTTACAAGTTCACAAGCTTCGAAATGTAACATGGACTTGTAAATTCTGTTTCACGAAGTAAATATTGTTATTTACTTCGTGTTTTTTACGGTAACAAAAAAGAGTGTCATTGGAATACCTAATGACATCTCTCATATTCGAAAAGTGATGTATATTTAAGGCCTAATCAGACGAAGGACTTTTGTCCCCGTGGGACAAAAAGTCCCTGTACGTCCAAAATATTTCCTCCGGGTACTTGTTGTCGCGGACTCAACGCATATAGTGTGCGGTCATTTGTTGCCCGAAGACGTACTTCACTATCGGGCGCTCAATGCAGACTAAAGTTCGTTATGTGCGTTGTTACGGCTATTTACGTTTGTTCTATTTTTTTCGGGGACTACCGCGAACTTTTGTCCAGTCCAGTCTCTCGGTGTCCGCCGTACTTTCGGGGACTTTTTGTCCGCGGTACTTTTAGTTCCTTGTGTGCGTTATTCGATACAATTTATAAGAGATCCATATCGATGGACAAAAAGTACTCGGCGGACAGTCCCTCGTCTGATCAGGCCTTTAAACTGAGCAGCGGGTTCAAAACTCTGCGTTGCACCTTAGGGTGTAAAAGTATTTTTTAAAATAGAACTGAATTTGGTTACAACTAAAAATATGTAAATACAAATATGTAAATTGTAATCTACAGGCGTTTTCTACAATTGTAGACGTTGGTTAAACAGCATTAGACTTTACAAATATGTAAGATTTTTTTTGTTGGTTAAACAGCACTTGTATTACAAGTCTACAAATTTGTAGCTTTCTTACATAATTGTAGACTTGTAAAAATGGTTAAACAGGGCCCTTGCCAGCAAATTTAAAAAAAGCAAACCCATGTCTGATGAACGCCATCTGTTGAGATTTTTGGAACTAACTTTTTTCTTTTTTAATCATCTGTCAGAAAATCCCTCATTGTCACAATTCGGAGAAGACATCAGGGGAGACACGAGTCCGAAGGGGAATTAACCATTAGTCATAAAATGAACGCCGAATATTGATTCTCTAAGGTAAGGAAGGTTACCTACGTACCTTCCATGGATCTAGGCTGAACCCCTGTCGAATTCAGCCGAGATGCTCTACAGGAATAATTGATAACTTATATCTTGTACGATATTTAAGATAGTTTAACAATCATAGGAATAAGAATAGAATAAGGTTATGATAGGACTGTCATGTCATTTGATGGTAAAAAGAGAAAAAAAAATTAGGTACCTACCTACTTGTACTTTTACGCATTGGTACCTACTACTATCACAGTATTAGGGAATATTGTAACACTGCTACTACCTATCTTGATTAGATTTTAATGGTGCTTAATGTGCATTCAGGTAAATTGGAAGCAAATGGTTGCATATTTGAAACGCTAATGAGTGCTAAGTGTAGGACAGAACCATTACCATACTAGTCTTGTTCTTCGTGTACCTAATACTTGAGAAAATTCTAGGTCAGTAGAATAAAACAAAAAAATAATTAAATCGGGTTTAATTCCTACAAAAGGTTTTATTGTTTTATTGGCATCTCTTGTTGTCCAATATGACTGTCCTAGACCCCCCCCCCCCTCCCCTCCGGTGGAGTTTTGATTAAGTGGTGGGGGGTAAATCTGTAACCCAAAAGGGGTATTTAACCGACTTCTAAATCAAAAAGGAGGAGGTTCTCTTTGTGCACTACTACACAGTAGTGCAAAAGGGAAGAAATAATTCCTAACGACACTACCGGTTTGACAGCTGGTAGTACAGTAGTGCAGATAGGACAAAAAATTCCAATCTGCACTACCGGTAGTGCAGATTGGTAGTGCAGAGTGGAAGGAATGTATTCGTCATTATGTATGTTTTTTTTTTTTGTGTATGTCCACCGATTACTCGAAGACGGCTGAACCGATTGAAATGGTTCAAACGTTATTACATCAGGTTGATTTCCAAGTTGGTCCCATTTTTGAAATTTTGTAATCGGTTCAGTAGTTTTCAGGAAATCTTGAAAATATTGTCGTTTTCGTTACCACTATAAGTGAATTTAATACGTATCTTTAGGCATAACTCCTTTGTTTATAAACCGATTTAGATGATTCTTGTTTTGTTAAAAAGGGGATACCTCAAGGTATTTTAACCGACTTCGAAAAAGGAGGTTTTCAGTTTGATCACATACCTATTTACCAGAAAACACGTAAATTGCCTGCACGATGCACTAAAAAGAGTGAAATAAAAATTATTTTTATAAAAAAATAAAACCGCCTTAAAAAAAACCACACATTAAAGTCGGGCGGGTTTTAACAAAAACAACATTACATGTTTCACGCCCGACTTCAAAGTACCTACTTACGTTATTTATTTGGTGAGGAATTATTTCTTACTTTTTTGATGTGGTTTTTTTGAAGGCGGTTTTTTTTTTTAATAAATTTTTTAGGTTATATCTAGTACAGGACTTACAATATCGAAAACTGTCTTTCATAAATGTTGTAGTACACCAAGTGAAAATCTTGGAAAATAGTATAAACCACACTTTTTTTCCCATAGGTACTTACCGCTATGTATTTAACTTGTATGTTAATTGATATAAAGTTCATTATGCTATGTACAATTTCATCGCTTCCATTCCATCCCGCGGCACCGCCGCCGCCGGCGGTGTAAATTGAGCCTTAGGCAGTAGTGTAAACAAATTTAGTAGGTATGTAGGATATAGGTACCTCTCGTAACTAGATACCTACTTATAGATGGGCTAAAAACTCACCGAGAACTCTTTTACAAGTTAGTTAATATAGGGCAGACGTACCGGTTTTGGCCACTTTTTAATATAAATTCAATTCATTTATTATTAATCAGATTACATGATCCATTTATTGTTAGTAACAAAAGTACTTATAAACTATGTTAGTAAAAGTAACAAATAAAACACGTAATTAAAATGTCAATGAAAAAAGAAAGAGACCGACGCACCTAAAACACTGAATAGGACCGGACCCCCTTTACCAGACCCGCCCAGTGCTTCAGGATGGGGCAGTCAAACTTTTGGGAGATTGCCTCCAAGATACCGTTGGCGCTGATATTCACGCGGCCCATCAGGGAAGCAACTCTCTTCCTTATGATTGCATAAAAATTATCGGTGTGCGCCTCTGCAAACATACCTGATGCACTACAAAACCTGGGCAGCCGCAACAGTATCCTGAATGCGTTATTATATTGGATTCGCAGGGCATTGTACGCTTTTTGAGAATAGTCAAGCCATAGGCTGCTCGTGTAAAAAGATTGACAGTACGACTTAAATAGTGTTATTTTAACTTCATTAGAACAACGAGCAAACCTACGAGCCAGCATATTACATCTTACCGCCAATGCCCTGCGCTCCCTGTCCAGGTCGAGATCATCCTTTAGATCCTCCGCTAAAATATGTCCTAGATATTTAAAATGTGATACTCTGTTTAGAGTATTATCGTTAAGTCTTACGGGAGGGACGTTATCGGGTATCTTATTACCGCAGCGGAAGATCATGAACTCACTCTTCCTGGTATTATACCGTAGTCCATGCTGCATCGCATACCTTTCACAGACTGCTAGAAGCTTTCTGAGTCCGTTGATTGAGGGGCTCAGCAGCACCATATCATCTGCATAACTTATATTATTAACGCTTACGCCATCAATATAACAACCCGCGTGCATGCTGCTAAGTTCCTCAATCAAATCATTAATATAAAGATTGAAGAGCTTTGGCGAGGACAGCCCTCCCTGCCTCACTCCGCATTCCAATCCATATGGCTCCGATAGTGTGTTCTCCCATCGCACACAGTTCGTTTGGTTGCGATACCAATATTTAAATAAGGCCACTAGTTGGACCGGCATGGATGTACGGGATAACTTCTCCCACAGGACATCGTACGAGACAAGATCGAATGAAGTTTTCTAAACAACTTTAAGCCATTTTTGATAAAGGCAATTAAAATAAGGTATTTTAAGGGAATTAAAAACAACCGTTAGAATTTCTTATGTCTTAAGATCCTTGTGGGAGGCCTATGCCCAGCAGTGGGCGTCGTACGGCTGAAATGATGAAGATTTTTTTTCAATAAATTCCATTTTCTGTTTGAAACATTTTTAAGAAATTTGTTTTGGATGAAATACTTTATAAACCTTGGTTTTTACAAGCTTTTATTTAACTTGCAGTGTATGTATGCATGTCCGTTCGTCAAATCTTGCGAGCTAAATTTGACCCACTTACCAATGTCCGATTGAGCTGAAATTTGGAATTCACCTTTAGTTCCGATGACAATGCAATTAAATATATAATCAGTATAGTTATCAATTCAGAATTCTTGCAAATTTTCAAGTACTATATTCTTGTTTTGTTGTGATGGTTACTTGACACTTTGTCAATGTAGGTAGGTACCATAAAGTTATAATCAGCGAGCATTCAGCGAGCGCAATCTTCATAGAGTGCGTGTCAGATAACTCTGCGACTGGGGCGTTTATGGCGCTAGTTACAGTACATTATTTTGTTCTAAGCTTATGGAAAATATTAGTATTCGATTTTGACCCGGCGCAGACTTATCTGGCGCACTCTCTAAATTCAACTAGTAATAGAACACACGTCCCAACCCGACAGCCGATTTGAATTGGTTATTTGAGAAAGAAGTCCATGTCACATAATTGCTATGGAGACAAAAAAACAGTCTGTTTGAAAAGTATGCTATAATATACTATTTACATAAATTTGAGATTATCAATAGAATATTTTATAACGAGGGACTAAACGAAGCCATTATATACCAGAGGTGGTTTGGCTCTCGAGCGTGCGAGGGAGTCAATGAAACCGAGGGTATATTAAGTTGGCGTTTAGTCTCGAGGTGCAAACTGTACTTTTCACTTCGAGTGCGAGAAAACTAGTCAATTTAGTACAAAAACATTTAACAAATTCTGACATTTTCGCGGTCAGTAGTAGTAGTAGATAGTAAAAATATTCGCCCTTTTGTAGGACAGGCCAAGACATTTAGCCATACTGCCAATTATTGAGTATTATTTAATTATTATAGTTTCTTATGTTTTCATAAGAATGTAGGTGTGTTACATTCCAGTGCTCCTTGGAGTTTTGGCGTCAAGTGTGTCAAGCCAACCTTCTCGATAATTCTTGCTGAGGTTAGTCACCACACCACTATAATAAAACACTCGGCATCACTTTACCGAGATAGCGCCTATTTTAATCATTCTACATATCGTTCAGTTGCGTAGACACTTGGGGCACAAAAACCACACCTATCTTGAGTCACAAAATCCACTATGAAACAAATTGCGATTAATTAAAATATCCACTCAACCTAACCCGCCAAAATGGCGCCAAAAACTTGCAGTAAGTTTTTTCCGCTAAACCAGTCATAAATTGACAATTTAAAACACATGGCGCCACCTTCCTTGCGGAAAAACCATGAAACAAAAAAACATTTTCGCAATGAAGATGGTCCACACTTCACAATTAATAGTATATTCACTGGTTGTTTGAGTTTATCTAATGTCACATGAAGGAAATTAAAAAAGTTATTACATTTTACTCCCTAGGGACTACAGTGGTTATTTAGTCCCGCTTCGTAGGGCTATATTTGCGTACTTTTAGAGCATGAGAAGTGAAAATTATTATTATTTATATTAAAACATTAATTTAAAGTCCCTTGTCTTAGGCTTTTTCTCAATTACTTAAAAAAATGACATTTAATTAAAAATGAAGTTTCCCTGTCAGTTACAGGCTACTCAAAATGGTTTTGAAGAATTTTTCGTCATTCTTTTATGACAGGTACCGTTCAATTTTTTCAAATCCAAGACCTTTTTTTGTTAATAGGTCTTTTTCTTTACGAGCCCGTTGCATTGCATTGGCAAATCCAGGTGATTTCTGTGGGTATTTGATAAGAAAAAGTGATGTGATACAAGGCCTTGTTCAGTGATGTGATACAAAGCCTTGGCCAAGACCAGATTTGGTGTAGCTTTTTGATTTTTTGATTTGATTTAATTTTGATTTGGTACGAACGTGTGTAGCACGGATTATATTTGCTTTACAGCAAAGTTCGTCCGCACCCAATCTTTTTGTCTTATTGGGTCTAATTTGTGTTTTCTATTCTTGTTCGTAATACAGTGCTTCCTTCTCTTATACCTATGTGAATATGCCTTGTATTTAATAAATATATGTGTGTCTGTAGTAAGAATCTACAATCTCTATTTGGTGGTAAAATATATTTGTGTGTTTGCAGACTTGATGCAGTTGAAGAGCTAGACTGTAATAAATTAACTGGCAAACGACCATGCAATAATTATGCATTAAATGAAATGAAGCAACTTAGAAACACGTCCAATAATAACTAAAAATACAAAAATAAATTATATTAAAAAAACCTTTTATTTAAAATCAAGCTTTTATTCAAATGTCCTAAAAAGAATAAAATAAACTTTTATCAAGTCAAATCCAACAAATTTATTACATTAAACAATTTATTTGTTTTAAAAGCTTGTCGCGAGATTTTATTGTTACTGGGCTTGCACTAAACACAAATGCTTTAACTTATATTTGACATATGAAATTAAATAAAGCGACAAGCTTTTAAAACATATAAATTGTTTAATGTAATAAATTTGTTGGATTTGACTTGATACAAAGTTTATTTTATTCTTTTTAGGACATTTGAATAAAAGCTTGATTTTAAATAAAAGGTTTTTTAATATAATTTATTTTACAATTAAATTGTTGTTTTGCAATTGACTGGTTTCTAGCGCATTAGAATATATTTTTTACCTGGGTTTGGTTTTGATTTTCGCAATACTTACAAAAGTTTAACTACATATCAGTAAGTGGCCAAAACCGGTACATTTTGCACCTCTTACACATTGTGTGTAATATAAAAAAAACTATTTTACTTTCATAAATTTGAAAAATGTACCTTTAAAGGTAGATAAATTATCTATAATTTAAGACATAATTTGTGTCTTAAATATCTAAGACCATTTAGTACTTATTGCTTAAATGTCAAAAAATCCTTAAAGTGGCCACAAAGGGTACCTCTGCCCTACTTACATTTTATTTGTAGTAACTACTGGCTAAGTTAAGCCAATAACATAAAATATATGTAAGTATGCAGTAAATAGTAATGATTAAAAATAACATTAAAGGCTGCTGTACACGGGTAGAGTAAACGGTAGAGTAGGGAGCGGGCCCCATTATGGGATGGTTTCCTAATTTGGGATAGCAAAGTATTTCTGCCTACAAGCATCGTCATCTCACGGAAACGCTGTGAAATACTGCTACTTGTAGTGCGGATGCCATATTCGAACGCTCACGCGTCAGTCGCCATTCGGCTAGACAGGAGGTGTGTTTACATAAAAATTTTGTCAAACAGTTTTTGTGATATGCCTGTTAGAAGTTTACTTTTCTTAAGGTAAGTTTGATTTTATGTTTTTGTTAGTTTTTCTGCATCATCTAATAACGTTTGTGTTGAGGTGCATGTGTTGTTTCTTGCTGCATTTCAATTAGTTTTTGGTTAACGACCATGTGTTGGCAGAAGACGTAATCGTACTAATATGGGATACTAGGGTCTGCCTAATACGGGATATCTAATATTGAGGTACATGTATCCTATTATGGGATGTGTAATCCTAAGTTCATTTTCTTAATAAATATTCTTGCATTACCTTAGGTACTTGTAATTAAAATTTTTACTTTTTTGCATTCACAATACAATTTATTATTGAAAATTTGAAAATGAAGTTTTTAGAAAAAATCAACCCGTCTCACAACCAGATCCGATGGGACTCGAACCCACGACCTTTCGCTGTTAAATTCTGTCGATATACTCCTTCCCACCCTTGTATAGGATATCCCTTAAGCATTGCCAAAAAATAAAGTGTATCCTAATATGGGATATCCCGTATTGGGATACACTTTTTTTTTTGGCAATTTTTTTCATTTTCAACATTTTTGTCTGTAGTTACAAAAGTATGAATGGTAGAAGAATACAACTTCATAGCAATGTAAAATATAACATTTCGAATGAATTATTCTTAGTTTGTTCAGTATACTGTTATAAAAGTTTATAGAAATAGGTGTTCAAACAAAACTATCCCATAATGGGGCCCGCTCCCTAGAGCGGTAGAGTAGCTGGCCCGCGGTTTTAGTACAATGATGTCTACATTACTATAGTTGGTAGGATAGTTATATTACTCTACCACTCTACTACACCGTTTACTCTACCCGTGTACAGCAGGCTTTAGGCGATACTCGGAAAAAATGTGCTGATAGCAATGAGAAAACGACGCGCGCGGGAGCGAGACCGATTTTGCAGATTAGGCAAAAAAAACACAAAATCACTTCGTATTAAAAAACTACAGCGATTTAAAAAAAATGCTTCTATACGATCCTCAATATTAATAAATAATAATAAATAACTTCTTACATTCACACCAATTATCTAAGCCCATTTTAATTTCATTAAGAAACGTATCATGGAAAACTTGATAACGGATAAATATATACTTAAATACGTTTTGTTTGTAAATACATACTTAATATACATAGTAAACACCCAGACCAAGACAAATAGACATGTTCATGCACACAAATATTTGTCTTGTTCGGGAATCGAACCCGAGACCACTGGCGCAGAAGGTGGGTAGCCTACCCCTGCGCCAAATCGGTCGTCAAATTATTGCCAATATTATTGGTGTCCACTAATTAAACCAATTTCCAATAATGTAAGTAACCCCATTTAAGAATAATCTTCACTTTTCGTATTTTTTAGAGGTCTTTTCGAAAATAAAAAGTCTCGAGGCAAAATCATAAAATCGTGTTTTTGAAACTATACGATTCTAGATAAAGGTATGAAGAAATATATATCTTATTACCAGATTTTTAACAACTGTAACCGTCCTATAGTTTTAAATCAAAAAGTCCATATTTTTCCGAGTAGCGCCTTAAATGAACGTTACTTCAAAACCATATACCTATGTTATGTAAAGGCAAAGTAGAGTTCTTAAGTATTTCTGGATCCATTTCAAACTGTTGATTGAGTCACATTGCTTGATAATGTCGTCTGATCATGCAATTGAATATGAAAGTAAACTTCATAACGAAATGAATATCCGCACGCCTTGTATGATGCATGCATTTTTCTTTATATTCTTCGCATTTTACATGATTTACGTAGATAGTTACTATTTACTAAAAAAAGTCTTAAATTTTAGTAAGTACCTTCTTATAAAAATAAATATGGTCGATTAACTTTTTTTCAGAATTTCAAACTGGAGAATAATAATGGAATATTTCTTTTGTTAAAATGGCACATGGTTATCGTCTAGAACCATGTACACTCGGGGATAAATTCGGTAAACCACTTCTTACTTCTTTTAGTGGGGCTGGAGCCTCGCCATTCACGCGTAGACCTCTTTTACTAGTGAACTAGGGTAGTACAATGCATAAACGAATAGGTATGTATAGACACGAAAAGAGGTCAGAAGTGGTTCACTGAATTTGTCCCATAAAATATAAATTTTAACTAATGCTATCACCAGACAAAACTATAAAACACAACAAAATATAATTATACAGAATGACTACCTATACAATGCAATTTACTATTCATACTACAGCTAGTTCAAACAATAGTGTGATGGTAGGTAACTCAGGTAGGTAACTACTCCCACGCCCACGTGATAGCGGGACTGACTCAAATACTGTCGTCATCACATCAAGCATGGCAGTTAAACTACGTAATAGTATATCACTGACGATAAGTGCGCATGTTATGTTTGATGTAGGTAGTGGCAGTACATGGATGGGTTAGCGCGCGAACCTGTGAAAAGTTGTGTTGGTCCCGCGGCTGCAGTTGCATTCATTAATACCCACCAATCCGCATTGGGCCAATTGGGCAATGTAGTAACCTTATTTTCCCCCAGCTCCGGAAACCTTGTTAAAACTTATCTCTTGCAAATGCAAAAAGGGATGCCTGTGGATGCAGAAAAGCTGGATAAGTGCTCCGTTATGCACCAATTGCAATGTTACCTGTTATAATTCGCACGTTCTACTACAAGATAGTGACGAGGAGAAAGAAACAGAACCTATCCTTGAGCGTATGACCAAAATCGAAAAACAAACGGAACACAACGAAACTGATGATTCCATCGCGGATGACATTATATAAGACTAGCTTTCCGCCCGCGGCTTCGCCCGCGTGTAATACACGACATTATCCTCAGAGAATGTGATATTTTCCGGGATAAACTACGTCACTTTCCAGCTCCCAATCTACCCCCGGACCTACCAAAAATCACATTGATCCGTTGCTCCGTTTTGACGTGAAAGACGAACAAACAAATTATATGGGTTAATATATACCTACCTACTGGTTTTCCCGTGAGAATTTGATACTTTCCTGTGGTAAGAAGTATAAGTAGTCTATTATAATCCTTCCTAGGGTCTCAAACTTTTTTACTTAAATAGGTACCAATTTCTGGTCGCAAATTAGCCCGCGCTTAAAATGATTTTCGTATGGGAATGAGATTTTCCCGCGGTAAAAAGTGTTATGTCTTTCCCAGTGCCTTAAATTGAATAAATGGAGGGGCTTTGTCTCCCCCGTTCAAGGGAGCTACGGCCACTAGCAACATCCCTTTGTCTCCCCTAGGGGAGACACCAAGGGAGACACGGCCCCGAAGCGAAACTGTCTCTATTCTAAATGTAATCCTTTCCAATCACCTTAAATACCAATTCCATTCCACAGCTATGCCCGTGCTAAAACTCATTTTACCATGGGAATGATCCTTATTCCCGCGGTAAAAAGTCCTTCCTAAGGTCACAAAATATCTTCATTTCAAATTTCATCTGAATCGGTTCAGCCGTTTTGACGTAAAAACAGAACGTAGAGACAGACAGACAAACAAACAAACAAACTTAAATTTTCGCATTTATAATAATATTAGGGATAGTAGAAATATGAATGATTTGGCGGCCGCGACTACGTCCGTCCGTGAGTGATTTAATTGAGTAGGTACCTACATCGCAAAATTTCATGTCAAAAAGTAGGTAGATAGGCGTTCTCTAAGGCTTCATCAGCACCATCATAAATCCATTTTAATGTCCCCGCTGCTGGGGTACAGTCCATAAGGAGAATGGACCATGACCTTCCACACGGGCCCATTGCAGTTATGGGGTATTAACCAATCCAAGTGCAGCCAGAACCATCGGCTTATCGTGCCTTCCGAAGCACCATATATTTTTGAACAGCCATCCCGTGAAAGACCACTGCGAAAATCAACATAACCTCAGCGATCGCAGGCCGAGAACGCTATCTACACTTTATACCAAACATGAAAGTCAGATACTTTACAGCTACCTTTCGTATGAATAATATTCGGACATTCTCCTACTCTTGAACTACCTGAACTACTTGAACTACTAATCTGTCATACAGGTATTCCTAGTACAGACACCAGTCTTTCACATAGTTTTTATTTAATGTAGAAAACTAAGTTATGTCTTAATTTTTGTACTATGTGAAAGAAAAACTAATAAAGAATTTTATTATTATTATTATACTCTTGAACTACCAAAATGCAAAAAATCAAGTCAATACTTCGCTAAGGTAGTTTTTAATGTGGCTGTTTTCTATGCTTAGTATTATATGATCTGAGGTTCTATGACAGATCTATGATGACAACTCATTCGTGCAAAGCGAAGCTTTTTTCTCCTTCATATTATAATGGCAATATTGTACGCTAGTTAATACATAACTACTCTTTGGTGGAAATTTCAAACATGTGTCAAAACAAAATGAAATTAAAAATCAAAAGCACTAAGGAGTATTGATATCAACTTCGATGAAAATCACCCCCAAAATAACTTTCTATCCCTTTTTAACCCTGTTAGGCGATGAGTTTTAATGAAATATGAAACACATCTTGGATTAATTCTGTTAAAGAATGTTTATGCAAAATTTGAAGAAGATTGGACAAAGTAATCACTTTGTCCCATACAAACTTTACCCCCGTTTTTCACCCCCTTAGGGGTAGAATTTCGAAAAATCCTTTCTTATCGGATGCCTACATCATACAAGGAACACACCCTCCAAGTTTCAGGTCTCTACGACCAGTGGCTTAGGCTGTGCGTTTATCCGTCAGTGATTCAGGACAAAGGATTTTATATATATAGAAGATAAACTTTCAATACCTGGTCCATCAAGAATAGCGAAGCGAAGGAGAATGCGCTATAATAGTGCATTACAAGTGTATTATGCCTACTGGGGATACCACAAAAAAACGCACCACTTACTCTACCTCATGGTGGTGTGGAAATGAGTTTATTTGGAAGAGTGGACTTTGCGGCTCTCCTACGCTGAAACTATTGACGTTACAAAAAAAGCTATAACATAAATTGCAGAAAATTTTCTCTAGTTAAAGGAGAATGCCCATGGACGGTACTCATTTGTGTCATGCTTCAAGATAAAAAACATTGTTACTACAATTAATTTCTTAATATTTGACCATTTTTCATGGCCCAGAGTTTTAATTTTTAACAGGGATTTACTTTTTAGGTATTAAAGTAACAGTGTATTTATGAACCACGGAAGCCAGGACACTGCTGTGTGAGTGTGACTGCCACTGTCAGCAGTGTTGCCGTTGCGGGTATTTTTCCTGATTTCGGATAATTTAGGCTTTGAGCACCTACGTTTACGGGTAGCGACGACTGTCGGATAAATATGGGTATTTTTGTGGCGACCGTGTAGAAAAAGCCAAAATGACAACAAGGCATAGAAGTTCAGATGTTACTTGAAACACTCATTATTACTATCTTTAGCCTATTCGCCCTAGCCCCGACGAATCCGGGTAATTTCTGATTCGGTTACGGACTTTTTCTAGTTTGATAGGCAGCAACACTGACTGCCAGTCATCGACAATATCGACCAGAGAGTAATAACTCTGCGCACGACTAGGGCGTTTTTGGCGCTAGTTACAATACATTTTTTTGCTCTAAGGATAAGGGAAATATTAGTATTCGATTTTGACCGCGCGCAGACTTATCTGGCGCGACATACTCTTTAGTGATAATAGTGTCTTATCTATGTTACATACCTATGATGACGGAGCTTATGAACTGGATTTCTGTTATTTTGATTTAAAAATCGTTGGTGTAGACTTTTAAACCTTAAATTGTGGTATTTGTGAATCGTGATATTTTCTATAAAAATATCGAATCATTCGCGTGGTGCATTGTTATTTGGAAGAATGTTCGACTGAAACAATCGCTGTTTATACCTACTTACTGTTACATTTTAGGAAATAATTTCTAAACCCTTGTTTTTACTTTCAATATAATAATGGAGAGAAGTAATTTGATATTTTTACCTACATAATAAAACAGGTATGGCTTTGTTGCAACATTATACGGCCGTTCATTGCAACTTGGGCATTCTCCTATTACATAACTATATTTCTACAGTTAACGTCTTTTCAGCTAGTTAGATTTTAAAACTAATAAAAAAAAAATCCCTTTGCAACAACAATTGCATAAAGCTACAGTACCTACAGATAGACTTGAGCATTCACTTGTGAACATCGAGATCTCGCCGTTTTTAAATTTTTCGAACTGAACAACGAACACATAGCCAAGCATAGAGCCAAACATCGCTACGAACATTTTCATGATCTTTCTAGCGAACGCTCTAGTCAATGCTCGTCAAGTTTATCAGCCCCTTAATGAGTACATGATTTGAGTGACATTGACTATTATGAGACACAGCATCTGTTATGTAATATTGGAGCTTATTAAAGTTGACGTAAGAGTGAATTTGGCGTTGTTTCTGACGATTGACGTCACAGGAATAGAAGGGCTATTCGTGTTCCCAGCTATTAATAAAATCGAACTTTAACGTTCCGAATCATAGCTATAAGCTATATGCTACTTAACCTAGTTAGAAAACGCAAATGGATATATTTGAACGATGCAACATGAGATAAGATAAATATTTGTATGTATGTCGGTGATAAAGAAAAATGAAATCTTATTTCCTTCTTTGCTTTATTTTCTACGGCTGATATAAGAATTAGGTATTTGAATAATTCTCACATCGGTGTAGCATAAAATTATACTTTACACACTGGGTTGTCAAATTTCTTGAGCTGGAGATACTTTTAAAATTAAAAAAGGTTCTTAATACATTTATACAAATAACAGATTGGTATTATAATTTATGCATTCTGTATTAACCACCGATCCGCATTGGGCTGTGGCAAAGCCATCTTCTATCTCACTCATTGTACTGGGCGCAAGCAGCCGAGAAATAATAGCGGGCCATGGCTGTGGCCGATTCTCCTTATCCATTCATAAGGATGGCTTGTGCACCGCCAGTGGGGACATAACAAAATGGCTGATGATGATGATGATAAACGCAATAGTGTCAAATAAAAAGTTATTTCACACAAAGGGGCGATATTTAAGAACCAGTTACAAAATGGTGAACTACGCTTATCTCCACTATTTAATTTATTTCCAATCGTTAGTAACATAGAGTCGGAACTGATAAGAAAAAAACAACGTTTGACATATACAACGTGTTAATGAATAAACCCAAAACCTCTTAGGTGGTGATTGTGCGCTCATGAATATGAACAACTTTTACTATAGGGCCAACTCTGCAACTCAACAAAAAAACAGCTGTTTCATACAAATTGTCAATACCTAAGTACTCGACCAAAATGTATGGAACAGCTGATTTTTTTTGTTGAGTTGCAGAGTTGGCCCAATTGTAAAAGTCGTTCAATTTCATGAGCCCAATCACCACTAGGGAATGCAATCTCGAACCAAGATTGACCATTCAAGATCTTGGAGTCTTTTTTCTGAATCAAGATTGGTCAGTTCGAGATCTTGTCGGTATTCGGGTCAAGATCTCGATCTCGAATCAAGATTATCGGGATTATTCGAGATTGAGCATAATAAATTAAAAAGGCGTTATTTTTGTGTCAAATACTGTAAATTGAGAGTAACCAGTATTTTTGGATTATTTAATATAATTAAGTATATTTTTCAAATTAAACAACATTTATATGAACACAACAATCAACGTTTATAAGAAACAATTGACATTTTAGTAAGTAAAACTAAATAAATGCAATAATGCAATGAGATCATAATTATAACCTATAAATTATGTTATGAAATGAAGAGCAAAAAAAATTTAAACATTTTGAAAATGGCTTCTTAAGAGACATTAGTACACTCAAAGTGTCATCACCCAATCGGCACCGTATATCAGTGGCTAAATAGCCCGCGGCTGAAAAGGCCCTTTCTGCCTCCACACTAGTAGTGACGAAAGTTAAAAGGCTGTTAAAAGCGAATTTCATGTATTATTGCTCCCTTCTCCTCCCGCGGCGCGGGAAACGGCTCAGGCGATAGTTCGCGCGTTGCCGCGCAGGTATGAAAGCTCAGTCTGAAAATCTCGAAATCTTGTTACGATCTTGGTCTATTTTGTCGAGATCGCGAACGGAATTTCAAAATTCGAGATTGATGGCCTTCAAGATTGAATCTTGGAAAATCACACGAGATCTTGGTGGAATCTCGATCTTGCAAGATCAAGATTGCATTCCCTAATCACCACCTAAGAGGTTTTGGGTTTATTCATTAACACGTTGTATAAAAGACATTTGATTAGTTTGATCTTACAACAATGTTTTCATAACAAAGTCTAAGTAAATAAAACAATGATACATCGGCAGTCTGCCAGTTGTGGGTACGAGTATGTATGTCTCGCGAATGGTATTAATGACATGCAATTAAAACATCCAAACGTGCTCTGAAGTGGTTAAACAGTTAATGAGTCATCAACATGAAGATAAAATTAAACTGGTTCTGTGTTAACCGTCATTTAACTTTCTCAAACGTTTTATTTGAAACTAAAAGCCTTTAATAGAAAAAGGCTGAAAATTTAGACATCCTCTGGTCTGGACCTATACGATTCCTAAATTATGAAAGGTATTCAAAGCATTCATTTGACCTTTTTTGGAATCCTTCTCGTCTATAGTACCCACTGGACATTCAAGATTATAATAATAAAATAATAATAAAAATCTTGATTTCCATATTCAGTGTTTCATAAAATACATTTCTAGTCCCTACACTAGACAAAGCCTGTCCTGGAGGGAAATTAAAAGATTGACAATGGAATGATACGGCAAAACAGAAACAGATTAGACCCTATTGCAACGATACCCACTGGAATTTATCTTTCAATAACTAATATTTTCAATAGGGACGCTCGAACTTTGAAAGTTGATAGCGGCCATCTTGGAAAAGCGACAGCTGTTAAATTTGGCGGGAATATATATTTACTCGTGACATTTCACCATGGAACATGTGGTTGCAAAAGGACGGCGCCACTTGCCATACTGCACGGGAAACATTAAATTTATAGGATGAAAGTTTCAGGGCTTCGTTATCTCGCGTGGTGGTGACATCAACTGTCCACCGAGATCGTGTGATCGAACTGCGCTCGATTACTTTCTGTGGGGCTACGTAAAATCCTGAGTCTAAGTTGACAAACCAAAGACAATTGCTGCTCTGAAGGCCAACATATAACTCGCGTTATTCATGAGATTGAGCGCCATTTATGCGAAAATGTCGTCCAAAATTGGTCCATCAGGATACACCACCTTCAGCGGAATTGCGGTGACCATTTGGCTGAAATTATATTCCATAAATAATGTCATCAAATGCTCTTTAAAATAAAATAAAAATTGTGGGATTATCACTTAAACGGGTTGTTTTATTCCATTTCAAAGTTCGAGCGCTCTTAATGAAAAACCCTTTACTACCTACTTACTATTTTGAAAGTCTGTTCATTGGACCTCTTATAAAGGACCCATTGGACCTAATTATTTCTTATTGAGGATGGGTTATTGAAGGAATGAAATAAGGTTTGATATTCAATATCATAATATTGACAGGTGCGTTGACATATTTGGTAGTGATCATTCTGTCTATAGTGCGACAAGCATATCTGTTCCGGTGATAACCTTTGGAACTAAAACATTTTTCATACGATAGTCCATTTGACATTTGTATATTGTATTGCAAGTGGCTCCTCTGTCACGGCTGACACCGGAACAGACAGGCATGTGGGACTATACAGTGCCATAAACTTTTCTGTTCCGGTGGCCAAAATGTGAAACTAATAAGTTTTCTTCAAATGTCATTCTGCTGTCAAGTTGATGTCCAACCACAGCGATGCTGGCGGCTGAAGGTCTTAGAAGTCAGGGCCGGGTAAATTGCTATAAAAAAAAAGAAAAACGTACAGTCGCCAGCACGTCAGGTTACTACAAACTGTCATATTTCTTTAAATAAAATTCAACTTTATGTCCAACTGATAGAGTTCAGTTTCAATTAATTAATTTTGACATTTTGTAGTAACCCGACGTGCTGGCGACCGTACATAGCGCCGCTGTCACCGGAACAGAAAAGATTGTGCCACTGTACTGCGCTCGGGAGTAACGGCACAGATTACTAAATAGGTAACGGGTTCGAATCCCACCCACCAGGTTTAAGCGCTCATGTGATGACCGGTAGTTCTAATCTAATCCTCCCACGTGTATTTGTAATAAAAATAATATTTTAATGCGAATTATATTAAAGACAGAACTCTACTTTTATATGGCCTGACTGCAGATGCCCATTTCATCTGTTTTAACGAGATGCATACATGCATACCTAAAGTCGATTGGTTGTTTTTTATTAATTAATTAATGTTCAATATTTACTACACAACCACAGAATATTTAATAGTACAAGTACCTACACAAATAACTTTATAGTGTGGACTCTGGGCTGTGGGCACTGTGACTCAACCTCAACATTTAAAAGAGACCTTAGAAATTCGCATAATTTTCACTGTTTTATTTTACTTGCAGTGAATAATTAATTAGAAAAGCAGAATAAGAAGAAAGAAAATTAATCTTTTATTAGTTTCAGTAGGAACCTAGTAGGTATAAACGGTGTGCCAGTGTAATAGTTGCTTAAAGTTTTTCACTTTCTTAAAAAAAATCCACTTGCTACATGGATGAACTAAAGCTATTAATGAGGGACTGGTTGTGCAACTTTTTATTAAGCAAATATACAATTCAACTTCCTCGTCTTTTTGCAAGTTAGGTGCAAAAAGCAGTGCACATAATGATTGGAATAGGAACCGCAGGTTTTTATTTACTCATGTGATAGGAACTGAATATAAAGTTGACGGTTCAAGGCAGTAGAAAGGCAACGTGTGCTAAAAGTGGGCTATATGCGGATCTCCCGCCAAAAGTCGGCCGCCGAGCGTCGGGCTCAGTCGTCCAATCAGAGCGGTTCGCGCCCTACGCTCGCTCGTCATTATCAAACCGCGATAATGTTTCCGAAGCGGTCGGAGTCAAACAATAACAAAATTACTTAAAACCAACTGTATTGGCAAATCGTTCATAGTATAACCGACCTTCGCGGCGCACACACTCTGTGTGCAAACAAAAAGGATTACTTGAAAAAAAAAAGTAAAACGTCCGGCCGGTTTTGTGCCTTTGCCTGCGTGTTCGAAAAAAGTAACAAAAGTGCGCGGAGTCAAATAAATAACATTAATTTAATATTTAGTTTAAAACGTGAAACTTTTAGAAGTCTTCTTTACAATAAATTATTGTAGTAAGTAGTATGAGAACTTGTAAGCAGGCTTTTACAAAATAAACTGGTGCGAGAGTTGAAAGTGATAGTGACCTAGAAAGTGATCGTAGGCAAACAGATACAACATTTAGCCGAACATTTCGACTTACCGGATTTTAAAGTAAGTTTCTGAATTATAATCATTTCTAGTCTCAGATGATTAATTCAGAATTGAAGTTCATATTTATTGCTTTTGTCAACGTTATCAAGGTTTATTTTACTTACTACTATTATTTTATCTTTAAAGATAGCGTTTGGTTTAGATTTAAGTATTCGGACAAATGTTTACATCGGATAAAAACTGATTCAAATGTTTTGTTTAATAAGACTTTTGTTATTTTTAAGTTGTATAGAGATAGTTTGGACAACAAAGCGCGAGCATAGGTTTATTTAACTTTAAGCTTTTATTTAACTTGCTAGGATGTATGTATGCATGTCCGTTCGGGTCAAATCTCGCAAGCTAAATTTGACCCACTTCCCAGTGTCTGATTGAGCTGAAAGTGTGCATACAAGTTTGGTTTGGATGACAATACAATATTAAAGTACAGTCAACAAAAAAGCTTGTCGTAAAACGAAGTCTTAACAAAAAACTTATTCATTTAATCGCGAAAATGACAGGGTGGGTGTCTGTCTGTTTGTTCCGGCTAATCTCTGAAACGACTGGACCGATTTTGACGGGACTTTGGGCGTTTGTGCACTACACTGAATTTTACCGATCCGGAAAAAAACGGATGCTTGTATTTTAATAATTTAACCCTAAATTACACGAAATAAATAAATTTTATCATTTATAATAATTAATCATTTATTTTATTTATTTCCTGTAGTTTAGGGTTTGAAACATTGAAACTACACGAAATAAATAAATTCTTACTATTATAAATGATTAATTATTAAAATACAAGCATCCGTTTTTTTCCGGATCGGTAAAATTCAGTGTAGTGCACAAACGCCCTTTCACTGGCAGGTAGCCAATGTAATACGGAGTAACTTAGGCTACTTTTTACATTGAGTTATAATGTACTAACTTTTTATCCCGGAAAAATATCACATTCCCGCGGGATAACGTCGTGAAGTCCACGCGGGCGAAGCCGCGGGCGGAATGCTAGTATCAAATATTATTACGATAATGTTTAGAAAAAAAAGAAGTCTCATTAAGGTAATTTACAAGTCGTTTAATAAACCGTAACCTGCGATATCACGATTGTTATTAAAAACTATTTTTAATAACAATTTTTATTTTACTAGCTTTCCGCCCGCGGCTTCGACCGCGTTGACTACACGACGTCATCCCGCGGATGTGATATTTTTCCGGGATAAAAAGTAGCTTATGTTGCTCTCCAGGGTACAAAGTATCTGTGTCCCAAATTTCAGTCAAATCCGTTCAGCCGTTTTGGATAAAATAAAATCCACAATTTAAAATTTAAAGAACCAATATTAATGGCTGGTTTTTGTTGCATAAAGCGGTTAAACCCGGGTTTAAACCTTGTTGCCTAACCGTACCTAGTTTGCGTTTGCGTTAACTTATTTGAAACACTGATTTTTTGTAATGCGCTTAATCTAGATTAGTGATTGTGACCTACAAAAAATACAATTAGTTTACCTACCTACATCTTTTGGACGTCCGCAAACACGACTGAATAATAAAACAAAATAAGTTTATAGGAAATCTAGTAAATGTAGAGTTCCTATAAACTTCTTAGGAGCTAAAAACTAAAGCATGTAGGTAAGTAGGTATGAACTTAAGTATTATTTTTATTTTCAAAAATTACAATCACATTTTTTAAACCCTTTTATCTGGTTTATGGTAAAACCTGTACAACATGTCTATAGCCTTGAATTAATATTGTTACAGTTGTTTCATCTCACGAGCGCGGGTGAGCCACGCTTGTGTGTGTAGACCGCAGCCTCCTTTTGGGCGTTTGTGCACTACCACTGAATTTTACCGATCCGGAAAAAACCGGATGCTTGTATTTTATTAATTAATCATTTATAATAGTAATTAATTAAATACAAGCATCCGTTTTTTTCCGGATCGGTAAAATTCAGTGGTAGTGCACAAACGCCCATAGTCATACAAACTGTCTATCAAACCGTGTAAAACCGTGTATATACACGGGTGCACACAACAAAAGGCGGACCGCGCTCGTGAGATAAAACCAAGATAAAACTAATTACCTACTGTATCCTACTAGTCCTACTAATATTATAAATGTGAAAGTTTAGATGTTGGGATGTTTGGATGTTTGTATGTTTGTTACTCAATCACGCCAAAACGGCTGAATGGATTTGGCTGAAATTTGGGACACAGATACTTTGTAGCCTGGAGAGGAACATAGGCTATTTTTTATCCCGGAAAAATATCACATTCCCGCGGGATAACGTCGTGAAGTCCACGCGGGCGAAGCCGCGGGCGGAAAGCTAGTAATAAATAATGTGGGTAGGGCGCTGTGACTGTGAGCCGAAATTAATCATGTTTCCACTAGTTCGGCTACAGATGATGCTAACAGAATCCGTACTAACTAATATTATAAATTCGAAAGTGTGTTTATTTGCATTTGTGTGTTTGTCCGTCTTTCACGTCAAAACGGAGCAAAGGATCGTCGTGAGTTTTCGTATGGATATTTTATAGTTTGGGAGCAGGAGAGTTACAAGGCTACTTTTTATATTTGTCTTCCTTAAATTAATAGATACCTAAATAAATATATCGTCATTCGTAAGTAGAGTACTTCGGATCAACTTTGCGTTAAATAAATGTATTATTAAATTACAATACTACAATACATGATGAATTGAATCATAACTTTGATGTAAGTATAGTCAAGAAGGTAACATTATCAAAATTATAATTGCAATAGATGTTCTTTTAAAACATATTTATCCGGAAATTTTTCTCAATTTTCATTTTTAATAACTACTTATACTTATTGTAATGAGGTTTACAGTGAGATTATAATAATGAACAGACAGCTATATAAATAACGCTCATTTACACAGCAGCAAACACATTCGAATAAGAAACGTGTAGGTAAAGCAAAGACACGTTAACGTCACAGTATATGAACCTATTCACGCTAGTAAGGTTGCATCTTACTAAGCTATCGCAGTAGTTACTGTTATATAGTACTTAAGAATACTTACACTTATCTGACTGTCCTACCCGCAGATTATGGCTCGGCGATACGTAAGTACCGAATGCATAAATTATTTAAAATAAACACTTGGGAGTTGCAAAAGAAAGGCTGCTTTAGGATTCCCATGACGAAACTTTGCAACGGATTTTAATTCGGTTTTTATCAACCGACAGAGTAATCCGAAAGGAAGGTTTATGATGTATAATGCTTAATGTATCTAGCTTTCCGCCTGCGGCTTCGCCCGCGTGAACTACATGACGTTATCCCGCGGGAATGTGATTTTTTCCGGGATAAAAAGTAGCCTATGTTCCTCTCCAGGCTACAAAGTATCTGTGTTCCAAATTTCAGTCAAATCCGTTCAGCCGTTATGGCGTGATTGAGTAACAAACATCCAAACATCTAAACTTTCGCATTTATAATATTAGTAGGATAATGCCTAATGTATCTTGTAAGTACGTATACCTAATGTAATGTATCTTGTAAGTATGTAGGTATACTTAATGTAATGTATCTTCATTTCACCTGGTTGAAGTGGGGGCGGGTCTCGTAGATTAAAATAAACCTACTGATGACATGTTATTTTAGAGAAGTTTGCTGCAAGCAAGAAGGTTTTTATTGTAATGAGCTTTACTTATTTTTTTTATAGTAGCGTAGGTACTCCTGAAAAAATCAAAATAAGATTCATTCTCATTAAAACATATTCTCAGCCGAAATTGCTTCATATTTTGTATGACTCTCGTTGTATATGTGTTGAGTTATACTACTTGTAAGTACTATTTTTTTTGTGGTTATACCTAATGTACAAGATAATTATTTATGTATAGTAACGATGGCACTCGGAAATAATGTAAGTAGCATTTTTTTCTACTGGTGAAATGATTTTCATAATCGGTTCTGTTATGTAGTTTGTGAGTGTATCCCTCAGATCATATAATACTATGAGGTGTAGCCATTGAAAACATACACACAAACAAAAAAATCTTATCTTTCCTCTAGACTACCTTCAATAAGTACTTACCTATTTTGTTTGCTGTATCTTTTACTTTTTTAAAACACATTTAAAGGATAAAATATGCCTTTTTAATTGCAAGCTGTCAGGTTTATTTATTTATTTATTTAATTAGGTAACACAACAGACATCAATCAATAATTGGATAAAAAAAATACAAATAATTACAACAGTTTCGAGCTAGACTAATGCCTTTCAAAGTGTTTACACAAAAAAGATAGTCATTATGTAGGTACGTACAAGTAGTATAAAGCTTCGATATGATATAAAAAAAAACTACTAAACAAAAAATAAAATAGGTAAGTACTTAATAATTAAAAAAGAAAGAAAAACAATAATTAAAATAATAAAAAACAAAAAACACACACTGACAGTTTCAAAACATTTACAATAAATAAATACGCAAGGAGGTACCATCAGACCCCTTTGCATCATGATTATTCATGATACACTAAGGTCCAATAACACACCCTTGATAACGTTTCTAAAAGTATTTGTTCTACTGTTAAATATATCCAGTGACTCCATCTCAGATGCAAGTTCATTATACCTCCTACACATACGAGCAATGGGATTATGGAAAGATAAATTATTCTTTTACGTTTGTACACAAAAAGTTGGAAGATTTCGTCTGGGGTTGACTTTAAAGTTTATATTGAGGGACGAAAGAAGCTGCGGGGAGTCAATCGCGGAGTGAAGCAGCTTATGCAGAGTAACTAAGTCAATTTGTTGACGGCGCATATTAAGCGAAACTATGTTAAATTTGCGCACTCTGTCCTCATAATTTGGCAATATCCGCAAAAGGCCAAACCGCAAACAGAGTAGTTTCACAAATTTTCGCTGAATTTTCTCTATAGCTAAGGCATGTGTATTGTAAAAGGGACTCCAAACAACCGAACAATACTCAACTCTACTGCGGATCAAGGAATTGAATAATTGAATCAGAGTTTTAGCGTTGGAAAAGTCCTTCGTGACTCTGTAGATAAAACCGAGCGTTTGCATTGCATGTGTTGTCAAGTGTTCGTAATGATTCCTGAATGTAAGTTTATCATCAAAAATTACTCCAAGATCTTTTAATACACTGGTCCGTTCAAGAACCTCGCCCTGAAGTTGGTAATCAAAGACTTGCTTATTTCGTTTATTTGTGAATGATATGACTGAGCACTTTTGAACATTCAAAGACATACGATTGGACACGCACCATTCTGAGATTTCATCAATGTCTTTTTGAAGATCTAAGCAATCATCCAATGATCGTTTCTCCCTGAAAACCTTAAGGTCATCAGCATACAACAAGTTTAGGCATGATAATTTATCAGCAAGATCATTGATGAAGATGAGAAAGAAAAGCGGGCCCAGGTGAGAGCCCTGGGGTACACCCGATTTCACTTCCGCAGCATCAGACAGGAAGCCTTTGAGTGCAACTAGTTGATGTCTGTTGGACAGGTGTGATGTGATCCAGCGGAAAAGTGACCCATGAATACCAAAATGGGCAATTTTTTGACACAGTAAGTAGTGATCAACTTTGTCAAAGGCCTTTTTAAAGTCAGTGTAAACTGAGTCCACTTGTCCACCCCTATCGAATACACAGCAAAGAAACTGTTTATACTCAAGCAGATTGCTGACTGCAGATTTACCCCTAACAAAACCGTGCTGGTTATTTGATAAGTAAGGTTTGATAAAGTGATAGAGGAAATCAAAGACCAGACTTTCAAAGATTTTTGCAGGACATGACAGGATGCTGATAGCCTATAATTTCTGCAGTCAGTAGGATCACCACTTTTGTGTATGGGTATCACGTGAGCCGTCTTCCAGCGTGAGGGGAACTTTCCATGGCGCAATGACAAGGAGAATATAAGGAATAAGGGTAAACTCAGTTGCTTGGCACATACTTTAAATAATATGGGGGGCAGACCATCAGGGCCAGCTCTCTTGGAAGCATCAAGTTTGCACAATTTCTTTTCAACCTCATTCTGGTCTACCGATACCCTTGAAAGTGACAAAGAGCTGGAAGCAGACTGATCCTGAATACAGTTGTACGCTGATTCCGGCAGAGGATCCTCAAACACTGAACAAAAATACTTAGAGAAAAGTTGACAAATGTCTTTACCGCTGGTTGACGAATCCTGATCCAAATTAATCGCCTGAGGAATATTCTTTCGGTAACCCTTTTTGTTATGAACATAGCTCCAAAATGGCTTGATATTAGAGACCAGTGAATCTTGACCAGATGCTGTTTTTTTTTAAATAAAACCAGCATCGATTAGAAGTTCTAGTTCTAGTTCTAGAGTTTTTGGCATTGCATTTTGAGTGACGAGGATTGTGTACTTAGGTACTTACCTACAATGAATATTAAGTAAGTATGTTAATGTTGAGGAAAAAATGTGATAGTAAAAAACCACGAGCCCTATAAGTAGCTTTCAGGCGGGATTCGAACCCGCGCCTCCGGGAATCCGGCCCGATGCTCTGACCAACTAAGCTACCGAAAGGCTTACACGACTAGTCGAGTTTTGCTATCACTTGTTACGCTGTAGGCCAGCGTTGCTTCATCAATGTGGGAAAACCCTCGCATCCGAAAGAAACATTTTTACAAATGTTTAACAATCGATTAAGATGAAACAGCCATATTGAGATTTTATATTATTTTTATGCATTTACAATGCAATTTTGAAGGTAAGTATAGGAAAAAAAATTTAAAAATTATAATAAAATGTAAAAAAAATAGAAAAAATATGTTAATGTTTAGTTAGAGGGTGGAAAACGATATCGCCGTTTGAATACCTTACTAAACAATCCTCTGAAATAAACCTCACTTAAAAATACGCCGTAGGTAATATTATTTGTGATTCTAACAAAGAAAATACATTGTTTCGTTTCATGTTGCTAACACAGCAATTATTTATAATTTTCTGTACACGATATCATCTTCTTGTGGTTGTTGTCACGATGGCGTGCCTGAGCGTTAGTAAGTACAATCGAACCAATTAAATCGTGACCCATTTTGCTCATAATTTGTTTGAAAGCGACAAAACTATAAAGGTCAGTGTTAACAAGTTTGAATTTCTACCTTATTGAATTTAGATATCTGTTAGAAAATGAACTTATGTTGGGTCCCGATTCGGTTTGTTTGACTGTACATACTTACTTTGCTTTGTGGACCGTTGGTCCTGGTCTACAAAGCCTCCCGACCTGAAAATGGGACTGGCAGGTAATCCACAATTTAATGAAGACACGATTGCGTGACCACTATCTGGTATTCAATCACAAATATTGTGGAACCGCTTGAAACAGATAATTACCTACTAACAATTTTGTCCAGTTACTTGAATTTGTTTTTATCCTCATCGGTGTAGTACTTAGCCTTCATCACACCTGATGTTCAGTGAAGATAAGATACGGCTAAAGATGAACTGCCAGCAACATGATAAGAAGACGGCGACAGACTTAGATAAGATAGTGGTAACTATAACTAGCCATTCGGCCTTAGATCAAGTTCTACCACCAACCAAACTGAATATAATATGTACCCCCACTCCCCAATGGGAGTCGAACCCGGGACTTCTAGAGCTGACATCTGTGGAGTGTACCACTTAGACCACAGAGGCGGTTTTAAATCATAATTACAAAAAAAAACCTGTAACTTTATAATACAGTGTGCCCCCCCTTGACTTGATATGGTGCACAAACGAAAAGGGTGTTGATTATAAGTACCGGATTTTACCGACAAAAAAAATGCACATTTACGATGTATTTAAAAAAAATATAATAGGATTATTTTGCAAAAATATATATAAGTAAGTATACTTAATGAAAAAAAGGTGTAAGTACAAAAAAATTTTGGAAAATGTTTGATTTTGTAAATTTTTTTGTCATCTTTTTATTATTTTATTATTATTATTTATTTATTGGTTCAGCAACAGGTTAACACACTTAACATTTATACATAGCTATTTCAGAAGCGGCCCAGTGTGCAAACTACTTAAAGCTAAACACAGCATTCTCAAAATCACACATAAGTTATAAACTTAAAATAAAAAAAAAACGTAATATGTAAAAAAAAATGTAAGTAATATCTAAAGTTAGTAAAAAACAATTCATTCAAATTTATTAAAAGTAAAATTGTCATTTTTGTCCGAAGTCATATTAAATGTCATAATAAAAAATATGAGAAATCTATTTGTAAAAAGGCTGCACCTAAACATTTAAACATTTGTTTGAAGTTACATTCATACCTACCTTCTTACATATCAAATCAAAATTCCAATTAAAATATAAATTTCATTAAACAGACCATTTAGAATTACAAAAATTTCAAAATTACATTAAAAATTATACTTATTAAGAAAAAATAAAAAAAAAATACATTTAAATTTACATTAAAAATACGTAAAAAAATGCATTAATAATTAATACTTAATTACATGTCATGCGATGTCTGATGAGAGGGCCGCGAAAATCTTTTTCTTGTGACGGGACAGAACATCAAAGTTAATATCTAGATCGGCGCGATTACATAAATTATTGTAATTGGAAAGCAGTCTGGGCACCGGGGAATGGCTCATTAAATTGGTTTTTCACACTTATGCTCTGAAATGTTAATATTATATTTGAGAAAAGAATGCAGTACGTGGCACTTTTCCGAGGTAAACATTCTAAATTTGAAAATCACTGCAGTACTGAAATTCATTACTGCAGTGATTTTCAAATTTAGAATGTTTACCTCGGAAAAGGTACTACCCAAAGATATTATTACCAAATTTTTTTCTTTATTTTTTCTTTCGTTATTCCTGTGTATAAAAACAGAAAAAGCAAAGGGACATTTGCACAATACAGCCACATTATTATTATTATTAAATAGGTAATTATTATATCATAATTAGGTTAACTTTTTTTTAAATACGGTGCGCACAGAGTATATTACTTCGTATTGTACCACAAGCGCTATGTACCCTTAGCACGAACATCAATCGAAAAAACAAAATGAGATTTATCATAGACAAAATATCCTTTACGAGTAATTTTGTATGGGATATATGTACAGCGCCATCTACCACCCAGAAGCGGGTATTGAAGTTGCGCATTTTAGTAGCAAGTAGTAAGTATCAATAGGCTGTATGACCGTTCCACTTGGCTCACAAACCAAAATTTAAAAAACGGCGGGAATGATTTTCAGCGGTTGATTTGTTAACAATACAGTTTATTTATATTGTGTAATAACGAGAGCAATCGCCCATGGCAAGCTGGCTACTACAGCAGCGAAAAACACTTACGGCAGCCGCACCGCCCAGTACTTGATGCCGCGACTCATAAATAAACTAAATCCTGAGTTTAGAGACTCTCTCAATGTTTATAATTTAAATAAAAAATTGAAGACATTGTTTCTAGATACGCTGGATGGCGGTGATCGACTAGTAATATAAGTGGGCACGTAATTATAATTTAATAAGATTAAGTAAGTAGATATTAATAATAAAACTGTAAAATAGTATAAAGCGAACTCAAGTTCATTAAGAAAACCTCAGTGGTTTGTAATGTACTTAGATGTAAGATTCAAATGTAAAACATTATAGATAATAAATAAAAAAAAAAAAAAAAAAAAACAGTGATCGGATAATCGGATGCATATTTACCTAAAGTTGAGGTGTTAGCTGTTATGGAATGCACTTTTGTATAGATTTTTTTAAAATAAATAGCTCATGCTAAAGACATCGTTTCCACACCATGTTACTGACAAATTTTGCATTCGCGAATTTTCTGGAATCCTATGATTTATATTAAAAAAAACGTGTTTTAAGAAGCCGCTTCCATAATTTCCTAGCTAAATATTAACTTTAGGTAAATATGCATCCGATTATCCAATCTCTAGTAATAAATTATCAAAATGAGTTCTGCCAATGAAACATATACAGACATTGGATGTACCTACTCCACCAAATTTGAGAGCAGAAGCAAAATGAATAACAGAAAACTTACTGCCAGCAAAATCAAAAGAAAGATATATGAAAACCTACGATCTGATTTGGAAAAGTGAAAAAAGGCGCATACGTTTTCGGAATCTGTGTTGTTGGCGTATTTTAATGATACCTACATCATTAAAATAATATTATTATGGGCGATTTATACATAAGTGTGCCCGGGAAAACAATAACATTTACATTTAATAATTGCCCGAACATGTGTGATATAAATTTTTATAAATATTATTTAGTTAAACAGTATTTTTTATTTCCTCGCATTTCTTGAGAAAAGCACTATACAAGCCTTGTACGGTAAGCAAATTACCTTGCCTCGAATGATTAAAGCCCTCGCCTGCGGCTCGTGCTTCAAACCATCCTCGACAATGTAATTTCTTACTTACCTGTCCTCGGCTGTAATGTACTATTGTGCCTAGGTACGTAAAAGGCTTTTCAGTTTTCCTTCTTGTATTAGGTCGTGGAACGGCATAGGCGATTTTTGCTAATCGGACAATCAATACCTCCTCGGAGTAACTTATAGAGAAAAATTATTTTTATAAAAAAATAAAACCGCCTTCTAAAAAACCACATCAAAAAAGTAAGAAATAATTCCTCACCAAATAAATAACGTAAGTAGGTACTTTGAAGTCGGGCGTGAAACATGTACAATGTTTTGTTGTTTTTGTTAAAACCCGCCCGACTTCAAAGTACTTACGTTATTTATTTGGTGAGGAATTATTTCTTACTTTTTTGATGTGGTTTTTTAGAAGGCGGTTTTATTTTTTTATAAAAATAATTTTTATTTCACTCTTTTTAGTGCATCGTGCAGGCAATTTACGTGTTTTCTGGTAAATAGGTATGTGATCAAACTCAAAACCTCCTTTTTCGAAGTCGGTTAAAATACCTTGAGGTATCCCCTTTTTAACAAAACAAGAATCATCTAAATCGGTTTATAAACAAAGGAGTTATGCCTAAAGATACGTATTAAATTCACATAAAGTGGTAACGAAAACAACAGTATTTTCAAGATTTCCTGAAACTACTGAACCGATTTCAAAATTTCAAAAAATGGGACCAACTTGGAAACCAACCTGATGTAATAACGTTTGAACCATTTCAATCGGTTCAGCCGTCTTCGAGTAATCGGTGGACATACACAAAAAAAAAAAAAAAAAAAAAAAACATACATACAGACGAATAGAGAACCTCCTCCTTTTGGATTTAGAAGTCGGTTAAAAATGGTCATGCATGTCCCTTCGATAAGATAGTGGATCAAGTTTGAAATATTGTAGTCGACGCTGGTAGTCATTTCTGTGACTAAAGTCAGGGGCTCTAAAAGCCAGATGCCATGTAAATGCTTTTTGTATACGTTCAATAATTATTATCTTTATGCACCTGATAAGATGGACTCCATACGACGCTTGCAAACTCCACGCAACTACGAACCAGGGAATTATATAGACAAATAAGGGACTGTACATTTTTAAAATTCTTAGTGTTTCTTTTAATAAGACCTATATCTTTAAAGGCCTGAGCTGCAATGTGCTCGTAATCTTTTAGGGATTAATTTTACTCTTCCACTTATATATTTCCCAATCCTTCACAAGTATTTTAGCGTTTATTTCGTAACGATATCTCTTTTGGTTCGGAAACTATTATTTTTTTATTTCAAAAGGACCCAAAAAAAGTTTTTTTTAATACATCTTAACATGTGCTATTATTTTTTATTTTTTTTGTCGATAAAATCCGGTACCTATATAGTCAACACCCTTTTCGGTTGTGTACCATATCGAGGGGCACACTGTATATTGCAGTAAGTCATAATAATCTATGTTTGCGGAAGCATCACTTGTTCCGATCCGATTTTGTTCCGCTCATAGATCGCATGCGCCCGCGCCGGTCGCACGCAACGGTGAGATCGGAAGTGGTTAAATAAACGTAGTAGGTAAGTACCTATAAATATTTCAAATAATTATATTTGAAGATTATATTATATTAGCACCAATTTTGAACATAATGAATTTGAGTGTAAAACATTAATGTAAAGTACTTATGTGTAAAAATCTTCGCTTTCTTGTTTCAATATATAGGTGACTTGATACCTACCTACAGAAAATATTGTTTTCACTTCTCATGCTCGTAAAGTCCATGTTTATGTTGGGTATAGGCTGCATAAAATCGCTTTTTATGCTCTAGTGCATAAAGTAAAATCTTCGTCTAAGTCTTAGACTTTAAGACAAAGATCGTCAGGTAAACAGCCACACACGCAATTAAACTTCGTAAAATAAACTTATTATTTCATTCTGTTTCTTCAATTTTGTACATAATCCATGTTAAATTACTAAATTAATAAAACTAGGCAAAATTAATGAGTTTTCTAAGAAATAAGTATTTCAAGAGCATTATGGACTACGATCTAATGCTAAAGTCACTGTGCTACCAATGCCACGTATAAAAAAAGAAAAAGAAAGTCTTCCCGCCAATATGGCGAAGTCTTTATTTTTTCTTTTTTGCAATATTGGTATTTATTTTCCTCACACTCTAAGTGAAAAGCAGAGTGTATAACTTGTACATAAAACCCATTTTACCCTCGAATTGACTATCCACCCTCGCCTACGGCTCGGATGGATATATACATCTCGGGTAAAATAGTACGTTTTATGCACTTGTTGTACAATCTACTATTTGAAGCTTTAGTTGTTTTTGAATGAAAGTCGAACAGACAAAAGTTTGACTTAAAGTATTTTGTTTCAGTGTTCATTCATATGCCATTCTATGTAATCGTTTTTATTATATCCTACTATAATATTATAAATGTGAAAGTTTGGATGTTTGGATGTTAGGATGTTTGTTACTCAATCACGCCAAAACGGCTGAACGGATTTGGCTGAAATTTGGAACACAGATACTTTGTAGCCTGGAGAGAAACATAGGCTACTTTTTATCCCGGAAAAATGTCACATTCCTGCGGGATAACGTCGTGTAGTCCACGCGGGCGAAGCCGCGGGCGGAAAACTAGTTTAAGTATATATAAATAGAAAATGGTTTGTTCAGCAAAAACCACAACACACAATTCAAAGAAAATAAAAACAAAAAGACACAAATAGGTATTTTTGATGAAACGGCCTCATCTCAGCTTGTGTCACAGGCTGATACTGCGGCGCCGGATTTCAGATGCAGCCGCTTTACACTATTATTAAATTTTTAAAACCTTTTGTTAATGCACATTATAGACAGATTTGCCTTCTTTATATTTTACTATAAGTAAAGGCGTTCTTGGAAAATATCTTCCTACACGTAGCTTGCCTAATGATGTCCTGTTCATACTTGCTGCATAAAATCCGTATGTGTGAATCCATCAAACTATAAAGAAGTTCAAATCACAATACCGCCTCTGTGGTCTAGTGGTACACATCACCGGTACCAGACCCAAAGGTCCCGGGTTCGATCCCCAGTGCGGGTACATGTTGTATTCGGTGTGGTTGGTGGAATGGTGGTAGAGCTTGTTCAATGTCCACCTGGCTAGCTACCACCATCTTAATAAGCCTGGCACCATAACAACGATGTTTTCAGCATTGTTGTGTTGCGGCAGTTAGAGATAAGATAGCCAGTTCCTCAGAAATTGAGAATTCCGGGAGTAGTGCGCTTCTACCTTCAGCCTTATCATCACTTAACATCAGGTGTGATGAATGCTAAGTGCTACCCAATTGTGGATTAAATAAATCTTTAATTAGGTACTATAATCTTCAGTCTTGAATTAAAATGGTGACAATACCGTCACGATTTAACCGCATAGTTTACTTCAAGCCTCACGAGTGAAAGTTGTAACACACAGGTGAAAGTTGCAATGGTTTAGTACAAACAACGAAATAATCATAGTGTCATTTCATTAATGGACCTACTTCGTTATCAGTAGACGCGATGTCGTTACAGTACGAATTTCCTGTTAAAAATCTGATAAAAACTACATCAGCGCTTTTTTGTTTATATTAAGTAACTATTTATGCATCATCCGTTAGTGACAGAAAATTGAGCATTGAAATAAAAATTTGTTTGGTGGCTAAAAAGGTACACTTATATAAAATTAAGTAAGTACTTATGTTAAAACTAGAATTAACTGCGGCTCAAAATAAAATATCAGTTAAAACTATCCAGATTTTTACTATGTTTAAATTTGTTTCGGTGACTTGAAAACAAATTTCTACATGGTAAAGATCCCGTTTTTCATTATAGTTATAGTGAGTTATAGTAATAATGACCATGTTTTAAAATGTAGACTCGCCTACAGCTGATAGGTGCGAGAAGCGAAGCGACGAGCATGTAAGGATCAAATGAACAAAGCGCGCGGGCCGAGCGAGCGAAGCGAGCTCGTCGCTATTTTTTTATTATTTTGTTATTTATTTTTAAATGTATCTTAAAATTTAGGTCAAGTTTGATTTACAATGCAAGAAGTCAATACAATTATACTAATACTGTTATCGTTAAGTCCTTCTAAAAGTGTTTTAAAATTTAGGTCAAGTTTGTTTTACAATGCAAGAAGTCGATTCAATCTAAAAAAAGTCGTTAATTCCGAATAATAAAAAGAAATAGGAGAAATATAAAATCTGCAAATATTTATGACTTCAAAAAGTATATTCCTATGATAAAAGAAGCTTTAAACTAACACTTTGCTGTCAATTTTGTAGAGCATGACCTGCTGGAGTGTAGAGTTTGATACAGTAATTTTATATGTCCAAACCAAAAAGTAGATAAGTGTTACTGTTAAATTTCTAAAATATCTTAAGAAATAAAGTACATATCTGAAAAAAAAATTTATTCTTAAAATCAAACATTATAACCATAGTAAATAACCACTATTATTAGTATTTACTTATCATGCAAAGATTTTGTAGAGTATTGTAACCTAAACATGCCCATATTTTAAATCTGTAGTTTTTGACTTAAAGGTTTCTTGCATTGATTGTTCCATTCGTTGGAAACGGTTTTAACTGAATAATTTCAACACAACGCGTTTTGCCCAGTTAGAACAAGAGTTTTTACTGATAGTAATTTTGTTGCATCAGTTAATTCTTGTTGTAATAAAAGCATTCAGTGAAAATTAGTTTTAATTAGAGAAAACGCGTTGTAACTAAGAACGGGTTCTACCTGTAACATTATATTATATTTATATATAACTAGCTGTTGCCCGCGACTTCGTACGCGCGGTGTAGTGACTTTTGTGTTAGTTTAGTTTATGTGTGTTTGTTGCTCAGATTTCATAACGCTCTTCTTGAAGTCCTATTCTCTACTAAAAGGGTCTAAAGAATATCGAATATGCAGGCTAGGGTATGAACATGGTATGTTGTTATCATATGCTGCATGAACATAGTTGAGCCCTCATTCAAAGATCTGTCCGTCTGTCAAGAAACTTTTTCTCAAGTATGCGTGGGAGGTATCAAGCTAAAATGTATGTCAAATTAAATACTGAAGTCTGCAATCCCTTAGAGGCGACAAAAAAACAAACTTCTCTTCTCTTCTTCATAACTCAAAAGGGCCACTTGGATCTCGATTTTCTTTTAAATCTCATTTAGCTACTTGTTGTTACCGATCCCGATTTAAATTTAAACCGCTATCTAGGTCGGTTTAGGCTGTCAAATCTCGATTTACAGTAAGTTGTAATAACTTATCTATATTTTCATATGGTTTTTATACGCAAAAATGCATGTATCACACATAACAGTGTATAATGATAACGATTATTTTGAACAGCCGTTCTTCGTTCTTCGACGTTGCTTGCTAGCGGGCAATAGATCTATTCTACGCGAGGTTCATAAGACTGAACCACACCAAACGATCCATCTTGGATTGGCCAACTACGATCTAAGATTGGGGATCATGGATCTAATTTGTTCTCTTGGTGCTCTTGGATCGCACGAGGCACGTCCATTCCGACCACTACTATGGAGCTCCAGTGGTGAAGCGCACTCTTGCCGCGCGCGATTAGAGCGCGTATTATCGTTTTGCGCATATGCGCGCTTTCACGATTCAAACAGAAGTTCTTACTTAGTAATGCATAATATCAGGCCAATCATATTTTTAATATAAAATGAAAAAGAGATTGTGTGTATCCATACTAATATTATAAATGGGAAAGTGGGTTTGTTTGTTTGTCCGTCTTTCACGTCAAAATTGGTGCAACGGATCGACGTGACTTTTGGAATGGGAATAGTTTGGCAGCTGAAAAGTGACATACTTAGGCAGCCATTAGACAGTCAATCTGGATCAATGATCAATGATCAATGATCGCGATGCAGATTGACTGTGTACGAAGGTGATTGACGGCTCGCGATCTTGATCGCAAAATATCTACAAAGTAAATCTCGATCGCGATCTGGATGTAATGGCTGCCTTTGGCTACTTTTTATCCCTGAAAAATATCACATTCCCGTGGGATAACGTCGTCGTTTAGTCCAAGCGGGCGAAGTCGCGGGCGGAAGGCTAGTATTTTGATATGGAGACATTTCTTCTTTAAGTAACAGGTATAAAATGTAATGATATACCTACCATTTAATTATTTAATTTTAATCAATCATCACTTATGTAAGCTTTCCTAGTAAATAAATGAATAAATAAGTTAGATAGAAAACTATTTTAAATATTCCTTTATTTTATTGGATGGTACCTACGGCTGAAGGCCTAAGTAGCCAGAGCCGGTTAAATGGCATAAAAATGGTAGGTATAGTGCGCCAATCTTTTCTGTTCCGGTGATTATCTTAGGAACTAAAACAGTTTTCATACGACAGTCCATTTTGACAGCTAATTTCGTATTGCAAGTGGCTCCTCAGTCACGACTGTCACCGGAACAGAAAAGCTTGTGGCACTGTAGGTGTAGGTAACTACGTACTGGCCACTTAGCGTTTGAGCAAATTTTTCAAAACTACATTGGTGACATTTTGTCTACATTGCGACAAACTTATTTCACACAGTGGTTATTTTTTGGTACTAAATATACTGTTGACTGCCGGCAGTCCATTTTGACAGTTAATTTTGTATTGCTAGTGGCTCCTCCAGGACCACTGTCACCGGTTCAGATATATTTGTGGCACTATACTTACTGTAGCGACATCTAGCGTCGAGTGGAAATGCGAAGTATAAATTTTACATCAATAGGGTGAGAACTTCAGTTTTGGCCACTGCCCCGAGTGCTTACTTAGCTTAAAACATTTCGTTAATAACTTTTGCTTGATAATATACTTTTTATCTATGACTTTTAAGTCATAATAACAATAGTAATAATTCTTTATGACATAGGAATATTATTCAATAAACGCTTTTCAGTTTACATCGAATTAGATGTTTCTTTTATTTTATCTAAGTTAGTTAAGTATTGATTTCTCGATGTATCTTTTAAAATTTGATTGACAAAAAACACATCAATCGGCACCCTTCGCACATTTTAAGTTTAAAAAATAGGTTTTTAATTGACTAAAATAAAACTAAATTTCGTAAGTATATGAATACTTAGTTATATGTTTTTACTATGTATGTCCACGAATTTCTCGAAATCTAAAGGCATATCGAGATGATTCTATTTGATTTAAATTAGGTGTATTCTAACTTTGGGAACAGTCTAAGATTCATCAAAATTGGTTTAGTATTTTTCGTGGGTATTTTATTGTACAATATACACTAAAACTTAGGAAATAAATAGTAATTTAAAAAAATAAAGTGACTGGCACCGACCTCAAAAAGGTACCTTAATTATAATATATATTATATTTTTCCTTTTCAGTTGACAAATACTTTTTGGAGTCGGTTAAATTTATTAAGTAGTTTTTTTGTATTGTAAATTTAAAAATTTAAAGAAAAGTATAAGATACATTCTTGACAATTTTAGATACCTACTTAAGACCATAGGCGAAAGAAGTAAAAAAAAATTAAAGTGGCAACAGCGGGGGCTTTCACCCTACTTAATATAGATAATCATTCGAATGTACTTTTGTGAAAGGTATATCGTAATCTTACTGACTTCCCGCGCCATCTATTGTTTAGTAGTTATGATGCGAAAGAAGTGAAAAGCATCTTAAAGTGGCAACAGAGGGGGCTTTCACCCTAATTAATATAGATAATCATTCGAATGTACTTTTGTGAAAGGTATATCGTAATCTTACTGACTTCCCGCGCCATCTATTGTTTAGTAGTTATGATGCGAAAGAAGTGAAAAGCATCTTAAAGTGGCAACAGAGGGGGCTTTCACCCTAATTAATATAATCATTCGAATGTTCTTTTGTGAGAGGTATATCGTAATCTAACTGACTTCCTGCGCCATCTATTGCTTAGTAGATATAATGACGTAAATAACATGAAATTATTTTTATGATTTTATGTGAGACTGGATGGGTTTTAATTTATATTATGTTTTGAAGCAGGTAAAAAAAAATAACATGATTCATTATTAATTGAGACAGCGATTAAATATAACGTATTTTCATAATCATGTGGCGCCATCTATTTTAGTAAGAATCTGTTTTTGTATTTTCCCGTAGGAATAATTAAATTTCCCGCAATAAAAGGTACCCTATATGTTGACCCGGGTTATAAGCTATTACTTCACAAAATTTGGTAAAAATCCGTCCAGTAGTTTTTGCGTGAAAAGCAAACATACAAACAGACAAACAGACAAACAGACAAACAGACAAACAGACAAACAGACAAACAGACAAAAATTTTAATATCTATCGTTTTGGGGTCTATATCCTGTACACATCACATAGCAGTAATTTTTTTTTTTTTATATTTCATGTACAGACTTTTTGTCCGTTTCTGTTTTATTATATGTATAGATAATACCTATTATGTTTTTCAAAAACCACTTTTATTTCTACTTTTGGAATGGAAGTGACGAACTTAAGGGGCCCACAGACTATCAGTGGCAGGCTGCCTGCAGTTCTGGATCGAACTGGCCGCCGAACCGCCTCACATTCGGTTTTTGTATGTCTAACTGTGAATGTGTGGCAGATTGCAGCCAACTGACAGGCCATTGGCTACACGCGGACTGATATTCTGTGGGGCCCTTTAGTAGGGTCTCGTCTCGACAATTCTTCGTGAAACAGAAGTTAAAGACAAGGCACGTGCCAACAGCACTCTGTTCCAATCACACAAATCGTAAAAACCTCAGTTTGTAACCGACGACGTCAAAAACGTAGGAGGTTCTCAAATCGTCTGTTTTTTTATAGGATTTGTTATATATGCCTCGTTCTGTACACTAAAGTAGGTAAACTGCAGTAGCACTAATGATGATGAGTTTGTTATTGCAATGGTTTTGACATTTTATCCAATGTGCGAATAGGGCCGAAGAACAATGGGAAATCTATTGTGTCTCATTTCTGGGGCGTTGAAGGATTAAGTCATTTTCAGGCCTGAAAAAGCGTAGGCCTCGCTAAGGAGGCGAGTGAGGCTACACTTAGTGAGTTGAGGCATTAAGCTTATTTAATTGGCAATTTACGAAATTTTTATATTCGCGATAGGAACCCAAGTTAGAACCATTGAGTTAAAAGTAGTTGTAACATTAGCAGTATTTATAACTCAATGGTTTGATTGAACAAACGCAGAACGATTCTCCACTGCTTTGCTCCCAATCGTATCGGCGGCGCAACATAAGATAGGTATCACAGTTTAAATGTTACCGGCCAAACCCGATTTTATTTTATTTTTTTATTTTATATTGCGTGGAAAACAAACAGCACATGTATACAAAGTGAAATATTAGTTAAGAAATTTAGAACAAGTATGCCTTAACCACATTCATACGCTGCGGCAAGTTATACAGAAGACCGAAGAGTATAACTTGCCACTTTGCTTGGCGTTCGTGGACTATGAGAAAGCCTTTGATTCGATCGAGACCTGGGCAGTGCTGCAGTCTCTCCAGAGGTGCCAAATAGACTACAGGTACATCGAGGTGCTGAGGTACCTATACCAAAACGCCACCATGTCTCTAATGAGCTCTAATCCTATCCAACTACAGCTTTGAAATTTTAAGAAATTTGTTTTGGATGAAATACTTTATAAACTTTTTTTTACCACACTTTTATTAGCTTCACTTGTAACTAAGTCACAATGTAAGAAAATCTTGGAATTCAATTTTAACCTACTTCTAATTGTCGTATTGATTTGAAACTTTGCAAGTCTATATGAATCCGATGACAATACAATAATTTGCTACCATCGAGCTGATCTGATGATGGAGTCAAGAGGTGGGCAATAGAACTCTTCAATGGCTGCTAGGAAACCCCTCGAGTTTAGGCTCATTTGTTTTGTTCTGATGTGACCTATTCGCTACACTTAATGGTGCGGGTCTGATGATGGAGCAGGGAGGTAGCCAGTGGCACTTCTTAATGACCACTAGGAAACCTCTCGAGTTTGGGCTCCGTTGTTTCGTTCTGTTTGACGAGACTTATTAGCTGCACTTGGTGGTGAGTGTCTGATGATGGAGCAGGGAGGAAGCCAGTGGCACTCCTTAATGACCAATAAGAAACACCTCGAGTTCTGGCTCATTTGTTTCGTTCTGATGAGACCTATTCGCTACACTTGGTGGTGAGGGTCTGATGATGGAGCTGGGAGGACCCAGTGGAACTGCTTAATGACGTCAAGAAAACTCCTCGAGTTTGGGCTCATTTGTTTTGTTCAAAAGAGACCTATTCGCTACACTTGGTGTTGAGGGTCTGATGATGAAGCTGGGAGGAAGCCAGTGGCACTCCTTAATGGCCAATAGAAAACCCTTCGAGTTCTGGCTCATTTGTATCGTTCTGATGTGACCTATTCGCTACACTTGTTGGTGAGGGTCTGATGATGGAGCAAGGAGGAGGTCAGTGGCACTCATTAATGACCACTAGGAAACCACTCGAGATGGGCTCATTTGTTTCGTTCTGATGAAACCTATTCGCTTCACTTGGTGGTGAGGGTTGGATGATGGAGCAGGGAGGAAGCCAGTGGCACTCCTTAATGACCACTAGGAAACCCCTTGAGTTTGGGCTCATTTGTGTCGTTCTGATGAGACCTATACAATCACGCCTTTGAGTTATATTGTTTACGGGGTGGGCAGACACATGAATGGACTGTGAAATCGATTACCATCGCCATCCATAGCTTGCCATTTGTTAAACTAAAAAGTAAAAAATAAATATGTAGTTTAAAAAACTATAAAAACACACTTTTATAGGAACAGACTAAAAGTACAAAATAACCGTCTATTCAGTAACTGAAATTAAAAAGCGTGGTGCGCCCTTTGCAAAGCATGCATTCAAGTACTTAATATTGACAACGCGCACCACGCATTTTAATTTCAGTTACTGAATATACGGTTATTTTGTACTTTTAGTCTGTTCCTATAAAAGTGTGTTTTTATAGTTTTTTAAACTACATATTTTTTACAATTAAATTGTTGTTTTGCAATTGACTGGTTTCTAGCGCATTAGAATATATTGATTTTACCTAGGTAATGTTTTGATTTTTCGCAATACTTACAAAAGTTTAACTATCAGTAAGTGGCCAAAACCGGTACATTTGGCACCTCTCACATATTGTGTGTAATATAAAAAAAAACTATTTTACTTTTATAAATTTGAAAAATGTACCTTTAAAGGTAGATAAATTATCTATAATTTAAGATATCATTTGTGTCTTAAATACCTAAGACCATTTAGTATTTAGTGCTTAAAAGTCAAAAAATCCTTAAAGTGGCCACAAAGGGTACCTCTGCCCTACACAGAGTTTGGAAATTGGTCTGAAATTTGAGATTTCACACTTAGGCCCTTTCTTATGAATAGGAGTAACTAATGCAGTTTTCCATATCATTGGCAGAGAGCTTCTATAAGAGATCCCCTGAATAAGAAAGCAATAGGGTAATTGACTGTTTTTGTTATTTACTTAAAATGTTCATTGAATTAGTAGCAACACAACATAGGTATTATTACTGAAAAATGGAAATTGAAGTATTTATAAAAAATCTACCCGTCTCACAACCAGCTCCGATGGGACTCGAACCCACGACCTTTCGCTTTCCGGGCGACTGCTCTAACCACTGAGCTACGGAGTGTATAAAGAATCCGTCTCAAATATCTTGCATATCTTCTGCGATAGAGAGCATCAAACTTTCTAATTAGACAAGGAGAGCGCTTTAGAAACGTGACGTCACATTTCTATAGCGCCGTACTCTCGCCCATCTCTCGCCATAGAAAATTTCGTATTAGAAAGAGATAGCTAGGAGTCATGCTAGAGTCACAATTAAGTAGCTCATATTTCGCTTGTTATAATATAATACAGATTGAATTTCTTTTTTCACATGTGTTATTCAATAATGTTGTATTTCTGAATGTCATAATTAAATATCTACATTTCAACATCAGTCAAATACCCAATTGGGAATGCCAAACTTTTAGCGCACCTTGATGTAAAGAATGTATGAAGCCCAATTATAAATTCCTTGATGAAGCCACAGCCGTCTCTATCGTCTTCTACAAGCCATGCTATGATACGGAACGGCAACATTGCTGTGAACCGGTTTACTCCTCTGAGTACTAAATCCTATGGAGGTGTCATACCTACGAAAAAGTGAGGTGTAAGTAGTCACTATCATTAGTAGTAGTAGAATTCAATTTTAAACTACTTCTAATTGTCGTATTAATCGGTCCGTCAAAATTGGTCCAGCCGTTTCAGAGATTAGCCGGAACAAACAGACCGACAGACAAAAATTGTAAAAAATTTCATTTTGGTATATGTACCGTATATTTAATCATATGCGCGTCGTAAAAAGCGGTTATTTAATGTTACAAACAGACACTCCAATTTTATTTATTTGTATAGATGTATAGAAGATATGCCATCTCCATAGGATTCAGTACTCGAGGTTTACTCGCTGTTTACCTGTCAAACGGTGCAAACGGTGTCAAATCGGTTCACTTAAAACTACGTTGCCAACATTATGCGCATGGCTTGTAGAAGACGATAGAGATGGCTGTGATGAAGCCCATCCGGCCCTGCTGACATGATACATTGTAGGTTTTTAAACTTGATGATAACATTAAGTAATTTCAACATGATTTCAACAGTTGAAATATTTGGGCGTACTTAGCTTTTCCTAGGCCAAATCAGTTTATCGCGTTGACATTTCAGAGAGCGAGTTTGCCTCGGAAGTCCTGTAGAACACGTGATAGATTATAACCAAGAAATTTGTATGTTGTATGATTACTAGCTTCCGCCCGCGACTTCGTCCGCGTGGATATTCGAGAAAATACTTAGGGGACCAATAACCAGGATAAAAAGTATTCTTTGTTTTAATTTCATAAAAATCCGATCATCCGTTTTTACGTGATTAGGCGGGTCCTCCCTCACCAAGCGAGCTGCCTCGCGCGAGGCAGAACGTTTGCCACGTGCGGCGGGCCTCGCACGAGGCTGCTCACTTGGTGAGGGAGGATCCGCCTAATCACGTAAAACGGCTGATCGGATTTTTATGAAATTAAAACATAGAATACTTTTTATCCTGGTTATTGGTCCCCTAAGTATTTTCTCGAATGTCCACGCGGACGAAGTCGCGGGCGGAAGCTAGTAAATAATAAGTGTCTGTTTCACAATCAAAAAGTTAGTTGTGAGTAGCTTAGGTACCAAGAACTTTTAGGGTACTTAAGAGGATTTAGGTTTCTATACCCTATTTACCCCCTGGGCTGGGTTTGATTTTCGGAAAACTACGAAATGGGTTGCCTATTTGTTTTAAGAAGTAAGCCTACAAAGTTTCAAGTTGAAATGTCTATTTTACCCCTGATTTTTCATTCAAAATTTCACCCCTATTGCAACCTTTTAGGAGTTGAATCATATTCAGCGTAATAAACATCAAAATAAATGCCAGTTTTGCAATCGTCATCCCATAAAACCTCAATAACGACATCCATATCGATTTTAGGTTTATTTATCCCATTTAACCTCTCAGGGGTTGATTTTCGAAAAAATACGAAATATGTGTTTGCTTACTTGTTTTACTTTCCGACCATAAGCCTAAATAATAAATTTAATGAAGGACATTCTAGATACAACATTTCATCCCCCTCTTCACCCCTTCGGGGGTGGAATTGTCAAAAACACTGACACAGGAAAATATTAATTTTCAATTGCCAGCTTAAATACAAAATTTGAAGATCCGAACTTCAAAACTGACGGACTTTTATACACATATTCATCCCATGTTTTACCCCCTGGGTTTGATTTTAGGAAAATTAGGAAATGGGTTGCCTATTTGTTTTAAGAAGTAAGCCTACAAAGTTTCAAGTTGAAATGTCTATTTTACCCCTGACTTTTCATTCAAAATTTCACCCCTATTGCAACTTTTTAGGGGTTGAATCATGTTCAGCGTGTTAAACATCAAAATGAATGCCATTTTTGCAATCGTCATCCCATAAACCTCAATAACGACACCCATATCGATTTTTAGGTTTATGTATCCCATTTAACTTCTAAAGGGTTGATTTTCGTAAAAATACGAAACATGTTTTTGATTATTTGTTTTATTTTCCGACCATAAGCCTAAATAATGAATTAAATGAAGGACTTTCCAGATACAACATTTCATCCCCCTTTTCACCCCTTCGGGGGTTGGAATTCTCAAAAACGCTGGCACAGGTAAATATTAATTTTCAATTGCCAGCCTAAACACAATGTTTGAAGATCCTAACTTCAAAACTGACAGACTTTCATACAAACATTCATCCTCTATTTCACCCCCTTATGGGTGGAATTTCCAAAAATCCTTTCTTAGTGGATGCCTACACTGTATAACGTATCTATGTGCAAAATTTGAAGTCTCTAGGTTCAGCGGTTTGGGCTGTGCGTTGATATCTCAGTCAGTCAGTCAGTCAGTCAGTCAGTCAGTCAGTCAGTCAGTCAGTCAGTCAGTCAGGACTTTGAATTTTATATATATAGATAACGTGGTTATTTTTTTTTGTGAAACAATCCCGATTTATCCTATATCGTCTAACTAAAGGATGATGAACTGATTTGGTCTAGGAAAAACTAGTTTGTCCTAAAATCGAGTTTGGCCGGTAACATATTATTATTAGGTATATATGTGTCGCAGCCAAATGGTTGAATCCGCCATTTAATTGAACGCCTAGGCCGACCATTTTTTTCCGTTAGCTATTTTATTTTCGTATAAGTTGACGGAGTCACAAAAAAAATAACCTCGAAATTTAAGACGATCGCTTCGCTGCGCTTCGCTATTGCCTTAAATTTCTAACCTATCACGTGTTCTACAGGACTTCGGAGGGGTACATGCTGCCATATGGCTGCCATACGTAACCATCCGCCTTGTTATGATGATATAGTGACATTTTTCCATGCATTATGCAGAATGTTTTATACTCAAAGCAGAAAGTAGAAGTAGTTTTTGAACTCTATTATGATAAATACTTCGAGCAACGCGGGTCTTCCGTTCCGAGACGGAAGGCCCGCGTTGGTCGAAGGATAAATACTTCTTAGCTTTTTTATTATGGTTTTTAAAAAAATTATCAAATATTACACATCAAATGTGACAGACATGTGACAGAGCGCCATTGTTAAGTACATGAATGGTGCGACTAAAATAATATGGAGCCTTTTTAAATTCATTTTGGATGTAGGGTCAACATTTTTATATTTTTTTTACTGTAAAATCGTCAAAACTCAAAAAGTGCTGTGTTATTTTCTGAGTAAGTAGATAATTTAGTAACCTTCGACAAGAGGAAGGTATATTATTGACCTTTCGTTGGATTTATTTTAGAGTCAGTTCAGAGTTTCAGACAGAACGGAAAAATACTCGCGCATGCTGGAGCCTCTAGAGGCTAGCTGCAATTCCACTGACCTCTATTTTAGAGATCAGTGTGCAATTCACATTGAAAGCAAAAATGCGCTACGAGACGCTGTTACATATGAAAAACTCAAATAAGAACATTCTCGAGCGGTCGCGAGTACACGCGAGCGAATTGAACCAGTTAATTACTCGAGCATTTGCTGCTCTCTCTGAACTGACCCTTAGGTGACAAGTAGGTACAATTAAAAGCGAATATTAATTTCCCTTGCTTCAAGTACAATGATCAGTTGTCTGAGCGAACCGATAGCGTAGTTTCATTGACGTTCGTTCAGAAGTGCTGTATCAGCCTAAAATGAATAAATGATTTTGATTTGATTTGATTTGAGGGCTGTAGTATTACCGATATAACAGTAATTGACCTAACAATAAATTATTTTTTGTCTAGGTAAGATGTCGGCCCAGCAGTGGGCTCTACTTGTGGTGATTGCTGTTCACTTGGTGCGCTGCAACGAGAATGACATAAAGGACCCTTCACCCGTGATTTACGAGTAAGTAATCTTAAAATACATATACTTACTTAATTAAAGATTTTATCATGAAACTGAAAAAAATAGTAAGCGCTTTTCCAGAACGGGCATTTTCGCCGCGATTTCCACAGCGATTTTCACAGCGATTTTGATTAGATAAGTACATCGCTTTCAATGTGGCAGATAAAAGCGGCGGACCGCCAATCTAGCGTACGATGTATGTCAAAACGCGTCTAACTCGTGCTTAGTTCTGGACAGGGTCTAAGATATCACCTTTTTTTCCTAAGGGAAACGCCTTCGCGTACCCCCCTCCCGGGCAGACGAGGGGGTTATGTTGCGCTTGAATCCACTAAAAACCCCAAGGTGCTCCCTCTGTACATGGACCGAGATTACGCGGCATGTGTGGTAGTCAACGTATCTCCGCCCCGTGCCCGCGTCCCTTCGACGCTTCTTCCTCACCCTCCTTCGCCAGGTGTCCCCGGCTCACCTTTCCACCATGAGGGTCTTAAATGGGCCACGGAATTCCCCGTTTCGCTGCCCGACCCCCCCACCTGCTTCGCCACATCACGACGACGCCTTTCCTCGAAAGGCGCGCAGAGCTGCGGACCTCCCAGGGGGAATGCCAGGCTTAGTCTGACATCCCCTCTATAACGGGCAAAGTCGCACCTCGTGCAACCGCACCTTTTCTACCATAGTGAGCAGGAGGTCCACCCTCCTACTAGACCGCCCAACCTTAGCCACATCAACGAGTGCCTCCTTCAGCTTAGCGGCCAATAAGTCAGCCATCGTCCCGCTTGGGTTCGAGACCTCCACGAGCTAACCTTTAGTCTGGGTCATTATAATTCGGACCACAGTCTCCAGCTAGTTGTTCCCGTAGTTAAAGTTTGTATTGATTAGGTATTGATGAGTACTTCATGTAATTTTCGGGAAGTCAACAAGTAAAATTTCACGGTGTATAATTATAAATCGATCGCATACAAAATTAAACTGAAGCTAATTTTGTAAACTCAAAATGTAGGTGTTTTGTTTATTGAGATTTTCTAAAAATATTGAGAAATTGGAATACTGCTGAATATGTTGATCTCGATACCTAGTGTTTGTCTGATATCAAAGTCCAGTTCGTTAAAATATTGTTAACTATAATGCCGTTTGCGTGGTAATAAAAAAGTAATAAAACATTAGAACAACCACAAGGCAACTTTGTTTCACTGGTTACTTATCGTTATCGTATCCTTTGTTTTGTAACGTAGAGCAGTCGGTCAACTGTTGGTGGTTATTAGTAAACAATGTAACATGTTATTGTAAATACTCTTACTGCATCTCTGCGTAGTACTTTTAAACGATGATTATGTATTGATGTGTTAATGTTTTGGTTAGTTAGTGCCTGTTTCACAATGTCCGATTAGGAGATTCTTTCCAATTTACTTGGCAGTTTTGTATGGCCTATCTGTCAAGTAACAGCTAATCAGAACTTACTTAAACATTGTGAAACAGGCCCCAAGGCCTCATTTGTAAACTACAACTTGCAAGTGTGTTTACACTTGCAAGTTGCTATCTGACAGACTGTCGGATATTTATCGCAGAAGACTTACTTGCAGGTGGAAATGAGGCCTAAGACTTCGATCGAAGCCCTAAGAGCTCAATAGGTACTTACATTGAATAAATTCGCAGGTTAAATTTTTCAGTCTGCTAATTAAGTACAATTTCTCTCGTAAACCACATTTTCTTATGTATTTTAGCATACGTATACTTAGTTATGAGAAAAATATTGATTACCATGATTTCGCTAAAATTTAAAGTGCTCTATTTGGTAAGGCGGTTCTCACACTGCACCACCCCCGTCGCGGAGCGCGGTATACTGTACTTGTAGCGCGCGATTTAGGAAGCTAGTGGACTCCCACAGTAATGACTCAGTCAAAAAAAACTTTACAGCATGGTAAAGTATCAATAAATCAAAAGTATTGTAAACATTTCCAAAAAATAATAATAATAGAAGGTTAGGTATTTCTTAACGAAAGTCTTATTTCATTGATATCTTTTTTAGGAAAAATGCTCCGTCTAAACTTTCTTCGTCTTTCTTCGCCTGACATATTCATGTAACGTATAAAAACAATATATGTAGTATCCAAAAAAATATACCAGCAGAAACATCAAAATTTTAATAAACTAATTGGTGTGACTTGGACCGGAAAATGTCACTGTCGAACTTTTTTACTGAATTATACCATTTTGCCAAGCATACTCATGTTTGAAAAAAGTTGAATTTTTAATGGAGTATCACATGTCATACTGGTATAAATAACTCATTTGGTAAAATTGGACTGAGTAATTACTCGGCTCAATATAAGTAGATTTGTTATTAGGATTAAATACCTAACTTCAGTGTGGGTTTTTTTGGATATTAATATAAACGTTTATGGCTCATACTCTTTTCAAACCCAGCAAATTTCATCGACTGAGGAATTAATGTAGATATAGGTCTCCATACAAAGAATCGGTTCATTGCCTACACTAATTGTAGAGTATGCGCGTACCGTACTTACATCAATTAGGTAGTAATAGAAAACACGCCTGGTCTAACACACTGAACACGCGACGCGGTAGTGCAAATTTCCCCACAGACATTCATGCCAATTTGATCAAACTGTTTGATCCAACCTGTTTGATAAAATTACTTGAACTTGTATGGCTGCCATAAGTAGCGCAATAGCTACCTAGCTATTTTATCCGAATTCCCAGCGAATGAAGTGGCTGGTGTAAAAATATTGGTTTGGATAGCTTTAAGATATTTATCTTGGAAATTCGCTATGTAAGTGCCGCTATAAAAATATGCGGGGAAATATCTTAGGTAAGTACTAAAGAAAGAAAGAATCATACTAGGTACCTCTAAAGGTTCTTTGAAGAATTTAAAGCTCATCAGGAAACTCGGGTTGTTAGCACCGCATACCGCATATTATTAAAAGCTATTTTCTTTATTATCTCGTACCTGAGTACTTATCAAGAGTTTTATATTATGTCATAGGTATTTCATATTTATTGCATCTTGTTGTATACAAAGGTGACGACCGATTTGGCGCCGGGGTAGGCTACCCACCCACCTTCTGCGCCAGAGGTCTCGGGTTCGATTCCCGAACAAGACAAATATTTGTGTGCATGAACATGTCTATTTGTCTTGGTCTGGATGTTTACTATGTATATTAAGTATGTATTTACAAACAAAAAGTATTTAAGTATATATCTATCCGTTATCAAGTTTTCCATGATACAGTTTCTTAATGAAATTATAATGGGCTTAGATAATTGGTGTGGTTTGAAGAAGTTATTTACGAGATTATTATTATTTATTATTAAAGGTGTTACCTTATTATTCCCTTTATTACATTTTAAATACTTACAAAATTATATTTCTAAACATTAAATTTTTACAATGTATAACACTAAAAAATATAACATTTAAAAATACAAAAATGCAGTTCCCCAACGGTAGCAAGATCAGGGTCCCGGCTACCGATGGTTAAGGATCCAGAGACAGGAACCTTCTCACTATACGGGCCGTGTCCAGAAGTACTGCCTTCTGCATCTGACTCCCGATCCATCCACCTAACGCAAGCCTCTTAAGGTGTTTATCGAGGCTCTTGGCTATCAGACCATGGGCAGATATGACTATCGGAACAATAATTGCTGAATCAATGTCCCACATGTCAACAATCTCGTGAGCTAAATCAAGATATTTGTTTTCTTTATCTTTTTCAGCTTTCACAAGGTTGTCGTCATGGGGAACAATGACATCAACAATTATTGCGCGGCGTTCGTGTCGATCTATCAATACAATATCAGGCTTATTAGCTACAATAGTCCTGTCTGTAATGATAGATCGATCCCAATACAATGTGGCATGGCTATTTTCAAGGACCTGTTCTGGTGCATACCTGTAGTACGGCACCTCGGATGCCACAAGACTATGTTTCAGAGCAAGTTGTTGGTGTATTATCCTGGCCACTTGGTTATGTCTATGCAAATACTCGCCGTTTGCGAGACGAGAACAACCGGAGATTATATGCCTAAGGGATTCACCCGGACGATGGCACGCTCGACAAATATCCACTGTGCCATCCCTTAGGATATACTTTCGGTAGTTATTCGTCATCACAACCTCATCCATAATTGCACAGACAAAACCTTCGGTTTCGCCAAAAAGATCACCGAAACGGAGCCAGGATACTGAGGCTGATAAATCTACGTCGGGCCCATGGAGAGCCCGGTAGAATCTGCCATGTAACTCCTTGCTTTGCCACACAGTGTTGCGGTCGGAAGTACTAAGTACTACAGGTTTGCGCCAGTTTTCTTTTGCTAAAAATAGAGGAGTCAGTCTATTGTCAACAGCAACTACATCTCTATGAGACCCAATATCGACTTGCAGAAAATACTCCCTAAGATTGCATATCTCGCGGTTATGCAATGTCTTAGCATTTAGGAAGCCACGACCACCGCACTTCCGCGGGATATACAATCTCATGGTCGATGAACGTGGGTGATGCATGCGGTGTGCTGTTAGCAATGTACGAACTTTTCTATCCAGGGCATCCAGTTCAGTTTGAGTCCATTTAAGTATGCCAAAGGAATACATCAGTAGCGGCATGACCCATCCATTGTATGCGCGATCCTTGTTTCCGCCAGACAAAAGACTTTTAAGGACTTTTGAGAGGCGCCCCAAGAAACGCTCACGCAACGACTGTTTCATGTCAGCATCGTTGATGCCTAATGCCTGTGACATACCTAAATATTTATAGGTTTCGTTAACGGAGAGAGATCTAAGATTAATAGAATCCGAGAGTTGTATACCCGTGGATTCCATTATCTGACCACGCTTTACATGCATGACTGCACATTTGTTTGTCCACACCAAATTCCATTTTAATGGCATTATTGAAAGCTTCAGTAACCTTCAGTAACGCTGTCAAATGAGAACTGCTATGGGCAAATAGTTTCAGGTCATCCATGTATAGCAGGTGTGATATTACTTGACCATTTCTCCGTAAACGGTAGCCTAATCCTGAACTCTCGAGAAGTGTACTCAGAGGGTTCAAGGCCAGACAGAACCACAATGGACTCAGACCGTCACCCTGGAAGATACCTCGCTCTATTTTTATAGGGTCGCCCTGACCTAGAACCCGTCGAGATCCTGGATAGAAAAGAACCGTTCTCCATTTTCGCATGCACGATATCAAGAAAGTGCGTAGAGTTCTGCCGCCTCTGTGGTCTAGTGGTTCACACCACCGATTTCAGACCAAGAGGTCCCGGGTTCGATTCCCAGTGGGGGTACATATTGTATTCGGTTTGGTTGGTGGTAGGACTTGTTCTTAGTCCGCCTGGCTAGCTACCACCATCTTATCTAAGTCTGACGCCATAACAATGATGTTTTCAGCATTATTGTGTTCCGGCAGTTAGAGATAAGATAGCCAGTTCCTCAGTGATTGAGGATTCCGGGAGTAGTGCGCTTCCATCTTCAGCCTTATCACCACTTAACATCAGGTGTGATGAAGGCTAAGTGCTACCCCGTTGTGGATTAAAAAAAAAAAAAAAAAAAAAAAGTTGTATTTATTTTATACAACTCCAGCACCCTCATGAGCCACGAATGCGGTACGGAATCATAGGCCTTCTTATAATCTATCCAGGAAGTCGACAGGTTCTTTCGGTTTCGACGAACCTGTTGGTTAATAGCCATGTCAATGAGGAGTAGCTCCTTAGTACCACGGGCCCCATTCCTACATCCATTTTGAGAGGCGAACATAATAGAATTTTGGTCAATGTGTTTATTAATCTTCGACCTCAAAATGGACGTAAGAATTTTATAAATTGTTGGCAGACAGGTGATAGGTCTATAGTTTTTGGGGTCCGCAGTACTACCAGATTTATGGAGCAGATGGGTTATGCCTGTTGTCATAAATTCTGGAAGCGATCGAGATAATAAAGCACTTTGAAATTGAGATGCTAAGCAAACGTGCGAGCTAGGTAACCATTTATACCAGAAATTGTGCAGTCCGTCCGGGCCTGGAGATTTCCAGTTGGGTAAGGAACGAACTGCACAAACTACGTCTTGGTAGTCAATGGTTACTTCATTCATCTCAGGTATAAGCTCACACGAACGCTCAACATCCCTTATCCACGCGCCTTCAGAGTGAGTGACAGGCACAGACCAGATGTTGTGCCAAAAAGAAATCATGGCATCATCATCCGGTCGATGCATATCAGTATCACTCTGATCCGATCGCTCCCAGGATGCATAAACACGTCGTTGATCTCTCTCGAACATGCGGTTCTGAGTAAAGCGATCGACTCGCACCCTATACCTTCGAATACGATTTGCCCATGCACAAATTTTCTGCTTCAGGAAGTCGATGCGCTCTGTGACACATGAAATATAATTTTGAGGACTAATACCAGTCCCCAGGAATGCACGCTTCACAAAGCGCATGACCCTAGGGCGCATGTTGCCCTCCCTAAAGCAGCTGAGCTTACCGATGAGTACCCTAGCCTCACTGATACGACGTTCAATCCTACACTGCCAGGCTGGTACAGCCAGACGTGGGCGTGTTGCTGTGTCAGTATTTGGAAATTTGACATGAGCAACACGACAAGCCGTAATAGCCGCACAATACAAGATCGAATGAGTATCAGCCAGGTCTTAATATAATTATTATAGTAATAATTTATCATTAAACTCAAAGAAAACTAAGTGTTTAAAATTTTCGTTACCTAATGTAAGACAAGCTGATTTTCATATAAGACTAGACGGCGATATGGTCGAATTCATTAACAATACAAAGTTTCTAGGTATTATATTAGACTCGCGACTACAATGGGATCCTCATATCGAAGCCTTGGCGAGTAGACTCAGTTCGGCCGCATTCGCAGTAAAGAAAATAAGGCTCTTAACCGATATTGAAACGGCTAGAATAGTCTATTTTAGTTATTTTCATAGTGTTATGTCCTACGGCCTTTTGTTGTGGGGCTCAGCCGCTAACATCCAAAGTATATTCGTGCTCCAAAAAAGGGCTATTCGCGCCATGTACAACCTCCGATCGAGAGATTCTTTAAGAGATCTATTTAAAGAAATAAACATTTTAACTGTTGCAGGACAATACATCTATGAAAATATTATTTATGTGAAAAAATATTATAATACATTTGTAAAGCAGAGCGATATTCATCGCTTTAACACAAGAAATAAAGATAAACTTGTCGTTCCCAAGTTTAGGCTAGAAAAATCCAGAGCCTCATTTCTGGGGAAAAGCATATCCTTTTTTAATAAAGTTCCACAGCATATTATTGAACTACCATTGCATAAATTTAAATGTTACATTAAAGAGTCGCTGATGAGCAAAGGATACTATAAAGTAGACGATTATTTGAATGACCGCAATGCATGGTCATGATGTAACACATAACATAATCACTGTTTAAATTGATGTATTTTTATACTAAGCAATTGTTGTATTAGTAACGATATGTTTTTTTTTGTAAATGTCGTTACCTAACTAAGAAACGCTGGCAAGTTTCTTGCGCCCATTCTTCTTGTCAGTTAAAAAAGTCTTGAATGGGTGGTAGGAAAATATTGACGATTCATAAGTACATATTTATTATGTCTAAGTGAATAAAGAATATTTTTATCTTATCTTATCTTATCTTCACTACTATCAAAGTAATTTGATAGTAGTGAATCTAAAGCACACATCAGCGCCCTATTTTTTTTGTGCATGGGAAAACGCGGAAGCCGAGGTCTAAGGTGAATTGAAGTCGATCGAAATTCCAGAACTACATATTCAAGAGTACTCCTCAAAATATCATTGTATTGGGGACTTACAGTAGTAACCATATCATCTCCACCACCACCATCAGCAACGCCAGCTTGCAATGTGGTCGCGGCAGAAGCTTGAGTTGCCGCCTGCGATGCAGTAGTACTGATATGGTTACGTTGCACCTCTGTACGGAGCCGATCAAGTACAGAGTCATCCAACAAGTGACCCCGTTGAATGGCTCGCACCTGATCCGACAGTCGTTGAGCCGAAACGTTGATAGATGGTTCGAGAGCCTGAAACAGAGAAAGCATCCGAACACGATACGCAGTATTATTATTATTATTATTATTTATAGGGGGGACGCCAGCGAAGCCGGACGGGTGATCAGTCACCTAGGTCGGGACCATTTCACCCAGTTCCCCAAGTCCCCTAAAAGCTGAAAAATCAGGGGGGAGGCGGGTTATCATTTACCCCACCGGCGTCGGACCCTCGAACCTACCTGTGCGCTTACAGTACCTGTTGAGTTGACTTATCGTTAACTTCTTTAGATCCTCTTCCTTAAGCTTGTCCGTTCCAAAGAGCTCCCAGCGCAGTGATGCGTACATCGGGCACTCTGCCATGAAGTGGTAGCTTGTTTCTTCTCTTTCTTTGCATTGCGGACAGATAGAGTCTTCTGTCCGTTTAATCACTGATAGGTGTCTGTTTAGTGGGCAGTGCCCAGTGAGTACACCTACAATCGTTCTTATATTTCTCCTACTCTGTTTCAGAAGTTCTCTAGTTTTCTTTTTCTCAACCGATTTGATGAAGATCTTAGACTGCCTGCAGTCTTAAGGTGTTACCTTAGAACATGGAATGATTTTTCTATTCATTGTTAGGTCACATCACAAACAAGAGCCCTGTAAGGGCACGGCAAAATACTTAATTCTATTCTATTTGTTATTAAAACGTTAAGCATATTCAAAAAACCGGTCAAGAGCGAGTCGTACTCGCGTATCGAGGGTTCCGTAACATTATAAATATAGCAGGTAGGAAGGAGGACATTTTGATTGTAAATAAAAAGTGGAAATGTTTTCACCGGCGATATTCATCGAGAGAATTTGCCGTGCAGAATATTGCAGTTTTAGGTCTGCGCCATCTCTTGACCGATAGGGGAACTAATGTAATTTTTGTTGATGATTTCTGAAAAAGTTTAGAATTTAGAGACATCGTTTTATTTTTCCTGTAATCTTTACTTAAACTTCTATCACATAAAATAATTTCTCTAAGGGGGAGAACACGGTATTTTTTTTTTATTTTTCATCTAATGTCGAAAACTATGCGGCCTAAAAGAAGCAAAATGTTTGAGAATGTGCAAGCAGCGCTCTTTTATATACCACTAGCTGACCCAGCGCGACTTCGTTCCCGTGGCCCTACCCCCTACTCCACCCTACCCTACCCGTACTCTACCCCTACCCTACCCCTACGCTACCCCTACCCCTACCCTACCCCTACCCTACCCAACCCTACCCCTACCCTACCCTACCCTACCCCTACCCCTACCCATACCCTACCCTACCCTACCCTACCCTACCCCTACCCTACCCCTACCCTACCCCTACCCTACCCCTACCCTACCCCTACCCTACCCTACCCCTACCCTACCCCTACCCTACCCCTACCCCTACCCTACCCCTACCCCTACCCTACCCCTACCCTACCCTACCCCTACCCTACCCCTACCCTACTCCTACCCTACCCCTATATCCTTCCTTGGACTTCCACGAACATTTCAAGACCAAAATTAGCCAAATCGGTCCAGCTGTTCACGCGTGATGTCGTGACCAAGGGAAATAGGGATTCATTTTTATATATATAGATTACCTCAATGCCCTAGTAGCCCCACTTCGTATTTTTAAGATAGGTACCTTTTTTTATTTCTCTCTTATTTGCATAAATAGTTGAATAAACGTCATCTAAAACTATGCGAAATTTCAAGCTGATAGCATTAGTAGATAGTTCTCGAGATATTTTTCTCTCTCTTGGTTCTCTAGCTATGACAGACAGACAGACAGACTGAGTCGCACCATAAGGGTTTATTTTTACCATTTTGGTACGGAATCCTAAAAAATATACATTTTGTTTGTCTTAAAGTCGAAATTGATGGCTATTACGTGATTACTTAACTGCGTATATAATGATCTCAAGAAGATGACATGTATTTTGTTCCCCCACTTCCCGGATAACAACTTTGCTATGGAGTTTTTGTGTCTATTGTCTTACAATACAGAATTAATGGCCTGTGATGAAGAAAAACTTAACAAGCAACTGGTTATTTATGTCACTGCTACCTCATTTTGAACTTTACAGCATAGCGAGTATGCTTTGTGTTCTGTTTTAATTTTCTTGTTTTTTATTGAGTTAAGATATGATGAAAAGATATGGTGAAAATACACGATTTATTTCACTGCTAGAAGAGTGAATTGCATAATAACAGTTTAAACTAATAAATAACATAATAAAACCTGTTAAATACAAGTTTTTTTTTTATTTACAACGGGGTAGCACTTAGCCTTCATCAAACCTGATGTTAAGTGGTAATAAGGCTGAAGGTGGAAGCGCACTACTCCCGGAATACTCAATCACTGATGCTATCTTATCTCTAACTGCCGGAACACAATAATGCTGAAAACATCATTGTTATGGCGTCAGACTTAGATAAGATGATGGTAGCTAGCCAGGCGGACTAAGAACAAGTCCTACCACCAACCAAACCGAATACAATATGTACCCACTGAGAATCGGACCCGGGACCTCTCGGTCTGAAATAGGTGGTGTGAACTTCTAGACCACAGAGGCGGATAAACTAGCTTACTACAGGATAACAACGATGTATTCAGCATTTTTGGGTTCCCTCAATTTAGAGATAAGATAGCCAGTTACTCAGTGGTTGAGGATTATGGCGCAGTAGTGTGTTTCCACCATCAGACTTATATCTTTACTTAACATCAGGTGCGATGAAGGCTAAAGCTACCCCTTTGTGAATAAAAAATAATAGCCTACTTGCATCAAGGGCACGATCTTCCAAATTATCGAAATCTGATGTAAATTCACCTATTGCAGAGTTGCAGTCTACCCAAATACTATCTAAATATATAAACAGCTTCTCAGTTCAGACAATATATTTTATGACAATCACATAAGTACTATACAAAAGACAAACAGTGACAGTGAGTAATGTGGCAGATTACATCAATGACTACACTTGCCAGCCAGTACTACTTATACTCCAACACGCACCCTTAATCTGACACATACATTCAACAAACCACGAACCCTTAAATTAAGATTACAACATTACATCAATGTATAAAAAATAATAATAAATAAGAATGAATATAACCAACATTAATAAAACTTCTAAACAATATACCTAACTAAAGCACAAATCATTCATTCACAATGATTCACCAATTACTCATTCACAATGATTCATCAATGATTCATCAATTACCGCCCTCTTAATGGGTAATCTTATTAAAGCTGATTTAATTTTTGGGCCTGGCAGAGATTTTGTTAACATATCTGCCAACATTTCTTGTGAGGGCACATAACGCACCTCAACCGCCTCTTTCAATATAGCTTCCCGAATGAAATGATACTTTATCTCAATATGTTTCGTTCTATTGTGGTTCATCTTATTGCGTGCTATGTGGTGTGCAGATTGATTGTCATTATTTATGACAACGGGTTTATTGTATGCAACATTTATTAAGCTGTTTAATAAACTTTTTAAATAAATGGCTTCCTTAGAGGCTTGGCTAAGGCCTACATACTCAGCCTCTGTCGAAGAGAGTGCCACGCATCTCTGCTTGCGACTTTCCCACGATATTAGATTTCCGCCAAGTAGGAACATTATGCCTGTAAAAGATTTCCTATCATAGGACCCACCCCAATCCGCGTCAACATAGCCTACCAGATCTAACTTACCCGACTTTTGGAAAATAAGTGCAAAATCTGATGTCCCTTTCAGATATCTAAGTACCCGTTTCGCATACTTGAAGTGATTTTCATCATAACAAGAATTAAATTGTGATAAAACACTAACTGCGTGGGCAATATCCGGTCTGCTATTCTGTGCCAAATAGTTAAGACATCCAACAAGATTTTGATAAGGTAACCTGTTATTAGTATCTGTTGCTTTTTCTAATCTGAGACCTACTTCCATTGGGATAATAACTGGTTTACAATCAGTCATTTCGAATTCTTTTAAGACATTGCTAATGTATTGTTCCTGATCAAGATAAATCTTGTTTTTATCTCTCCTGAGCCTCATCCCTAGAACATGTCTAGCTGGACCTAAGTCCTTCAGCTTAAACCTTTGTAGCAACCCGTTCTTTAATTTAACCTTTTCATTTTCATTATTTTTACCATAAAACACAAAAATATCATCAACATAGACAACTGCGACTATTCTATCATTATTATTTAATATTTTTTGGTAAAGGCAGGGCTCTATCTTGGATTGCGTGAAACCTAAGTTCAACATCTCCCTATCAAGCTCATGGAACCAAGCGTTTGAAGCTTGCTTAAGTCCATACAAAGATCGTTGCAATTTACATACTTTAGTTTCGTAACCTTGAACAACTGCGCCCTCTGGCTGAAGCATGTAAATATCTTCCTTAAGTTTTCCATACAGGAAAGCAGTCGTAACATCCCACTGGTCAATAAACCAATCATATTCTACAGCTAATGAGAATAATAAACGCAAAGTCGAACTCCTTACTACAGGTGAATAAGTTTCGTTATAATCAATGCCACGTACCTGGGTAAATCCCTTTGCTACCAGCCTAGCTTTATACTTTGATACCTTACCGTCGCTATCACGCTTAATTTTAAACACCCATTTGCATTGGATCGGCTTCTTATCACGTGGTAGATCAACTAGTGACCACGTTTTATTCTCTTTCAACGATTGTAGTTCATCGTTCATGGCTTTCTGCCATAACTCACGATCAGGTCTTGATAGTGCTGCGTCTACTGTCGTTGGGTCGCCGTCTATGCTAGGAATAGCGTTGATACACGAACAATTATAGTTAACAGGGTTCCGTGGACGTAAGTTGTATCTTGTCTCTTCACTTGGCTCAGTACTTGTTCCAGCGTCATCAGTACTTGGTTCTACAATACGCGCTTGATCAATTGTAGCAAACTCGGTACTTGATACATCATATTCCTGAAGGTCTTCACTGTGAGTTTGAATATCAGGATCTTCCTCCAACAACACAGGTTCAGTTCGTTCCTCATCAATGTTAATAGGAACAACTGCGTTCTTCGTCACCTTTGTACAGTCACCAGGAAACATATTTTCCAAGAATTTTACATTTCTTGCAACAGTTATCTTGCCTGTCTGGGGGTGCATCAGTCGGTAACCTTTCGTAGTCTCACAATATCCAATGAAAATCAAGGCTTCAGTCTTCATATCAAGCTTTTGCCGTTTCTGTTTGGGTTTCAATGCATACGCCAAACATCCAAAGATTCTCAAATGACTCAAGTCTACTTTCTTACCAGACCAAAGTTCCTGTGGTACTTTATTCGTGACAGCCTTTGTAGGGCTTCGATTCTTTAAATATACTACGGTGCAAACTGCCTCCGCCCAAAATCTTTTGCTCAGATTCGCTTCACAGAGCAAAGTTCTTGCCTTCTCTATTATTGATCTGTTCGCCCTCTCAGCTACACCATTTTGTTCAGGTGTGTAGGGTATCGTCTTTTGGTGCTTTATACCAGATGACTTGAACAACTTATCGAAAGCGTAGTTACAAAACTCTTTGCCATTGTCAGATCTTACGTACTTAATGGACTTACCAGTCTCTTTCTCAACTTCTGCTCTGTATTCTCGAAATTTTTCAAGTGTTTGACTCTTATTTCTTAAGAAATATACATGCGTCTTACGTGTATAATCGTCGATAAATAGTAGCATGTATCGAGAACCAGCAAACGATGGTTCTTCCATTGGACCGCAGATGTCCGTGTGAACAATCTCTAAAATCTCTTGTGCTCGAGTGCCCTTGTTTTTAAATGGAACTTTACAACTTTTTCCGTTGATGCATGGAATACACGGTGCTAATTTTTCTACGTTTTTAAACTCAATTCCAGTTACCATATTTTTCAATGAATACATATAATTTTGACCCAAATGCGCTAATCTTTTATGCCACAAATTCAACAGAGGTTCATTTGACAAAGTCAGATTGACAACTTTACTCTCTTTTTCTTGAAGTTGAAAAATCCCGTCAACTTCATGACAAGTTGCCACTACTTCTTCTTTTTGGTTTTTAATAAGACAACATCTTTTGTCAAAATTAACTGCAAACTCATTTTTAACAAGATCGCTTACTGATATCAAATTCATTGATAAGCGAGGAACATGTAAAACATTTTCCAAGGGCAGTTTTGAATTTCCACTCCCTTCTACAACATAATTTCCTCTTCCTGTAACTGCTATTTCCTCTCCATTAGCCACTCGTATTGTGAAGTTTCGTCTGGTCTTATGATAATCAGACAACTTCTCTGCATCATTGGTCATGTGATTTGAGCAACCACTGTCTACATACCAACTGCTCTTGTTGAAGGTATTCTGATCCGCTGTGCTCATACAAACATTGGCATTCTTTTTGCCGAGACTTTTAGCTTTGCACTCAGATGCTTTATGCCCTATGTCATGACACTTAAAGCATTTGTACACTGGTTTCTTTCTAGCAAAGTTTTTAACCTTTCCCTTGGTTGTAAAAAGGGCTTGCTCACCAGTTTCGCCGCCTGCATCGGCTTGTCTACTAGCTTCTTGTAGCAGTTTCGACTTAATATGCTCCAAGCTAATTTCCTTTCCACTATTGTCAACAGCCATTATCATAGGGTTGTATTCTGATGTCAAGCCGGCTAACAAAATGGAAACCATCCACTCGTCTGCAACTTTCGCGTCGATATCATTAAGTTGTTGAGCTATGGTCACCACCTTTGATACGTACTTATCCATACTTATAAAGTTTTCAAGTTTACATGACCATAATTGACGCTGAAGTGAAATGCGTCGTCCCCAGCCTTTGTCTTCGTATGCTCCGCACAAATTGTGCCACACTTCATGCGCTGTTTTCGCATTGTATACATGAGCAAAACATGATGGCTCTACGAGGAGACAAATCGTGGTGCGCGCTTTTCTATCTGCATCTTTTAGGGCTGCAGTGACTTCATTAGCTTCTACAGCTTCCCACCAATTTTTACATTCTAAATAGTTTTTTACTTGGAATTTCCAATTGGCGAAGTCATCAGCACCTTTCAGCTTCTTGATCCCGAATACGGATCCCGTAGATGAGTTTTCTTCATCTGTCATTTTCGATATTTTTGCGCACTCACTTTTAAAATTATTTACGTAGAAGTATTTTGGTATGGAATACTTTTATCCCATAACCTGATGTAAATTCACCTATTGCAGAGTCTACCCAAATACTATCTAAATATATAAACAGCTTCTCAGTTCAGACAATATATTTTATGACAATCACATAAGTACTATACAAAAGACAAACAGTGACAGTGAGTAATGTGGCAGATTACATCAATGACTACACTTGCCAGCCAGTACTACTTATACTCCAACAAAATCAACCTATTTTTGATTCAAAAGTAAACAATCAAATATTCTTTATTTTGAGCAGATAAAAATAGATGTTGAAGTTTGATAAACGATCTTGATTATTTTGTGGCTAGAAACACGATATTCGTATCTTAACTCGACTATAAAAAAATTTAAAGAAAATTTTCATTATTTTTATATTTTTTTGGTTTTATACTTAGATTATTAATCTCTAATTCACGAATAATATATAGAAAAATAGGTAATGACATATAGTAGATTATTCTCAGGCTACTTTTTCAAAAAGTGGATTTATGCTCAAAATAACAACAAAAACATTGAAAAAATGAAAAAGTGAGGTTATTTTCGTTACTCTTCACACGTAAGGAAAAAGACAAAGACAGAGTTTTTGGAAGATCCTGCCCTTTTTTGTCTCGGCAACATATTTTCATACTTATTTCAAGTGTATTAAGGTTTGTGTCAAAGTAAGTGCATGAAATGTGTCATCACGACAAACGGGAAACTTTACAAAAATACCAATGGTTTGAGGGACATACAGTTCTGAGCACAGCCATCTCTATCGTCTTCTACCATAGAGACGGCTGTGGTTCTGAGTTATTGGGAAGAGAATAGAGTGCATAGAATATATCTGAATGAGTAGCCTCAAGATCCACACGTTTTTTTACTGCACATAGGCATATATCGATTGTTTTCATTTCAGTGTTAATAAATTCGAAACAACATTACACACATTGATTTGTACCTTTTATGCTCTGAGCTCATAGGAGCAACCAAGAAACTTATCATCATTTATTAATACAAAATTAATTTCTCTTACTTCCAGACCATCATGGGTGTTCAAGTGTATGGGCACAGACGGGTGCCAGCGGTCCAATCGGCCTATGAGGTCAGAGGATGGCAACTCCACGGCGTACTACGCCAGCCTGGATCTCTGCCGCACCGTGTGTGGCCGGTTCGGGGGGCTGTGGCCGAAGCCCGTGTCGGCAGTGCTCAGCATGCAGACTGTGAAGATGCACCCCAAAAACTTGAGGTATTTGGTATTGAATAGTTAGTAAACTGACAACTCCTATATTCCCATTCAAAACAGTTTCAGTTTCTGTTTGGGCGGGTCCAATCATTAAACTATTGAAAAATAGTAAGATTGTGGCAGCACCGTCGTGGATAATATTATAATAGGTAGACAAGGTTTAAAATTTCCGATTTAAAGGAAAAGCAGACAAACGATACAACAGCTGTTAAAACATACTATTGTATGTTTGGTACTTTATGAGCAAAAGATGTTAATGAGTCAGAAACGTTCATACGATTCCGAACAAATTAATTTCAATTAGTAAGTATCGTCATACACTACACTAGATCATTGTTTCTTTTATGAATGGTTAAAAAGCTTCGTGCAATTTATTACAAAGCGAAGACCCTCACAAAAACAAAATAGAACTTTGTCACATTGATGCATTCCAAAGCGATACTAACTGTGCCACAAAATGTCATTCAATATTATAATATGAAATAGTCCTATGTTTTTTACATATTATTGCTGTGACTGTACATCAACCTTTTATTTACGAATCAAAATAGGCGTGCTTCTGTCACTTTAAGGTTGGTTTACTTCTCTTCAGTAGGATTATAGGAAGAAAAACGTCAGTTAGTGTTGTAATCGAATCGCCACCAATCAACTAAGATGTAGGGGTGTTTAGAAAGAGATAAACGTAGTTTTTCTTATACTTTAACTTTACTAAAACTCGGCAAAGTTCATTCGCCTAGGGTAGGAGCATGTTTTTGCGTCAACTGTTACGGTGTTTTCGCTTCTACCGCATATTGTGGCTTCACTATTTCTTGATAATTCATAGATGATGGGATGGCTAAACGAAAACTGTTCAGAGATCCACCTAGAAGCATGTTCCACGTCAACTTTTACAGGTGTCTTTTGCTCCTCTACCTATTTGTGGCCACACGATTCCTTGTTAATTAACTGTTATTAAGATGGCGACACAAAGCTCTCCAAAGTCCATTTACCTAGCAGCATGTTTACATGTGTCTATTTCTCCTCTACTTATTGTGGCCACACGATTCCTTGTTAATTAACTGTTATTAAGATGGCGACACTAAAGCTCTCCAAAGTCCATTTACCTAGCAGCATGTTTACAGGTGTCTATTTCCCCTCTACCTATTGTGGCCACACGAATTATATCCTTGTTAATTAACTGTTATTAGGTACTATAAGATGGCGACACTAAAGCTCTCTAAAGTCCATTCACCTAGCAGCATGTTTCGCGTCAACTGCTACAGGTGTCTGCCGCTCGTCTATTCTGGTGGCGACATCTCTTGCGTCACAACTTACAAGCGTCACCCGTGCGCGTGCGACCGCCACAGTGTATTTGAAAGCTAGTAGGTTTTTTGTAGGATTTGTTTCCTCTGTTTCTGTCTGTCTGATCTGTGACCTCTGTTTTTTTTAGAAAGAAAGAAAGAAAAAATTTTTTTTTACTGTTCTAAATAGCAGCATAATATTAATTATAAAGAGAAAAGGTTTGTTTGTAATTATTTATAAACTCAACTCCACAAAGCCAGTCCAATATTCTTCTTCTTCTTTGTCGGTACACTCATGGCAGAGTGGTCGTGGTCGCCATTTTAAGTGTTTGTTCTGAACTTCTGACCCGCTTCACAATTCTCCGCCATTCCTCCCTGGTATATTATATAGCCGTCCTCCTGCTGCACACGTGTAGATCTTCGTTTACAGCTGCTTTGATTTGGTCTGTCCATCTCATTGGTGATCTGCCACGCGGTCGGGTGCCCTCTACCCTGCCCTGCACCACCAAACGCTCGATGGATGTACCATCGCGTCGCGACACGTACCCAAAGAATGTAAGGATGCGAGCTTGTACAGTAGAGCTGAGACGCTGCTTGATGCCGAGTTCTTGGAGTATGGAGACATAAGTTCGAAATTCTGTCCGCGATACTCCAAGCATAAAAATGCTCTTGCTGGAGAAGACTCGCAGCACCACATTTCGCAAGTCCAATTTTGGCATCGTGTAAATAGATACAGTCCACTACATTGGCTTGTCCTCAAGAGTGGGCTATAGTAATACTATTGTCTTAATGTGCTGGCTTATTGTATTATCTCAAGTACCTATTCGCTCCGTGTAAATGCTGCATTAGGTGTTTTAGTTCGACCAAAACCAGAGGTAACTCTTTGATGTGACTACACTATGCGTATAGTAAACGTAACAAGCTTGACAGTTTTATCACAATAACAACGTAACGGGAAATCTTCTCTTTATCTAACAAATAAAAGTTATTTTTGCCGTTTCATATTTTTTGTGACAATAGAGTAGAAAAAATATATTTATTAAGACGATTGCGTCAGTGCCCTAATCCTATTTTTGGTGTTTTTATGCAATAAATGCTGACGTAAGGCTATCAGTCCGCCGGCAGGCAAAGGCTTGTCAGTTAGCCGCAATCGACTGCTCACTCACAATTTTACATACAAAAACCGAATGTTAGGCGGCCTGTCCGATCAAGGACTGCAGGCAAACTGCCGGCGGACTGATAGTGTGTGGGGCCTTTTATTCTTGTAACCATAACCGTTGGTTAACCCATACGAAGACCAATGACGTGCGTTAGCTACTAACAAACCAATTGTTAACGTAACTGAGTGCTGGTGAACACGGGCCTTAGATACATCCTATCCTACTAATATTATGAATGTGAAAGTTTATATGTTTGGATGTTTGTTAGTCAATCACGCCAAAACGGCTGAACGGATTTGGCTGTTTGGGACACGCTACTTTTTTCAGTTTACTTGACAGTTTTGTATGGCCTATCTGTGTCAAGTATAGACATTGTAAAACAAGCCCTTCACAATGTCAAAGTCAAAGTCAATAAATTTTTATTCATATAGATTAAATAATATTAATGCTTATGAATTGTTCAACATTTTTTTACCTATACTACCTTACTAATGTCTAAGTACTTAAGTAATATTACCTTACTAATGTCTAAGTAATGTTCTGATTAGCTGTTACTTGATTAGCTGTTCAGTAAAATTACACGAAACTTTTATTGGCCGCCACCAATATCACGAGCCGAGCCTCGAAGAACCCGTGGCCCGTGGTACAGTGGTTAGCGCGCTCGGCCTGCGATCGTTGAAGTAATGCAACCTCCGCTATGGTTGGTCACGGGATGGGTGACCAAAAATGTATTATCTCAAGCTCCTCCGTGCTTCGGAAGGCACGTTAACCTTTTGACTGCCAAGGCCTTCTATAGAAAACAAACGTTTCTGTGTTCTAAACGCCACGACTTTATTCGAAGACAATATCTTCTATAGAAAACAACAAAATAAATTATTAGATTATTGTCTCCTAAAAAAGTCGTGGCGTTTAGAACACAAAAACGTTTGTCTTCTATAGAAGACCGTGCGGTCAAAAGGTCCCGGCTGCATTTGCAGTCGTTAATACATCATGGCCCACTATCCTCATCCATCTATAAGGAATACCTGTGCCCCAGGAGTAGGGAAATTAAATGTCTGATAATGATTTTCACAGCCAGGTCAGATCTGCCCAATGTCCTTATGTTTAACAGTTAAGTCATAACGTTTGTAAAGGTGAAATCCAACAGTCGTATTTCAATTTCAATTCAGTTTATTATTTATTTATGACCCTGTTTGAAACTAGCTCTGTCTTAATTTACTAAATGCGAGGCGATTTGATCAAAAGGGCTGGCCAGAATCAATCTTCTCATCTTCTGGGTTTCTTCCAAATGTTGACACTGCCCGTCCTAAATTTAGTCGACGAACGACTTCTAGATAATCTGTGTTTGTTTTGCTGTTCATTTTGTTTCGACTTTGTGTTAAAATTAGATAATGTCTACCGACTAATGAATAGGGCAAATGTTTCGAATGCGTACCTTATTTGCGTACGATTATCGTTTTAGAAGTGATATGATTATTAATTACTAGCCTTTCGTCTGCGGCTTCGCCCGCGTCATAGTAAAATACTTTTACTATGCCCGCGTGGACTACACGACGTTATCCCGCGAAAATGTGACGTTTTCCGGGATATAAAGTAGCCATGTCACACTTCAGCTCCCAAACTATCCTCATGCCAAAAATCACGTCGATACGTTGCCCCGTTTTGACGTGAAAGACGGACAAACAAACAAAACACACTTTCATATGTTTATAGTATTAGTGGAAAAGCTACGCACCTTTTGATCTAACTTTGTTCGAATGTTGTATTTTAACAACGAATTCATTTTGAAGCCCTCTGAAAAAGCTGTACTATTTATCGATTTCAGGGTTGCTAACATTTACTATAAATTAAATTTTTTATCGTGGGTTTTTTTAATAGTAGTTTATGTGACTGTCGCATAATACCGAGTTATGTGCAGTCTCATACACTACTTTATCTACACTCATTACATCTATATATATAAAAATGAATCCCTATTTCCCTTGGTCACGACATCACGCGTGAACGGCTGGACCGATTTGGCTAATTTTGGTCTTGAAATGTTCGTGGAAGTCCAAGGAAGGATATAGGGGTAGGGGTAGGGGTAGGGGTAGGGGTAGGGGTAGGGTAGGGGTAGGGCACGGTAGGGTAGGGGTAGGGTAGGGGTAGCGTAGGGGTAGGGTAGGGCAGGGGTAGGGTAGCGGCAGGGTAGGGGTAGGGGTAGGGTAGGGTAGGGTAGGGGTAGGGGTAGGGTAGGCGTAGAGTACGGGTAGGATAGGGTGGAGTAGGGGGTAGGGCCACGGGAACGAAGTCGCGCTGGGTCAGCTAGTTTATTATATATTTCAAAAATAAAGCAAATCAATATTAATTATAAAATGTGAATTGGTGCCAAACCCCACTCATAGGAGTCTATACGGTCTATTCCTTCTAAATTCAAAATTCTAATTTTAAAAACGTTTCTGATTGTTGCCGGCTAAAGAAGAGCTTGAAAGAGTTGGAAGTCAGGGCCGGTAAATCCTACGGTTGCAATTTGCAATGGAGACTGTAAATTTAAGAAATATAGGTGTTTTATAATGAGTGATAGCTGTATCCGGGTGTTGCATAATGGTCATTATGGAACACCCGGATACAGAAGCTTTATTTTTTAAAGTTGACTATGGCATAAAGTGTATCAGTATACGTGCAGGCATGAGTTCATAATTCGAATATTATAACATGAGTGTAGATAAAAGCATTTACGTGCTAGCCTGCAATACATAATTATAAGTAAGTACAATTAAATATAAGGACCATCCATTTACACGGAGCCAATACTTAAGACAAAATCTACTAATAGCCCAGTCAACGAAGAGATATAGAGGGAAATGCTTGTACCACAATTTTTGACTTTGTAACTTTGGGCTAGTTAGGAGGTAAACGTATCAAAAGTCCACGCCTGGATTATAGTCCGTTGAGTGGACTATAAGCCAGTCTAATATTGACATTGTGTAAATAGAGACAGTCCACTAAATTAGGTTACGATACGATTCGAATATCATTGTCATAGTGAACTGGCTTAATAGATTGACTAATCTAAAGTATTGGCTCCGTGTAAATGGTCCATTACACGAGCCTTTTAATATCAATAAAGTAAAGCAAAACGAGTTTACGTAGGTGTTAACTTATGGCAGAGGTCTTTGACCATCTCAGGCCGTTTACCTCACGAGTATCCTACGAGAGGTAATGTCAATATTTATTTATATGCATTAATATAGCAATGCAAATTAACCGACCACTAGAGGTTAACAACCTAAAGAGACATTTATAAACTGCGGTTATAACACGATGTCTAGAGAGAATTGATTATTATTGGGTTCTATTATATGAAATGGCAGTGTACTAACTTTTCCTTTAAGCGATTCCTGAAAAAAAACGAATGGCTGTAAACTTCCTTTGTTTTAGTTATTTTTAGTTTGATGACTGATTTGGCGCAGGGGTTTCTGCGCCAGTGGTCTCGGGTTCGATTCCCGAACAAGACAAATATTTGTGTGCATGAACATGTCTTTTTGTCATGGTCTGGGTGTTTACTATGTGTATTAAGTATGTATTTACAAACAAAAAGGTATTTAAGTATATATTTATCCGTTATCAAGTTTTCCATGATACAGTTTCTTAATGAAATTAAAATGAGCTTAGATAATTGGTGTGAATGTAATTGAAGTTGTTTATTATTTAGTTATTTTTTCGCTAAATATACACTGTGTCCGGGGAAGTAGTAATCAAATCTTAAGAGCGTGATCGTGAAAATACCTCAAATCACGGATCTGGCCCGTTCCTTGCCAATCTACAAGAATTAAAACTTTATAATATTAGGTTCACCCCTTTCCTTCAAAAATAAGCGACAATATGGACACCTTGAAACATGCAACAAATTGGTATCGTTCGATAGCTAACAAGATAAACTATTAGTAAAAGTAGCAAATAGACACAAGCTCCATACATTTTGAAAGAGAAAGGATAGATTTTAAGTAAAAAAAAAAACATGTATTTTTTCACTTTTGCTTCATTTATTTTAAAATATCGTAATAACTAAGCTAACTGGTCGCTAAGGTATTTTTATTTAATCTGTTCTTTAAAACGAGGGCAAAATTATTACCCTACTTTACACGTTCTTTAGTTCTGTACAATATTGTTCTGGTTCTGTTCTGATGCCATTGTTGAACAAAGGGACCCCTTCGGGTGCTATCGATGGTAAGAAAAGAAATCAAACAAAACCAAGCAATGTACCTACTTATGGCTCGTAAAGCTACTTGACAAATTGCCTTATACACCAAACGCTATGTCAATTCAAAATTTTCCGAGTTCTCTGAAGCCCTGATTGAGCTACTCATCGACTTGAGCATTTATCGGCGTATATGGATATGGCTGCAAATGGACAGTGCTCCGGCACATTTCTCTAAAGATGAAACATTCCCAGGACAATGGGTAGATCGTGAAAGTCCTGTTAGTTGGCCTCCACGTTCGTCCCAATACCCCTTTAGATTGTTTTTCAAGCAGCACGTTTATTTCAAACCGAGGAACTCCCGAGAGGAATTAGAAACTACAAATAATATTAATGATTGTCAACGACTTAATATGATAGAGTCATCGTTTGTTGCGCAAAGCGACTTCTCAAGTAGCTTTACCAGCCACTACACAACCTACACACCATATGCCTCACAAAAGGATGGGGTCATTTTGAATATTTTAAATATTTAAGTACAACCTTGCAACTAAAAACTTTTATAATTATTTTGGTTTTATGGTTTGCTTTCTTTTCTTATCATCGATAGCCCCCGATGCGTCTTTGTTCAAGAATCTAATGAATGCATCAGAACTAAAGAACGTAGAGTAATAATTTAGCCACAAGTAACTGTTCAGTCTACAAAACAACTAAATGAACAATTTTGTGAGTGTTATTAGGTTATTAGGTATTTTATAATTTCCGTCACGTTTAGTGTGAAAGGAACAGCGAACGGAAACTTATAAAAAATAATATAGAGTGTTTTTTTTACCAAATAATGTGTAAGTATATAATTCCAATTCTTAAAAGACGGTTGCTAGACCTAGTCCCAAAAAAAGCCAGCTAAAAATATTACAAACTAGTCAGATATTTGTATGGACGCTCAAAAATCAGGCCTGTTGAGAATGATCTCAATGGGTTTCTAAAATCTAAATAAATGCCGATTTGGGGTTCTAAATAAGTCGTAGGTATGTCAAAGGTCAAAAGTTCATCTCTATTTTTTCCTTCTTTATTTTAGCTCTGGTAAACCTAAACAGTTAAGTTCTTACAAGGAAGTTTCTGAATCTAAATACAATTAGGATCTAAATCAACCGAGGCAAATGAATAAAAATATATATGCATAAAAGAGCCAGTAAACGTTTTCGTGGAATAAATCCATTTTAATCGTTTATCTATGACAGTAAAATTCCCGTTTTTTAGTAGGTAGATTGCTAGAAATAGGGGTCATTTCATATGATTGTTTTCACAATATCGGTACAGTTTAAATGCCACAGATAAGATAGCGGCACTTTGACCAACGATATTACTATTCAGATCGTTTAATTGACGAATGAGTCGTGATCGTGATCCTGCGCCACCTCTAGACAGTATGCAGAGTATAGCTCGCCCCTCGCTGTGCTTTTGTTAGTCGAGTTATGATTCGCAGCTTGATCCATAAATAGCGTCTGATACGTATGTCCCAGTCAAAGGTCAAAAGGTTCATCTTCAATTTATTTTCCTTCTCGATTTGAGCTCTGGTAAATCCAAAATCGAAACAGTCCACATTTAACAACAACTGTACCTATATAACAATAAAAACTTACGTTTTAACTCTAAATTGGCTGCGTGGGGTGTATTACACCCTATGAAAGTTTCCGGACTTATAACTTTCTAAAACTTGTATTAAGAGGGCGCAGTCGGTCCACTAGCGCCGCCATCAGAATAAAAATCATAGTTCAAATAAAAACGAAATTGCAAATCATCTCTCTGCAGTGCACTCCGGATACTCTTTGTGGTTTTTTCTTGCTATGAATTATCATTCCCAATGAGTCACACCAACGATTTTTGTTATCAGCATATCTAAAATATATGTAACTCGAGAAAAAAGAACCTGTTTTTATTTTTTTCCTATCTTCAAAAATGACTGAGATATTAAACTTTAAAGTACGGCCTCCGTGGAAAATTCGGGTGAACCAATGGCATTAACGTGTGACGTCACGTCGCACTTCCGACCTACATAGAATCCTTTGGCTATATAGGTAGTTGCGCTTTCACGGTTTCGTAATAAAATTTATTTTTCTTATAGTCGATCAATGAAATGGTTAAGAAATTTAGTATTGAGCCCATGTGTACCAACTCCAGTGAAAAAACACCTTCAAATACACGTGTTATTTTCGTGTTATGAAATAATAAATTAAATCAACTCGTAATGGCGGGCGGTATTCTGTCAATATAGCAACTGCCAAAACAAATTGTACTTACAACCTTAACTGACTTGGTGGTCAAAATATGGAACCAAAACTGACAGCCATTTCGATAATTTTGTACAGCTAGTGGCGCCTCCACCACTGGTTCATATAAGTTTGTGGGATAGAAATGTCTTTCGGTAGGTATTGACAGTAGGTGACAGTTTAAGAGCGCGTCTGCGCGCGGTCGAAATCGAATACTAATCTTTTACCTTTGCCTTAGAACAAAGAAAATGTACTGTAACTAGCGGCAAAAATGCACCAGTTGCGCGCAGATTGCGCATGGAGGACTCTATGTAGGTACAGTTGGACAGAAATCACCCGTAGCAGCCGCAATCGGAGATGTCATTGCGACATGACGTCATCGCAATAGCGCGCAAGGAAAGCAAATTACAAAAGCTGGTGAAACTTTACAACGCTGTAACTTTGGAAATCCTGGCCAGATTTCGATGAAACAAAAACTGTTATTACTTGCACGAGTACGCGCATTAATTTTTATAGTCATATTTTGATGTGTTGGTGTGACTCATTATGTCTAAAAGCTATGGCTTAGTTTTAGTGCAAAAAGTTAAAACAATAAAGTTTATCATAGCTTAACGACAACATTGGGAGTGATAATAATTTAACACTAGGAAAAAACAAAAAGAGTATCCGGAGCGCACTGCAAAGAGATAAGTTACAATTTGTTATTTAATTTGGAACAACGATTTTTTTTCCGGTGGCGGCGCTAGTGTAGGGTAGAAGTAGGTAAATGTGTTTGAAATATTCGGCTCTACTTTTCGGAGTTGTAGAATATTTATTCAATTATGTTTTATAATGACAATATATTATAAGGGAGAAGGCATTGATAGCAGATAATTTTTCATAAAAACTCAATGAGTCACACCAACGATTTTTGTTATCAGCATATCTTAAAATATGTAACTCGAGAAAAAAGAATCTGTTTTTATTTCTTTCCTATCTTCAAAAATGACTGAGATATTAAACTTTAAAGTACGGCCTCCGTGGAAAATTCGGGTGAACCAATGGCATTAACGTGTGACGTCACGTCGCACTTCCGATCTTCATAGAATCCTTCGGCTATATAGTTGCGGCGCTCTCACGGTTTCGTAATAAAATTTATTTTTCTTATAGTCGATCAATGAAATGGTTAAGTGTATTGATCTGAGCCCATGTGAAAAAACACCTTCAAATAATGTTTTATTTTCGTGAATAATAAATTAAATCAACTTTCGTAATGGCGGGCGGTATTCTGTCATTACATATAGCAACCGTCAAAATAAAATGTACTTACAACTTTAACTGACTTAGTGGTTAAATATGCACCCTAAAAACTGACAGCCATTTCGATAATTTTGTACTGCTAGTGGCGCCTCCACCACTGGGTTAGATAAGTTTGTGGGATAAAATATGTCTTTCGGTATCGACAGTACGTGACAGTTTTAGAGAGCGCCTGCGCGCGGTCGAAATCGAATACTAATCATTTACCATAACCTTAGAACGAAGAAAATGTACTGTAACTAGCGTCAAAAACGTATGAGTTGCGCGCAGATTGCGCACAGACGGACTCTATGCAGTACAGTTAGACGGAAATCACCCACAACAGCCGCAATCGGAGATGTCAGTGCGACATGACGTCATCGCAATAGCGCGCAAGGAAAGCAAATTTACAAAAGCTGGTGAAACTTTACAACGCTGTAACTTTGGTAATCCTGGCCAGATTTCGAGGAAACAAAAACTATTAGTACTTGCACGAGTACGCGCATTAAATGGAGTAATTTTTATAGTCATATTTTGATGTGCTGTGGTGTGACTCATTGTCGTAAATTTGAAATCTGGCCCCTGATTCACGAACCGTCGGAAACGGAATCGGATTCGAATTCTGTGCGTTGTCTTCTTCTATTCTATAGTGAGTGACAGAGACAGGGCATACATTCCGCTGTCGGGAGCGTTTCCGACGATTCGTGAATCAGGAGGCAGGTGAAGCAACTCAACTTTTTTTGTAAAGGCAAAAGATCTCTCAAATCGCTTTGGCTACAATTCCAACGGGAGCTGCGTAGCCCGATATAAATTTAATATTAAATCCTTGTACTTATTGCTTTTTCCAGGTACGACCTGAGCAATGTCCCAGCAGAAGCGCGAGAGATGATCGCGCAGATGACACAAGTGACGTCATCCAACCTGCTGGCAGAATGCGCCGGCAACGTGACTGACGTGGTTGACACACGCGTGGTGGTCTACCTCACCGTGAGGAGCACCAACCTAGAGCTAACCTGGGACACCAATGAGGAGTACTTCCTCGATATCCAGATGAAAGGTGAGATTTTTTGTACCGATTTATCCTCGATAATTTATTTCCCGTCATGAGATCGCCCACCACAATTAAATCTTTGCGAGGCGAGTGACGTAACTAGCTTCCTTTAAATTTGTATGTCGGTAAATCGTTTCGAGTTTTGAGTTTGGAAGAACTCGTTGTGTTCGGAGCATAGATATACCTACTATAAAAATAATAAATTTATTTATTCACTTAAACATAATAAATAATCTACTAATGAATCCTCAACAGAATATAGTAAGTATAGTGATCAGAACGCCTGATTCTGTTAACAATCTTAATAAAGTTAAAATTGACCACATTAGAGTAAAAAGGAAGGGCGCCAAACAAAACAGCGAATTCGTATCGCATTGCAAGAATCTCCGATGCGCCATGCTAATAGAAAATTGAAAAACCTCGTTGCCTGCCAATATCTGACAGGCAACGCACGCATCGCCGCATCGTCGGACGAATTCGCACAATGTGAATTCGCAGTTTTGTCTGGGAGCCCTAAATCGAAGTAGACAAAAACATTATGTATTTATTTAGGGTTAAGTAATATGAAAATGTTGATAAGGTACATACAGGTGGTGGTCACATAATTAAAGACACCAGTCGATTTTCATACAAACGAGGTAACTTTGAAGCCTTGGTTCTCCGCCAGGGATTAGCCTAGCTGTGATCAGATGATGGCCATCTAGGGAGTGAATGGAGGAGATTCAGATCGCTATACACACCCAACTGATCTGATCAGCATTCTAAAAGATATAAGGATATGTTTAAAAATCCGCAAAATTAGTATACAATTATATGGAAATCCAGAAACAGAAAACTCTGATTCTTATATCTCTAAGAACGTTGATCAGATCAGTTGGGTATGTATAACGATCTGAATCTCCTCCATTCACTCCCTAGATGGCCATAATCAGATCACAGCTAAGCTAGTATAATCCCTGGCGGAGAACCAAGGCTTTAAAGTTACCTCATTTGTATGAAAATCTACTGGTGTCTTTAATTATGTGAACGCCACTGTATCACTTCACATTCACAAAACAGCTTTCTTTGTGATATTCCAGAGGGCAGCGTAGCAGTTCGTGTAGACGCTGACACCGTTTACGGCGCTCGGCATGCCTTAGAGACCTTCAGCCAACTGGTGACGTCAGACAAACCAGAGTACTCCAACCACCCCCGATGTGGTCTTCGCGTCGTTGTTGGTTCCAAAATAAGGGACAAACCAGCCTACAAACATAGAGGGTTCCTATTAGACACGTCTAGACACTTTATACCGATGGCTGATATTAAAAGAATGATCGATGGTATGGCATCGACGAAATTGAATGTCTTCCACTGGCATGTGACAGATTCGCATAGCTTCCCACTGGAGTCGGCAAGAGTGCCGCAGTTTACTAGGTAGGTTTACATTATCACCTTTTGTTATCATTAGTCAATACATGGGTACAATTTGGACATTCCAAAGATTAACTAATCAGATGGCATTGCCTTATTAAACGTTTGTTTACTTTTATTGTTATCATTAAAGAGCAATCATCACAAGTGGATATCGGTAATGACCACTTATAGATTTCATATTTAGTATCCATGAGGATAATACCTATAATTTTATTATACTATTTTATTCTTAATCAAAATCTAAAAAGAATATGGCACACTTGTAGATTAAACGGTAGAGTGCTACAAACTTATTTAACTCGGTGACAGAGGTGGTGGAGAAGTCACTCGATTTACAAAATCAGTTATCATAATGGACTGCCTGCTGTCAGCAGTATGAAACTTTTTTACGCGACTGCCCAAAAAAAAGATCTTATGCTACGATCAACAATACCACTAGATAACCGGTGGAGTGTTAAAAACGGCAGAGCGATTAAGAGGTGTGCACTTATTTCATATCGAACCCTGTCATTTTTAACATTCGCATTCGTAACCGTATTTTCCTATAGAAAAAAATCATTTAGTGCCATATTTGCGTTGTGTTTTTGTAACAAGGGCTATAAGGCCCTTTTTACACGACTGCCCAAAAGAAGGAGTGTATTGTGTTTAGGGTTATTGTATGGAAGTATGTATGTGAGTTTCTTTATTCTACCTTAACTTTTAAATGCCTTAACGGATTCTTGCCTGTGAGGTATCATTAGAAACGTTAAATCACTGCAAGTGACAATGGCTATAATGTTTTGTTTTCATATTCAATAACTATGGCGGAAGAGTGGCGCAGCGCCATTCCAAAATGAAAACAAAATATTTTCTTCAACTATGGTAATATGGGTATCAAATGAAAGGCCTGGACAAGAACATTTCAAAAATATATAATAATTTATGTATACTAAAAATAATATGTATACCAACTACTTATACTAAAAATAATAAAATAAAAAGCAATAATTTTTATTTTAAATTGAAGTATTTACAGCATTGTCCCCCGACTGCAATGAGGACTTGTTTTTACAAGTTAAATTTTGGCAGTCGTGTTTAATAATTTTTAAATAAGTAATTGATTTTTATAAAATGTAGCCTATGTCACTTGGGAAGAATGTAGCTTTCTAATGGTAAAAGAATTTTTGAAATCGGTCCAGTAGTTTTGGAGCCTATTCGATGCACACAAACATACAAACAAATCTTTCCTCTTTATAAGTATATCGCGGTTTCACCCGCGTGGTACCCGTTCCCGTGGGTATATCGGGATAAAATATAGCCTATGTTACTCGGGAAGAATGTAGCATTCTAATGGTGAAAGAATTTTCTAAATCGGTCCAGTAGTTTCGGAGTCTATTCGATCCAAACAAACAAACAAACAATCAAATTTTTCCTCTTTATAATATTAGTATAGATAAGTAATAAGTATAGAGTATAGATAGGTAACATTGTGTTCAGGTATGGCGCTTATTCATCATCGGAGATTTATTCAGCGGAAGAAGTGCGACAGCTGATCAAGTATGCTCAAATACGAGGTGTCCGTGTCGTCATTGAAATTGATGCGCCTGCGCACACCGGCAACGGGTGGCAGTGGGGAAAGGTACACCTACAGTTCTTGTTTAACGTTTAACCTTAATTAAATTAAACCGTTACCCCCTTATTACAAAATGTGGACTAAAATAGGCCTTGTTTAAAACTGGTACTAAACTGGTGCTGTCAATTTAATTTTCCAAATGAAAGACACTTTTCCACGTTTTGGAATAAGGGGGTTAAAGTTTTAACTTGGCTTAGTCTTTTTTTGTAGGTAGGGGAATGCGTTTACGCATACCCCGCCCGCGTGTGAAGTGCGGACGGTGGAAATGTGGGACTAACCTAGCCACTTTCTGATCATCCATCCAGTGGCAGGTACTAGAATGGGTGGTCAGAAAGGGTGAATACCGACTAAACCCCTCACTTCTTGCTCTCACCACCGTTAGTTAGGTCACAATGTGAAGGGCCCGATGTACCAAGCTCCTCCTGGCTCCTACAAGTTTTGGTAAAGGCCGTGTCCCGATTAGGCTCATAGTAAGCATGTGGTGTGAAATATATAACGATCCGACTTTAATAGGGTATTTTACTGTTGTTGAAATGTAGATATTTAATGATGACGTTAAAAAATATTGCAATTAAGAATACCAAATGTGAAAAAATAATTTGAATCTGTTTTATAATAAAAGAATTATAGTCTGTTTGATTTTGACTATAGCTGTCTCTTTCTAAAACGAAATCTTCTATGGCGTGACTATGACGCTACTAACCCACTGACGTCACTAAGATAGCGTCCTGTCCTTGTCTAATTATAAAGTTTGAAGTCCTATATCTTTGAAAATATTCAAGATAATTCAAAATGAAAACTTGTTTTGTGTAGCTAATATTTCGAAAAACATTTTAAAGAAATAAAAAAAAATCAGTAAAATACCGTATTTTGGCTGGGTTGTTTTGTTCGCAGGACTATGGCTTCGGCGACCTAGCAGTGTGCGTGAACGCTGAGCCTTGGCGGCGACTGTGTATCGAGCCGCCGTGCGGGCAGCTCAACCCCGCCAACCCCGTCATGTACCGCGTGCTGCGCAACCTCTACCGCGACGTGGCCGAGCTGCTGCCATCGCCGCCGTTACTGCACGCCGGCGGCGACGAGGTAACATCAGACATTTGTTAATAGGCCCACGAGTTTGGCAACCTTGCAGTGTGCGTAAACGCTGAGCCTTGGCGGCGACTGTGTATCGAGCCGCCGTGCGGGCAGCTCAACCCCGCCAACCCCATCATGTACCGCGTGCTGCGCAACCTCTACCGCGACGTGGCCGAGCTGCTGCCATCACCGCCGTTACTACACGCCGGGGGCGATGAGGTAACATCAGACATTTGTTAATAGGCCCACGAGTTTGGCAACCTTGCAGTGTGCGTAAACGCTGAGCCATGGCGGCGACTGTGTATCGAGCCGCCGCCGTGCGGGCAGCTCAACCCCGCCAACCCCGTCATGTACCGCGTGCTGCGCAACCTCTACCGCGACGTGGCCGAGCTGCTGCCATCACCGCCGTTACTACACGCCGGCGGCGACGAGGTAACATCAGACATTTGTTAATAGGCCCACGAGTTTGGCAACCTTGCAGTGTGCGTAAACGCTGAGCCTTGGCGGCGACTGTGTATCGAGCCGCCGTGCGGGCAGCTCAACCCCGCCAACCCCATCATGTACCGCGTGCTGCGCAACCTCTACCGCGACGTGGCCGAGCTGCTGCCATCACCGCCGTTACTACACGCCGGGGGCGACGAGGTAACATCAGACATTTGTTAATAGGCCCACGAGTTTGGCAACCTTGCAGTGTGCGTAAACGCTGAGCCATGGCGGCGACTGTGTATCGAGCCGCCGCCGTGCGGGCAGCTCAACCCCGCCAACCCCATCATGTACCGCGTGCTGCGCAACCTCTACCGCGACGTGGCCGAGCTGCTGCCATCACCGCCGTTACTACACGCCGGCGGCGACGAGGTAACTTCAGACATTTGTTAATAGGCCCACGAGTTGGGCGACCTTGCAGGGTGCGTGAACACTGAGCCTTGGCGGCGACTGTGTATTGAGCCGCCACTCGTGCGGGCACCTCAACCCCGTCATGTACCGCATACTGCGCAACCTCTACCGTGACGTGGCCGAGCTGCTGCCATCGCCGCCGTTACTGCACGCCGGCGGCGACGAGGTAACTTTAGACATTTGTTAATAGGCCCACGAGTTTGGCAACCTTGCAGTGTGCGTAAACGCTGAGCCTTGGCGGCGACTGTGTATCAAGCCGCCGCTCGTGCGGGCACCTCAACCCCGTCATGTACCGCGTGCTGCGCAACCTCTTCCGCGACGTGGCCGAGCTGCTGCCATCGCCGCCGTTACTGCACGCCGGCGGCGACGAGGTAACATCAGACAATCGGCGACCTTGCGGGGTGCGTGAAAGCTGAGCGTTGGCGGCGACTGTGTATGGAGCCGCCGTGTGGGCAGCTCAACCCCGCCAACCAAGGTCGTCGCCCATGGCCTAAGCGGGGACAAATTGCCAGTCCATGGCCCTAGAGGGGGGCAATGTTGTATGTAGAAATATATGAATTTTAGATCATTTGGCAGCTGCAGCCCCTTGCCCCCTACCCCCTACAGGCGACGCCCTTGCCTCTAACCCCGTCATGTACCGCGCAACCTGTACCGCGATGTCACTGAGCTGCTGCCTTTTCCGCCACTACTCATGTTGGCGGCGATGAGTTAAATAAGATTATAATAACGGTGCAGGAGTGAACATCGCGCGAGATCCTCTCGACCTTTTTCAAAGAGTTCCTCTAACCTAATGTTCCTCGAAATAAACGAATTATTGAAGATAAAAAGCTAGCAGGACAGGCTAGCGTACCAATTTTTTATACAGGTAATATGCGGTTATGCATCTCTTGCCTTCGATCAACAATACCTCTGTATATATAACCGGTTGGAGTGTCAAAAAGGCCGAGCGAATAAACGCACTTCAAAGGTGCGCCCTTATTTTGTAGCGATTCCTCTCATTTTTGACGTAAGATCGTAACATTCATGAATTCGGTGCCATATTTGCGTTGTATTTTAGTTTGTGAGGCATCATCTAGTGGTATTGTTTTTCGAAGTCTCTTGCACTTAGTTTTGGGGGCAATTGTTTAGTGACATAGGTACCCTACCTTTTGGTGGCAGTTCAGACACTTACAAGATCAACGCTAAAGTTCTGGGCCAAATACGACAACAGTGTAGGAAACCTTTAAAGAAATCGACCTCCGTCTCTCTTTAAAAATTGAAAATGAAGTATTAGAAAAGGTCGACCCGTCTCACAACTAGCTCCGATGGGACTCGAACCCACGACCTTTCACTGTCCGAGCGAATGCTCTTTCAATTTTTCAATAATAAAAATTGCATTGTGAATGGAAAAAAATATAGTTTGAGGTATACCTTGATCATTCCTAAAAAGCAATTATTAATCGTTTTCAGGTCTTCTTCGGTTGCTGGAACGCCAGCGAACCAATTATCCAGTACATGGAAGAGAAGGGAATAGAGAGGACTGTAGACGGATTCATCAAGCTATGGGGAGAGTTCCATACTAACGCTCTTCAGTCGTGGGACGACGAGCTCAAAGCTCTGGGCATATCCACGCCGCAGCCCGTCATGATATGGTCTTCTGAACTTACGAAGGCGCATCGGATACAGAAGTATCTGGATAAAAACAGGTGAGTGCATTTTGTGGCTCCAAACAACTTTGCTTCCGTTCAGCTAATAAAGGTATTAAGTGAATAAGTGTCAACCCACACGTACCACAACCACACCACATCGCAGTGACAAAATATGGTACGTGTGAATAGTGTCAAATTTTTGCAGTTGCGTTGTGGTTGCGTTGTGGTTATGCGACAAAATGTCGTTGACGCTAGTAGTTCTGATGTGAATCTGGCCCGGCCGCTAGTTCGCAGCGTCGTCGCTGGTGATTGCGTTGTGGCCGGTATCACCCGCGGTCGATAATGACTGCAAAATGTGGTACGTGTGAATTGTCTATTCATTTCCAATACAAAATGCGCCCCGCCCACGTGGTGTGGTTGTGGTTCGTGTGGGTTGAGCCTTAGTCACAGACTCCTGACCAAACAAAGATCTTTACCAACCACCCCGATTCACAACCGTTCTGTGAAGGAATACGATTCGAATTATGTGCTTTGTCTATGTATATATCTGAAGAGAGTGTGAGAGTGACAATGCATACATTACGCTGTCGGGATCGTTTCAAACGGATTGTAAATTTTGGGGGTAGATCTAACATTTTAAACTTTCATGGTCATTATAACTAAAATTATTAGAAAAAGCAGGGTGGTTACCATACTTACACTTACTTACTTCCTTATTTTTAATCTACAACGGGGTAGGTAGAACTTAACCTTCACCACACTTGATGTAAAGTGGTGATAAGGCTGAAGGTGGAAGCGCACCTGAGTCTGAAATCGGTGGTGTGAACTACTAGATCAAAGAGGCGGCCACTTTTTGTCGAGAACCCGATATTTCGACGCAGTTTCATAAGTTACTCGGATGTTAGGCGAAACGATCTGTTAAACTTTTCCAGACGAAATTTCTGATCTATTATAATATGGAAAGTAAAGTCGATACATAATTTCCTTTTATTACATTAAACACGTAATAATAATTCAAAATCTACTTCATTTCAGATACATAATCGAAGTATGGGAGCCGGTCCTAAGTTCCTTGCTAACTGATCTCCTAAGACTCGAGTACCGCACCGTGTCAGTTCCTAAAGATGTGTGGTACTTAGACCACGGATTCTGGGGACAGACCAAGTACTCAAACTGGAGGAGAATGTATACCCACATGCTGCCTAAGGACAATAACATGCTGGGCGGAGAAGTGGCCATGTGGACTGAGTACGTCGACCAGAATGCTTTAGGTGAATCTTTCTTTTAGTTTTATAGCTATTTCTTTGGATTGTGACGTTCGCCATAACTGAGTTTACTAAAATGTTCAGTGAGGAGTTTTTAAAACCTACTCCCCCTTATTCCTAAACGTGGACTAAAGTTAGGCCTAGTTTAAAGCTGATGCTAATTCTGTCTTTTATTCGGAAAATGAAAGTGACAGCACCAGTTTAATACCAGTTTTAAACCAGGACTATTTTAGTCCACGTTTTGGAATAAGGGGGACTAAGTTTTGTTTTCATTGAATATACCTTTCACTCACATTTAATTTAATAGTATATTCCTGGAAGAGATTGCTACTTAGCAATAAGGCCGCCTTTTGTATGTTCTCTTGTACCGTCTCTTCTTTCTTTGTATCTTGTGTCTTTTATCTTAGAAAGCAAATGAAAAAAATATATTAATTGTTTTGGTTTTGTATTCATTGTAGTAATTCAGCGACACATTTAATAAGGCAACTAACGCTTAATTTCTCGAGTCCACTAAGATCCATAATACTTTCATCTAACCGTGACTGTTCATTTCCAGACGTCCGCGTGTGGCCCCGTGCGGCGGCCGTGGCCGAACGACTCTGGTCTGACCCGATGTCGATGCCCAACGCGGCTGAACCACGCCTGCTACGGTTCCGATCGAGGCTCATAGCTCGCGGTCTCCGCCCTGATGCCATGTCGCCCGGCTGGTGTGATCAACACGACACGCGATGCTTATAGTTAGTACTGACGACAACATAATATTTGGGACATTTTACACGAGACTAGCGCCATCGAACACCATCAGGTGACACCAGACCACCATCCAGTCTCCAACTTGGCAGAGAAAACATAATGTTGACACGCAGATGGTACTGGCATATCTGTGCTCGATGCGACTGAACCGTATAGACTACAACAGTTCCGAACAAGGCTGACAGCTTGTGGACTCCGCCCTGGTGCTATGTCGCCCACATGGTGCGATCAACACGACACGCAATGCTTATAGTTAGTGTACTACGATGATTTTTTACAGTACAACTTTAGGACACCATCTTGTTTCAAACTGAGCAGAGCTGGGACAATGTCATACCAATGCCAAATGTAGCTGAACCGTGCTTACAACGGTTTTGAGCGAGGACGATAGCTCGTGGATTCCGCAATGACACCATGTCACCCGTACAGTCTATATGTCAGTAGCCATAGTGCCTAACGAACTGTCGATGGCGCCGTTTCTTCCCCTTCTTTAGATAGTGCAGCCTAAACATAGCAGACCTTAGAATGCGTCTTATTACTCGTGATCTCGTGATGCGGGGCCATTCGCCCGCCTTGTGCGATCAACACGACGCCCGATGCGTATAGTTGAAACAACATAATACTCGGAACATTTTACACGAGACTATATTTTACCCCGAGCGCCTAATGTACTGTCACCGATGTACTTAGGACACCATCTAGTCCTAAGCTTGGCGGAAGTCACACATTTACACACTGATGATAAGCCATACGTGCCCGATGCGACTGAATCTGCAACCATTCCGAGGGCGACTCATACATAGCTCATGGACTCTGTAATCTGCCCGCCTGCTGTAATCTGCAAGTGTTGAAATGTCGAGAGCCCAATATTAAAGATATTTTACACAACACAATCTTCCCCAAACTGCCCCGTGAGAACACATCATATAGTACAGTCGAGTTCAATAATATCTGTGCATTTTTTGGACTTTGTCGCATTAAGTTTTGACATCGTCTTTGACTTTCAGTACAAATGGTCACAGTATTTGCTACGACAAAGTAGAAAAGTGCACAGATATTATTGAACTCGACTGTACCTCCTTCCCTGTAATAAGAACGGTTCTCGTAGTCCGTTCTGTATGTATATTACAGGACAGTATACTATCGCATAGTAGGTTCCCCTAATAATTTAATAACCACTATAATCCAGAACAGTGTATGACTTCAGAAAAAATTTAAATATCAAAACACATTGAATATTTTCGTCAACAGTGAGGAGACTGTATATTGGAATCACGAGTGGTTTTCTCGCGTCAATACGCGGTGAAGTACTGTGAAGTGATGTACCCATCAAGCTGTGTTCTCCGATGGGGCATTTGCCACAGCCTGATCTCGTTACAGTTAGTGCCTTAAACTTCGTACTGTAGTACTAAAGACCTGTAGAGTTGACCAGTAAAATTTACCTACGTACTAGTAGAGTAGACCAGTATATTAGCGACTTATATGAATAATGCCATATCTGTTCATACAGTTAATCTACTCGTACTGATTAGATATTTCGCAGGTTTTGCAACGTATCCAACTGGACTTAGTGTTCCAATCTTAAAGGTCTGTACAGATTGGGACAGATTTATTTCATAGACTTCTAATCTAAAACTTTTCTCATCATTTCTGGGAATTTTCCATATCTGCACAGATCTTTCCGAGTTATACTAAGATAAGAAGACTGATATGAGCTTCATACAATAGATCGTAATAATGTACATCCAAGTGTATAGCGTCTTCGTGATAATTAGAGAGCTGCCTTATAAGTCTCGAATAAATGTAGGTATTTTTTTATTTGCAGGTTTCACAAAATATTTTTATCGTGATCCTAAAAGGCTTTATAAAACCTTTGTATGTGAAATTACAAAAGTTATTTTTATCATAAAAAAAATTTACATGCAATAATAATGCAACGAGTGAAGTTTGTAAATAAAAGTGAAGAGAAAATTGTATAGTGTTAGTTATATTTATGGCGTTTACTTATTTACTGTGTTGACTTTTTAAAGTAAATGTACCTACATACATAATAAATTTATACAACTATGTCATATCAATAAAGAGATATACGTGGTGCTTTTTTATAAATTAAGATTTTTTTATTTATCCTATACCTATCCTACGAAGTCTTTGGAATACATTTCAAAATCATCCACTAATTTGCTATCACATTTTTTAGTTCTACGTTTGCTACTTGGCACTAAGTAAAATACAAAATTAGCTACTGACAACATATTTGATATCTTGATATTGGTAACTATTAAAGAAGAATCAAACTAATGAATAATCTTAAAATATCGTGAAAACAGCTATTTTAAAGATTTTTGAGTTAATATTAAGATCGAAATATCGAGAAATTAGTTATTATTCTTCAACGAACCGAGACTTAAGTCGTTGGGCACCAACTCATGTAAAATTGTATCACTTCTAAAAATGCTTGTGGCTATCCTGTTGGCCAATCGCTCGGACTCCCTAAGATCGTCGTCTTTCGACGAGTGTGACGTCAGATCTATTTCTGTGTCGCTCTCACTATCGGTGTCCTTTTCTCGTCGGGGCCGGTACGCTAAATTCTGGGGCTCCTCAACGGGAGGAGCACAGGGGCAGTTTTTTGACATTCTCAAGTCTGTTGGGACGATGTCAGAGTTGTCTATCTGTTGGTTCATCAGCATCGGTGGGAACGGGAAAGGTTGTTGAAGGATCCTGCTGTCTTCGTTCCCGTACATTTGAGGGGATATGTCGTGGACTGCTGGAGAAACCGGAGGCAGCGTCTCATGCATAGTGGGATTGTGCATGTACGGGTCATGGCGTGGAGACTTTAGCTCTCTGTTGTCTAATGGCGGTTCTGGAGAAATTTTCTCAGGAGGTGAATCTGGAGATTCTGGAGAGGAATCCGGTGGCTTTGCGTGACCTGGAAATGAAAGTACGATAGTTTATAACACTTCATTAATGTTAGGAAACTTTAACCGAATCTGAGAAAATTGTTTGTTCAGAATCGAGAGTAGATCGATTCCACACATTTTAGATAGGAGTTAAATTTATCAATTGTTTTTTTTACGAAAATAAAAATAATAAAAAATTCATCCGGCTCCCCATATATTGATGAGTCTAAAAAAAATAATCTATTCGTGTGGGGTGTCTTTTCCTTAACCATTTCTTCTCATCCTACTAATCCTACTAATATTATAAATGTGAAAGTTTAGATGTTTGAATGTTTAGATGTTTGGATGTTTGTTACTCAATCACGCCAAAACGGCTAAACGGATTTGGCTGAAATTTGGGACACAGATACTTTGTAGTCTGGAGGACAACATAGGCTTTTTATCTCGGAAAAATATCACATTCCCGCGGCAGAACGTCGTGTAGTCCACGCGGGCGAAACCGCGGGCGGAAAGCTATTAGTCAATATTTTAAAAGATATACATAGGTACACTTCGAAAGTGGTAAAAAGTGTGCTCCTCCTCTAACTTTTATAATAAGAAAGTGAAACTTCAATAGTAGTTTATGTGACTGTCGCATAAGGAGGGGTATTAAAACACGAGTGGGAGTTTAAAAAACGAGCCTTGGCGAGTTTTTTAATAGTATTCCACGAGTGTTTTAATACCGAGTTATGTGCAGTCTCATACACTACTTTATCTACACTCATTTACATTTATTATATACTAGCTGACCCAGCGCGACTTCGTTCCCGTGGCCCTACCCCCTACTTCACCCTACCCTACCCGTACTCTACCCCTACCCCTACCCTACCCCTACCCTGCCCCTACCCCTACCCCTACCCCTACCCTACCCTACCCTACCCTACCCCTACCCCTACCCCTACCCCTACCCCTACCCCTACCCCTACCCCTACCCCTACCCCTACCCCTACCCCTACCCTACCCTACCCTACCCCTACCCCTACCCCTACCCCTACCCCTACCCCTACCCCTACCCCTACCCCTACCCCTACCCCTACCCCTACCCCTACCCCTACCCCTACCCTACCCTACCTATACCCTACCCTACCTTTACCCTACCCTACTTCTACTCTACCCCCACTTACCCCTCTTCCCCTATTTTCTCACCGTTAGAACCTTCCTTGGACTTCCACGAACATTTCAAGACCAAAATTAGCCAAATCGGTCCAGCCGTTCACGCGTGATGTCGTGACCAAGGGAAATAGGGATTCATTTTTATATTTATTATTATATATTTCAAAAATAAAGCAAATCAATCCATACTAATATTATAAATGTGAAAGTGTGTTTGTTTGTTTATTTGTTTGTTTGTTTGTTTGTTTGTTTGTTTGTTTGTCCGTCTTTCACGTCAAAACGGAGCAACGGATCGACGAGATTTTCGGTATGGAGATAATTTGAGAGCTGGAGAGTAACATAGGCTACTTTTCATCCAGGAAAATTATAAAATAAAAATGGTAATTTTGTATATAAAATCGATAAACTGTCGTACTATACAAAACTGTCATTTCTTCCCTAGCCTCTTCCAAAGAGGTATGTCAAAGAGTATTGTTATCACTGACGTTTTAGCCGCTTTGGATTACCTACTTTTTAATAAGTGACATTTGTTGCAGGCCACTGCCTGACTTCTTCGCGATCATTTATTTTCATCTGTCTATCTATAATAGATTTTGGTGATACGAAGTTTACCGGGTCCACTATAATTAATATGGCAAAACAACGTTTGCCGGGTCAGCTAGTATTAATTATAAAATGTGAATTGGTGCCAAACCCCACTCATAGGAGTCTATACGGTCTATTCCTTCTAAATTCAAAATTCTTATTTTTAAAAACGTTTCTGATTGTTGCCGGCTAAAGAAGAGCTTGAAAAAGTTGGAAGTCAGGGCCGGTAAATCCTACGGTTGCCATCATGAAGATCGACTTAATACTGAGGTAACTGGAGCTCTCACCCTGAATAAAAAAGTGTCCCCAGCAAATTTGACATTTATGTATGTAGTGGCTGTCAGTTGTCTCATATGACCATACGTATTTTTTTAAAGTGTAGGTGAGACGGAAGACAGCCACTGTGTAATTTGTGGTGGACAAAAAATTGTTTGTACTGCACTCTCCAGTTAGGTACCTCAATATTAAGTCGAGCTTCATGGTTGCCATGGAGACTGTACATTTAAGAAATATAAGTGTTTATAATGAGTGACAGCTGTATCCGGGTGTTGCATAATGGTCATTATGAAACTCCCGGATACAGCAGCTTTATTTTTTAAAGTTGACTATGGCATAAAGATTCAAGATTCAAGATTCAAATCTCTTTATTCAATTTAGATTGTTATTTACAATACTTGTGAACGTCATAGAAGCTACGCCATCGGTTCGCAAACCCTACAGCGGGAGGCCTTGGAGAAGAACCGGCAAGAAACTCCAAGGGTTGTTTTTTTCTCCCTGTCTTATTTCATACAGAGTCGTCAAATTGAAAAATGACCTTAACATGGTATGACTAAGGTCAGTTTCCATCACAATTACACAATGGGTTATGATAAATACAGTTAAGTATAGGCGAACTAATGATCATAGCGGTGAACAATTTTCAGTTACTTAGGAACTCTACTTAAAGCTTTAATATTAGTTTAAAACAAAAGACAATTCTACTATATACTGCAAGTTGCGCCATACATGTTTCAAATGTAATTCTTAATAAAATGAATAAAAACAAAAGAAAACACATTTTAAGGCAAGCAGATAAGAGCAGACCCATTCCCACTGGCAGCACCCGTTCACGAGCATGACGCATGAACCAGCCATCGCTTCGCTCAACCATATTTTAGGGAACGTAACGACCCGCCTCACACGCCACCACCGTAGAAAAAACTGTAACACCGTAAAGTGTATCAGTATACGTTCAGGCATGAGTTCATAATTCGAAAATAATAACATGAGTGTAGAAAAAAAAAATATGCTATAGATCGTACTGATCTTTCTACTGGCTTGACTTTCAACGAAATTTTTTTGAAGGGGATATAGTCAGCAGTTTTTGAGATATAGGTATATAACACATTTTGAAAACCCGCAAATATAACTTTGTCATTCATAAAAACACTATTAAAACAAAGTAATTTTTTTCTGGTGAAAAAAAATTAGTATTGGCTTGCTGATGTAATGTAGTATGTAATGGTACCTACGTTTAGTGGGTGCGGAACCCTTCACGGGCGAGTCTGACTCGCACTGGGCCGTTTTTTTTAAGTTGATCCATGACATTATGTCTCTTATTCCTCAGTTTTTTCTTCTATAATCAGATTCATCTGGCCGTAAATAAGTGATACCTAATGTAGATCTTCAGATCTACATTAGGTATCATTTATTTACGGCCTTAAACGGTCACCAAGAATAATAAGCTAAGGCGCATTCTTCTGGGAATTTTATAGACTCTTGCAAATAAACCACAAGAAAGATGTTAGAAATAGTTAGTTGAAAATTCCTTTACTCAGAACAACAAACTTCTCGATATAGTTTAACTGTATAAGATTTGAATTTCTTAAAGTTTTGGCAAGCCCTGGCGCCTAGCTGTACAACATGCGTGACATGCTGCTCCTTCTTTACCTACTTACTGTGTTCTGTGCTCATTCATAACACTTACCAAGCAGTGACAGCGGTGAAATGCCCAGGCCGAGGCATCGCATTCTCCAAGCATCTTGAAGGAACTGCAGACGCGCCTGAGGACCTATTCTGAAACGCAAAATCCGTAACTTCGGAATACCCGATCCTCTGACGCTTGAGTCGTCACAAAATCGAGTGAAAGTGGTGGAGCTAACGAAGTTTCTGATTTTGCGTTTCAGAGTAAGTACAGCTCTTAATTACTATACTCTACTCTCTACTCTCAGTTATCATATTATGTGGAAAGTGTTATTTTATGAACAGTTCATAATACTAACCAGGCAGTGACAGCGGTGAAGTGCCCAGGCCGAGGCAGCGAATTCGCCAAGCATCTTGAAAGAGCTGCGGACGCACCTGTTTCCGCCATTTGGCGTGCCGGACGGTTTTGTTATCATATGTGGTGGAACGTGTTATTTTATGAACAGTTCATAATGCTAACCAGGCAGTGACAGCGGTGAAGTGCCCAGGCCGAGGCAGCGCATTCGCCAAGCATCTTGAAAGAGCTGCAGACGTGCCTGCTTTCGCAATTTGGCGTGTCGGACGGTTTTGTTATCATATCTGGTGGAAAGTGTCATTTTATGAACAGTTTATAATACTAACCAGGCAGTGACAGCGGTGAAGTGCCCAGGCCGAGGCAACGCATTCGCCAAGCATCTTGAAAGAGCTGCAGACGTGCCTGCTTTCGCAATTTGGCGTGTCGGACGGTTTTGTTATCATATCTGGTGGAAAGTGTCATTTTATGAACAGTTTATAATACTAACCAGGCAGTGACAGCGGTGAAGTGCCCAGGCCGAGGCAGCGCATTCGCCAAGTATCTTGAAGGAGCTGCAGACGCGCCTGCTTCCGCCATTTGGCGTGTCGGACGGTTTTGTTATCATATCAGGTGGAAAGTGCTATTTTATGAACAGTTCATAATACTAACCAGGCAGTGACAGCGGTGAAGTGCCCAGGCCGAGGCAGCGCATTCGCCAAGCATCTTGAAGGAGCTGCAGACGCGCCTGCTTCCGCCATTTGGCACGCCGGTTTTGGAACCATACCTGGTGGAAAGTAACAGACTTGAGGCGCTGGTTAAGAGTAGGTTATTTTTAATGTCTGTACTATGATATATATATAATATATATATATATTATTACTAGCTGACCCAGCGCGACTTCGTTCCCGTGGCCCTACCCCCTACTCCACCCTACCCTACCCTACCCCTACCCCTACCTTACCCTACCCCTACTCTACCCTACCCTACCCCTACCCTACCCTACCCTACCCTACCCTACCCTACCCTACCCTACCCTACCCCTACCCCTACCCTACCCTACCCCTACCCTACCCCTACCCTACCCCTACCCTACCCCTACCCTACCCCTACCCTACCCCTACCCTACCCCTACCCTACCCCTACCCTACCCCTACCCTACCCCTACTCTACCCCTACCCTACCCCTACCCTACCCCTACCCTACCCCTACCCTACCCCTACCCTACCCTACCCTACCCTACCCCTATCCTACCCCTACCCTACCCTTATCCTACACCTACCCTACCCCTACCCCTACCTTACCCTACCCCTACTCTACCCCTACCCTACTTCTACTCTACCCCTACTTACCCCTCCTTCCCCTATTTTCTCACCGCTAAAACCTTCCTTGGACTTCCACGAACAATTCAAGACCAAAATTAGCCAAATCGGTCCAGCCGTTCACGCGTGATGCCGTGACCAAGGGAAATAGGGATTCATTTTTATATATATAGATGGTACAATCAATCTATCAAAATTTAACTCAAATGCGATAGTAGGTATGCGTATTAATTGATAAAGCACATTTGGATCTCTGTTAAAATCAAATGACACCCGGCGGAATAAATCTAGCTTCATTCTGTAAGAAAATAGAAAACAAACAATTAGTGCTAGCGGTAGGTACGCCAGAAAAGCTGCAAATGGTGTTAAAAGTATGAAAATCGGAACGATTGATCTTTAGGCCACTAATAAATTTGACCCGTAGCACGAAAAAAAGAACAAAAAAAAGGAGAGGAGATATGACGTCATCTTTTTTGTATAGGAAAATAATATTTTTGTTCTGTCTATTATTTAATGAAAGGGCACTGACGATTCTAAAAATATATTACACCATTATATTTCAGTCACTTGTTTTAATAAAAAAAAATAAACATTTTCAAAACATACCAAGTTTGGGCTCCTCCAATTATGTATGATACTGGTCAGATGCATCTTATGGTCTAAAGATCAATCGCTCCGATTTTCATGTTTTTAACTCCATTTGCAGCTTTTTACTGAATTTCGGAGTGGCTAGCGCTAAATAATAATATAAGGAAAGCCCAAGAGGGATTTTTGAATTTACTTAAGCGCGGCAGATTAACATAAGATGATATACTATACCTTGCATCAAGTTAGTTAGTTAGTTGCTCTACCATAATTTTTTTTTTTTGAGTCGAGATAAATTAATTGTATTTTATAATACAATTAATTTATAAGTCCCAATCTTGAGTCGAAAAAAGTGGTAACAAAAAATCGGTCCAGTGTCAGAATCAGCAGATCATATAGGTATTTGCTGTTATTCTTGAATGTTTTTCTTACTAACTGAATATAATCTGACCGCGCTCAAAAACGGAGAGGTGGTGTGTTTGAGGATTTTTTGCAAGTTTGTGACTCTTCCACTCCCTTACGTTAAACACAAATAGACACAGATTTATTGAAATAGTTACCACTTTTTAGCATGTTATTTACCTATTACTTAAATTTTTACTTTTTTGCATTCACAATGCAATTTTTATTATTGAAAAATGGAAAATGAAGTATTTAGAAACAATCGACCCATCCCATCGGAGCTAGTTGTGAGACGGGTCGATTTTTTCTAAATACTTCATTTTCCATTTTTCTATGTTGTTGAGTTCCTGACTGTTGTTGTATTTTTTGTCATTTTGGCTTTTTTATCCGACAGCCTTCGCTACCCGTAAACTTACCCGCTCAGCTCAAAGCCTAAATTATCCGAAATCAGGTAAAAATACCCGCAACGGCAACACTGCTGACAGTGGCTGTCACACAGCAACAGCAGTGTCCTGGCTTACGTGGTTGATAAATACACTGTTACTTTTATACCTACTTAAAATGTAAGTTTGTCCTTGTTCAAAATTGATACTCTGGGCCATGAAAAATGATCAAATATTAAGAAATAATTTGTAATTTTATATTGAAGCATGACACAAATTGATCCTTTATGTTAAATTAAAAAGTACCAAATGAGGGGTATAAAAGCAAATCCGCCTCATTCCACATTTCGCGATTCTTAACAACACGGTGAACAATACACCTCGATCTAGTATAAAACTTAAGATAAAAATACGGTTCACTCACATGCAAAAACTTCGCTTCGATCCTATTTTAGTTAGTAGCAAAATCGCTTCAGTCACATTAAGCCAATCGGGAGAAGTTATTTTAAAATTTCTAAAATGTCGTAACGGTAGTTTTCTATACTAAGTTGAATTCGGTGGCCGTGCTTATTTTTCGCGGTTTATATTAAATAACTACCCGTTATGGAAGAAAATATTAGACCAGCTCGATCAGAAAGAACCCGGAAACGTGAGAGAAAAGTAGATCAGTGGCGGTGAACGTGAAAAAGGCCAGAAAGGTATCATAAAAATCACTCAAATTTTGATTGTTATAGTACTTATAGACAACAAAAAAGTATTAACATTCTATTCACTATAATTTATATTAGTTGGTTTCGTTTGTTTGTATTTTGCTGATGATGGTGAAAATTGTATGTTTTTCTAACTTTTTATAACAGTACCTCACGCCATTATTGTCCCTTGATTTCAAAAAGTGTAATGCAAATGTAATCCAGACCAGTGACAAGCAAAAACGCTTCTGTCCAATGTTAAGAAGAAAATACACCTCAATCCCACAATAATTCTCGTTTTTCTTTAAATCTACATGGAAATCTTTTATCCCAGTATACTTATATTTTTTTAAATAAATTAGATATGTCGCAGGGATTTTGTCAAAGTCGTGATATTCTAATTCCACTAGTGAAATTATAATTTCACGTGATATTATAATTCTACTAGTTAAATTATGAATAGACAGTATGTTTGTATGAATAAAAAAAATAACCACGAAATTTAAGGCAATCGCTTCGCTGTGCTTCGCGATCGCCTTAAATCTCTAACCTATCACGTGTTCTACAGGACTTCCTAGGCTCGCAGCCGTGTGCATACCTCAGAACAATAACTAAAGCTATAGATACCGTACTAAAATAAAAACTGTGTATCAGCTATCGTACTCACTTTAAGTAATTCATCATACATGAGTAAGAGTGAAATAGACAATCTTTGTGAGTTTCTATTGTTTCTGTCATTGTCACAAGCTCGTAAAGTACAAATGTCAAATGGTTCTAATTGGTTGTAATATAATACTACCAAAACAAAAATACGTCTTTGTTGAGAACGTAGTTTCTGAGGTATGACCAATTTAATACGAACGTATTACAATGGTCGAACAGCTTCGCTGGCAGCTAAAGTGAAAATTTATTAATTTACAAGGCATTCGGTGATAAAACAACAGGAAAGTGTGCATACAGACTCTCTAGAGAGCTTGCATTCCGTGTCTAGGATGGTTTGTGTTGTTCTAGGCTGTTAGTCTAATATATCACGGAAAGAAAATTCGGATGAAATTGAATATTTCATCGGTAAGTTTTGTTTCAAAATTCAAATATTTTTAAGAATTTAACATCAGTATTATCCGAAAATTGTAATAAATTAATATTATCAATAGAAATGTACGTGAGTTTTTTTTTTATATTTTCTTGCATTTCTGTTAAAGTTGTTAAGGTTATGATAGTGCTGTGTTTTTTTTTATCGATGTTAACAATTTTTACTTCTTTCAGATTTCCCAAAGATGAAACAATTAAAAATGATTGTAAACGCCTTATTTCAAAAACAACTGGACAGCAAAAGTGAACAGTCACGTTATACGTATCACTTTGGACTACAATCATTTGAGCCAAATGAGAACATTAAAGATGTGTTTAAAAGAAAAAATGGTTTCTTTATTTTAATTAATTGATTAATTTCCTTTCCAGCTTAATTCACTCTAATGTTTGCAATTGCAATAAAAGTAGGCGAAGGAAGCAGCATTACTATGTGCAATTTTTTTACTTATTATGGGATGTATTTTGTATTGGAAATGAATACCTAGTACAATTTACACGTAGGTATGTACAACATTTTGCCGTCATTATCGACCGCGTGCGTAAGTAATACCGACCACCACCAGCGACGACGCTGTGAACTAGCAGCCGGCCACACCGCATACGACGTATCCACATCACAACTACTGGCGACAACGCAATCACATTGACATTTTGTCGCACAACCACAACGCAACTGCAAAAAGCTGTGGACACAGCACATTTTGTCGCTGCGATGTGGTGTGGTTGTTTGTGGTAGGTACGTGTGCGTCGACACATTACCATACCGTACTTACTACCTAGTGTCATTGACATACATAGAGATTTTAAAAATATTATGTATGTAAAATCTATTTTTACAAGCTTTTATTTAACTTGCAGTGTATGTATGTATGCATGTCCGTTCGTCAAATCTTGCGAGCTAAATTTGACCCACTTACCAATGTCCGATTGAGCTGAAATTTGGAATTCACCTTTAGTTCCGATGACAATGCAATTAAATATATAATCAGTATAGTTATCAATTCAGAATTCTTGCAAATTTTCAAGTACTATATTCTTGTTTTGTTGTGATGGTCACTTGACACTTTGTCAATGTAGGTAGGTACCATAAAGTTATAATCAGCGAGCATTCAGCGAGCGCAATCTTCATAGAGTGCGTGTCAGATAACTCTGCGACTGGGGCGTTTATGGCGCTAGTTACAGTACATTATTTTGTTCTAAGCTTATGGAAAATATTAGTATTCGATTTTGACCCCGCGCAGACTTATCTGGCGCACTCTCTAAATTCAACTAGTAATAGAACACACGTCCCAACCCGACAGCCGATTTGAATTGGTTATTTGAGAAAGAACATGAGTTCATGTCACATAATTGCTATGGAGACAAAAAAACAGTCTGTTTGAAAAGTATGCTATAATATACTATTTACATAAATTTGAGATTATCAATAGAATATTTTATAACGAGGGACTAAACGAAGCCATTATATACCAGAGGTGGTTTGGCTCCCGAGCGTGGGAGGGAGTCAATGAAACCGAGGGTATATTAAGTTGGCGTTTAGTCTCGAGGTGCAAACTGTACTTTTCACTTCGAGAGCGAGAAAACTAGTCAATTTAGTACAAAAACATTTAACAAATTCTGACATTTTCGCGGTCAGTAGTAGTAGTAGTAAAAATATTCGCCCTTTTGTAGGACAGGCCAAGACATTTAGCCATACTGCCAATTATTGAGTATTATTTAATTATTATAGTTTCTTATGTTTTCATAAGAATGTAGGTGTGTTACATTCCAGTGCTCCTTGGAGTTTTTGGCGTCAAGTGTGTCAAGCCAACCTTCTCGATAATTCTTGCTGAGGTTAGTCACCACACCACTATAATAAAACACTCGGCATCACTTTACCGAGATAGCGCCTATTTTAATCATTCTACATATCGTTCAGTTGCGTAGACACTTGGGGCACAAAAACCACACCTATCTTGAGTCACAAAATCCACTATGAAACAAATTGCGATTAATTAAAATATCCACTCAACCTAACCCGCCAAAATGGCGCCAAAAACTCGCAGTAAGTTTTTTCCGCTAAACCAGTCATAAATTGACAATTTAAAACACATGGCGCCACCTTCCTTGCGGAAAAACCATGAAACAAAAAACATCTTAACATTTTCGCAATGAAGATGGTCCAGTTTGGATGGTGAGTTTATCTAATGTCACATGAAGGAAATTAAAAAAGTAATTACATTTTACTTCCTAGGGACTAAAGTGGTTATTTAGTCCCGCTTCGTAGGGCTATATTTGCGTACTTTTAGAGCATGAGAAGTGAAAATTATTATTATTTATATTAAAACATTAATTTAAAGTCCCTGGACTTAGGCTTTTTCTCAATTACTTAAAAAAATGACATTTAATTAAAAATGAAGTTTCCCTGTCAGTTACAGGCTACTCAAAATGGTTTTGAAGAATTTTTCGTCATTCTTTTATGACAGGTACCGTTCATTTTTTTTTTGTTAATAGGTCTTTTTCTTTACGAGCCCGTTGCATTGCATTGGCAAATCCAGGTGATTTCTGTGGGTATTTGATAAGAAAAAGTGATGTGATACAAGGCCTTGTTCAGTGATGTGATACAAAGCCTTGGCCAAGACCAGATTTGGTGTAGCTTTTTGATTTTTTGATTTGATTTAATTTTGATTTGGTACGAACGTGTGTAGCACGGATTATATTTGCTTTACAGCAAAGTTCGTCCGCACCAAATCGGCGGTTAGGTCTGGTCTGGACGTGTGTAGCGGCTATAAGAACGAACGAACTATAAAAAAAGGAAAAAACGCGAAGTTGCTATATTCAGACCCTATGTGTCACTTTGCACATAAATAGTTCACTAAAGTCAACGACAGATGGCTCCAAGTTAATACAACCATAGTCTACCTACAGAAAAGAAAAAACCTTTTTTTCTTTATGTACTATGTTTATCAACTTTGATAGAAACTTAAATGTGTCTTGTTCTTTAGTATTTATTTTTGAAATACGTACTAAAATTTACAACTGAAAATCAGCGTTTGCAGACAAGTAATATGACGCTGAGCTGCGACCATTGAGTACTGCTGCGGCACGGCACACACACATTTTTATTTTGAACTTTTTGTCTTATTGGGTCTAATTTGTGTTTTCTATTCTTGTTCGTAATACAGTGCTTACTTCTCTTAAACCTATGTGAATATGCCTTGTATTTAATGAATATGTATGTCTGTAGTAAGAATCTACAATCTCTATTTGGTGGTAAAATATATTTGTGTGTTTGCAGACTTGATGCAGTTGAAGAGCTAGACTGTAATAAATTAACTGGCAAACGACCATGCAATAATTATGCATTAAATGAAATGAAGCAACTTAGAAACACGTCCAATAATAACTAAAAATACAAAAATAAATTATATTTAAAAAAACCTTTTATTTAAAATCAAGCTTTTATTCAAATGTCCTAAAAAGAATAAAATAAACTTTGTATCAAGTCAAATCCAACAAATTTATTACATTAAACAATTTATTTGTTTTAAAAGCTTGTCGCGAGATTTTATTGTTACTGGGCTTGCACTAAACACAAATGCTTTATCTTATATTTGACATATGAAATTAAATAAAACGACAAGCTTTTAAAACATATAAATTGTTTAATGTAATAAATTTGTTGGATTTGACTTGATACAAAGTTTATTTTATTCTTTTTAGGACATTTGAATAAAAGCTTGATTTTAAATAAAAGGTTTTTTTAATATAATTTTTAATTTATCGATATTAATGTCGATGACGTTGCATCACTGGCGTAAAAAAAAATTGTGACAACCTTGTAAATTAAGAAACATTAGACTGTATACTATCTCTTTCTTACACATGTACTACTGCAAAAGTAAAAGAGTACGAACTAATGTATTTTGTTGTTATTTTAGCACGGTTTCTATAGCTTTAGTTATTGTTCTGAGGTGCATACTGTCTCGTACTGTCTATTCATAATATCACGTGAAATTGGAATTATAATATCACGACTTTGACAAAATCCCTGCGACAGATATAAATATAGGAATCTTCAAGAGTATTCTGTTTTCACACTTATTCAATAAATCGGTTTTACTGTATTTTAGCATTGCGTGATCGAAGCGCTTTTGCTTTTACACCCCTCAAATAATGGTACTTGCCTGGTAATCGCTAAGTTTCATAAGGCGCATTATTAAATTGTGAATGAAAAATTTGCTGGAGGGTCTCCTTTTGCAATCAAATATGAACTATTCCTATTTCTACATTTTATTTTATGACCGGAATTATATAAAGGTATAATTTATATTAATTTAACTTATAAATAATAAATAACTTCTTACAATCACACCAATTATCTAAGCCCATGTTAATTTCATTAAGAAACTGTATCATGGAAAACTTGATACTTAACGGATAAATATATACTTAAATACTTTTTGTTTGTAAATACATACTTAATATACATAGTAAACACCCAGACCAAGACAAATAGACATGTTCATGCACACAAATATTTGTCTTGTTCGGGAATCGAACCCGAGACCTCTGGCGCAGAAGGTGGGTAGCCTACCCCTGCGCCAAATCGGTCGTCAGAAAGTAACTTAAATACTAATTTAAAGACTAGGGCATATTATGTGTAATTTAAATAAACAGTTATACCTACGTGCAAATTCGATTAAACGTATGTACGTGTACCATAGGTACAGTCCATATACTTGCATAAAATACTGCATTATGCAGCTGAAAAAACAAAAATAAATTACGCAATATTGAATCACATTCACATGCATAGGTAGTTTGCGAGCCCGCATTGATAGTTTTCTTTGGTAAATAGATAATCATTCATCCAACACAAACCTACCCACCTTTGTTTACCTACTTTGAGACTAATTTTATAAATAAAAAAAATACAGGTTGAATGCAGTTTTAAAATGGTAGACAAGTATTTTGTTTATTTTACACTAGCGCAATGGCAGCCCGATACCTCGGTTGATATAGGGCCGAGGGTAAGCCATGATTGCATGATTTGAATCACGATTTTTATTGCATGATTTTTTTAATAAAAATTACAAATTTAAATCAAAATATTAATCAACTGTAATGTTCGAAAACAATGTTAATACAAGTACGATAGGTAAGCTAAGTTATTTATCAGAATAAAAATAATTCGCTATTTTGTTAACATTATCATCTAATTATGTGTGCTATCAAAAAAAATCTTTCTTTTTATTTGTTAAAAATTCTCGGTAAAGACTGCAAATAGATTTTCTATTTTATAAACAAACCAAACAAAGATGAATATAAGCATAATTTAGTAATTGTCGAAAGTTCTGATTCCTACTATTGACACATCAATAATTCAATAGGTAGGTACAATCAGCGTCAAATTGATATAAGCGTCTACAGTACCTAGTCTAAAAAACATAAACGCAATTTAATCTAACCAGTTAGAATCATCATATTGTTGTAATCACGCAAGGTGTTCAAAATATCTTGGCACTCATTGTTTCATATTTATATGAGCAGTCAGTGTTCAAAATTATCTAAGCAAACAAAGCTCTTTGATACTTTTGAACACTCTGACTGCTCATTTAATTATGAAACAATGAGTACTAAGATATTTTGAACACCTTGCATGCTTACAGCTATATGATGATTCGAACTGCGTAGATCAATTTGGTTTTATGTTTTTCAGATGATTTTGACAGACGCTTTATCAATTTGACCCTGACTGTACCTATTTGACTAAAACTATTAATAAAGTAGATTGGTCATACAATTGGTGTTTTTTATAATTATTCGGCTACTTAAGTAAACATTAACAAGCAAATTGAGATTTTAAATTATTTTTATGCACTCACAATGCAATTCTGTAAGTATAGGAAAATTTGTGATAATAAAAAACCACGAGCCCTGCAAGTAGCTTTCGGTAGCTTAGTTGGTCAGAGCATCGGGCCGGATTCCCGGAGGCGCGGGTTCGAATCCCGCCTGAAAGCTACTTGCAGGGCTCGTGGTTTTTTACTATCACAAATTTTCCTATACTTACAGAATTGCATTGTGAGTGCATAAAAATAATTTAAAATCTCAATTTAATGGCTGTTTCATCTTAATCGATTGTTAAACATTTGTAAAAATGTTTCTTTCGGGTGCGAGGGTTTCCTCACATTGATGAAACAACGCTGGCCTACAGCGTAACAAGTGATAGCAAAATTCGACGAGTCGTGTAAGCCTTTCGGTAGCTTAGTTGGTCAGAGCATCGGGCCGGATTCCCGGAGGCGCGGGTTCGAATCCCGCCTGAAAGCTACTTGCAGGGCTCGTGGTTTTTTATTATCACAAATTTTCCATTAACAAGCAAACTTCATACTAACAGAATAAACCGCCTTAAACATCCACATCAAATAACGCTACTTTTTGAACCTACTTGCACTCTGGCTTCCGAAAGGCTGATTCTTAGTGCGACCTCTTCCCTCAGGAACACATCAGGGTAGTGTGTCTTCTGGAACAGTGACTCCAACTCGCTCAGCTGCTGCGGAGTGAAGGTAGTCCGATTCCTACGCTGCCGTCGTCTCCCGAACATATACTCCGTGAGGAGATCGCCAGGAAGTGGCGATAGGTACGGTCCAGCCATGGCGAATAGATTTTTAACAAAAGTTTATAGTTATACAAAAATCCTCAGTCATAACCACTTCACATTATCATTTAATGTTGTAGTCACAAAACTAAATAACGCTTAACTTATTAGTATCACACTCATTGTGAATGCTACTTATTTCATTGTTAATGTCTTCTAACCAACAACCGAAAAGTTTTCGCGGCCACCCCAAACTTTAAGCAGCTAAGAAACTTACTGCACCCAATACGATCTCCACAGTACTGCATGGATTTGCAAAAATACATCATTGAAAACCCCCCTGGCTCCTCCTCTAAGTAACAGAATAGAGCGTCCTGATTGGTCAGGTCCCGCAGGGGTTGGAAAATTCAACCAATCGGGAGAGGGCTTGCCGGGTAGCATTTAATAGGTGTAGATTAAGTTATGGCGTATGGTTAAATATAAATTAAGTATAAATGCTGATAAGGTGACAATTCAATTACCTTTATCACTTAATATTGAACTAAGACTTTTTTGGCGCAAGGCTACGGATACCTACCTGCCTTCTGCGCCAGAGGTTCCGGGTTCGATTCCTGAACAAGACAAACAACATGTCATTTATGTGCCCATTTCTAGTATATTTAGTATTTTGTACATTATTTACAAAAAAAGTATATCAGTATACCTACCTATATTTGTCCGTTATCTAATTTCCTTACCTTGGACTAGATATTGTTGTGTTTGTCAGAAAGGAGATGTCCGCTTTTTGTATGGAGGTTGGATTTTTATTCTGAAGGTTAACTAACCACCGTAAAATCAGACTTATATAATAGTAACAAAAATTAAGAACCCAAAATCGCTAAAATAAAAATTATAAAGCCCTCCGTTTTTTTTTTAATTAAATAATTTGTTTTTTTTTATTGTAGAAATATTTACATATGCTTGGCAACACTGAACAACCTTAACTGTCAAACAAATATGACATTGTCATTGTCAATGTCAGGTCATGTCAAATTCAAAAGTTGTTGGCTGACCATAGTGGGTAGCTCAGAACAATAACTAAAGCTATAGAAACCGTGCTAAAATAACAACAAAATACATTAGTTCGTACTCTTTTATCTTATGCAGTAGTACATGTGTAAGAAAGAGATAGTATACAGTCTAATGTTTCTTAATTTACAAGGTTGTCACAAGTTTTTTTTACGCCAGTGATGCAACGTCATCGACATTAATATCGATAAATTAAAAATAGATTTTACATACATTATGCCCCCAGTACACGATGGCCGATCATGGTCGGCGACCATGACCAATACATCGTACATTGACACTTTTGAAAGAACCTTTTTAAACTTGTTCGTTCAAAAGTGTCAATGTACGATGTATTGGTCATGGTCGCCGACCATGATCGGCCATCGTGTACTGGGGGCATTACATTTTTGAAATCTCTATATATGTCAATGACAATGTGTCGACGCACACGTAACTACCACAAACAACCACACCACATCGCAGCGACAAAATGTAGTGTCTTTTCGCAGTTGCATTGTGGTTGTGGGACAAAATGTCAATGTGATTGCGTTGTGGCCAGTAGTTGTGATGTGGATACGTCGTATCGTATGCGGTGTGGCCGGCTGCTAGTTCACAGCGTCGTCGCTGGTGGTGGTCGGTATTACTTACGCACGCGGTCGATAATGACGGCAAAATGTGGTACTTACGGGTAAATTGTACTAGGTATTCATTTCCAATACAAAATACACCCCGCCCACAGTTGTGTGGTTGTGGTACGTGTGAGTAGACCCAATGAATAATTAAGTATAGCACCTGCAATATTATAAATGCAGTACCACTTTCTTTTATAAAAATTTGCAGTCTTCAGTACTCTATATTATAATAAAGCTGAAGAGTTTGGTTGAACGTGCTAATCTCAGTAATAGCATCTACACACGTTCCGATCCGACCGCCGATTTGGTCTGCTCCAGACCAAATCTGGACGTGTGTAGCGTAGTCGTCCGACCATAATTATTATTATTCGTGTTTGACGCGGTCGGCCGGATTTGGTTCGCACGAACTTAACTTCCTACCAAATCGGAACGTGTGTAGGCTTCCGACCAGACCAACTTGGCAGTGTTGACAATTTTGGAGGTTTCCCCCTAGATTTAGGGAGAAAATATGTAAAAGCGGAAATATTTAAAGCAGGTAAATTACGTTTAAGGGATTTTCAGAGGATTCAATTTAATGTTCGTTCATGAGTTTTACGTAGGACTGAACGAACGAAAGGTTTAAATATGGCCATTTATGAAAAGATTATATTTGTCTATTTGTTTTTTTTTTAATATTTTGTTTAAAAACTAGCAATTTGTCGTAAAACTAAATATAAAAAGGGCATAACACCTCATTAATAAGTGCTGCTTTTAGTAAATATTTAGCATGTTTTAGTATTTTAATGAAAATAACAGAAAATTAAAAAATAATGAAATTGTTTTTCTAAAGTAATAAAACATTAAAAACCGAAAATATTTTTCTTTTAAATTTATTTATTGCAAGCAAATTGATGTTTTCAGTATTTATAAATAATAATAATATTGGGAGATTAGCAGTGGCTGGCAACTCTGCAACAACGGCTAGAGGTCGGCCAGACCAAATCGGAACGTGTGTAGCGCCGACCGATTTGGTCTGGCAGATTTGGTTTGAACGTGTGTAGGCGTGGATCAGATCTGCAGTGAAGTTCGCCCGCACCAAATCAGCGGTCGGATAGGAGATAGGAGCGTGTGTAGCGGCTATAACTACTGCACTGACTTAGAAAATTCTTTCTACTACCTATTAGAAAGTTACATCCTTCCCGAGTGACACAGGCTATCTTTTATCCCGGGGACGGGTACCACGCGGGTAAAACCGCGAGGATCCGCTAGTTGATAATATAATAAGTAAAAAAATTGCACATAGTAATGGTTCCTTCGCCTACTTTTATTGCAAACATTAGAGTGAATTAAGCTGAAAAGGAAATTAATCAATTAATTAAAATAAAGAAACCATTTTTTCTTTTAAACACATCTTTAATGTTCTCATTTGGCTCAAATGATTGAAGTCCAAAGTGTTACGCATAACGTGACTGTTCACTTTTGCTGTCCAGTTGATTTTTGAAATACGGCGTATACAATCATTTATAATAGTTTCATCTTTGGGAAATCTGAAAGAAGTAAAAATTGTTAACATCGATAAAGAAAAATCACAGCACTATCATAACCTTAACAACTTTAACAGAAATGCAAGAAAATATAAAAAATAGACCAAAACTCACGTACATTTCTATTGATAATATTAATTTATTACAATTTTCGGATAATACTGATGTTAAATTCTCAAAAATATTTGTATTTTGAAACAAAACTTACCGATGAAATGATTCAATCTCATCCGAATTTTCTTTCCGTGATATATTAGACTAACAGCCTAGAACAACACAACCCATCCTAGACACGGAATGCAAGCTCTCTAGAGAGTCTGTATGCACACTTTCCTGTTGTTTTAACACCGAATTCCTTGTAAATTAATAAATTTTCACTTTAGCTGCCAGCGAAGCTGTTCGACCATTGTAATACGTTCGTATTAAATTGGTCATACCTTAGAAGCTACGTTCTCAACAAAGACGTATTTTTATTTTGGTAGTATTATATTACAATCAATTAGAACCATTTGACATTTGTACTTTACGAGCTAATGACAATGACAGAAACAATAGAAACTCACAAAGATTGTCTATTTCACTCTTACTCATGTATGCTGAATTACTTAAAGTGAGTACGATAGCTGATACACAGTTTTTATTTTAGTACGGTTTCTATAGCTTTAGTTATTGTTCTGAGGTGGGTAGTGGGCCCAAAGATATTATAATATAACAAGATTGTGCACTATGAAAATAAAAGCAATGTCAATTCGATTCTATGCAGTTACAATAAGGTTTATTTTCGTATGACATTTCGATAAACGGAAAAACGAGCCGAGCGAGAGGCTCCTAAATAGGATTGCATCCCTGTCTACTGGGCTGCCACCATGAAATATTTTTGGTTGTAGTAGAACTTAATTCAAATTCATATTTCCTGTTCTCGAGAATTTTCAAAATATTAATTAATTAAAAGGAATGTTAAGCTGATAATAATAAAGTATTATACCATATCATTTGTATTATTTAAAACCTTGAAAAACTATTTTTTTAATGTAAGAGTCGGTGTTATGGTAGTTTTAATTATAATAAATTTGCAACACTTTGCGTCTGGACAATTTTAATAAAAATAAAAACATCATCAATATGGCGACGGCAAATTAATTTATGTGTGTAAAGTTAGTGTGTGGATCTTAATTATCATTTTAAAATTATGTTTAAATCAATAAAAATGGTTCTCACTTGATGTGTGAAAGGATGCAAAAGCGAATCATTTAAACGGAGCGGTGTATCTTTTCATAGGTAAGTATTTAGCCAAACTTTTATTCTTGCGTATAGTAGGGTGTCCATTTCGTTTTTAGTCTATAGACTGGAATTTACTTTCTTACTTAACCCAAACATTAATTTTCATTGTTTCAGATTTCCTAAAGATGAAGAAATTAAAAAAGGTTGGCTCAACCTCATATCTGAAAAAATTACACAATACTCAGCGGAAGAAGAAAAAGAAGAAGAACTTTATCAGAAAATAGGCATGAAACAAAACTTATTAAATGTATTAATAACATCTGTATCTTAATTTAAGGTTAAAAAAGTAGGTACGCAAAAAACGAATCTTTAAAATTAATTGGACACAGCCTCCATGCGTCAAAAGATCCGCAAGAAAATTTTGTTTAGCAATGTATAGTCTAACTAATAAACAGATTTTTATTACTGTACGTGGACTTTCTATTTCTATCCATTTTAGCAAAATACGCCTATCAGAAATACAGACATACATTTCATATAAGTACATACAGGTCAAACTGACAACCTCCTTTTTTGAAGTCGGTTCAAAAGTAAGTATGCTTATAAAGCATATGTATGCGTCGTATGTATCGTCGTATGTATGTATGTGTCGATTGTCACATTATTGCCTCATAAGTGGTGCAAATGCTTTGCCTCGCGGAGCCCTCATCTTAACTAATATTATAAATAGAAAGTGAGTTCGGATGTTTAAATGTATGTTTCTTTTAGCTACAAGAGCTCCCTAGGAAGCGTGATGTTCGAATCCTACGTGAGCCAAGTCTGGTTAACTATAAATTGTCCTCGAAAAAACCAAATCGTGTAGTCACTCACGTCTCTCTCATTAGAGAGGGACGCACACCATAATAGGCCTATCTCGCTCGGCTCGGCTGTAACTCATGAGTGCGCAATCTTGTTATATTATAATATCTTTGAGTGGGCCATCGTGTACAGGGCCCAGTCCCTGTACCGGCTAAAAAAATGGATATGAATATGGGCTTCATTTTACATTTACAGCCCATAATATGCCCATATAAGGGCAAAATAGGGGCTACAAATGTCAAATGAAGCCCATGTCCATATCCATATTTTTAACCGGTAGCCCCCCTGGCCATGTACGCGATGGCCCATCATGGTCGGCCAACATCATCAGCCATCCTGTACTAAGGGCTTAAGGCTTGCGTCCAATAGGCGCACCAAGCAGCACGGGTAGCATGAAGAACTCGAGAAAGGTTTTGTCCCTAATGGAACCTTAAAAATGACATTTTATTGTGGACAAATCTATTGTTCGGCTGTCAATTATAGACTTTCGAGGTAGTCAAAACACTTCTCGAGTTTGTCATGCTACTCGTGCAGGGGGGCTACCGGCTCAAAAATATGGATATGGACAGGGCTTCATTGAGCCTATATTTTGCCCTTATATGGACATATGGGCTTCAAATGTCAAATGAAGCCCATGTCCATGGCCATATTTTTTAGCCGGTAGACCCCCAGAGTCGAATCGAATCGCAGAAATTCGCCTGAAATATAATTTCTATGAAGCTGCGTCCACTAGAGTCGATCAATTCGGTACTTTTCTTCATTTTGACAGCAAAATGCTTTCTTCTGTTCTGTGATTCCCACACTGCACTGCACACCGCTCCAGTTTGCGGTAGTGCGCTTCTTAACTTTGGCTGTAGAATCTTGATTTGCATACAAAACCCGCAGTGTATAACACACATACACCGCATCTCCGTCCGGTGTGGTGCGGAAACCGGAGGCAGTGTGATAACTAGTGATGTACGTCTGGGAATATTGCCACTGCCGGCAATTTTCCACTCCCAATGTGCCCGGGAAATTTCCGGGCACATTGGGAATATTGCCCAAAATTCCCAGTAGACTTTTTGTCGTTTTGTTAAATTATATAAATAAATAATGTATTTTTCTTCTGTGTCTTACAATTTTATGATTTGTTGATAATTATGGCAAGATTATTTTGTTTTGTTTTCTTAGTTTGTTGAATAAAAAAATAAACCATTTTATATCAAACTGTTTTTCATTTCATATGTGCTTACCTCTGATGTTGGTAGCTATTTATTACGAAATTCAATATAATCAAACAGTTTTAAAGTCTTATTTTAAATTGTCTTGCATGGTAAAATATTCATCTACAAAATGCTGCTTGGGAATATTGCTGGGAACTTTGGGACACTGCCGGCAACGCTGCCGGCAAAATTTCCAGTCCTTGGGAACGTGCCCGGGCACGGTACATCACTAGTGATAACCACCTAAAGTCCTTTTCTTTTTCTTCCAATATCATTTACGGCTCTGGATACATTTCTTTTTAACCCAAATGGCGGGCATTTTAGAAGCTTTTTCATGAAAACCTAAAATTAATTTTCTCGGAATCGGAGGGCTTTAAAAATTTACAAATTACTTCAATAGCTTTGTTTTTGAACTAAGTATCTATATAAATTTATATTACTGTGGTTAGTTAATAAGATTTTTAAAAATCCATTTTAGGACATCTCCTTTATATATTTAAAGAACATAATTTTGTATGGACTCCGTACCCATTCGACTGTAGCATCATGAACTATGTCGCTTTCTGGTGCCTTCATGGAGTAGTTTAATCATTCTAAGAAGCAGGTCTGAGTATAGTTGCAGAAAAAGGTATGAGTGATGAAAATTTAACAAATGTAAGAAAAATATTTAATAACTTTTCAATTTATACACGGTAATTTTTTTATAATCCAGGAACATTTCAGGGATTATTTTACTCATGAAAACAAACAATTTTTAATACGGGATCAAAACTGAAATCGCGAAAAAAAATCAGCTGTTCCATACAAAAGTGCAAAAATATTTAATCAAAAATTACCGTGCACATATTTTTTTTTTGTCCGAGTGAATACGGCCTTACTTTTTGTATTATCAAAGTACTTTATATGGCCTACAAAACCCGATATAACTAATAATGCTACAACTTTTTTCATGTCTGGGTTCGCTGTTACCCATTGTCCTCTATGTGGAAGATTTTTTTCAACGCCTGGATTTCTGTATTAATTTTTTAATAAAAGTGTTTTTATTTAAATATATTTTCTGAAATATTAACTAAGCAATGGTTATTAATAAAATACAGTAAAATGTGATTACATACACTTTGCGTAAATTCACCTCAGTTAAATATTTTTTAAAAGAACCCAGAGAAAAATCAATTAATACGAAACATACGTAAGAGGTACTTAATAATTATGTATTTAAAACCTTTCAAATATTGCATTTATAAAGACCATTATTTAGTGTATTTTGACTCAAACAAAACGCGACGAATATATAACCTCCTCCTTTTCAATTTTTGAAGTCGGTTAAAAAGTAGAAACTTAGACATACCTATCATATTATTGAATTCAAACTCTAATTATTCTTAAGGTTGGTACTCTATTCTTACACGGGCAATTTTTTTTGGCAATACTTACTTCGCAACTGCAATGGTCACATAATATTTATTTTTTATCAGATGTAAGTATGATCTGTTCCATTTCAGTGTCTTATTCAAATTATTGGATTTGATCTGCTCCATTTCATTCTCTTACTAGCGTTCCGCCTGCAACTTCGTCTGCGTGGAATACATGACGTTATCCCGCGGGAATCGGATATTTTTCAGGGATAAAAAGTAGCCTACGTCACTCTCCAGCTTCCAAACTATCCCAATACCAAAAATCACGTCGATCCGTTTTCCCGTTTTGACGTGAAAGACGGACAAACTCGCAAACCCACAAACACACTTTCACATTAATAATGTTACTTAGTATGAATTAAAATTATTGGACAGATAGAATTTTTTATTCCAGTATCACCTTGCGATTTCCATTTTCTATTTTCATAATCGGTCTTTTCAAAAAGCTTCAATTAAGGATTTAAGTAAGTAATAATTTTAACTTCTATATTTTACTAGTCAAATTAAGTTAAGCGCCGCCGCAAATTGGCCACTGAAAACGCCGCTAGCGACCATTTTATTATGAACGCTGACGCCGGAAGTCGTCTCTTGTTTCTTCTTATAGCTTCAAGTGGCTGCGTTTGTGGCTCGTGTGCGGGACGGTAGCACAAAGTAAGAACGCGGCGGACGGTCTTTTGTGACGGTAGTCAGAAGTTTAGTTGGATAGCAGCAATATATCTCGCAAGTGACATTGCCCGAGCGGCACCGCCTGGCGCTAGTGGGGCCAGGCTAAACCCCACTAGACCAAAATGCTACTTAATGCTACTTAATGCTACTTATGGAGTTCTTCACAGAAATATTTATTTATTTACTTCAATTAAAACGGTATTATACAAAACACCAATTACATTAATTAAAAGATAAAAATTAATTTAGACCAAAGCGGATTAATTATTTAGACCAAAGCGGAGAGGAGATTTGTTCAAACAACCAATAGGATTTCGTTCGCTAACAAAACTTTAATGATTGTTTAAACACATCTCCTCTCCGCTTTGGTGGAGCCTGGCCCTAGTAAAACGTTTACTTGGCAATGATTCCTTTTTAGTGAAAGATTAGCGAGCGACACGCCCCGGCTCCGCAAGAGTACAATGTAGATATTTTCTTATTTTTTATATGAACTTACATTATATAGTTAAACCTTCATTTTGAATCACTACGTTGCGTAGGTAGTTAGATTGAAAGATCTAAGCATACAGAGTATGTATGTATGTACGTACAGATGGCGAAATCGATTTTTAGCTAGGTATAGAAGATATAGATGAAGAACAGAAGAAAGAGGTGTTATTGGGTGACATTGGCATTATTAATTTATCGAAATCGTCACTTTTCGTTGTGTTTGTTTCCAGTAAAATATTAAATACTTCACTTCGTAACTTTTGTATCCACAGACGGGTAGCACTTAGCCTTCGTAAATAGCGTAAAACCGACCCGGACATATCAATAACTCGCATTATAATTGCCTATGAATGTGGAAAGAAGTGATTCGTCCCAGCCATTATGTCACAATAAGTGCAGCAGGACCGGCTAAGTGGGTTGTAGATAGGGCTGTGATCACGACGAGCAAATGAATGCGCCCCGCCCGCCTAACCATATTAGGGCTGTGTGTTACATTAGAATTGAAATAAATAATTATTATTCCTTTTTGATGTGGAAATTAATGATTAGTCTAAGCCATGATGACACAATAAGTGCAGGGGACCCGCCGTTAAGCGTGTTGTAGATAGGGCTGTGCTGTGATCACGACGAGCAAATGAATGCGCCCCGCCCGCCTAACCATATCAGGGCTGTGTGTTACATTAATAATATTTATGTAAAATGTCTACTTAGTTCCTACTATTATGTCACAATAAGTGCATAGAACCCACTAAGTGGGTTGTAGTTGTAGATAGGGCTGTGATCATGACGAGCCAATGTGCCTCGCCTGCCTTGCCATATCAGGACATGTGTCTTAAACATTAAGTAATTTAAGTCCTAATTTTTCCAGGTAAATGCGGTAATATTGTAATAATCTAATAGTTATTTCTACAAATGTGTTAATACTCGTAATTGACTAAAGTTTCAGCCATGATGACACAATCAATAGACTTTAAACATATATCTGCAGTTACGTGCACAATGCGCTGTTTGGATACATAGTATTACTAGAGTTGATTAAATTGTTTTAATGATCTATTAGCATGTATTGAAATCGTGCCTCTTTTGTGTCGTTACAGGCCACTTACAATAAAAACCGTGTAGCTGAAGTTTTGTCTAGCGCCAAGTTTGTAAGCTACGCTTTAAGAAAAGAAATACACTAAACTGTTAAATGTCGTTATGTTATACGTGGTTATACTTACAATACAATTTTCCCAGCCCTAGGTGAGTCGGTGGCCGGGCGCCCGCCCACCGCAACGGCGCTAAACGAGTTTCCGCAAACATTTTAATGAATAACACCTCCCCCCTCCCCCACCGCCGGCTGCAATGCGCTAATTAAACATTCGAGCCATATTGTTTCGCTACGATGCGGAATTTCGTTCCAGCCCTTAATGAGTTTACACAGATTAAAATATTTTGTAAATGAAGGATTTATGTTTTGGTTTAATGCGTTATTTTGACGACATCCGTGGTCGAGTGGTGTACGCACCGGTTTCAAGATGCCGCTATCTCTCTAGAGGTACCGGGTTCGATCCCCGGTCGGGTAAATGTTGAAAACAAACTTTTCAATATTTCCTCGGGTCTGGGTGTATGTGGTAACACCCGTCGTTGTTTCCAATTTCCATTATTCTTGTGGAACAATGGATGTGGTGGTGTCCAATATCAGCTATTTCTTTATTTTATTTTTATGTCCTTTTTCAATTTGTACATGTTTAACATATAAAATAGAGTGAAAAAGGTATTAGTTTTAACTAGTTTATTACAGACGTAAATACAGCTAATTAAGATATTGCGTAACATGAAATTACATAACCAAGTTAAGTGATCATTAATTTATTGTGGAAAACTTTTTATTACACTAAATAATGCAATATCAATATTTAGTTTGAAATAGTATCTATTTAAAGTTTAAACAGCATGATACCAGAATTTCGCGTATTCTGACGTAGAATACGCGAAATTATGCAAAAATCTTTTGTTTTAATAATTTTTGTGTTCTACTTTTTTGCACGACGCTCAATGCTTACCTGACTGCGATAAAAAGAGGGCTATGTCACATGTGGCTATGTTTTTCAAAAGACTACTTTACACCATGAACTTACAAATTAATAAAAAATCAAACTCACATAATTATATTCCGACTACGAATCCCGTAGCAAAACCTCTCTCCACAGTTTCGTAGCTCGTAGTCTCGTAGCATACAGCAATCAGTGTAATTAGTCGTGTGAGAGCGTAACCGGCCCGACAGCTCTATTAGTTAATTAATCTTTTTTTCCGCGTTAAAATAGCATTTATAAGCGCGCCGTAAGCCACCGCTCCTGCCTCCCCTGGCGCGGTAGGGTTGACTGTAGTGCATTTTATTTGAAAATGGAACGTTAGTTTTAATTGCATTTCAAACATAATTGAGAGTATGTAAAAATTATCATCTGACTTACTGATAGAAAGGCAGCAGTATTAGTAAATAATAATGGGGTCAACAAACATAAGTTATCTCATATTATTATGTGTTTATTATCATAAAGAAACCAGCGTGTGTCATCCCTGATGTAATATATCGTTTTTGGCAGCTTATAAACATACAGATAACAACAAACAATATTCATTCATTCATCATCTATGAACCAGCGTGTACTACCCGTGGACGGGAGCTAGCTAACAGTGTTTGCTGCTGGTCAGACGGGCGGCGGCGTACAGTGCCGGACTAATCTATGCGCTTTCAGACTGTGACTGTGGCTCTTTCTGGACCGAGGGTTTTTTATATGGCTCATTTTTTATGTAAACTCATTCCACCGATATATATTTCAGCCGCCTCTGTGGTCTAGTGGTTCATACCACCGATTTCAAACCCAGAGGTCCCGGGTTCGATTCCCAGTGGGGGTACATATTGTATTCGGTTTGGTTGGTGGTAGGACTTGTTCTTAGTCCGCCTGGCTAGCTACCACCATCTTATCTAAGTCTGACGCCATAACAATGATGTTTTCAGCATTATTGTGTTCCGGCAGTTAGAGATAAGATAGCCAGTTCCTCAGTTATTGAGGATTCCGGGAGTAGTGCGCTTCCACCTTCAGCCTTATCACCACTTATCATCAGGTGTGATGAAGGCTAAGTGCTACCCCGTTGTGAATAAAAAAAAAAAAAAAAAAAAAAAATGTAAACAAAGCACTCAAGTGCGCGCTATCGCACTCCCGAACATCTGGTTATACTTGGGCGGTCTTTGGTTACATTTATGAGTAGCTGACTAACAAAAGCAATAAATTAACGGTTGTGGACAGATTTACGATATGTTTTGTTTTTATAATCGTCGTTCGAACTCCACTTTTGTGTAAACAAATGACAATAGTGCGGTCCATTCGATTTTTTTTTTCACATAGTTATCGATGAAATAACATATAGAAAGTATATATATATTTAGAATCTACATGAAAAAACCTATCGAGTAAGAATACAATAAACGGTAAAACATTTTTTTTATTTTTTTTGAAATTTTCATAAAACTTCCGATTTGAAAATAAAATCAAAATTCAAATTTTTTTTTTCTTCCACATCCACATATCATAGTGTATTTTTACAGTAGGTACGACGAGTTTATCTCTCTTTTAAACATCGAAAACCGCATTCAAAAAATCTAAAAATTGCAATAGTTATCAAAAAAAGAGTAGGGGCTTCCCAGATCCGCGGCATATAGCGTCATTGGTCCTTGACAGGCTGCCTTAAGGTATATTTTGGTAGGTGGTGGACTTAAGGTATATTTTCCACAAATGTTTAGATCTTGATGATCACCCTTTCTGCGTCAATTTATTGAAAAGTCGCTGCTCTTACATTAACGGCAAATCGTATGTTCTGATGTTATTGACTTTATTTATTGTAACGAATTGAATTGAAATTTAATGATGCTCCGAAATATTTATGAGTATTTCAGCCACTGCGATGTATATGATAGCGACTGTACCACCCCTGAGAGCTAACAGTGTTTGCCGGCGCGGCGGTCGGCGTGCATTGCCGGACTAATCTATGTTCTTTAAGAGTAAATTCTATTGGTCACCCAGCTTATAATGCCTACCTACGCTATAATTATGTCAATATTCATTCATCTTCTATAAGCCAGCGTGTTTCATCCCTGATGGGAGCTAGCTAACAGAGTTTGCTAGCGGTGGTTGGTCAATACAGCGGCCGGCGTGCGTGCAGTGCCGCGCTAATGTGCTATGCACCTTTAATGTGACTGTGGTCACCCTGCCTTTGCCGTAATTATGTCAATATTTATTAGTACATTCATACCAGCTAGATAGCCATAAAAATCAGCATGTACTACCCCTAAAGGGAGCTAACAGTGTTTACCGGCGGTTGGACAATACAGAGCCGTGCAGTGCCGGACTAATCTTTGCGCTTTTAGACTAAGTCGGTGGCAATCGAATTCCCTGGTTTCAGACTAACTCTGTAAGCCGTAATAATGCAGATGCCATGCAATGCACGTTCTAGTCGTTTCTAGGGAATTCGCGGAAATTATACCTACTGGCTTGTTTTCTTCTAAGTATATACTTACACAAACCATTCTGTTAAAACTCTACGTTAATTCACTTTTAATGACGGATCAGTGTGAACGAAGCCTTAATAAAAAATTACTAAATACTTTGCTCTCATAAAACGCCATTCAAGTTCAAATTCAATTTTAAAATGATATTTCACAGTCTCCTCCATTATGCCACTTCGGACCCGTGGTTACACTGTTTTATTACACTAGTGTAACTGTTGAGCATATCTATGGCCTATGGTTACATTAGTGTAACGACCGACCATAAATATGGCCCGTGCTTACACTTTATAATAATATGACACTGGCAAAGAATATATACACTAACGCGAAACACTGGCCACTTAAATGTCATTATTATACTTTTATCAATAGGTAGATTTTTAGCAGTATTTCATTCAATGTAAGTAAGTCTTGGTGTAGTATTTTTAACAAAAATAAAAATTAAATACGTAAATTAAATAAAATAAAATATTAATTCTATCACAAAGAGTTGTTTTTTTCTTTATACTTAAGTTAACTTTCGTATTTTCGGGCTTAAGAACAACCTTTTTTATGTTGATCCTCTTCTAGAAGCATCGGTCATAGATGCTCAACAGTTACACCAGTGTAACAAAACAGTGTAACCACGGGCCCAAAGTGCATTATGCAAGTGTCAAGATTGAATTTACGCTCTAACAAAAAAGCTTCGATGCCAGAATCAAATCGGGTGCCAGACAGGTGTCTTCAAAGCTGCATCCCGGCAAGACAAAAAGGCCCAACGTCATAATTAAAAAAAAATCTCGTGCCTGTAGAGAAAGGGGGAAGTGGTGTGAAGCAAGACGGCCGGGCGGGCCACAGAAGGGATGCACAATGCGCCGCTTTGGGCGCGCTGCTTAATCATAAATATATCAAGCGGAGACTTTTTAGGATGGGGGCACACCGGCGGGGTGTGGTCCGTGACCGTAGATACCATTTACCAGTTCTATTGCGAGTAGTTAAAAATAAAGATGGCAGTAAAAAACATTAACAATGATTCTTTTTGCAGTAAGCGCGATTTTGCTAGTTTAAAAGTTGAAATTGACCATATTCAACAAGATAACTGGCTTAACGTGACTTAGCAGGGATACAGTGGCTGCTGTGAAGGGGAAGTGGTGTGAGAAGCAAGACGGCCGGGCGAGCCACAGACCGCCTTTGTTTTTCAGTGTTTGTATGAATGACAAAGTTACAATTGCGGTTTTTAAAAATGTGTTATAGTTATCTCAAAAAGAACCCACTATATCTCGTTCAAACCAATTTATTGTTGAATTTTTTTATTAAGATCTACAGCATATATTTTTCTAGATTTTTTCACTCTATTATTTCAAAAGTTAGAGGGGCGAACGCATTTTACTACTTTGGAAGTCTCCATTTTTCAAAAGATTTACTTTGAGAAAAAGAGGTTTGAGTAACCTTTCTGTCATTTTTATTAAAGACCTATCTATATACACCCCACACGAATAAGTATGTTTGATGTATAAAATATTTTTCAGTTACAGTTCCATGTATGGGGAATGGAGATTGGGGAGCCTCCCTTAATTTCTTAAAACTTTATTTTGTAACGGTACAGAATTGCACTTGTTATTATATTTCAAATATTTATTGGCTTTTGTATAAAATAGAATGATAATGCTAACCTTGGGTTCTTGGGAAGTATTGGTTGATGTTTTGGAGGTGAAAGCTCGATACAAATTGGTTTAGAAAACAAAAATTAGCTTTATTTGCGAAATGCATTATATCTTCAGTGGGTATACATTCATTCTTGAAGTCTTGAGTCTTAAATAATTGTTCTCAAATGTGCACGGATTGATTTCTGAAAAAAAAAAGAGGTTTAAAAGTAAATAAAAACAATAGTGTTTATTTATATCTGACCTTGGAGGTAGCAATTTAGAGATTATAGTGGATCTCACCTTGAAACAATAGCTGTGCAGATTGTATAAACCTTGGAGCATGTTATTTTAGACATATTTGTAAACTGACAGGTTTGTAGGCAACAGAGTTTGTAGGCATGTTTTGTATACAGGCTGCGTGTTAGTGGCACAATATGTGTTCGGCATATTTATTGGTTACACATGTGAACTCTGGTTAATTACATCACATCAGTCTAATTATTATGTTTGGAGCTAAATATTTATTTTATACAATGTTAGCAAAATACTGGAATAGGTTATGACAGGTAAACATAGATGCTCCTAGCGGCAGAGTTGGGAACTAAAGCAAGTCAAATGAGTGCACATAAGTATAGAGAAAAGGTTGTACTCACAGAATGTTAAATTAACATTATGTATAACTTAAATAAAAATATGGGTTAAATAATCAAAAGTACAGAATATTGTTTTCTATCTTAGATAAGGTTCAAAGTTTCAAATATGGGGAATGTATATTGGCTAGAGGTGATACGTTCGGAAATTATGTTCGAACAATTACAATTTTGATAATAGTTTTCATTCGTAAATAAAAAAAGGAATCATACAAAATAATGTGTTTATATTATGTGAGAAGGTAGTATTTTGAATAGTTTAGTAAATTTTATAACTTAATATTAGATAGTCTTGTAGCTATCAAAGGTTTCTGAACGAAATTGAGGATTTTTTAGAAGCTGAGGTTGGTAGTCATGAAAACATATCTTCTTCTCTTTCGCTCATTAGGCAGAGGTGATCAAAAGTGCACCTTATTTTGTTTAGATCTCAATGATTTATATAAAAGTAGAGGTTTCCAAAGAAAAGAAAAGCTGTTATATTAGATAAAAACAAAATGTACTGTTATAACGGAGGCTTCGCATTATTATTTATTGTGTATATAAAGTTAGGTGTTTGATTATGCTGGTTAGAGTAAGGAGTAGAGCAAGCTAAAAATGGGAGGTTAGCTTGTGGTAATTTAAACAGGGTTTTTCAAAAAAGGGGCGTGGCGAGGGAAAGTTTTTCAAAAAGAGAGCGTTGAGGACGCGACGCTACGGATAGCGTCGCTTGGGAAATCGAGAGGTATAAAAGGTTTGGAGGAGCGACGCTCGCTCTCTTATATTCTCCGGTTCTACGGGCGTCAACATCTGAAAATTGCTCCCCCGGCGTGCGACGCCGCTTCACTCTCCTCTGTAAGAAAGCGTCGTTTTTGAAGAAGTTTATTTTTAAATCAAGCAAGAATGAGTCTTCAAGAAAAGTGTACAGTGAATTCTTGCCAATCATAGGGCGTTTTTGGGTTCGCGATCTTTTAAACGTTTTAATTTTGGAATTCTGACTGGTAAATTAGATCCGAAATTAAAAAGTCTAGTTTGATTACAGAAAGCATTTCAATTAAAGTAAATTATTCCCAAGTAAAATCTTAGAAAATGGGTGATTTGAATCAGAGAGGGTGGACCTTTCACTTGGGCGCATAGGGATTTGTTTCTTCAGGAGTACATTTGCTCATGACTCCGGGCTTTCTTCAGGCAAGATTCACAAGGGGGGGGGGCTAGGTCCAAAAATCCAACGCTGTGGATCGTTGGGTGAGCGTCCAGTGGAAGATGCTTTGAGTTCCACATGGTTTGAGGAAGCGGGCTGCAAGCGAGGGAATTGACAGTTAACAAGCCTGGGACAATGTGGAGGGTACCTCCGGAATCGCGAACAGTTGCGGCTTTTTCAAACCATACACTTGCTAGGGCGTCTCGCTGTTCCTTCCCACACAGCGAGACCACGGATGAGCGATAGGATTTTAGGAGGGCGCACTCACCCACGCTGTACAGAATTGGGCTTCAGTTTTGGTGAAACAGGCACCAAACCTTTGTTTGATAGGAAAGTCGCATTTAGTCGAAAAGTAGGCAGGTCAAAAATTATAACTAGCGAGTTAGTAGGTTTGGCTTCCTGCAGTTGGGGGGGGTGTATTGCAGAAGCTAAATGTACACTGTACGGTTTGGTATACAGAGTAGGTAGATTAAGTGTAGAAAAACAGCGAGTCAGGAAAAATTTACGCGCCAAAAGTTCGTTGCGTTGCGTAGGGAAAAAGGCGGGAATAATGACCAGGGCGCTAAGTCGAGGTATCAGTATAGTTTTCCAAAGTAGATTCATAAAGTCTATGAGAAAGTTATGTTTAGGTACCTTAGAAATTGAATTTGTGAAAGAAAAGCGATCGTAGACAACCCTAGGGATATTTTGGTTGAACCTAGAGGAAAATGCAATTTAATAAAAATTACAAGATGGCGGAGAGACGCTTTGATCGAGTCACTTGGACTTGACATGACGCTTAGTAGCTAAACTTGTCATTCGAGACAAATATCTAAACGAACAAACCCGGGCGATTGTATGAATCGTTCTCGTGAAATTAACTACCACCAATATGAATTGTGGATGAAAATAGCTTTGGAGAAAAATAATGGTGTCCTTGCTGAGACAGAAGCATAACTTGTGTGCGTGAATTTAGTGCTGTGAATTGCCTAGAGTTGGTCTAGAAACTAGCTTAGGGCTTGGTACTACCTAACCTTTATCAGTGATAATCAACATTATTTTATTGTTACAAAATAAACTGGGAATAGTCTTAAAGTGATCAGATTGTCCCGCTTCAGTTTTCACAGAGGCACTCTTATAATTTAGAACTAGAACTTGCTGATCAGCTGAGCACAAAGATAAGTTGAAGGATAGAAATCTGAGTGTAAGGTTGACTCAACTGCTGGCTCTGGCGAGGAATTCGTTGCCATAGTGGTTTTGATTCTCTGTCTAAAACATGTTTCTGTGAAATCAGCTGAGCAGTAGTTTTCCTTGTAAGGGAATGGTAGATAGTGCAATATGTCTGGATGGTTTGATCACATGGGGGAATTTAGGAGTAACGCTTTGGTGATGGAAATTAGCTAAAAATTACTTATAGTTGTCTATATGCAGGTGTCACATTGCTTGTAGCGTTCATAAGCACCAGCTGTATCTCAGTGATACTTACAGGAAAGGTCCCATAGGTAATAAATAAAACATGAGATTAGTCGCTAAAGTCAGTCAGAATCCTGTGGTTAAGCCAGTATAACCAAGAGGTCAGCATGTTAAAAATCAGCTGTTCCAACATATAATCATTACTTAGATTGGTCGTCTTGACCTTAATATGCACTAAATTACATTATAGTAGTTATATGAATTATTATTGAACAGAAATACTGAGTTGTAAATCATTATGGCCATAATTAAAGCTAGCAATTAGCTCACTCACAGTAAAGGAAAGAGTGTAACTAATATTGAATCATATTCTATTAAGTGCATTAGGAAAGTCTGGAGGAGATAAAAATGCTTGGACGAAATCACTGAATACGCGGAGGTATGGGGCGTATTCCTTTGCCAGACATAGAATAATAATTTAAATGAATTTGAAAGAATCTATCAAGATGAAAGTAACTATATATTGATTTTCTAACCTCAAAACATGCTAGTCTAACCTGGAATTCTGAACCTAGGCTTAGATCTATGATAATGTTAGATTAGACTGTATATAAATATGTAAATAGAGCACAACATGGGTTTCATTTAATATAATTATGTTAGACAGCTGTCGGGAGGGTTGATGCACAGGACTGAGCTGTAATTTCATTACAGTCTGTCATGATTGAAAAAACGGTGAGCAAAGACAGGAAACACACATAGTGTTGGATCCTAAATAATCTCTAAAGTAGTATATCAAAGAAATAGCATTCTGCAATGTTTTGGTTCTAATATTCAGTTAGTCAAGTAGTGGCATCATAGGTTTTCCTTTATATCAGTAGTATTTTATTGACAGGTGTTGTACTGGTCGCTTCACTTAGTGTGCTAAAGCTCTGCATGACACCAGGGAACCTTCAGAATCAATTCATAACTTCCATCACCAATTCATCATATGGAATAGGATTAGATAGGGAGAAAGTAGGTATAAAAGCCTTCACTTCAGTTAAACATTCATAGCAACCCAGCTGTTCTATGATAATGTCTAGGTATGAGTGGAGAGTAGGTAACTGGTACTAAGGTTTGTATCATAGCCGGAAGCAGTCGTTGTTCTAAGAGAATAGAGTAACCAGATGAAATTGTATTTGTACATTTAACATGACTATCCAAAACTACTCAGGGAGCTAGGGAATTTAGTATCCAAAATTATCTATACTAGAGGCAATTAGTAGTTTACCACCATTTGACTACACAAACAACTAATCTATATAAGCAAAGTAGGAGACCAGAAGTTGGTTATATTTGCTAAGGGAACTGAGAGATTAGTACTTACTTTAGTCATCTATTAGTCATCCAAGATCTAGACCATTAGTTTGATTAAGTACTTCTAGAGTACTATTATTAACCTATATAGTCGATAAGTTATGAAAGTTCTAGTAGATGAGATAATAGGTTAAATTGATTAACTTAGACAACCATATAGGAACCTATCAATTCCTTGGAAGGATTTTATAATAAGGAGGCTAGTAGAATTGTAGGATATTAGTAGAGTTCAATAGGAAGAAACTTTGTTAGTTAGAACGCTAAGTTGCTTCTCTGAACGAATCAAGGGTTCTACGCTAATCAACCAGGGTATCCACTAAACTTCACGTGCCCCCTCAGATCTATAAAAGCTTCATTAACTTACTATCAAAATTAGGGTTAGGTTCAGGTTCGGTAAAATAGTCATAGTAATTTGTAGGTCATGATAATTAATTTATACTGAATTTCTTAGTTAGTTAGATAGAACATACATAAAGAACTTCCATTAAAATACAGGGTACAAAGTAGGATTGTTTATTGTATCGGTATTTTATTATATAGAAGCGTTATTAAATAGAAATAAGCAACTAGGTAGTTAATTAGAAATTAGAAAATCAAAAAAATTAAGTTTAGGAGGGGTAAGAGGGTTACAATTTTTGTATTAAAATCGTAAAGCGGTTTTCAGAATCTACTTACCAAGTTTCAACTGTGTAGTTTTATAGTTTTATAGTAACTTTTATAGTTTTGGCATAAAGTGGATGTGACATACGGACGGACGGACGGACGAGCGGACGGATAGACAGACAGACATGATGAATCTATAAGGGTTCCGTTTTTTGCCATTCGGCTACGGAACCCTAAAAAACAAATACGATTAGCCTTGATAACTCTTACGATCTAGCTGCATTTCGCCCTCCGGACCAGCTGACCACCAAACCTCACCACCGGTGTTCAGCTGGCACTCCCGTAGTGTAAGTTAGAATTGTAATACGGGCTTCGTATAAACCGAACTATCTTCAATAATTGTAAGTAGGCTTCTATCTTATCTTATCTTATCTTATCTTATCTTATCTATTTACGAAAATTCAGGGTACATGTTAAAGGCACACATTTCTTTGCAACACTTACATTACACCTAGAAGATCCACTGTCCTCCCACCCTTATAGCAAAGGAGGCATACACATGAGATGAGTGTATGAAACTTAAAAGGGGTGTTAAAACAAAACGGATGATTCCGGACAAAGGAAGGAAGCTTGCGTCCTCCGTCGCAGCCCCTTTTGACTGCGTCTAACGTATTTTGATTAATGCTCGTTTGTTTAATATGTCTAGCTACCAGCTATTGTCAAGTTCTTTCCAGTCTTTCTTTGGCAGTATGGAAATAATCGACATACCTACATGTGAAAATGAAAGGGGTAAAGGAGACGCTGATTTGTGACGAAAGAGTTGAATGAGAAGAGGATTCTATTCGCGATGTAAAGGTTTGTCAATTTTCAGTGTTTTCATGCAGGCAACTGTTACTTTAAATTGAATAAGAATTAAAAATAAATTTACCTGTGAAGATTGAAAACGAAGTACCTACTAAGTATTTAGAAAAAACCGACCCGTCTCACAACCAGCTCCGATGGGACTCAAACCCGCGACCTTTCGCTATCCGAGCGGCTGCTCTAACCACTGAGCGACGGGGTCGTAAGCGTCGAATTTATCCACTACGCGCTGTATAGCCAGCGTTAATTTCATCAATGTGATGATATTACTACCCTCACAAACGAAGGAAATACCTTTCCAGATTATTAGATAATCGCTAAATTAAATTATTGCTATTGTAATATTTAAATTATACTTTTTTGCATTCAGCATGCAATTTTTATGACTGTTTTTTTTTCTAAAGAAAGACTTCATTTTCAATATTTCAATAATAAAAATTGCATTGTGAAGGCAAAAAAGTAAAATTTAAATAACTAACCTACGAAGATATTATGATGACGATTCCTTGAAGTTAATTAAATCCCTACTAATATTATAAATGCGAAAGTAACTTTGTCTGTCTGTCTGCTACGCTTTCACGCCTCGATTTTAATGATGTACAGATATAGAGTTGACTTTGGGAAAGAACATAGGCTAATTTTTATACCAGAAATACATCATATTCCCGCGGGATAGCAACGTGTAGCCCAATCGGGCAAAGCTGCGGGTTGAAAGCTATAGTTAGTCCGCAATAAGTAGCTAGAACTCATCCAGAGAAATGTAATAAATAAATATCGCACAACATTTTACATTGTGAAGGCGATTCGGTGTCTTTGTCCTATCAAGTCTGTTTTGTAAACCCAAAGAACACGGAATCAATTCTTCAAACCTTTGGCAGGCTTGCCTACATAATTATAAGTATGTACATAATGTAGTTATGTACTTTAACTTTAAAAATATACCTTCGAATAGTAAACTGGTAAATATTCCCAAACCGCGACTCTAACTTTAACCAACTTCATCAGCACTGTCTATTTGTGTCTGGAATTCAATCCGGTCGCTGCACAATATCAGCGGCAATCAAGTTTGCCGCGCGCTGACTATCCACGGGAATTAGGTATCGGACTCGTGCACTGAGGGTTCCGTACCATTATCTAAAAACTTAACTTAAATGGCAAAAAAATCTCAATGCAACAGGTATGGGAGACTCACTCAAATATTTATATTATTCTGTTTTTAGTAAGTACTTATTTGTTGTCATAGCGGCAATAGAAATACATCATCTGTGAAAATTTTCAAATGTCTAGCTGTCACGGTTTAATGAGATACAGCCTAATAGGTTCCCGTTCTTACCCTTTGGGTACGGAACCCTAAAAAGCTGTTTTCTAAACCTTAATGAAACTTAAGTACCTATGATTAATTATAATGCTAATATCTCTACGGTTCATAATATCAAAATTATACAGATATTTTGTGTTTTTCATTCAGAGTCTAAATAAGTACGATAAAATTAAATAATAAATTAATATACAGCAGAAAATCTCTCACAGAGATAGCCCACACCATTTATTGGCAACGGCACTACTAGCCGCATACCAGTGGGCCAAGCTTGGCCCCCAGTAGTGCTGATGCCAAATTAATGACACTACCATACATTGTAGAGTCAACACATTAAAGTTCAGATAATACTGGTAATTTTATGTAAGTTTGCATTCACGAACGATTAACAATCGCGGAAAATGTAAAGAACAAAATCGCGCAAAATATAATAAAAATCCCCCCCCCCCACTTTTCGGGCACTCCTGTAAAAATCGCCGTGTTGGCTAAGTACCTATGCTTAAAAGATCAAGTGGAATGTCAATATTATCACAGATATTATACTATAGTAGGTAGTTATACTTAGATACTAGATTAAAAATATAATATAGCATGGTAATTTATTATCTCGAACAAAACCTGGGCACGAATCTTTTAAAATCATAACCATTTCAAAATGGAATGAAAATGAAACTTAATTCTTTTTCAAGGTAGATTTTTTTTCCGTAGGCCTCGTTTCCACTTGAAACAGATTTCGATGAATGAAATATATTAAGTAAATGTGTTCCTTTGTGTGAGATCGCCGGGAGAATATTTTAACTGTTACCGTGCGGGCCGAGTTTTCATTTGGCTCGCCCACCGTGGCTTCTATAAAATTATATGGAGCAAACAATCTGCGTGCGGGCAGTGGCACTCAAACTGTTTTAATAGGGGTCTTACTGCGAACTGTCAAACAATGTTATAGTAATGTAATGATGCCGTTTCGTTCCAGTCTCAAGGAAGGTTAGAACCTCCATGATGGCTGAAAACTACTTAGTTTTACTTACTGGAAATCAATGAGGGATTTTCTGACAGACGATTAAAAAAGAAAAAAGTTAGTTCCAAAAAACTCAACAGATGGCGTTCATCAGACATGGGTTTGCTTTTTTTAAATTTGCTGGCAAGGGCCCTGTTTAACCATTTTTACAAGTCTACAATTATGTAAGAAAGCTATAGTGAAGTACTTGTATTTTTACTCTAGTAGAACATCAGAATCACAAGTTGGCGGCCATTTTAGAAGAAATCATTCACTATAATTACGAGTGTAATGTCAGTGACATTGACATTAAGATAATAGTAGATTGTATTACAAGGGAGCAAAATAGCATATTTACGGCGAGGGCGCTATTTTTAATCCAGAGCGCAGTGAAGGATTCTATAGTAGAATCCCGAGCGTAGTGAGTGATTCTAAAGTAGAATCCTGAACGCAGCGAGGGATTCAATATACGTCGCCCGAGGTGAAAATAATTTTGCGGCCGAGTAATACACTCTTCTTTCATTTCGAATTTGTGGAAAGTAAATACACTTTGCTTTTCATCCCCCTATATAAGAAAAGCAACAAAAACAACTAAAACTACCTAGGAAAATAAAAGAACGGTGGCGGGGGGCATCGCCTTCTCTATTTTTTCTATTATATTTAAAAAATTTGAAGTTCAATGGAACAAAAAATTTAAAAATTATATGTCCATCGGATGCCTCCTATGTATCTCCAGGTTACCATAGGGGGTTGAAAATTTTGTTAGATTTTAGCTTTGACGCACCGTTTTTGAGATATTCTCATTTTTATAAAATTCATTTTTGAAACAGTTCCGGCCCCCCACCCCATACAACATCAGTAGAAAACTTTTTCATTGCCGATGAGATAACTCTATGGTTGACTGTAACCAAATTCAGTTCTATTTTAAAAAATACTTTTACACCCTAGGGTGCAACGCAGAGTTTTGAACCCGCTGCTCAGTTTAAAGGCCTGATCAGACGAGGGACTGTCCGCCGAGTACTTTTTTGTCCATCGATATAGATCTCTTATAAATTGAATCGAATAACGCACACAAGGAACTAAAAGTACCGCGGACAAAAAGTCCCCGAAAGTACGGCGGACACCGAGAGACTCGACTGGACAAAAGTTCGCGGTAGTCCCCGAAAAAAATAGAACAAACGTAAATAGGCGTAACAAACATACATTTTAAATATACATCACTTTTCGAATATGAGAGATGAAAAATATTTATCAGCCAATGCATTTATATGTCATAAGATATTCCAATGACACTCTTTTTTGTTACTGTAAAAAACACTTGTTATGTACTTCGTGAAACAGAATTTACAAGTCCATGTTACATTTCGAGGCTTGTGAACTTTTAAACTTGTATCTTTCGAGAAATAGGTCCATCTCTGTGTGGTAATAAACAATAGAGGTGAGTGGATTCATGTCAGGTCAGCGCCATCTATCGAGCTAATAAATAAACTTTTTTTTTTAATTTGCTGGCAGAAAATCTCTCATTGTATTTTGTGCCTGTTCTTTCTAAATTCAAATTCTTCGTTCTACTTGCCCTGTTCAGCATTTTTATTTAGTCCTACCAAAACCATAAATTAGTACATAGCTCGCGGAGCATTATCAGTTATTATTAAAAATTGCATATTTAAAGTAATTTACAATCAGTTAAAATCTAACAGGAACCCGTGTATCGGGGTAAGCTATCATATTTAGTTATTTATCTAATACTTTTAGAATTTTAATACTAGGACTTTTTTATATTCATGTATTTTTTATTTTGTTACAGTACCTTTACTTTCCTATTCCTACTTTACCGTACAAATAAAACAAGTCTCTAGATAGCTGGTCTTATATTTTTTATTCACTACCACATCTACTATCCAATCCTGTGCGTGCGGTGACTTCCGACGCTCTGGCTAGTGTACCGCTGGCCGACGAGACGGGGTTCCGTCGCATTGGCTCTCTTTATTTTTGATAATCGTATACGTCGCATTGGTAATATTGTAAGTGAGATGGCGCTATACGCAATGTATAGCTCCGTCCTGCAATCAACATTACTATAGCATTGTTTGACAGCTCGTAGTAAGGCCCCTGGTTCACTGTCCATAGTCACCAGTACACATGTGTGGGCCTATTGTGGGCAGTTCACATTTGGTGAACACTTTCTATACTTTTAAGTGTGGTAACACTTATAAGATTTGGAATTTGCAAAAGCAGTTATGGTAGCTAGAACAAATTATGCTTATGCTTTCAGAAAAGTATAAGTAGGTACATTATACATTTATTTTTATAACTTCGCAGTGTGATTATGTACCTATGATCTTCCTGGATTATGTTATGATGCATTGGCTTGGACTGTGAACGGGTTATATACTACCTATTTACTTGTTTAAATTATGATAGGAAGGAAAAATTATCATTTCTTTCCAAAGACATGGTAATTTGATAAATACATACACACATAGAAAGATTTAGTATGTTAACTTGAATAAATAATAAACATTATTTTACTTATTTATTTTGGCCCTGCCCTGCAGCCGTAAATTGTAAGTAGGTAACTTATCAATGTGGGAACTTAGAAAGTAGGCAAACAGAGAAACTTCGAATCATCATCAGCATTTAATCTCCCCACTGCTGGGGCACAGGTCTTCATTAAGGATGGACGAGAAGAATTTTAAATAAAACTAATTAGAATGAATGCAAACTTAACTTACTTGTTGTACCTAGATATTTTTATTTAGCAATCTATATATATAAAAATGAATCCCTATTTCCCTTGGTCACGGCATCACGCGTGAACGGCTGGACCGATTTGGCTAATTTTGGTCTTGAATTGTTCGTGGAAGTCCAAGGAAGGTTTTAGCGGTGAGAAAATAGGGGAAGGAGGGGTAAGTAGGGGTAGAGTAGAAGTAGGGTAGGGGTAGAGTAGGGGTAGGGTAAGGTAGGGGTAGGGGTAGGGTAGGTGTAGGATAGGGGTAGGGTAGGGGTAGGGTAGGGGTAGGGTAGGGGTAGGGTAGGGTAGGGTAGGGGTAGGGTAGGGGTAGGGTAGGGGTAGGGTAGGGGTAGGGTAGGGGTAGGGTAGGGGTAGGGTAGGGGTAGGGTAGGGGTAGGGTAGGGGTAGGGTAGGGTAGGGGTAGGGGTAGGGGTAGGGTAGGGTAGGGTAGGATAGGGTAGGGGTAGGGTAGGGTAGGGGTGGGGTAGGGTAGGGTGGAGTAGGGGGTAGGGCCACGGGAACGAAGTCGCGCTGGGTCAGCTAGTATTAAATAAAAAAGAAACAGCGAAGCATTCTTAGATATGTAATCCTACATTGTAAAAATAAAATTAAAATAAGTACCTATAATTTTTTCCTACGATTGAGAACCGCTGCCTGTCGAACGCGCACTCGGTAAAAATTACAAAATGAAAATGGCGGGCCGGCGCCGCTGAATACGTTAATATCCAATATCGAATACATTATGTTTATCGAAATGCTGAATGAACACATCGCTAAAACGATGATATCAATCGCGGTACTCGTATCCACGCATTTTTGTAATGTTATTTCATTACTAGCTTTCCGCCCGCGGCTTTACTGATATTTTCTCGTAGGAATGAGACGATTTCCCGGGGTACAAAGTAGCAATATGCTGGTCAAGACGACATTACAATACTTAAATGTGGATTTGTAAATTGTGTAACTACTTGGATTAGAGTTAAGATTTAACCGCCTCTGTGGTCTAGTGGTTCACAACACCGATTTCAGACCAAGAGGTTCCGGGTTCGATTCCCAGTGGGGGTACATATTGTATTCGGTTTGGTTGGTGGTAGGATTTGTTCTTAGTCCGCCTGGCTAGCACTACCACCATCTTATTTAAGTCTGACGCCATAACAATGATGTTTTCAGCATTATTGTGTTCCGGCAGTTAAAAATAAGATAGCCAGTTCCTCAGTGATTGAGGATTCCGGGAGTAGTGCGCTTCCACCTTCAGCCTTATCACCACTTAACATCAAGTTTAAGTTCAAGTTAAGTGCTACCTCATTGTAGATTTAAAAAAAATCCAACTAGGTACTTAGTTACAAACTATCAATGTACATAGATGGAACAGAGGCTACCATCTACCTCTGTCCCAAATTTCATCCTGATCCATTCAGCAGTTTCGCCGTGAATCCGTTTGACGACCTCCGTGGCCGAGCGGTTTACGTACCGGTTTTCAAGGTGCCGCTATCTCTAGAGGTCCTGGGTTCGATTCCCGGTCGGGTAAATAGTGAAAACGAACTATTAAATATTTCCTCGGGTATCCATGGGTGTATGTGGTAATACCCGTCGTTGTTTCCAATTTCCATAACACTGTGCTCAAGCTACTTATAATTTGGTATTGAAAGTAAGTAAAGTAAGTAAATAAGTCTTAAACTTATTACTTATTTTTTAATTTTTTTTTACTAATTATCCATGAATTATTAAATATAATATTACATTGTAAAAGTACAGTAAAACCAATTATCACCATAAGTTTATTTTCCAACAGATTAAAAAAATGCAATAAGGTCAAAATTCAAGCTTGTTTCACATTGACAATGACCTTTATAGTTTTGACGCTTTTGATCGAATTATGAGCAAAAATGGGTCATGATTCAATTGGTTCGACTGTACAACTGCCGTCAGAAAATCAATTTAAAATTACGGTTCGTTCACACGATTTTTTCACGATTCGACATCGTGTCAACACGCTCATGTAAAAAACATTGAATTGTAAGTACCTACCTAGTCGTAAAAAACACTAAAAGAAAAATTCGATAGGTTTACGTCAAACGTCATCGTGTTATAGCCATTACCACCAATAATTAGTGCATGTGATAGAAACAGATAAGTATTATTACTAGAGACACCAGAGATCGGAAAAGGTAGAGCAGCTGTTCGCGTTAGTGTATATGTCGCAGGCGGATGGTAAAATATGGCAGCATGTACCCCTCGGCAGATCTGTAGAACACGTAGTTTAAGGCGATCGCGAAGCGCAGCGAAGCGATCGCCTTAAATTACTTGGTATTTTTTTTTTGTGACTCCGTGAACTTATGGGAAGATAAAATAATCATGAGGTAGCATTAACTCACGTGTTTACTTATACTTCTAAAAAAACAGCTTTCTGCCCGCATCTTCACCCGCGTAATGAAATTGCCGTCTTTTTCTCACATGTTTATTGATCTCAAATTTTTTAATTAATATAAATATATCAAAATTAATAGTCAGTTTCGAAAATAGAGTATGTCGTCATGTTAAACATCTAAGGTCCGGTTGCTCGTACATTTAACTTTTGTCAAAATTGACAAAAGTTAAAATTTAACTGATGTCAATTTTGACATCGGTAAAAGAAAAATACATTGGTTATTTTAGGGTTAAAAGTGTTGTCTGTACTATTTTATTAACCTTCCCTTAATTACTAAAGGCAAAATTTAAACCACCCCCACCCTGTCGGTTATTTTGACCGCCGTTAAATCTGTAATATGACTGCTCGTTAAAGTAACCGCTGCTTCAACAACGCTTTTTAAATTTGACCGCCGGTTAATTTTACTTTAACCATAATTTAACCCTAACCAAGCTTCGAGCAACCGGACCTAAGGTCCGGTTGCTCGTACATTTAACTTTTGTCAAAATTGACAAAAGTTAAAATTTAACTGATGTCAATTTTGACATCGGTAAAAGAAAAATACGTTGTTTATCTAGGGTTAAAAGTGTTGTCTGTACTATTTTATTAACCTTCCCTTAATTACTAATGTCAAAATTTAAACCACCCCCACCCTGTCGGTTATTTTGACCGCCGTTAAATGTGTAATTTGACTGCTCGTTAAAGTAACCGCTTCTTCAACAACGCTTTTTAAATTTGACCGCCGGTTAATTTTACTTTAACCATAATTTAACCCTAACCAAGCTTCGAGCAACCGGACCTTAGTAAAGAATAATTAAACAGGCGTCTAAAATTTTTATAAATGCTCCAAAGTACCCCTTTTTGGTTGTCGTCAATTTGACAGATTTGAACAGATTTTTTTTTATTCTAATACAGTTTATCAAAAGAGATTATAGGCAATAACTAGTTAGAATAATTTTGTCTGATCATATCTCGAAAGTTTCGTTGAATTCGGAGTTCACATGTCCAAGAAATCCCCAAATATCTTTGTATGCCGATTCCAACTTCCTACAATTTCCCCATAGAAAACGGCAATTTCATAGGTAAAGACCTATTAGCTTACGGAAAAAATCATCGGTCTAGGAGTTTAATTGAATGGCGGATTCAAACAGTTGGCTGCGACATATATATTCTTTAGTTTAGGTCCATTGACCGCAAATTTTATGTTAATATGGACATTCTACAAGTTTCCGATTTCAATTCCGGGGTTATTTTTATTTTATAAATAATCTACAACTAGTTTTCCGCCCGCAGCTTCGCCTAGAGCTTCGCCCGGGTGGACTACACGACGACATCCCGCGGGAGTGTGATATTTTACCGGGATAAAAATTTGCCTATGTTCCTCTACAGGCTACAAAATATGTGTGTCCCGAATTTCAGCCAAATCCGTTCAGCCGGTTTGGCGTGATTGAGTAACAAACATCCAAACATCTAAACTTTCACATTTATAATATTAGTAGGACTAGCTTTCCGCCCGCGGCTTCACCCGCGTGGACTTCACGACGTTATACCGCAGGAACGTGATGTTTTTCCGGGATAAAAAGTAGCCTATGTTCCTCTCCAGGCTACAAAGTATCTGTGTCCCAAATTTCAGCCAAATCCTTTTAGCCGTTTTTGCGTGATTGAGTAACAAACATACAAACATCCAAACATCTAAACTTTCACATTTATAATACTAGCCTTCCGCCCGCGGCTTCGCCCGCGTATACTACACGACGTTATCCCGCGGGAAGGTGATATTTTTCAGGAATAAAAAGTAGCCTATGTCCTTTCTCAGGCTCTAGACTATCTCTGTACCAAAATTCATTCAAATCGATTCAGTAGTTTAGGTGTGATTGTGTAACACAGAGACAGACAGAGACGCATTTATAATAATAATATAAATAAAGTAAGGAAGTAAGGATAAGTAGGATAGTAGGAGTAAATTATTGGCATCTCCGCTATGATATTTACGTCAATGGAGAGGTCATCTAGTCTAACAAATCGCGGACATTCGTTATTTTTATCTAATAAAAATCCGGGAAGGTCCATATTAATAAAAATTATCGCAAGTAAGTACACAAAATACCTATTCCGATCTCTGGTTATTAAATTGCTCCAATATAATACAACTGCCGTCGTGATCTGTAAACTAATCAATCAACGTGCATCCAATCTGCATCGAGCTCCGTACAGGAGCGTTTTAATCAACTTTGCGCGATAGTGCACACAATGAACACGATCTAATTGCTTATTCACTTTATTGGTGGAACTGTTACAGAGGTACTAATTGGTTTTTCTGTTCTTGTCAGTTAAAAAAGTCTTGAATGGGTGGTAGGAAAATATCGACGATTCATAAGTACTTACATATTTCTTATGTCTGAGTGAATAAAGAATTTTTTCATTTTTTTTCATGTTAAGGTTGTTTGTTACTATAAGATCCAAAGTAGAATTTTGTATGCTTTTATTGTTAATTTAATTTATTATTTGAAGTACCTTTGTAACGGAAGAGGGCAATGGCCTCTGTCACTCAGGTGATAAAACTAATATCCCGGGTCGGGGTCGTATGCGTTGCAGCCCGGCCACCAAAAATGTGTTATAACTGATGAAATACTGTGGTACTCTTTTTTTCCATCGAAGTACTACGAGGTACTTATCCGTATCGTTTACTGACACAACCACAGCCTTATTTGACGCCGTGGCCGGGCCAGAACGTAACACACCGGGTCGGGGACTTCATCACTAACATGTAAAAAATAAATATTTTTTAATATTTCTTCTTAATATTTAATCAGCGACAACGTATTATGGTTCTATTAGGCAATTACCTACTTTATTTGAGAGTTAAGTTGTTTATAAGAGTATTTTTATTGAAATTAATTTAAGAAGGATAATACGACTTAAATGCTACTGTTTATGTGCCTTTTGAATAAAATAAAAGAAATCAAACTATTTAACTTCATTACAATCAAAATCAATTTCGTTTTATTCTAATGAAGCAACGCCATCGGTTCGCAAATCCTTGTATTTGTTATTATGAGAAGAACCGGCAAGAATCTTGCCATAAACTTTATGTGATTCGAACAACTAGGTACTTACTAATAAAAAATCTATCTCATAAAACATAAAGACGAAGACTTGTTTCCAACTCCATGTTGTTTTTGTTCCAATTTAATTATAACACGTGTTCCTATGAAAACTTAAAAAAGTACAATAAAATCCTCACAATACAATGCCGAATACCCAAATTACCATTCAAATCCATCATTGCGAAATCACATCTCAAACCTGATGTAACAGACCGCCCCTATAATAGCCGCTTTTAATCACCCCGCTGGTTCCGCAGCGAGAAAACACTGCAATCACATTAACGGGTGAACCCTAAAATTTTAATCTGCACCACAATGCAGCGATCGCTGATTGCAGCCGGTGCGCATATGCATAGTCTTTGGGGATCACTTAGCTTACACTGCCGGCCGTGCGTCGGAGAAAAATGTTACACTGTTAGCTATGACTTCTCCTTATGCTCGCGTAATTTGATAAAACAATTGGACTTTATTATTTGCGTGGACAAATGTGTGCATGTCCCGAGTTTACTGGATTGGTGTGACTCATCGATTTCGATGACGGCGACCCCGACTATTATTATTTAAATTTAATATGTAACTCGCCTAGGAATCCTGCCTAAGGTGAGTTCTTTTCTTATGTGACTGGCAAGACCAAATTTCGTTTTGAATAATATCCTGCCGCAGGGGTTGCAATATAGTTGGCCTTGTGAGTTGTAATGTAACTATAGCTGTTATAGGAGCGCTTGTAAGTAAGTATCCGTGATTTAACACGATTCGTGTTTCGTTTAAAAAGTTCGGCATTTAAAAAGCATTACCACAGTAAAAAAGAAGCAGAATCCTGAAAAATTATAATAACGTTAAACATCATCGTGTTAGTTTTTAAATTAAATTAAAATCGAATAATACTTACATAGATAAAATATGAAATGAATATATATAAAATTTAACTTTAATTTCAACCCTTGTTTACTACTACTCGATCGTTTTACTAGGTATGTTTTGACATCGTGAAGTTTAATAAAAATAAACACATCAAACCCATTAAATTTGGCCCGCAGTGTAAGAGCCACGTTACCAGATAGGGCGAAATTGTTTTCGTATTAATAGCATGTCGAGAGGTGCGCTGAAAGGCGCCTCCCCTTCATACGTTTATGACTTTTTGATCATTCAATAAGTTCTTTCGGTGTTTTTTAGAAGATTATGTTTGTGAACGAAGATATTTTATGGGCATTGTTTATTTTAATAACAGAGATATCTAAATAGGGCTTTATATTAAAATCAAAATCAATTTTGTTTATTCAAATAAGGTGTGTCGACACGTATGAAGCTACGCCATGGGCTATCTTACAAAGGTTTCATGGGCGAAAGTCTTAAATTGTTGTAACATTAATGTTATTATAAAATTCAAATGGTAGGTAGTGTGTATTTACAAATGTTTTTTATTACAAACACATTATGGCTATTTTATGTTATCCTTGCCAGTTGATGGTGAAGAATGCACATTAAGTCCGCCATTTACTGTATTTTTATTACTGGAGGCGCTTGGTTTTTGCTCAAAACAGCACACCCTCTAATTTTATCTTTGTGCTATTGTACATTTCTCATCATTTTCATAGCGAATACCTAGCTTGTTTTTGATTCATTCAAAATCGCGTATAATATTCGCGTTCAACGTTTAGGACAACGCTTAAAGTACAGTGCCACAATCTTTTCTGTTCCGGTGGCCAAAATGTGAAACCAACGTGTTTTTTTAAATGTCACTTGCTGTCAAGTTGATATCCAACCAAAGCGCTGCTGGCGGCTGAAGGTCTTAAAGTCAGGTCCGGTTAAATGGGAGAGTTTCTTGCAGTAATTTTTCGATGCACTAGATGGCGCTGTAACCCTAACACAACCTACTTTTTTCAGCATATTATGGCAAAGGATTAGTTCATTCAGCTAAAAAAAGACTTGAGTGTCAGTCGGTTGTACTGTCAAATTAATCTGTCTGTGGTAAAGTTTTTGTTCTGTGAGGTCTGCGGATTGCTTTGCTTCCATGCGTTGGTGTTGGTGGTGTTTTGTGAGCGTATTCGTTTTTCTTGATAATTTGATTGAAACCTGGCTTGGACTGGTACTGAATACTGGACCCCGATTGGATAGCTTACATTTTGACCTGGCACTGAATACTTGACACTGATATTGCTTAACGTTTTGGACTTGCCTAATCACCGCACTGGTGAACGAACTTCAATCATATCGATAGACTATGGATCGTGTCGTCTTGATCAGGGGGCTACCGCGTAACTTTATGGGTATGAACTTCATACGTTTTTGGGAGCTTTAAGTCAATTTTATAAAGAAAATAGCCGCTATCAGTTCCTTGTTTTGTGACGGCGGGTATAACGATAGCTAGCTAGCAAAAGTCTATCAAGATAAGGAATTTAAATGGCAGTTGAAGCCCATACCCATATCCATATTTCTTAGCCGGTAGCCCCGCAGCCCCTTTACCGGCTAAAAAATATGGATATGGACATGGGCTTTGTTGACATTTGTATGGGCATAATATGGTATTCAAATGTCAAATGAAGCCCATGTCCATACCCAGATTTTTAGCCGGTATAGGGGCTGGTTATTAACCCAGACACATCGTATAAGACACGCGTCCCGGATCATCCCGGATCAAAGAAGCTTTTTTGATATCACGAGTGTGATACAATAGCGCCATCGATTACTGAAGAAGATCTAATGAGGTATTCTGTATTGGCTGAAAGAGAAAATGTTGACACTTCTGCCAATATGTATCGAGGTTTTTAATTACTAGCCGATTAACCTATGATAATACTGAAGATGTTTATTTTGTGGCTGGTATAATGTGCAACAGAAAAGCGAAAAACATTAAGTAATATAATGTCATTCGAAAAGTTGTCAATCACATAATATTAGAAGCTCAATGTGAGTGTGCGGCAGGGATGGGCCCCCATCCATGGTCAGTGCAAACATATTTTGGTTGTAATAAATGGACTAATCGATTTCACCAAGCATAAAAAAATAACAACAAAACCCATCTGCACAGAGACACACAAAGCTTTCATAAGCCAACACAATGCATAGAGTAAGATAAATAAACACAATGACTTTTCGTGTATTACTCAGAAATACTTCTTCGTTTACTTCTTCAGAAAAAGTTAGGTCGCTATAGTGGGGTAGCGCCATCTAGTACAAATTTTTGAACTGAACGATGAAACGTCAAAAGAAACTCTCTCATTGCTACAAAAAAAAACCTACATAGCGCCGCTGTCACCGGAACAGAAAAGATTGTGGCACTTGTACCTACGGAACTAAAGGAAAATCTGACTAGGTTGTTACAAACTTTCTCTTCAGAGTTGGCTTGTATAATGTTTTTTTTTTATATTTACAAAAGCCATTCCTTTAATAAAAGTTATTTCAAATGTCGCATAAGCTGCATGCAAACTAGATACTACGAGTAAATGGCTTTTAGGAGTGCAAAAGGCTGAGGGGAGGCGAGAGATCTTCGTCCTCGTATCAAAAAGTGGTTCACACTATATTCTTTTTTGGTACCTACTTGTCTGTTGAAGAACACAGATTAAACAAGATAGTTTCAGTGCGAACTGTCAAACTATGTTATAGTAATATTGTAAGCGAGATGGCGCTATTCGCAGTGTATAGTTCCGTCCTGCAATACGGTATTTTACTGTTTTTTTTTTATTTCTTTAAAATGTTTTTCGAAATATTAGCTACACAAAACAAGTTTTCATTTTGAATTATCTTGAATATTTTCAAAGATATAGGACTTCAAACTTTATAATTAGACAAGGACAGGACGCTATCTTAGTGGCGTCAGTGGGTTAGTAGCGTCATAGTCACGCCATAGAAGATTTCGTTTTAGAAAGAGACAGCTATAGTCAAAATCAAACAGACTATAATTCTTTTATTATAAAACAGATTCAAATTATTTTTTCACATTTGGTATTCTTAATTGCAATATTTTTTAAAGTCATCATTAAATATCTACATTTCAACAACAGTAAAATACCCTATTAACATTGCTAGAAATAACATTATTTGACAGCTCGCAGTAAGGCCCGTGAAAGTGCATTCTTTAGGGTTGTTGCTATAGACATATTCGGCTGGTTGATATGTATGTTATTTGCAATCACTTAGAAATCAAAGCAATGTTTAGGACATGTGTGTGCCAAATCCGAGCGTACAGTTTAAATTTCGATTTCCACCATTACAAGGTCGTGACTAACGGGCGTCACGTTACATCAAATCTCCGAGCGTACAGGCAGGGGTGTTTAGTATCATATTTACTTCTGTTTTTAGTCTTTTGTTTTTTCATGAGAAAGAGGCATAGTTTATCAGCGGATGGAACTGTTGTACCTACGTGAAAATCGCGTCTCATCAAAACATATCCCCGTGCTGCCATCTTCTTTAATTCCCATACATCAGACAAAAGCGACACGGATTACGAAAGGGAATGTGTCTTAGTGGAGACATTCATTAAAACTGGAGGTGTGGCGCGTTAATCAGCGAGGTGCGTGAGTAATCAGCTACCTGCCTGCATACTGTTGCATGGAAGCGGCAAGTTGGTATTCGGTATTGATAAGATCAGGGGGGCTACCGGCAAAAAAATATGGATATAAGCTTATAGGCTTCATTTGACGTTTGAAGTCCATAATAATATGACCAATGAGACCCAAATTAACTTTAACCGAGATAAAAAACATAAAACGAAAGTTCGATGAGTTTATTTGTGATAGACTAGTGTATAGCAGCAACGTGCCACTGTGCGTAACAAGATAACAAAATACATAACGGACACAAATAGCTACCTTACTTACGTTAACAAAACTGTACCTAACTATCATGTTTTCATGATATCTAATCAAAGTAGGTACTTTAGACAAAATAAATATGTCATTTTAATTACAGCCCCAAACAACAGCAAAATAGGCTGCTGGTTGACGACCACTGTCCTCGAGTTATCACAAACTCTATGTTTGGTTTGCATAGTATGTGTTTTCAATAGAAAAAAAAAACAAAATAAGTCTTAGGGCGTTTGTGCACTACCACTGAATTTTACCGATCCGGAAAAAAACGGATGCTTGTATTTAATTAATTACTATTATAAATGATTAATCATTAAAATACAAGCATCCGTTTTTTTCCGGATCGGTAAAATTCAGTGTAGTGCACAAACGCCCTTAACCTCTTCCAGCCAGGTGTGTTCCACCTTCTTGCGGTGTCGTGTCGTCTCAATCATCTCATGTAGTAGTGCATTAGTTGATGGCGTTCCGCTGCTCACCTCAGGTTTCATAATTGCTCTTAAAAGATTGCTCCATAAGCCGCGACGTGTATAGCAGAGAAATGTATACAAACTTGCTCTTTTAAAGGGGTAGCTGTCGGCCGCAATCGTCGTGTGAACGCGAGTAATAGGTTGTGAAGAGTTGGTGTTGTTATGAAAAATGGAAAATTATTATATGCCGCTGCGCCTTGCATTAATATACAAAAAGGTGTTCGTTTCGCTCCGCATTTAGGGCGAATTCCGTAGTTATTTTAAGAGCCTATACTAACGCTCGCTGGGCGCATATAAAGGGTTAATTTTTGAAAACCATCCAAATTTTTAAGCTCGTGTGAGAATCGGTAAGTGCACAACTTTCTTTTAGAAACATGGGTCGAGATACTTGTTGGGGGGAGAAAAATTGTTGGACTTCCCATACTAAATCGATCGCGTGATCAGTCTGATTTGTATGAAGAGTCAAAAATTTTATGTCATATTTCGACCCAGGTTTCTAGGAGAAAGTTGTTCACTTACAGATTCTGAGACGAGCTTAAAAATTTGAATGGTGTTCAAAATTTAACCCTATATCTATAGCTTCGCAGTGAAAATGCAACAGACTATCTCATGTCATTAGCTTATTTTTTATAATTTAGTCTAAAGAACTGTAAAATGAACCGTGCGCTGACTTATTTATTTAAGGCAAGCTTACAACCAAAAGTATTGAATACATTCCCAGGCACATCACATCGCAGATGAAATATGTGCATGCCATTTACAAGATTCCAATTTGTTAGTATAACATATAAATAAATATATTATTTAACAAGCAACACCACTGAGAGAGAAAACAAATTTGAAACCAAACAACTTGTTCTCGAACATCCGAAAACAAAATGAGCTAGAAAACTTTAATGATAAATCTAATGATTTATTTTGACTTAAGTATAAAGCTTTCTAGCTTTTAGTTTTCTTTCTTTAATTAGGTACACACTTTCTCATTAAATCATACAAACCAATTTATATTTATTTTATTTATTATAACCATTAGCTAATTGTTGGCGTCTTTCTCTCCATTCTATTCATCTCGTTACAAAAGAAAATTAGAATTTATTTCATAGACTTTTCATACCGTAATTTCATCCGAGAAAATTCCATCCCGCCATTGTACAAAAGGAAAGTAATTTATGACTTCTAAAACGAATATGCAAGCCCATTGTTGTTTCAAAAAAATATCCCAATTACGTTGTGGCGGGAGAGAACATAATCAAAAGTGATCCCGCCTGCAAGGACCGGGAGCGGACTAAAATGGATGCCGCAAGTGAATCATCCTAGAATTTTAAGGAGCGATTCATCTTTATCCGTGGTTGGTTATTTAGATTATAAGAGGATTTTAGGAGTAAATATCATGAAATAAAACCAATTTCAACGGATTCAATCACGCATATTGAACACAATATAGGTACCTACATTTGTTAATTTTTAGTTGTGTTTTTAAAGTTCAGTTTCCGTGACCACGGCCCCTGGAAAGATTCGACACCTTTCCAGGGAACGTCGGAAAAACTAAAAATCCTTTAAAAACACAACAATAAATTAACAAATATGTGTTCAATATGCGTGATTGAGTCCGTAAAAAGTAAGTTTTATTTCAATGAACAGTTCGCACAGAAATCTAATGATGATAAGTTTCAAAATTGCGGGTCATAAGCGAAAGCGACAAAGAATAGGAATGGGACTTCTAGTACAATATAAATAATGGTAAGTTATTCTTTTCACTAAATCATGTTTTATTAGTTGGCAACTAATGTGTATATTTAAAGGTTTCTTCATTGTTCTAGCTAAGGTAAAAATACGCAGTTATATCTCTAGGTTTCCCGTATCTTGCCTCCCTTTTTCATCCAATTTAAAATCATAAGTAAAAATAAAATTTAAAAAAATTAAAATTCGTATTTACTTATGTCACAAGTCAATAGAATTTGTTATATTTGAACAATTAAAAAGAAATACGTAGTGGATTGCTGCTGTAGCACACAGTATTCCATAAGGAGATTGGAGTTTGTTAACTAGGTATATTACTGAAATAAATCTAATAAATAAAATTTCAAGCAATCATTTCCTCTCCACAGTCGATCTTACTCCTCCAGGACTCCGTGGGGAGTCTGGATGAAAATTTTTAATTCCGAATGCAGTTTGCTAAAGAGCGCACAATAATACGCCAGGAATATTCGCCAGTAGATAATATACAAAAGGATTTCCATTTTTATTCCCATTATTAACCACGCGGAAAACCGCGTGGTTGCCGCGTGGAGCCTAACTAAAAATAGTTAGGCTCCACTCGACTTTGTAATTAGTTGTCATACTACGTTGTGTATGAATGTTAATTTTTGTATAGTTATTTGTTCACTGGGATGTTGTGTGGGGGATTTTATAAAAAAATATGGTAACTACTTACTTAGTACATGTACTAAACCACTTAAATATGATAATCAAATTAAAAATCATACTGTTCTATGTGTTCCTGAAAAACGCCATTTTAAGCGATATTTAAATGCCATTTTAAATATTAAGTTTTATTTATTTATTTATTAATTAATTTATTTATTTATTTATTAATTTATTTATTTATTTATTTATTTATCGTTTTTGGATAGCTAACAGCTTATAAACATACAGATAACAACAAACATATAAAACTAAAAGCTATTGACAAGCTACCACATGTAGTATTCAAAAGAATTTGATCTTAAAGTAAACGTAGCCCAGAAGGGACAGGTGCGCAACAATATTAAACTAAATATAAAAACTAAATAACTAGAAATAAAACATTAAACTAAATTTTAAACAATAACTTAATAACAGTCGTGATGCTGTTGAAAAATAAATCAATATTGGCGTCATCGTTATTGATGGCGAAACAAGCTCTAATAAGGAAACTGTTATGCCTGTAGTTGGTGTGCATAGAAGGAATACTAAATGGTCTATATGAATCGTTGCGGGGTGCTCTTGTAGGTACTTTAAAACGAATTCTATCAAGTAGATCAGGACAATCCACTGAACCTCTAATCAACTTGAGTAGAAATGTAACATCTGCAATATTACGTCTAACAGAAAGTGGTAGCAAGTGGAATTTAGTACAACGGTCTTCGTAAGATGTTTTAGGAATTTTGAATTTGAAATTTAGGATTTCTATGATAAGTTATGATAAGTGTTACAAAAATATTGTGTAAATTAAAAAGCATAAAAAATTATTCCTTGCATAAAACTAAAGGAGAGCTTTCTTTATAAGGAATCCCGATAAATGTGTCACCGTCTCAAAGCGAAATACGCAAAACTAACCTTTTCAGTTGAACCAAAGTGGAATGAATGAAATTGAAGCATGCAGGCCGTCCGAGAAAAAACGCGTAAAAAGTCAGTTTCGGCCCACCTCAGTTGGACCGCCCGCCGCGAACTCGTTTGATCCAGCTAATTACGGATTTACTGATTCGGAAACGGAAAATATCCGGCACCGACTGTGTGTCCATGCTTTAACGGCAATCCCTAATTACGCGAAGCAAGTTGCGTAAAAATATCTAGGTGTATCGAGTTGAACACACACAAATCGTTTCTTTGAGCTACCATTGCTATTGACAGTATGACTTTCATTATTTTTCACTGGCAGTTGGCACTGGCATATCATATGGCAGTTAACACACATGTTAATATTTGGTTTTTCTTACTGGAAAGACCAAAACTCAGCAGAGTGCTATGAAATTTGTGGAGCGCTATAGAAAATTTTACTCTATATTATTGACAAAATGTACAAAAGAAGTGCCTAGCTTAATAATAAGTCGTTCCATTCATTCATAACTTAGCCTTTGTACTAAAGGGTGTATTGTTCAACTAGCTGATATTCAGCTGTTCAGTCTTACAAAATGAACTGACTGGCTTGGGATTACTTATGAATGATGATGATCATTTTATTATTAGTGTGGCCATATCACAAAATGAGACGAAATGCCTAATACCTAATGTTGGGTGTCGCAAAAGTCTAAAACCCTCATAAATTGATTTTCATCGCTAAAGTAAGAGATAACAGAAAACCATTTTCCAAGATCTTTCAAATTAAACTCCGCCGTTTACGAGTGATATTTCAAATTATCTGATTAAAGTCGGCACAGACGTTTTAATTAACGTTTACGTGAATAGCTCCTAATGGCTGAATGTTCGCCGCAAATCTATTAAGGCGACTTTGTAGAGCTAAACGTATTGCCGATCTTTTGCGGCTGGTTTTAGCTTTTCAATGAGTTTTCAGCCGAAATGAGCGTGAACCGAGTACTTTTCATGCAGGTGTTTTGGTGAATAAAGTCTTTGATCGATGATCTAATCATGTAAGGTTGAAACTTTAATAGAATGAAATGGTCTTCTTTACGAATTTGAAATCTTATCGATATTTGCAATAAAAAAAAATTATAGACGGACTTTATATTATTGAATAAAATTCGTCTATCTAATTGACTTCGTATTTGTGACCTAAGATATACATATTCAATAATAATATGAGGTATTTTGAAGTGCCCGTGGCCAAAGAATACTATAATCGCAGGGAGTAGCTCGTGGCGCAGTGGTTACCGCGCTCGGCTTGCGATCGCTGAGGTTAAGCAACTTTTGCAATGATCGGTCACGGGATGGCTGACCAAAAACTTTTCGTCTCAAGCTCCTCCGTGCGTCAAAAGGCACGTTATGGCCCATTCTCCTTATCCATCCATAAGGAAGGCCAGTGCCACAGCATTGGGGACATTAAATGCCTGATGATGATGATATTTGTGACCTGACTAGAAAGGCTAGCAAGTCATTAATTAAGTTGATACGATAAGCTTTTTTGGGGTAGGTAGGTACAATTACGACGGTAAAGTTTGGATCTACGAGATCTTGAAGCAAGCACGTCGAGCTTAATACCTACCATTGAAGATAGAAACTGGACCAACAAGAGGCATCAAAGTTGAGTTTTAATGGTGCAGCTTGTGATGCACCTGCACCTATATCCTACAGGATCAGGATTATATTCCCACCATCCCGTCTCATCTTTGCTAATCCATGTGCTATGAATTTATGTTGCCTAAGAGACATGAATACGCTACTTCATGCATCATAATTTGAATGTAAGTAATACAGAAGATTCACCATGTCGTCGATATCGTGAAGATAATAATGACCTAAGTTGGCATCACTACTGGAGAAGTATCCGATTAATTTACACAACTCTTACATACTTTTATCGAAAGGTGGATGCGGTCTTACTACTAACTATAGGTACAGCTTATTTGGTTTACATCTTAAGTCCTTTATTTCAATGTTTAAGGTGCTTACACGATTGGATTACTAGGGAGGGGCGGGAGGCGAGGAGGGCCGGCAATTATTGAGCAAATGTAATAGCAGCATTGTGACAGGCGAACGATTCCGCACAGAGGCTCTGTGCACAGACACTGGCGTTGATTAGTACACAGACGAGATAGTGGAGTCGCCTTTACCGGCCGAAACGTGCTGAATTTTAACAACATAGGTTATGGAAGAGGTAGTTAGATATAGAAAATAGGCATAAGGGCGTCCGCTGCGTCAGGCGTGTCACGACGCGTAGTCGCGCGCGCAGTAAAATGCAGGAGAGCACGCGCCGCTAGCTAGCTAGCGGTGCTCTTGTATTTTGCTGAATTTACTACGCGCAACGCGACTACGCGTCGTAATCACGCCTAACGCAGCAGACGCCCTAAAAGGGCTGCACATTATTAAGAAAATGCAGGCCTTAACCTCAACTCTCTACACTAAACTGGGACGGAGCTGAAATTAAGCAAGTGGCTTTTTTTGAGGAAAGTCCACGTGGAGCTTTGGGGGTTGATGTTGTTCGCGTCCGTAGGCGGTGACTCTTAGACACCCTACACGTGACCCTCCGGTAGTGCCAAAGAACAACATTTCCCTATTATTACAGGTTGTGGGGTGTGGCAGTGGCTTCATGTAATTCTTAACATTGCTTAGCTTGGTGGTAGGACTGTAAAAGGTCCGACTGGTTAGCGACCACCCTCGCACCGGAGACGGTCGCAAAATACCCTTTGGGTGTGTTCCGACTGTGCGTGCGAGAGCCAGTTCTCCCCTCCCGATTACTAGAGTCTTGGCGGCCCCTCGGTCTGCATGGACCCTTTCACCTGCTCTCATGTCATGCGGAGCGTATCGCCTTGGCTTGTGGGCCAGGGAGACCCGGTGAAACGGTTGTCCGCTGGCCGCCCGCTGGTTCGTAGAGGACCCGAACCCTTGCCTGTCCCAGCCAGGGAGGCTGTCCTGCCGCCAGTGTGAAAAGCCTGTGAGTTGATCGTCATGTCGGACTGGGACCCCGAAGTGGAACCAGGCGGCTAACTCACAGGTCGGACCGGGGGCCCTTCCGTCCCACAAGCCAGGGTAATACACTACTCGGCATTTCAAGGTAGGGTTTGGTCCTGCCTTTGCCCGTTTGACTGTCGAGACTGTAGTAATCCTTCTTTCCCATTATATTCGCTTTATGACTGCTCAAAAGAATAAGAAAAAGATATCTACAGCGGCTCCCTGTTCCACATTATCAGTGGATTTCTGCAATATCAGGGGTTTCCATTCCAACCTGAACGTTGCCCATCATCACCTTGAGGCAACCAAGCCAGCCTTATTTTTCCTGACTGAGACACAGATATCTACCCCGGCTGACGTATCGTACCTAATGTACCCCGGTTACAGTCTAGAGCATAAATTTATGCCTCATGCTGGGGTGTGCGTGTTTGTCCGTGAAGATATCTGCTGTCGCCGTCTTAGCAGCCTTGAAGACAGGGACCTGTCATTGCTATGGGCACGTGTCGATCATGGGGATCATACCTGCATCTATGCGTGCCTCTACAGGTCTCATAGCGGAGATTCCGAGACCGACCGTCTCTTACGGCACATCCAAAAGGGACTTGATGAAATTCTCAAGCAGCTCCCCTCAGCGGAGGTGGTGATCCTCGGCGATTTTAACGCCCATCACATTGAGTGGCTGGGATCTGAACGTACCGATTACGCTGGGAGAGCTGCCCGCGATTTTGCTGTAGCGTATGACCTTACCCAGTTGGTGGACGGTCCAACTCGTATTCCAGATATTGAAGGTCATACCCCCGGCGTGCTGGATCTGCTGCTGACCTCCCACCCGGAACACCTTCGGGTATCCCGTCACGCTCCATTAGGGACATCTGACCATACCCTGGTGCGTTCCGAGAGGAGAGTGCCCGAAACCGCGCGCTCTCGACCATCTGGGATGCACCGTGTTTGGCACTATGGGTCGGCGGACTGGGATGGGCTGCGTGAGTTCTACGCGTCTTTTCCATGGAAGCGGCTCTGCTTCTCTTTGGGTGACCCTGACGCATGTGCGATATCTGTAGCCGAGACGATACTGTCGGGCATGGAATGTTATATTCCGAGTTCGACAGTGCGTGTCGGCGGACGATCTCAGCCTTGGTTTGGTGGGTCTTGTACTGAAGCCATTCGAGCTAAGTGTGAGGCCTACCAGGCCTGGGACGCTGCAAGAAAGGTTAAGGATCCCAAAACCACCAAATTGAAGAAGAGCTATAATGCTGCCTCCAGGTCCTGCAAGAAGGTATTAGCTGCAGCAAAATTTGCACATACTCGCAGAATTGGCGAGAAACTGGTTAGCCATCCCTCTGGAAGTCGTGCTTTCTGGTCCCTCGCCAAGGCTGCGCAGGGGAATTTCTGCCGAGTCTCATTACCATCATTGCGAAATCCTGACGACTCAGTGGCACATTCCGCAAAAGAAAAAGCCGATCTCCTTTGCTCTCTCTTTGCGTCGAATTCGACACTTGACGACGGGGGTAACGCACCACCTGACATCCCGCGGTGTGAACACTCCATGCCCGAGATCCGCTTCACACAAAATGCGGTGCGGCGTGCTCTATTCTCCCTCGAGGTCAAGAAGTCCAGTGGTCCAGACGGTATCCCCGCTATTGTGCTTAAGACTTGCGCTCCTGAGTTGACCTCGGTTCTCACGCACTTATTTGCACTCTCCTATAGCTCAGGCAAAGTCCCGTCTTCGTGGAAGGTCGCCTTTGTTCACCCAGTCCCCAAAAAGGGTGACCGCACAGACCCATCGAACTATCGGCCAATTGCAATAACCTCCCTGCTCTCCAAGTTGATGGAGCGAGTAGTAAACACCCAGCTCCTTAATTACCTTGAGGATAACCAGCTCATTAGTGACCGCCAGTATGGTTTTCGCCGTGCCCGCGATGCTGGTGATCTTCTTGTGTATCTCACTCACCAATGGGCAGCCGCCATCGAGAGTAAGGGTGAAGCACTTGCCGTGAGCCTAGACATCACAAAGGCCTTTGACCGGGTCTGGCATAAGGCACTTTTGGCGAAGTTACCAACATACGGGCTTCCGGAAGGGTTATGCACGTGGGTCGCCAACTTTCTGACTGGGCGAAGCATAAAAGTCGTTGTGGATGGAAAATGCTCAGACACCATGCCCATCAATGCTGGCGTCCCTCAAGGGTCCGTGTTATCGCCTACCCTGTTCATTCTGCATATCAATGATATGTTACTTACTAGTAACATGCATTGTTATGCAGATGACAGCACATGTGATGCACGTTACTCAGGTCGCGCAAATATACCTTCCGAACAGGTTAAACTGTGCAGGGAACAATTAGTGGCGGAAATAGAGGCTTCCTTGGAGCGAGTCTCGGAGTGGGGTAGACAAAATCTTGTCCACTTTAACCCCACAAAGACGCAAGTATGCGCTTTCTCCGCAAAGAAAACTCCATTCGTCTTAGCGCCTACATTCCAGGACATTCCCCTTACCACCTCTAAAAGTATCGGAATACTTGGCGTTGACATCACGAACGAAGTCCAATTTCGGGGTCATTTGGAAAACAAAGCAAAGTTGGCTTCGAAAAAGCTAGGAGTGCTCAATAGGGCGAAGAAATTCTTTACTCCGCGTCACCTGCTTTTATTATATAAAGCTCAGGTTCGACCCCACCTTGAGTACTGCTCGCACTTATGGGCGGGAGCTCCTGAATACCAGCTCCTTCCACTTGACTCCATTCAACGCCGTGCGGTTCGTATTGTCGACGATCCGAGACTCACGGACGGTTTAGAACCACTAAGTCACCGCAGAGATATAAGCTCCCTGTGTGTGTTCTACCGTCTATACAATGGGGAATGTTCTGAGGAGCTTTTTGAACTGGTGCCACCGTCACACTTCCGCCACCGCACCGCACGCCAAGTGAGTAGAACTCATCCTAAACACCCCCACATTCTTGACACCTGGAAATCAACAACTGTTCGGGCATCACGTTCGTTCCTACCTCGAACTTGTAAGATGTGGAATGAGCTTCCTCCAGAGGTGTTTCCTTTGTGCTATGACATGGAGTTCTTCAAAAAGCGTATAAATAGGACCCTTAAACACAAAGGCTGGCAACGCATATGCAACCCTTCTGGTGTTGTAGATGTCCATGGGCGACGATGACTACTTCCCATCACGTGGCTCGTCTGCTCGTTTGCCCCTTTTTAATATAAAAAAAAAAAAAAAAAAAGCTTTCGGCGAAGTCAGAGGCGAGCGCTATTACAAATTTATAAAAGGAGAAATTAGCATACTGATTGTCTGACTGATATTTCAACGCATAGTTGAAATTGTTGGAATTATGAATTAACATACGAAGAAGAGTAAGATTTTGTTATAATGGCGAGTAAAATTTAATGGTTTTTGAAAATACATCTAAAATTAATGTTTTCAAGTTTATTTACTTAGATACAAATGTTTTTAAATTTTTTACTGTTATTAATAGTTTTTACTACATCAGCTGCTTTTAGAGCTAAAATTATGTCAACTACCTTATAACTATGTTAACACTTGTGATGTAAGTACATCACAAGTGTCAAAATAGTAAAAAATATGAAATCATTTCGGATTATAATCATAGTCCTAAAGTAATTAAATGAAGTTCTTTTAGTAAAAAATAATTTGTAATATTTGTCCCAATAAACAGGCCCACTCCACACAATTCCCTGTTCTTGATTATATTTGCGACGAGCCACGGACACGCCCCCTTCCATCCCCTATTATATTTCAGCCTCCCTCCAAAACGTCATACAACCATTAAAGTTTCCAACGAAATTCAACTTTATGTCATAATTAGTAAGAGTCGAAATCTATTAGCGATGCGGTGGCTATAATGTTCATTATGCCACAGTGTTACGATTTGACTATAAAATAATACACATTAAGGTTTGTCTGCAAGTCATTGAAAGCAAGTGATGTTTCGGCATTCAATGAATTTAATTAATTAAAATTCGCTCTTCGATGATTGGAGAGTATACGATTGAATTGTTGTGTTGTGCGAGTTTTAAGCAAATTACTTGTTTGTGTTGATTAAAATGGTTCTTTCATTAACTTTTAATATTGTTGAATTGTATTCAGCGTATAGTCAAAGACAATTTAGATATTTTGACAGCTGATTTATAGTATTGGTTAGCTATTGTTCATCATCAGCCGTACGACGCACACTGCTGGGCATCTGCCTTCCAATCATCCCAAGGATCTCCACAACTTTCGGTCCTGCACTGCCCGCATGCAGCGGCTTACCGCAACCTTCACCAGATCGTCGGTCTACCTTGTAAGGACCTGCCCGCTGATCTTCGCTCGCCATGCGGTCGTCATTCGAGAACCTTTTCGCCCCAACGGCCATCGGTTCTCTGCGCTATGACATGTGTCCCACCCACTGCCACTTCAGCTGAGCAATCCTTCTTTATGTCGGTTGTTTTAGTTCTCCTGCGGATCTCGTTATTTCTGATTCGATCGCGCAGGGAAATATACTTACCAAGCATCGCTTTCCCATTGCTCGCTGGGTGACCTTAAGCCTTCTTACGAGACCCATAGTAAACGACCATGTCTCACTTCCATAATTCATTACTGGCAACACACAATGACTTTCGCCTTGAGACATTGAGGTATTTCTGACGCTAATATAATATGTCTGAGCTTCTCCAACGCTGCCCATCCGACCTGGATTTGACGAGAGATCTCTTTCTCGAAGCTGGACTTACCTAACTAGACTGTCTGTAAAATCGTGATCAACAACATTGAGCTAATACGTTGCAATTGCTAAAAAATCAAATGTAACTAAATCAGATGTGAAAGCTTTAGTCTGATGTGATATAGTGGGATGAAACAATGTCTATTTTCGTACCACATAACTACACATAACCATTACATTGATCTGAGAACTTATAAAAAAACAATAGAATGGCAAACCTTGATTTGTTTTTTTAAAGATACATCATAATTACTCGTGCTAAGATTTTTTGCATCGTATTCAAAACAATGCCAGAAAATCTTTGGGCATTGTTCGCATGTTTACGCGTTTTACGTACACGCACACGCTCACACAACATGATGCGACTTGCTAAGAGGTTCCATTGTTTAATGCCGCAATTGCCCGTGGATACAGGCCCACGGAAGAAACTGACCAAGAGTCCTACTGGTTATACGCTGACTGAAAAGTTTTGATACTTAGCTGCACCACGGGGCAATTCCCTTTCCTGTGTGAACATCGGGATGAAATATGATCTATGTTACTCAGAACTACTTGGAAATAATGGGGCTTTCTACTATTGTAAGAATTTTCTTTATCTCTACTACTTAGAATAAGAACACTCTTACAACAGTAGAAAGTAGTTCTAAAGATTACCTCTTACACGCACCCAAACTAGCAAACAAACTTTACCTCTTGTAAAATATTTAGTTGACATAGTTTTAAAGTCGTTCTAGTTCCTATATCTCGATTCTCTTTGAAGTCACTGGGGTCTTCAATCAACTATAGGTAACACCTAGGTCTGTTGATCGTAGACTGGGGTACTATTGAGTGAGTTCGCTCTATCGTAGATCTTGGTTCTATGGCTTGATAGTGATCAAGGAATGGATGTACGTACAGTTCAAAAATATCAATGTTGGTATTTTTATTACAAAGTTGTGATCCATGTCTTTAAAAAAGGTAGCATCCTATCCTACTTCCTACTTAATATTATAAATGTGAAAGTTTAGATGTTTGGATGTTTGTATGTTTGTTACTCAATCACGCCAAAACGGGTGAACGGATTTGGCTGAAATTTGGGTCATAGATACTTTGTAGCCTGGAGAGGAACATAGGTTACTTTTTATCCCGAAAAATATCACATTCCCGCGGGATAACGTCGTGTAGCCCACGCGGGCGAAGCCGCGGGCGGAAAGCTAGTACATGTATATTTCAATCAATATTATATTAGAAACGACAAATATGGAAAGTAGCAGGTTCGATCCAATAATAAAAATTAGTAGGTTTAATTATAATGTCAAAAATTTGTTAAAAATAATTAAAATTGTTAATCCTCTTCACTACAAAAATTAATCAGTATTTCTTTTATTTACGGGCCAACGATTATTTCAAATTGTCGAGTAAGTATCAATCGTAGTAGATCGCTGTACACTAAATTTGGCCGGTGGAGATGTGGAGCCACGGCGAGATGTGGAGCCACGGCGAAATGTTGCGCCCGACCACCGTCCCGACGACTAGCGCAATGTGGAATAACTTTATTAATAAAATAATGCACTACAATGTAATATTATATCATAATATCGTGAAATCGTTAATCGTGAAGTTCTATAAACGATTATTTACAAAGTAAAATAGGTAATCAGATTTTAAACGCATCATTATCTAAAGCTTCAAATGTTTTTTTTTCTGAAAACCTAGTGTATATTATTTTAGCAAGAGAGGAGCAGACTTAGTCCGCGCCATATAACGTGGCACATAAAGGAGGGCGCTGATGGTAATAATAATAATAAATGAATAATAAATATTGGACACCATCACATACATAGTTCCAATACCAAAGGTATTATAGAAATTGAAAAAAACGACGGCTATAACCACATACACCCAGACCCGAGGAAATATTGAAAAGTTCGTTTTCAATATTTACCCGACCGGGGGATCGAACTCGGGACCTCTAGAGATAGCGGCACCTTGAAAACCGGTGCTTACACCACTTGGCCACGGAGGTCGTTAAATCTTAACCATAATAAATGTTAGTATGTACCTACATATTATATTGAAAATGAAGTATCAGAAAAAGTCGAGCCGTTTCAGAACTCCGATGTGACTCAAACCTACGACCTTTCACTGTCCGGGCGAAATCTCTGACCACTGAGCTACGTTGACGTTAGGAGAAGCGTCGAATTCATCCAATACCGCCGTTTAGCCAGAGCGTTTATTTGTTCAATGTGAAGATATCTACCCTATATTTGACAATCGATAAAGATAAAATAATTGTAATTTCTACTAACTACTTTTATGCATTCCAAATTCAATTTTTATTATTGAAAAATTAAGTATTAGAAAAACAGGTCAATTTTTTCCAATACTTAATTTTCAATATAATAATATGTAGTAGGTACTAATATAATTACTATGGTTAAAATTTAATCGCAAGTTTTACTAAACCCGATAAATGAAAATTAAATAATATCCACCTTCATACACTAGCAGAACACACGTAGCATAGCATCGTCGTGGTGCTGGTAGATGCTGCTACGAAACCGTAGCCGATGCTGCTACGAAACTGGAGCCGTACTCTGAAAAGAAACCTTGTTAAACGTAGCGTAACATCGTCGTGGCTGGTAGATGCTGCTACGAAACCGTAGCCGATGTTGCTACGAAACTGGAGCCGTACTCTGAAACGCAAAATCAGAAACTTCGGCAGCCCCACTCTTTTACTCGATTTTGTCATGACTAAAGAGCGAGAAGGATGGGTATACTAAAAGGAATAAAAGAAAAAATAATAGCTCGGAAATACGACTGCCAAAATCGAATTTTAAAGTAAACAACATAAAAACAAGCTCTCATTGCAGTCTGCAGGGGACCTTTTGAATTTATGTATTCCACAGCATGTACCCCTCCTACAATGACATCTTTTTTTAATAATGATTATTTTTTTATATCTGCTACGAGGAAACACGACTTAGAGCTGGTACACACTGGGCGTTAGCGTTAGCGTTGGCGTTGCATTTTGTATGCAAAACTGTACAGCGCCTCTAGCGGGCAGTAGCAGAACTACAGATTCTCATACAAAATATCTCGCGTACGCTCACCAAACGCTCGCCGAGCGCCCAGTGTGTACAGGGGGTTACCGCCGGTTTCTGAAACGCCAATCAAAATTAAAATTAGCTAACAGACTGTCACAATTAATTCCCAATTAAAAGCACATTGGGTTTCTGAAACGAAAATTATCTCACAATTAGGTAATTGACTGCTAATTATTGGTTTATTATTAGTTTGGCCACCCTGACTGAAGTCAATCGAATTAAGAGCCGGTACACACTAGGCGCTTTCGAGCGCGCGCTTTGGTAACGCGCGCTCTGAGAACCTGCCATCTCATACATTTTTGATGTTTCGTACACACTGAACCGCGCGCTTTTTGACAAGCGCGCGTCAGATGCGAGCTGTCAGTTTTGGCGTTAGCCGAGCGCTCTCAGATACATGGGCCGCCTTGGGGCTGTACATGTGATCGCGCGCTTTCCTACAGAGTGGACACACGTTGAGGAAAACTTTAGGGAAATTGACTCTCTACATTTTTATGAATCGCCCGTAATGTCAGTTTATAAAATATGCAGAAATTCATCAAATGGTTTTATACAAATTCTATAAAAATTGAAAAAGATAGGTCCATGTTTTGATACAAAAATTCCATGAGTCTATTTTATCTTTTAGTATTAGGTGCGCCCATTGTTCTTTTTTTTCCATCGTCGTCGTCTTTTGAAGTGATTGTAGAAGAGCCACACAAAAAACAATTACTTCGGAACCCATATCCGCACTAAGCCAGAAGTATACTCGCCCTAGTAACGCTCTATGAGCGCCATGCAGAGCCCTGAGTGTGTACGCTATCAACGCTCGCCAAACGCAACGCTGAGCGCCCAGTGTGTACCAGCTCTAATACTCATCATACATAATTATTGTATCCATTATCTCTGACTGTTTTTTTTGTTGGTACTTAGAGCTGGTACACACTGGGCGTTAGCGTTAGCGTTGGCGTTGCATTTTGTATGCAAATCTGTACAGCGCCTCTAGCGGGCAGTAGCAGAACTACAGATTCTCATACAAAATATCTCGCGTACGCTCACCAAACGCTCGCCGAGCGCCCAGTGTGTACAGGGGGTTATTGCAGGACAAATCAGCAAAATTATTTGATCCCTAGCGCCACCTATCGTGTAGCTCTTGATAAAATGTTTTTGACACCGTAACGAACCACGGAACGAATTGTCAACAGTACAGTACAGTGCCACAACCTTTTCTGTTCCGGTGACAGCGGCGCTACGTACGTTTTCTTTTTTTTTGTAACAATTTAACCGGCCCTGACTTCTAAGAATTTCAGCCGCTAGCAGCGCTATGGTTGGACATCAACTTGACAGCAAAATGACATTAAAAAAAACACGCTAGTTTCCCATTTTGGCCACCGGCACAGCAAAGTTTGTGGCACTGTACCTAATGATGATGTTGAAGGTTGTGAAACGTGCTTTGTATGTTATTTCGTAACTTACGACAAACACTAATTAGGTATGGCATTACATACATTAACATTAGACGGTCATGCAAGCATCTGATATTTAATTAATCATTACAAATTATTTTAAGTTTTCAATATTTTCAATCAAAATTAACCTTACTAATATTATAAAGCTGAAGTGTTTGTTTGTTTGTTTGAACGCGCTAATCTCAGAAACTACTGGACCGAATTGAAAAATTATTTTTGTCTTGGATAGTCCTTTTAATATACCATCACGCTACGACCAACAGAAGCGCTCCGCTTCATTTATAAAAAATGTTGCAAAAAAAAAACGGGAAACAATATTTCTTTTAAGTAGGTTTTTAAAACTGCGGTGCACAGCTAGTTATTCATAACGCTGGCTAATAAGTAATCCTCTAAGGTCCGGTTGCTCGTACATTACAGTAAAGTAAAAGTTAAAATTTAACTGTTGTCAATTTTGACATCGGTAAAAGAATAATACGTTGGTTATCTTAGGTCCGGTTGCTCGTACATTTAACTTTTGTCAAAATTGACAAAAGTTAAAATTTAACTGTTGTCAATTTTGACATCGGTAAAAGAAAAATACGTTGTTTATCTTAGGGTTAAAAGTGTTGTCTGTACTATTTTATTAACCATCCCTTAATTACGAATGTCAAAATTTAAACCACCCCCACCCTGGCGGTTATTTTGACCGCCGTTTGATGTGTAATTTGACTGCTCGTTAAAGTAACCGCTTCTTCAACAACGCTTTTTAAATTTGACCGCCGGTTAATTTTACTTTAACCATAATTTAACCCTAACCAAGCTTCGAGCAACCGGACCTTAGGGTTAAAAGTGTTGTCTGTACTATTTCATTAACCTTCCCTTAATTACTAATGTCAAAATTTAAACTACCCCCACCCTGTCGGTTATTTTGACCGCCGTTAAATCTGTAATTTGACTGCTCGTTAAAGTAACCGCTGCTTCAACAACGATTTTTAAATTTGACCGCCGGTAAATTTTACTTTAACCATAATTTAACCCTAAAGTTAACGTAACCAAGCTTCGAGCAACCGGACCTAAGTACTTATATCGATAAGTTAAAATTATCATGTCTGACGGACGCCTATTGATTGAGTAATTTGAAATCATAAAAAATATTCCGCGAACGTCCATATGTTTCTTGTGCCGTCACGGAGTCCAGCGCACTCATATTTTAAAGCAACTGCCGAAACAATGATGAATTTAGCAATCACAACGTGTATACACGGCCATAACGGGTTTTAAAGGGCTACCTCTGGGGCAAAATTAATAATCAATCATCGAGTCTCTATGCAAAAAATTCTACACTATAAACTCACATGACGAATCACAGAAAAAGGGAAAGAGGTTAAATAAAAAGAGAGGATATCTACGCCACAATTTAGAGCAGAATTTTCTTAATCCCTCAAAAAACGAAAATAGCGGAAAGGCCTTTTTTATGTGATTAAAGGGTTGTTTGTATCACCAGTGAACAAACAATCCCTTAGCAGTGTGAGTAATCGAAGACATGCACGTCGCTATGCCATAAAAACTTTAAGAAATCGTAGAAATGTATACCATTTGTTATTTTGATTAAGGCGAGGATTCCCGACCGAAATAGGCACACTAACGCTTGCTCGGCCGCGCGAACCCAGCGGCAGCCGGCAGTGAACTGTGAACTCCCGAGCGCCCCGCGAATCGAAAATCACGTTTAATTCAATTAAAAATGAAATAATAATAAAAAAAATATGACGGGCGGAATCCCTCGGCTATTCAAAGACAATTATTTTCATATGTTTTTCATTAACTAAAACCAAATATACTGCAAGTAATCATCATCATCATGTCAGCCGAACGACGCCCACTGCTGGGCAAAGGCCTCCCCCAAGAATCTCCACAACGATCGGCCCTGCGCTGCCCGCATCCAGCGGCTTCCCGCGACCTTGACCAGATCGTCGGTCCACCTTGTAGGGGGTCTGCCCACGGAACGTCGTCCGGCACGCTTAGCCTAGCTTGATCATACTTGAATTGAATAGTACTGCAAGTAATATGATATTTAAATTATTATTAGACGGATGTTTGGAATCTTATTTGATACTTACAGTAAAGTATTACTAATGGAAAATATAACGGCCGGAAGCACTAGATAAAACACTGTAAAATAACATATTTTTTCCAAATTTTGATAACTTGAGGTTTGCGTGTAATCCATAATTTAAAATATCATGTATTCGGGAATCCTCGCCTTAAAGGGATTTCCACACTTGCCCCTCTTGCTACTTCTCAGTTATTTCTTATTTTATTTAATCTAATTTATTTATTACTAGCGGATCCTCGCGGATTCACCCGCGTGGTACCAGTTCGCGTAGTAATATCGGGATAAAATATAGCCTATGTCACTTGGGAAGAATATAGCTTTCTAATGGTCAAAGAATTTTCGAATCCGGTCCAGTAGCCGTCAATAAAAATACACTTTTGGTTGCCCATCCCATGACCATCCGTAGAAAAAGTTGCTTAGTCGTTACTGCTAAATTGGTCTTTGCTACACAAAAATAAGAAGGATTGATTGGTCCGTTCAAAGGAAATCTTATCCTTCAGCAGTGGAGAACTTTACCGGCAGCTCTAAAGCCAAATATGTCCTTTTCACGTTTATCTGCCAAAAAACCTAACCTAACTGAACCTCTTTTTGTTGGTTTATAATGGCAAGGATTACCACCTTAAGACCGGTGGCAGCCCTACAGCCAAATGTGTCTATTTCACGTTTACCTGGACGCCATTGTTTATTAAGCCAAAAAAGTTTCTATTCTGGCCATTGTAGCGGCCTTTTGTTTTATGCAATACGCGCGCTTTGGACTACCCTCCGTTTTGTGGCTAGATTTGATGGAGAGCGGTAGATGTGCTTAGGTATTCACTTAGAAGATACTACTGTATGTGTATTTGGTTTATAATATAAGTAGGGCAAAAGCCCCGGTTTTGGCCACTGTACCGGTTTTGGCCACATTTTGCTCTAAAAGCTTTCTAAACAACTTTTCGCCATTTTTGCTAAAGGCAATTAAAATAAGGTATTTTAAGCTAATGATAACACCGTTGAAATTTTTTATGTAAGTAATACGATTTTTTTTCAATAAATACCATTTTCTGTTTTAAAAAATGTTTTGTATGAAAATTTTAAGAAATTTGTTTTGGATGAAATACTTTATAAACCTTTGTTTTTTATAATTAAATTGTTGTTTTGCAATTGATTGGTTTCTATCGGATTATAATATATTGATTTAACCTGGGTTTGGTTTTGATTTTTCGCTATACTTACGAAAGTTTAACTATCTATCAATAAGTGACCAAAACCGGTACATTTGGCACCTCTCACACATTTTGTGTTATATACAAAAAAATATTTCACTTTTTAAAATTTGAATTATGTACCTTTAAAGGTAGATAAATTACCTATAATTTAAGATATAATTTGTGTCTTAAATACCTAAGACCACTTAGTACTTAGTGCTTAAAAGTCAAAAAATCCTTAAAGTGGCCACAAAGGGTACCTCTGCCCTATATGATATGTGTCTTGAACAGAATGTAAGCTTACTGCATGTTTGCATGTAGTCTACAGAATTTGATTAGAATTGGATAGCTTTATAAAATTGATGTAAGTATCTGTTGCTAGTTGTTTCACTACATTATTATTTTTTGCCCTATTATTAAAGTAGCGCTCCCATCGCGACTTCATCTGCGTGGACCCCCTTTTTTGTCGCTTGGAGGGGTAATTTCCAAAAATCCTCTCTTAGTGCTCCCTTACACTCCACAAGGAACATACATACCGAATTTCAGCTTCATGCGCCCAGTAGTTTCGGCTGTGCGTTGTTTGTCAGTCAGTCAGTAACGCAAGAGATTTAATTATACACTCCCGGACAATCATATTGGCCCATTGGACTTTCTTGATACAAACATGCTCACTTTAGCGTCTCAAAGATAGGAAACTATTTGCATCAGTGCTATGATTTTTACGTCAATGAAGAGACAAAACGCCCAATTGTCGAATCACACTTTCAAAAATTTTCAAACTGTCTTCAATTTTGCGAAAAAGAAAAAAGAATAAACCGAACTTATCGCTCCATATAACGTTATATGGGAGATAAAGTTTTACTTATTGTTTTTCTTTTTTGTGAAAATTTAGCGCTTTTTGTAAATTTTTAAGACTGCGATTCGTTATTTGGGCGTTTTGCCTCTTTATTTACGTAAAAATCATCGCACAGATGCAAATAGTTCTCTATCTACGAGACGCTAAAGTGAGCATGTTTGTATGAAAAAGTCCAGTGGGCCGATTTGATTCTCCTTCTCTTATTGACACTAATTACAGGGCACCGTATATGTTCGGCTGATGATATGAGGAAACTCCCGCTAAGCACTTTAATAATAACTTTAATTCTGATAGGTATGTAGCTTACCAGTCTTCCATAAAAATTTCTGACATTATGAAAATTAATTAAAACGAATTAATTATACTCACACCTAATAAAATTACTTCAGGACGTCATTTTTTCGGGGTGTCCATTTGTCTTTTTTGGTATTAACTCCATAGTTAGTAGAAATCGAAACCGCCTCTGTGGTCTAGTGGTTCATCCCACCGATTTCAGACCCAGAGGTCCCAGCTTCGATTCCCAGTGGGGGTACATATTGTATTCGGTTTGGTTGGGTGGTAGGACTTGTTCTTAGTCCGCCTGGCTAGCTACCACCATCTTATCTAAGTCTGACGCCATAACAATGATGTTTTCAGCATTATTGTGTTCCGGCAGTTAGAGATAAGATAGCCAGCTCCTCAATGATTGAGGATTCCGGGAGTAGTGCGCTTCCACCTTCAGCCTTATCACCTCTTATCATCAGGTGTAATGAAGGCTAAGTGCTACACCGTAGTTTATAAAAAAAAAATCAATCAAAGTTTATTAATCCTTACTTCACTATCACTACATAGTATAAAACAAAGTCGCTTTCTCTTTCCCTATGTCCCTTTGTATGCTTAAATCTTTGAAACTACGCAACGGATTTTGATGCGTTTTTTTAAATAGATAGAGTGATTCAAGAGGAAGGTTTATATGTACTTTTTATCCCGATATTCCCACGGGAACGGGAACCACGCGGGTGAAACCGCGGGCGGCCGCTAGTCCTTATCCTTACTTATATTATAAATGCGTCTCTGTCTGTCTGTGTGTTACACAATCACACCTAAACTACTGAACCGATTTGAATGAATTTTGGTACAGAGATAGTCTAGAGCCTGAGAAAGGACATAGGCTACTTTTTATTCCTAAAAAATATCACGTTCCCGCGGGATAACGTCGTGTAGTACACGCGGGCGAAGCCGCGGGCGGAAGGCTATCCTTATCCTTACTTATATTATAAATGCGTCTCTGTCTGTCTGTGTGTTACACAATCACACCTAAACTACTGAACCGATTTGAATGAATTTTGGTACAGAGATAGTCTAGAGCCTGAGAAAGGACATAGGCTACTTTTTATTCCTAAAAAATATCACGTTCCCGCGGGATAACGTCGTGTAGTACACGCGGGCGAAGCCGCGGGCGGAAGGCTAGTATATTATAAATGCAAAAATGCGAATCTGTCTGTCTGTGTGTTACACAATCACGCCTAAACTACGGAACCGATTTGAATAAAAATTGATACAGAGATAGTCTAGAGCCTGAGAAAGGACATAGGCTACTTTTTTATGTGAACAAAGGGCTGTGTACGAGACACCTAGAGATGCTGTGATAATAACTAAAAGATGATATTGATTTAAACTATTTATTACAACACGAATAATTGATAACGTAAAATGATACTACTATGCTAACTGATTGATATATGAGCGCGCGTCCGCCGCGATGTGTGTGGTGACGTGAACTAACTTAAAAGTATAATTATTTATTACAATTAATAAATTGATGATTTGGCGGTTTGGCGAAATGCACGGTTGCACCGTACATGCTCCCGGGCCAGAGAGACGAAAGATGATGGATGCTGGTTAGTTTGATGATACAAAGTGATAAACAATTTTAAAATTATTCTATGTTATTACATAAGTGGATAAAAATCAAATGATTCTAATAATACAATTATGATGATTCATTATTATCAGCTGTGAACTTAAACTTAATAATAGGGGACGACGCTTTGTTTATACGCGCACTTTGTGGCACTGACACTTTTGATTTTGCACTTAAATCGGGCACACTATAATTAACACTATCACTTTCATTCGCACATGCACTGGTTATATCACTGAGAGATAAGCGCGCAGCCGGGCGGGGCGGCGGCGGCAGCGGAGGGCCCGCGTCCGCGGCCCGCTGGAAGCTGGCGCTGGCCCGGATGGCAGCGAGCGGCAGCGGCGTCGTACCCGCCTCCAGAGGAAGGCGGCGCCTGCCGCGCAGCAGACTCCAACTAAGATGTATATAACGAGATAGTGATGTATGTCGTGGGAAGAGAACGAAGTCGCATCCACTTCGACCTCGTCTGGCTTCATCTGCTCGATTTGGCGGCCGATTTCTTTTAGAGACGACTGCCGTTCTCTGATATTTCTTTCAGTGATGTTTAACTGATAATCTTGATCTTCGCGATGTACCGGCAGGTTGATGATGTTGTTGATCGGAGGAACATCAACCAATATTAGATCGGCGTGACTGTGTACTTCGCTCGTTTGCTCATTGTGGGAATACAATATGAACGAATCTGATTTTAGCATACAGTCACTCGCCATGGTAAGGACTCCAGCTCTAGAGATTCTTTCCACTGATACATGACCGCCACACATAAACCTTATAGTGCACTGATCGCAGCAATAAAATAAATAATGATTCGAATGATCATTTCCACATGTTTTTGCAACTATTTTCGGTAGCTTGGCATGTCTGTGTCGTGTGATTTATCTCACATAGATCTTGATCTCGCTTCATTTGATAGACGGGTCCTTGTAATGCACAAAGTTTGGTAGTTAGATCTACATGCATACAAGTATGCAATTCGGTTTCAAACATCGGTAAATACGAATCCCTTTGTATGTTGATAGTTATGTAATTTGATATTGGCGTAATTATAGTTGTTTTATTGTTTTCAGTATGCTGCGGTATAGGTATAAGCTTGTACAAGTCATAATTGTCTCCTGTTATCAACGGTATTTTAATCTCTAATAATAAATATTGTTCAGTAAATTTAACTCTGACTCTTAGCAAATGATACAGTTTTGATACGTCGCTATGAATATTGTCAATAGGTAATGATAAGTCTTTTGATAAATGACTGGAAATGATACTCAATTCATCCTTAAGCTGCTCAGGTGATAGTAAGTGAATATCGAATTTCCCATGATAAATGTCAGTAACTGTGTCAAGCAAATTTTCCTGGATTCTTCTCATATTGTCTAAGATATTGTTAGTAGTTATTGATGATAAAATAAATTCGTTGATAGAATCTGCCCTTTCTACCTCCTTTTTCAATACGGTATTTTGTTTCTCAATGTCCAGTAAATGTTGATTGAACGACTTATGCTGTTGATCGATTGCAGTCTCTAAACGTTGTAGGAAGTGATATTGCGCTTGTATTAATGATGTTTGGTTTTTCAAAAGTTTGGAGAGATGTTTTTGATCACTCTTAACGAGGGCAATGTCCTTTTGATATTGTTCAGCGAACTTGTCGTCTAATACTCCGATTAGTGCGTGCGCGACGTTTCCTAATCCATTGATAAGCCCTCGGCGGCGGCGGCGTAGCGTACGCGCGCCAGACCGCTGACCAAGCAACAGCTGATCGTAGTGTAGTAGCTCCGAGTAGCCGTGGCGTAATTGTAACAGGATAACATTACAATGTGCTTGCTTCTGTATTATTGAACACATGTTTTCAAGGTGAACAATGTATTGTTTTAATAATTGTGAACCTTGCCAATAGGGATCGACGTCGTAATAAACAACCATCTTCCACTGATCTCGTACTAGACGCATATCTGAGACCTTGTCAAAATAAAGGCTCTGTGTGTCCTTGAAGGTTGAAATATTATAGTAAGCTCCTTCCACAGCAGTAGTAAACATAAATAATAATAATAATGGCAATGTTATTAGATTAGTTAGTTTGCTCCGGGTACGTTTGGTTTGTTTTGCTTTTGATGAGTCGCTAGTTGTAGGTATTTGATTGATATTTGATGTTGTTTGATCGCGTGTCTCATTGTTTGTAGGTAAGGGTGATAATTTTGTCACGGGTCGTTTCATAACTCCGCTTCTTGTCTTGACCGTGACCACTCGAACGTGCCCGTCGTTGCCAGGGTGGAGGTCAATAACTCTACCTAGTGCCCATTTTCCCGCCGGAAGATTAGCGTCCTGGATAATAACGACGTCATTTAGTTTGATATTGTCTTTTGCTTGTCTCCACTTGCTCCTGCTTGTTAGCTGGGTTAGATACTCAGATTTCCAACGCTTCCAAATATCGTCAAAAATCCGTTGTGTTAGTTGCCACCTTGTCCTTTGATCTCGTTCGGTTTTTATTACAGTAAGCACCGGCCCACTCGCCAAAAAGTGGGATGGAGTGAGGTAGTTAATATCTTCCGGATCTTCTGATAAGGCACATAGGGGTCTTGAGTTCAAACAGCCCTCTAGCTGAGCGAGTAAAGTTGAAAACTTTTCGTAGGTGAGTTTCTGCTGGCCGATGACCCTACGTAGATGATGCTTGAGGCTTCGGACCATAGATTCCCAGAGCCCGCCTCCAGAGGGCCAGGACGGTGCGTTAAAATGCCATGTGATGTCCATCTGGCTGATATCCGACATGAGCTCGTCATTGATCACGGATTTCCAATTTACCATCTCTTGTTTGAGTAGTCTATTGGCTCCGACAAAGTTAGTGCCGTTGTCACTATAAAGATGTTGAGGCGTTCCTCTTCTGGCGGCCATTCTTCTTAGTGCAGCCAGGAATGTTGATGATGAAAGGTCGGATACCAATTCAAGGTGTACCGCCTTCGTGGCCATGCATACGAATACGGATATATAGCCTTTTGATGTCTTGCTACCTCTTCCTTTGCTTGCCTTTACATCTACGTAACCTGTGAAATCTACACCCGTATTATAAAATGGTCGGGACGGATTTGACCTTGATTCTGGGAGATTCCCCATTAATTGATATTGCTTTTGCGGGTTGTGTCTTTTACAGGTAACGCAGCGGGTGAGGCGTGATTTTACAGCTCGGTTTCCACCGATTATCCAATATTGCTGACGTAGCCATGCCAATGTGACACGACTGCCTCCATGATAAGTCATTTTATGAGCATGATCGATCAAAAGTGTTGTTAGCTGACTGCTGTGTGGAATTATAAATGGGTGCCTCATATTTTCACTGATATTGGCTTCTTTTAACCGTCCTCCCACTCTTAGTAATCCATCTGAGTCTAGTAGTGGATTTAAACTTAGTAATTTGCTTTTTGGGTGAACTGTTTTATGTTTCTGTAAATAACTGATATCTTCTCCAAATTCTAATTCCTGAACGTGTTTGATAATTTTAAGCCTTGCTAATCGTAATTCCGGGACAGTCAAATAAATTTGCTTGATATTTCGCTTGCGCATACGTAATACGTAAGCTAGTATGCGTGTAACTCGAGTAAAGCTACTGTGTCTATTCAATAAGCGCATGATTACGTCATCGTCGAGCGAGTACGTTGACACGTTAGTTTGTTTTGATTTCTTGCTTTCTTCATTAGTGACGTAATTGGGTAATTCTTTTTCACTTTCTTTTTCGAAATTTTGTAACCAAGAGGGTCCATGCCACCATAGGGGATGCTGGTGAAGCTGCTCCATTGATATTCCACGAGTGGCGCAATCTGCTGGGTTTTCGCTGGACTTGACGTAGCGCCAACTATTTTGAGGTAAGATGTTCGTTACTTTTATTACTCTATTAGCGACAAAGGTTGTCCAGCGACCTGGATCTCCCTGCAGCCAGCCGAGTACAGCTGTTGAGTCGCACCATCCAAACGTATGTATTTCATATCCTATGAGGCATGCTTTAACCTTTTCCATTAATTTTGATAACAGTTAAGTTGCACAAAGTTCTAATCTGGGCAAAGAAACTACTCTTTTGGGCGGTACTAATCGAGACTTGGCTGCCACCAATACTATTAAGTTACTCTGATTTTCTGATAAATATTTTTTGTTCACTTTGCAATAAATGACGCAAGCGTAGGCGTTTACAGAGGCATCGCAAAAGCTGTGTAATTCTATTACGTCATTTTCACAAGTCTGTATCTATCTCGGGATATTAAATGATATGATGTTTTTTAAATCTTCTCTGATGTTCATCCATTCTTTGTTTATCTCAGTAGGTAACTCAGCATCCCAACTTAAATCATGTAACCAAATTTTCTGAAATAATAGTTTGAGTTTTATCGTTACAGGTGTGAGCCATCGTAAAGGATCAAATAACTTTGATATGTTTGATAACAGAGTTCGTTTTGTAAATTTAGACTGAGATAAATTAATTTTTAACTCAAAAGTAAATATGTCTGACTCAGGATGCCACCTGAGACCTAAAGTTTTAGTTGATATATTATGTTTAAAATTGTAACTTTGTTGATTAGATACAGTTTCGACGTTTTGTAAAAGTTCCGGTGTATTAGAGGCCCATTTCCTTAGATTAAATCCTCCCTTCTTTAACAAGTTTATCAGGTCATTCTGTACCTTTTTAGCTGCTGATATATTATGATTACCATGCAAGAGATCGTCCATGTAAAACTGCTCTTGCAATATTTTTGGCGCTGGACTGGACTCGAACCCGGGACTTTCGTCTTGAGCTAATTGTTTTAACACCATCATGGCTAAAAACGGTGCCGCTTTTGTACCATAGTAAATAGTAGATAATTGATATTCTTTGATAGGGTGAGTGGACGACTCCCGCCAAAGGATTTTTTGATAGCGTTGGTGATCCTCGTGAAGAATAATTCCGCGAAACATTTTTTCCACGTCTGCTGTGTAAGCGTAGCGATATTGACGCCACTTGATAATTAATGATATTAATTCCTGTTGAAGATTAGGACCTCGTAGCATGACGTCATTCAAGCTTTCTCCGCTCGATGTTTTTGAGGCGGCATTGAATACTACCCGTAGCGCTGTGGTCAATGACTCCGCGCGTAAAACAGCATGATGTGGTAGGTATACACTCGGCGTCGTGTTACTCGTTGATAATTGCATGTGGCCTAGATTTATATATTCACGGATAAATAATTTATATTCTTTTTCTAAATCTTCGTTTTTCGTAAATCTTTTTTCTAGCTGTTTCAACTGGGCTATTGCTTTTGATTTTGATTCTCCTAATCTCTCTTCCGCGTTCTGCACTAATGGATATTTTACCACGTACTTCCCGTCGGGCTGTCGATTGGTGGTTGATTTGAAGTAATTTACGCACTCTATGTCTTCCTGGGACATAGATATATCACTTGGCACGTCCTCTATTTCCCAAAATTGTTTTATTTCTTCTAGGTTGTTTATAACAACGTTGCAATGATAAGACTTTGTGACGTTTCCGCACAAAATCCAACCCAGACGTGTTTGCTGCGCCACGGGTTGTTCTTGTCCTAATGATATGATACCGCCTAAAATTATTAACGAGTAAACATCAGCCCCCAGCAACAAGTCTACCTGCCGGCTGACATTGTAATCTGGATCCGCTAATTTTATATTTTCTAATGAATGCCATGTTGACTTGGTGAATGTATGATTGGGTAAATTATTGATTAAACTTTTCATAATGAAAACTTCGGTGTTAAATTTATAATCGCTATATGATGATGAACACGTTATTTTGATAGTGCCTTTACAGCTGTTTTCTTTTGCCCCTATTCCGAAAATAACACCCTTACACCATTCACGCGGTAACCTTAGCATCTGTGCCGCGTTCTCAGATATAAGTGACGTTTGGGAGCCTTGATCTATAAGTGCTCTAAGTGAGATAAAGGTTCCATCAAATTTTTGCACCTTTACTATCGCTGTTGCAAGAAGGGTTTCAGTGATATCGTTTTGTGACACGTGTGTGCCACTTTTTCGCTCCGTACTTGGTTGCTGTACAAACGCGCCATGTATCAGCGTGTTGTGTCGATCTTCGCACTCGCGGCATCGTTTGTCGGATATGCACTTTTTTCCGAAGTGATCGTACAAACAATTAACGCAATAATTTAATTTCGTAATTAAATTGCGACGTTCTGTAGGTTGTAATTTGAGAAAGTTGCTGCAATGGAAAATACCGTGGTCGCTTTTGCATAGCGGACATCCGGCTGTCGCAATTTTCTTTTGCGTATTATGAAATTGATTTTGATTATTGTTGAATGATTTAAAATAAGGTGACTTTTTGGGTACTTCAGGTAGAGTTACTTTTGATGCTGTATCTTGTTTACGTCGCGATGACTCCAATGACGTAAACTTGTTTTCTAGAAACTTCAAAAAATCACATAGTTTTGGCAGCTCCCTGGGGTTCTTTAATGATTCAATGTAGTCTTTATGGGATTCTGCGTCCAACTTCTGCGTCATAAGATGCACTATTAGTGGGTCCCATGAACTTATATCTATACCTAAGTTTTTGATGGAGTTTAGGCTTTCATTGATAGCGTCGTGAATTTTTTTGATAGTAGCTGCTGATTGCTGTTGAGACGTTGGTAAATTTAAAAGCAAATTGATATGAGAAGCGAAAATCAATTTTTTATTCTCATAACGGTGGTTTAAGAGATCCCAGCACACTTGATAATTTTCGGAGCTGATATGTAAATGCTGTATGATTTTTTCGGCTTCACCTCTTACCTTCCCTTTCAAATATTGCATTTTTTGTGCATTTGAGAGTGATCTGTTGTTGTGGATCGCTTCACTGAACAAGTCCTTGAAGGACAGCCACTGATGATAATTACCACTAAAATTGGGGATGTCCATTTGTGGCGTTGATTTTTCCCGGTGACATGTTGACCTAATTAGCTGATTGATATTCTTTTTTATTTCTTGATATTTCTGTTCGTACTTACTATATTGCTGTTCATATTCGACATTTTCTTCGTAGAGCTCGCTATCGATTTCCCAATGAAGATCGTCGATGGCGGCCCATCTCTGATTTACAGACTTCAAAATATCTTCCAGTTCCCAATTTTCCTTTGATGTGTTAGGATTTATGTTGTTAACTGTACGCGCAAACGCCTTAAAGTTGCTTTGTTGCTTACGCAACATTTCCGCTAATCTGCTTTGATTACCACCAGATTTGAATTGAGGAGGGTGTGTATTACCTGCTACTGACATATGAGGAAATTCGAATTTTGGTGTAGGTACGTTATCCATTTGAATATCTGACCGTGGTGTTATTTGTTCTGCTTGCTGCTCGGAAACCTTCGCAGTCAATAGCGGGGTTGCTGGTCTAATAAAGGACCTTTCATCTATCTTTAATTCCCCTGGTACAAAACTGTTGATGTAAGCGCGCGTATCATTAAAAAACTGTAATGTTTTTTCATAATAGTTCTCGATAAAATATGTATGAGACTGATCTTCATACTCCCCGAGCTTGATATGGTTAAGTTGGAACTCTTGCCAATAAGCGTCGAGTGTTTCCAGCCTCTTCTTAATATAAGACGTGGTCTTACGGTCTGACCCGTCTTTTTTGAAATTGCTTAGTAGCTGCTTGATTGCTCCCATGATTTGATACTGAGTAGCTAAAAGATCCTCCATCTTGCTTAATTTGATCGATTACAGATCGATAAGAATTAAAATTGGAAAGATCTTACTTGTGAGCTGGAGTAGATGGCGTAGTCAGGGACGACCTGCTCGTGTGCTTGTTGATGTAAAGTTGATGCTTGTGCCTGTTTTTGATTAACAGACGACGTAGGTACTTCCAAAAACATTGTGATCCAATTTGCTGTTTAGAACCACTTACACGAAGTCAAATTGCGCGTAACTGATCCTACCTGTTCGTTCGTAGGCTCGAAGGACCATTTAGATGTACGAGACACCTAGAGATGCTGTGATAATAACTAAAAGATGATATTGATTTAAACTATTTATTACAACACGAATAATTGATAACGTAAAATGATACTACTATGCTAACTGATTGATATATGAGCGCGCGTCCGCCGCGATGTGTGTGGTGACGTGAACTAACTTAAAATTATAATTATTTATTACAATTAATAAATTGATGATTTGGCGGTTTGGCGAAATGCACGGTTGCACCGTACAGGCTGTAAGGGGTTGAAATAGGGGATGAAAGTTTGTATGGAAATAACGTCATTTTTAAAGCTAGAAGCTTCAAAATTATTTTATAGGCTTTTGATTAGATAAATAAATACGACATTCAAAGTTTGTAAAAAAAACTACCATAAAGAGGGTGAAAACAGGGGATGAATTTTTTCGTGTGATGACGTCGGCAAAAAAGTTTACGGAACGGATTTTGATGAAAGTTTTTTTGTTATACAGCTATTGGTCCTTGCCAACATATAGCTATATTTTTTTTTGAAGATCGCAATTTCTGATGTGGAACCATAGCAGTCCAGCCAAACTAGGAGAGATATAAAAATACCATTTTAAGGAAAATTGTTAAACGTGATGAGCACTTTCTATTGACGTACAAAGTTTGAAGGTCTGGTACACCTGATGTGACCCCAGCAGCCAGATTAAACTATATGAGATACAAACATAGCGTCTTAAGAAAAGTTGTTTAACGTCATGGACATTTTCTATTGACGGAAAAATATCGAAGGTCTGGTACTCCTGATTTGGAACCCTTACAGCCCAGCTTAACTATAAGAGATACAAATACAGCATCTTAAGAGAAGTTGTTCAGCGTGATAAGTATTTTCTTTTGACATACAATATATACTAATATTATAAATGTGAAACTGTGTTTGTTTGTATGTCCGTCTTTCACGTCAAAACGGAGCAACAGATCGACCTGTTTTTTTAGTGTGTGGATAGTTTAGGAGCTAGAGTCCCATAGGCTAATTTTATCCCGGAAAAATATCACATTCCCTCGGAAAAACGTCGTGTAGTACACGCGGCAAAACCGCGGGCGGAAGGCTATGTGATATAATTTTTAATCTGTTAATACGTAGGTACTGTTTATGTAATATACACGGTATTTTTTTATCACCCCGGATATTTTTAGGGATTATTTTACTCATGAAAACAAACTACTTTTAAGGACCAACACTGAAATCACGAAAAAATATCAGCTGTTCCATACATTTTGATTAAATATTTTTGCACTTTTGTATGGAATAGCTGTTTTTTTGCGATTTTAGTGTTGGTCCCATAATAAAAATTGTTTGTTTTCATGAGCAGAAAAAAAAACGGTAAGTATTTTTATATCTCTCATAGTTTGGCTGGACTGCTATGGTTCCACATCAGAAATTGCGATCTTCAAAATAAATTATAGCTATATGTTGGCAAGGACCAATAGCTGTATAACAAAAAAACTTTCATCAAAAGTAAATAAATATAATAATTCATAGGTACTTATTATAAAACTGTATGCGATTCTATTCAGGGGGCTACCGGCTAAAAATTATGGGTATGGACATGGGCTTCATTTGACATTTGAAGCCCATATTATGCCCTTAAAAGCACAAAATATGGGCATCAAATGTCAAATGAAGCCCATGTCCATATCCATATTTTTTGCCGGTACAGGGGTTGTATATATTGAAAAGAAATAGAAAAAAATACCACCAAGGGTCTTCTTAATTAAACGGAACAGATACCAAAAATATAGCTTTTGAATTTTTTGTCTGTCTGTCTGTTGTCCACGTTTCAGGCAAAAACTACTGAACGGATTTTTTTTTGTTATATAGCTATTAGTTGTCGCCAACTTATAGGTAGGCTATAATTTATTTAGAAGATCGAAATGGGCGATGTGGAACCATAGCAGTCCATCCAAACTATGAGAGATATAAAAATACCGTCTTATGGAAAATTGTTAAATGTGATGAGCATTTTCTATTGACGTACAAAGTTTGAAGGTCTTGGTATACCTGCCTGGCTAGCATTACCATCATTATATCACGCGATATGATATACCACGTCTTGCTGTCTTGCTTCCACCTTAGTGGGGTAGGTAAGCAAGACAGCATGACGTGCTATATCATATCGCATGATAAAAGCCGTTCATGCTAGGCCAGCTGATGTGGAACCCTAGCAGCCAGGTTAAACTATATGAGATAGCATCTTAAAAGAAGTTGTTCAGCGTGATAAGTTCTTTCTTTTGACATACTGTTTGTATTGTTTGTATATCCGTCTTTCACGTCAAAACGGAGCAACGGATCGGCGTGTTTTTTTAGTATGTGGATATTTTAGGAGCTAGAGAGTGACACAGACTAATTGATATCCTGGGAAAATATAACTTTCCCTCGAGATAACGTCGTGTAGTACAGGCGGGCGAAACCGCGGGCGGAAGGCTATGTGAAATATTTTTTTAATGTGTTAATATGTATCATAGCGTTAAACTAATATATATAAAATAAATACACAAAAAACGAAAAACCTTATTAGCAAAAAAAAATAAAAAATGCTGCCGAAAGTCACTATTCCACGCGAACGAAGTCGCGGGCACAGCTAGTAAGCATATAATCTAAAATAATGACAATGAGTTAATTTAGCAATGATGAAAAAATTAATGATGATGATGAGAATGACAGTGAGTTAATTTAGCAATAAAACAACCATTTAAAATTTATTATTTTAATAATACTACTCTCTTCCTACCAACGCTGCCTTCATGGCCAGAATTGCTGGTCGAATTCAAATACTGTATGTGTATCTCGACCAACTGCCTCACCAGATTCGTGGTGTCCACGTTACTATGGACTATGAGCTCGAAGATTTTCAATTGTTCCAGTGCTTTCCACTCGTCTTTGTGATGGACAGCAACGTTGAACAACTCGTTAAGGACGTCTCTCGCCTTCTTAATCATGCTGAGAATGAACCCAGCCTTATAAGGTGGATCGTCCCTATGCTTCTTTTTTATATTCTCAATCGATTTAATTCTCCTGTCTGTATCGTGAAGGGTCTGCTCGACTAGGGTTGAAATTTTTATCTTAATGTCCACGTCTTTGTCGGCAGCACCAGCTCTTTGATACTTCATCGTTTTATCCATGACGGCTCTACGGAATTTCTTTGCTTCGTCGATCATCCGTTGAGGAGGGTTGTCGTTGCGTTGCTTGAAGTACCTCTGCTTCTTTCCCATCATTCCCATCATACGTCGGAATTCCTCCGTATCTGGCTCTGGTGATGATTTCTTTGTTGGCGACTCCGTCACTTCGATGTAGGTCAAACATAAGCTTTGTTTTAAAGCGCATAGGAAACCTAGTGCAAATTATTATTATTATTGTGAAGGTTACATCACCAACATAATATTTATTGCAACAACATACATAATATTGAAAATAAAGTATTAGAAAAAGTCGACCCGTCTCACAAACTAGCTCCGATGGGACTTGAACCCACGACCTTTCACTGACCGGGCGAATGCTCTAACCACGGAGTTGTGGAGTCGCTAAAGAAGATCTAAAGAATTTGCTAAAAAGTAGTACCAATGGCTATACATGCTCACCGTGATCATAAATATAGAGATTTAAATATATTTAAGGAAAATATTTTCAAAATCACCTTACTAAATTTTCTTAGAGAAACCCAAAGTTTAAGTAGTTAGAAAATAAATAAAAAAAATGGCCAATACGTAAGTGTTTGTCTTCCTTTCTTGTCTGTCTTAGTTCTGGGCAACAAAAAAATACTTACAAATTATCATTGCACTGATAGCTATCTTCATATTTAAATTTTATTCTCTTCACATTATTTATAAAGGGAGGATTAAAACAGAGTAATACATTGTACTTTATAATTGAAATGATCGTTTGGAGTAGACGTGTAAAGATTTTATGATCACATTCTGATATTTATGTTACGACCATTTTAATTAACAACACTTAATAAACGAGTACTTATCACAAAACGTGCATTTTATGCACATGTTTCCAAAGATATTATACATGACACTCAATAAGAAAGAAAATTTTAACCGCCTCTGTGGTCTAGTGGTTCACACCACCGGTTACAGACCCAAAGGTCCCGCGTTCGATACCCAGTGGGGCTACATATTGTATTCGGTTTTGTTGGTGGTAGGACTTGTTCTTAGTCCGCCTGGCTGGCTACCACCATCTTATCTAAGTCTAACGCCATAAAAATGATGTTTTCAGCATTATTGTGTTCCGGCAGTTAAAGATAACGCAGCCAGTTCCTCAGTGATGTAGGATTCCAGGAGTAGTGCTCTTCCATTTTCAGCCTTATCACCACTTAACATCAGGTGTGATGAAGGCAAAGCGCTACCCGTTGTGTATAAAAAAGGAAAATATCACAATTTTTTTTTTCTTTATCCACAGTGTAACGCTTGGTCTTCATCACACCTGATGTTAAGTGATGATAAAGCTGATGGTGAAAGCGCGCTGATCCCAGAATACTTAATCAATGAGCAGCTGGCTATCTCATAGGTATACCTTCGAAACACAAAAATGATGAAATCAAACGTTATTACCTTAATACTATTAGGTATATATTCTGTGGTTATGATAAGATGGAGGTAGCTCTTCAGTCAACAATAACACCTACTATTGTTGATCGAAGGGGTAGGTAGGTACTCAGATTTAGAATAAGTCCTACAATTAACCAAGTACCTAATTAATTAGGAATGAGAAATAATTAATTAAGCGACAAAAAAATAATAAGTAAGCATCTAAAATACTGAAATGGACGCAAAGTCCACCACTTTGCGTCCATTTCAGTATTTTAGATGCTAAGTTAGTATTTTTAACCGACTTCTAAATCAAAAAGGAGGAGGTTCTCTATTCGTCTGTATCTGTATGTATGTTTTTTTTTTTTTTTTTGTGTATGTCCACCGATTACTCGAAGACGGCTGAACCGATTGAAATAGTTCAAACGTTATTACATCAGGTTGGTTTCCAAGTTGGTCCCATTTTTTGAAATTTTGAAATCGGTTTAGTAGTTTTCAGGAAATCGTGAAAATACTGTCGTTTTCGTTACCACTTTATGTGAATTTAATACGTATCTTTAGGCATAACTCCTTTGTTTATAAACCGATTTAGATGATTCTTGTTTTGTTGGAAAGGGGATACCTCAAGGTATTTTAACCGACTTCGAAAAAGGAGGTTTTGAGTTTGATCACATACCTATTTACCAGAAAACACGTAAATTGCCGGCACGATGCACTAAAAAGAGTGAAATAAAAATTATTTTTATATAAAAATAAAACCGCCTTCTAAAAAACCACATCAAAAAAGTAAGAAATAATTCCTCACCAAATAAATAACGTAAGTACTTTGAAGTCGGGCGGGTTTTAACAAAAACAACAAAACATTGTATCACGCCCGACTTCAAAGTAGGTACTTACGTTATTTATTTGGTGAGGAATTATTTCTTACTTTTTTGATGTGGTTTTTTAGAAGGCGGTTTTATTTTTTTATAAAAATAATTTTTGTGGATTAGGTTAGGTTAGATTGGTGATCAATTAATTACAACCCATTAGGAATCACAACACAAGACAAGCTACATAAAAAATTGAGTTTTTACTTTTGCTTAATATACATAGTTCCTAGTGCTTATTCCGTACATACCAGCAGTGTTAAGTCGCAAATGCAATTATGTATAAATGAACAGTAACAAGGCCTATAGCCACATGGCCTAGCGTTCCACATATTGTTCGATTGCATCTCCTGTACAGTTTCATAAAGTTCCTTTCATGATCTGGCATTTTGAATATTCAATCTAATGCAGCAGTTTAATATTAATTTATAAGTTTTTAACTTCGATCAACAGGAGGAACAGGGACTGTACTCTGAAACGCAAATCCGAAACTTCGGTTAGCCCCGCCCCTTTCACTCGATTGTGACATGACCGGAGAGTGAGAGGGACGGGTATAACGAAGTTTCGGGTTTTGCGTTTCAGAGTAGGCCCTCAGGTTTTTAATATCAGATTTGATTTTCCGTATATACACACCGATTGACACACCCAGTTGCATCTATTGCTGTCACTTTTTATTTCTTGACATTGAAAAGTGACAGCAATAGATTTAATGAAGCTACTCTACGTGCCCTACGGCATGGCTTTAATGGCTTTAGTGGAGCAAGCTTAGCAAGTATATCATCTTTCATATTATCATACAAACTAACTCCTTTTCTTCTTTACAATAATTCCAGAATATTATTTTACCTACAGTGCCACAAGCTTTCCTGTTCCGGTGACAGCCGTGACAGAGGAGCCACTTGCAATACCAAATTAGCTGTCAAAATGGACTGTCGTATGAAAACTGTTTTAGTTCCAAAGATAATCACCGGAACAGAAAAGCTTGCTGCACTATACAGAGCGTCCCAAAACTATGCCTCATGGAGGGAAAGTACCTTAAATACCGAAGATATATAATTTTATTGAAAGGAGACTTCATTTTTATTTTAAAAAGAAAACGAACTGCATTCAAAAAATTTCAATAAATCGCCTGTCTCAACTGGGAATCGAACCCGCTGAATGTAAAAAAAAATATTTCTTTAATTTTATTATACCGATCGAAAGGCTCAATTTTAAGCATTTATTTCTTCTTGCTAACATGGCATCTTAAATAAAAGGGAGACTACGAAATTTTACATTTATAATTGAATGAAGTTTGTGCAGCATTATGATGGACAGCCTTTTCTGTGACTGTCGTGCTCAAAACAACTGACTTTAACATTTTAATGTAAGACTAATGAGTGGAGATTGGAGCAATTATAATCAGTTTACCTATCATAAGTGTTAATAAAGTTATAATGTGATAAGTAACACTTTTAGTTTAAAAAAGTTTACATAATTTGGTGCGAGCTCGATTCTTGGTTCGGACAGGCGATTATTTAAAAATTGTTCAATGCAGTTCGTATTGTTATTTAAAATTAAAATAAAGTCTTATTTCAATATACAGTATTTTGTGCGGTCTTTTCCACCATGTGCATGTGGCATACATACTCATGGCACGTCCTTAGAGCGCCCTGAGGGCGTCCCACGACTATACCATTATGGTGGAACGTGGAATAAACCGCACCAAATTATTAAAATTTTTAAAGTGATAACGTCTTATAAATCGATGAACGCTCGGCTACATCCACGAAAAGGCATGACTCAATAGTAACGTTCCGCATAGGCACTTAGGTAATGGTACAGAGAGCTAACTTCTGAAACAGTTACATTATAATGCTGCACAAACTTGTTATTCAATAATAAATGTAAAAATTCGTAGTCTCCCTTTTATTTAAGATACTATGTTATTTAGAAGAAATAAATGCTTATAATTGACGCTTTCGATCGGTATAATAAAATAAAAGAAATATTTTTTTTCACATTCAGTGGGTTCGATTCCCAGTTCAGACGGGTGATTATTTAAAATTCTTTGAATGCAGTTCGTTTTCTTTTTAAAATAAAAATGATGTTTCCTTTTAGTAAAATTTTATATCAACAGTATTTATGGTACTTTCCCTCGTAGTAGTTTCCCCAAGTAGTATACAGACTACTCTGTGTGTGTGAAAGACATGTGAAAGATGATAGAAAAATAATGTGATGTTGATGATGGTTAATGTCAAAATCTTTGGTCAAAATTAATGTTGAAAAGATGAAGTTGTGTTTAGCATTTTCTAAATTATTTGTAACAAAATGTCCAAAACTTCCAATCGTACATCACAGAAAATGTCACAGTGTGTTCCGTTTCAAAGAATTACTTCAGCAAGATAAGGTGGCCATACAATTTTTTTTATTTTAATAGAGATGAAATTGTTTCGCTTGGCTCTCCCGCCAACCTCGCTCTTTGGCGGTGTGGCCTCAGTCAGTCACGGGATGGGTGACCAAAAATTTATTATATCGAGCTCCTTCGTGATCGTGACGTGATAGGCACGTGGTTTGTCCCGGCTGCATTTGCAGTCTATAATACCCACTAATCCGCATTGTTCTTGCTTGGGCCATGGCCTATTCTCCTTTTCCTATCCATCCGTTAAAAAGTCCTACGCTGTAGAGATATCAAAATGGCTGATGATGCACCATAATTATATGCTTTTATCCTTGTCCAATCTTGCTTTACCTAGACTGAAAGTGTTATTTTGCAAATTGAAATTACAGCCAAACAACTTCCGCATATTCCAAGTGAGGCGCAGCGACCAAGAGATGGCTATAGACGTGATCAAGAAGCACTACCTGAGCGAGCACGTTCTGGTTCGCGCCCGCAACATGGACCTCAACGATTGCGCCCTAGACGAGTACCTCACCGTGTTGTTAAAGCAAGGTAAGTTAATTACTCTTTCTTATTAGAATAGGAACAAACTTGCGCATATTCCAAGTGAGGAGCAGCGACCAAGAGATGGCCATAGACGTGATCAAGAAGCACTACCTGAGCGAGCACGTTCTGGTTCGCGCCCGTAACATGGACCTCAACGACTGCGCCCTCAACGAGTAGGTATGTACCTCACCGTGTTGTTGAAGCAAGGTGTTTAACCGTTGACTACTCTTTGAAAGAACTGACAGCACTGCAACTTAAACAGCAAAACAACTTTTGCTAGTATAGGTACCTACAACTTTTTCCGGAGTTCGAGCATGCTCAATGACAAATGCTTGAAAAAACTCTAGGTTAGGTGCCTATGACTAGATTTTCTAAGGTTATGAGCTCTATGTCATTGGCAATACTCAATACTCAATACTCAATACTCAATACTCAATACTTTATTTGCAAACCATAATGTGGGTACAGAGGATGATACATATTTATTTTAGAGCATTATGGACCCTGTCGGGCACGCAAAAATGGTGATAAAAGAGAGGAAACGCTTTAATATATCAGAAAGCTACATAAACAATTAAATTAAATTAAACAAACAAAATAAATAAAATAAAATCAAATAAAAACAAAATAAAGTTGTGTAGATTATAATGTTAGACGAGACTTTTTGAATTATTATTATTATTGTATTAATTATTACTAATAATGATTATTAATGCCATACAATACATGGTAGTAATGTCAGTAGCCGACGTAACTCAAAACATGTTACAATATTTCTATCTACCTCACTTGGCCGGAGTCGAATAGTCCCCGAAGCTTTGACGCGGTTTTCATATTAAAACGTCGGAGTCGAATAGTCCAAATCTTTGACGCGATTTTCGATCTTTTTCATATACTTAGATTTCAAAAATTCTTTTCGTTCGACGTGTTCGCCGCTGACGAGTGTTCGTTTACCGTAATACGGCTGGGACTACCGACCGCCTTAGTGTGCGTTTCTATAAAGGTATTTCTTCAATAATATCCCATCTCATAAAAATATGTCATCATAAATAATGACCGTACCGTTTACCACAGGCAATGCATTGTACGCCAAAAATGAAGATGGCGCAGTGGCCGGCGTATGCGTCAACTTTGCCAGCAGTCCTGTTGATCCGGGCAACTTACGGCTTTTCGCTTATTATAGACAAGTATGTACATTACTTACCATCAACGCACACGAACCACACGCGACAGCCACAAACGCCGCCACTTGAAACTAGGAGAAGAAACAAGTGACGACTACCTTTTTTTTTTTTGTTTATAGTGAGGGCAAATACAGTCTTTTCGTATACCGCTAACGGCATGTTGGACTCAGTCAGACAAGGTCTGTCTCTCGCCGCGCCCAGCCCTCCCGCCAAGCCTAATAGGTTTCGCGTCAGGGCTGGGCGGTTCTAGCCCCTGCCCCGCCCCCTGACGACCTCGAAAGCTCGACAGGAGGCGGGGCAGGAGGAGAGAGCCTCTTCTCAATCTCCCCATAAGGTTACCCACTCCGGGTGGGCTGACCAGATGGGGCGGTTGAGAGTAGGCACCACTACCAAGTGACGACTACCTGCGTGATCTGCGTCAACAGTGTGCGGCGAGTTCATTAGGTATAAAATGTATGAAAACTACAGGAAATAAGTTGGTGGCGGCGTTTTGTGGTAGTGGTCGGTGGCCTGTGCGCGGTCAGGCTTAGTGGTACCTAAGACCAAATGCTTATCCCTTAATACCAGACCTACTGTTGGAACTACTACTACTACTACTGCTGCTGCTGACTAAATAGTCCACTCAACAAAGCAGGTGTAGAGTGCGTGAGCTGGGACCTAAGGAATGATGTTAACTCTCTAAGCCCTGACCAAATTCCTGAAGAAATTGCTTAGGTCCCAGCTCACGCACTCTACACCTTCGTTGGATTATTCTTTGAGCGAACTAAAAGGCGAAATTAGACATTAGGTTCATTTTTGCTTTCATTTTCGCTGCTTCATCGATGAAAGACCGCAAATGATTATCTAAATTGTCGTTCATCGGAGTGTGCTTTCGCGATGAAAGCTTGCGGCTCCCTATTGTTTTCACTAGCATTTTCATCATTCATCATTCACCATTCATTGCAGAAACGAATTACTTTTGATGAACCGTCTAATTTCGCCTTAACAGCTAGGACTCGATCAATATTTCGTAGATGTAAATTTCCCAATAGCACCATTTTCGTTTATAAAAAAATGTACTTAGTTAGAACAACGACAATGGTTGTCCGTAATAATGTAAGTAATCTTTATTGCTTCAGGATCCAAATTTAAAAGACTTTCTGAACTTTACTGCAAAACTTCAAGAAACACCAAATCTTTGGGATGCTTTCAAACAGGAGAAGATTTATGAGGTGAGCGTTTATAACATAGTTTACTACTTAGGTACACTTGCCATCAAAAAAATCGGTCCACTAGGTTTTTTTCATACAAACGTGCTCACTTTAGCGTATCATAAGTAATTGAGAAACTATTTGCATCTCTAAAGCATCTCTGCAATGATTTTTACGTTAACGAAAAAGCCAAACGCCCAATTGTTAAATCTCGGTTTTAAAAATCTTCATTCTGTCATAAAGGACGATGTTGTATAATGTATAATGTTTCATTTGAGAAGACCTTTCCAACGACACTACAGTTATTGCTATTGGACATGTTTGCTTAGGTTATACTCTGCCCATCAGCCTTTTCCCAAAAATGAAAAACAATAAACCAAACTCCACTTTCCATATAGAGCAGAGGTACCCTTTGTGGCCACTTTAAGAATTTTTTGACTTTTAAGCACTAAGTACTAAATGGTCTTAGGTATTTAAAACACAAATTATATCTTCAATTATAGATCATTTATCTACCTTTATAGGTAAATTTTCAAATTTATAAAAATAAAATAGTTTTTTTTTATTACTCACAATGTGTGAGAGGTGCCAAATGTACCGGTTTTGGCCACTTACTGATAGTTAAACTTTTGTAAGTATAGCGAAAAATCAAAATCAAACCCAGGTAAAATCAATATGTTCTAATGCGCTAGAAACCAGTCAATTACAAAACAACAATTTAATTGTAAAAAACACAGGTTTATAAAGTATTTCATCCAAAACGAATTTCTTAAAATTTTCATACAAAACATTTTTTAAAACAGAAAATGAAATTGTAAGGAATTCTAACGGTTGTTAATATTACCTTAAAATACATTATTTTAATTGCCTTTATCAAAAATGGCTAAAAGTTGTTTAGAAAACTTTTAGAGCAAAAAGTGGCCAAAACCGGTACGCCTGCCCTACTTAACATTAGATATATTTTATAGGACATGAAGTTTGACTTATTACGTTTTCGTTTTGAGAAAATTGAGCAGTTTTTGTAAATTTTTGAAAACGTGATTTGACAATTTAGGCGTTTGGTCTCTCCATTGCGGTAAAAATCATTGCAGAGATTAGTTACAAAAAGTTACTCATCTATGAGACGCTAAAGTTACCACGTTTTTATGAGAAACGCCCAATGGGCCGATTTTTTTGATGGCATGTGTAACTTAAATTTTAAAACAATGTTAAGTTATGACTCGCGAGTCTGTCTGCGTAAAATTTTCCAAGACGATGAATCAGATGAAAAAAATGGAAGTTAAAACCGATCCGCATTAGGCCCGCGTGGTTTGGTCATGGCCCACTCTCCTAAATCCTAATCCATCCATATAAAGGCCTGTGCCCCAGCAGTGGTATTAATAAAAAATAAATCGCCTTCAAAAAAATCACATAAAAAAAGTAAGAAATAATTTCTCACCAAATAAATAACGTAAGTAAGTACTTTGAAGTCGGGCGTGAAACATGTACGATTTTTTGTTGTTTTTGTTAAAACCCGCCCGACTTCAAAGTACTTACGTTATTTATTTGGTGAGAAATTATTTCTTACTTTTTTTGATGTGATTTTTTGAAGGCGGTTTTATTTTTTTATAAAAATAATTTTTATTTCACTCTTTTTAGTGCATCGTGCAGGCAATTTACTTGTATTCTGGTAAATAGGTATGTGATCAAATTGAAAACCTCCCTTTTTGAAGTCGGTTAAAATACCTTGAGGTATCCAATTTTTAACAAAACAAGAATCATCTAAATCGGCTTATAAACAAAGGAGTTATGCCTAAAGATACGTATTAAATTCACATAAAGTGGTAACGAAAACGACAGTATTTTCAAGATTTCCTGAAAACTACTGAACCGATTTCAAAAATGGGACCAACTTGGACACCAACTTGATGTAATAACGTTTCAATCGTTTCAATCGGTCAATCCGTCTTCGAGTAATCGGTGGACATACACAAAAAAAAACATACATACAGACGAATAGAGAACCTCCTCCTTTTTGATTTAGAAGTCGGTTAAAAATGGCTGATGATGATGAGGTAAGTTCATGTTTCAGATTAAAATGCTAACTGTGCTGCCAGAATTCCGAAGACAGGGCTTAGCAGTGTTACTTGTTGAGAAATCTAAAGAACAAGCGCAGGATCAAGGATACAATGTCATAAGGATGGACTGCATCAACGATAGCGAGTAAGATTAGAATTATTTTACTCTACAAACTATTTGATCTAGTAATGACTAAGTACTCCAACAGCAATCATTTACACACCTGCATATCATAATACTGGCAAGAACTTCTAACAAATTTTGTTAGAAATTCTTGCCAGTATTGTGATACCTAAAGATAATACCTACCCATTCAGAAAGTGTAGAGTCCACGCCAGATAACTCTCCGCGTGACAGCGGCGTTTTTGGCGCTAGTTACAGAGCATTTTTGTTGTAAGGTTTTAGTATTTTGACGACCGATTTGGCGCAGGGGTAGGCTACCCACCTTCTGCGCCAGTGGTCTCGGGTTCGATTCCCGAACAAGACAAATGTTTGTGTGCATGAATATGTCTATTTGTCTTGGTCTGGGTGTTTACTATGTATATTAAGTATTTATTTATAAACAAAAAGTCCAATCTTCACTCATTTTGATTAGTAATACATTAAAATGTTAAAGTCAGTTGTTTTAAGCACGACAGTTACAGAAAAGGCTATCCATAACTCTGCACAAACTTTATAATCAACATTAAATGTTAAATTTCGTAGTCTCCCTTTTATTTAAGATGCCATGTTACTCAGAATAAATAAATGCTTATAATTGAGCCTTTCGATCGGTATGATAAAATAAAAAAAATAAAAAAAAAACACATTCGCGGGTTCGATTCTAAGTTCAAACATGCGATTATTTGAAATTCTTTGAATGCAGTTCGTTTTCTTTTTAAAATTAAAATGAAGTTTCCTTTTAGCAAATTTTTATATCTTCAGTATATATGGTACTTTCCCTTCATGCGGCATAGTTTTGGGACGCCCTGTATATTTATCCGTTATCAAGTTTTCCATGATACAGTTTCTTAAGGGCCGTGGTATCGCCAACGACCTTGGGCATAGAAAAGTGGCCTGATTTTCCCGCCCGCTACCCGCACCAAAACAGCTTAAACACACGTTTCGTCAAAACTATGTATTATTTTAAAACGAACAATGCTCAGTTTTAAGTTAAACAAGTTAGCAATCTTTTCCTGAAAGAAACGTGAAAATATCACTTGTAGTTTAGAAGCAGTAGCGTATTTCAAGTTGAAAACAGCTTCATTTCAATGTTTTTTTTAATAGTATCTTAAAGACTATGTTTTTTTTAAATGCTCAGATTGAAGTTTATATATCAATATTTAATATATTATATTTATTCTGGATTCATCAGTAGGCTAATTTATGAGTTTTAGGGCCTCAAAAATGATCGTTTCACGACTACATGCACCTTAATGAAATTAAAATGAACTTAGATAATTGGTGTGAATGTAAGAAGTTATTTATTTATTATTTATTTTATTATTCGATTTTGACCGCGCGCATACTTATCTGGCATGATTGTGACAAGCACGATTAAAGTAATTTTACTTTGTTAATAAAGGCGCGCTTACATGGGCAATAAAATTGCTTAATTCCTGTCAATCCCGCCAAATATGACGTCACGACCACATCAAGCAAATCAAGGGCGATGGCAATGTCAAAATGTGGCAACCTGTTGCTGAGATACGGTCACACAATACCTTAAGCCCGTGTACGCGGGCCTTAAGACGATCAAGGAATATTGTTTTAGATGTCTTTTTCAGTAGGTATCTAAGTTGTTTCGGAAAGTTCTACCTACGCACGAAGCTCTGGCAAATTAGATATTTTTATTTTGTTATGACAAAGCGCTACAAATTTAGAAAAAAACGCAAAGCGGACATTTTAACAAGAACTACCTACCTAACTACTTACCTATTTAATTAACTAAGTATAAGATTTTTTTTAAACTTACTATTTCACTTTCAGTCACAAAGTGGCGGAGCGCTGCATGCTGCAATGCATCGTCAAGTTCCACTTGCACAAGCTTCGCGGAGCCAACGCTCCCTTCATCAAACGCAGCTCGGAGTACAACCGTTGCGTGCGTGTGTACGTAGCTGCGCGGGCGCAGGGCGAAGTACCAGACATAACAAACTTCAAACAGAAGCAAGGGGATTTGGAGTACCTTATTGAATGATATACAAACTGTTTTGTGATAACGTGAATCAGTAAAGAAACGAAATTTAAAAAAAAAAGGTTTTTCTTTAGTCAAACGCAGCATACAAATACAACCTTGCGTACGTGTACCTACCTACAGTCACGAGCAATAATATGTAGGTAAACAACATATAGGACTCTGTCACTTTAGTGGCCCAGATACTTTTGTTTCAGCTTCAATGTGACTAAGTTAGATTTTTTTTTTATCCACAACGGTGTAGCACTTAGCCTTCATCACACCAATGTTATCTAAGTGTTGATAGGCTAGGTGGAATCGCACTACTCCCGGAATCCTCACTTACTGAGGAACTGGCTATCTTATCTCTAACTGCCAGCACTGCCGGGACACAACAATGCTAAAAACATCGTTGTTATCGCGTCAGACTTAGATAAGATGGTGGTAGCTAGCCAGGCGGACTTATAACAAGTCCTACTAACAACCAAACCGAATACAATATGTACCCGCACTGGGATTCGAACCCGGGACCTCTTGGTCTGAAATCGGCGGTGTGAACCACTATAGACCACAGAGGCGGTTAAAAATGTTGTTTATATAAAATGGTCGTGTACTTATTATATCAGTGCTCATGAGTCATATAGTAGATAGCAGTTATCACAAAATACTTGGAAACATCCAAAATGGTCATTGAAGAGACTCGGCCAAAGTGATCAGAATGTTCAAACCATCCACCGTATTCAAAAAACTGGAGCACGCATCCTGCGCATCCAAGCCGTCATTAGTACCGTGATAGCAACACCCCCACTGTAACCTAGCACCCAAAGTATTCAAAAGGGACACGCTAGAAACCAAGTTTTATTTTAAGTTATTTAAGATTTTATCTCGGGTCATAAAATCGCTTTTTGACCACTGTCCACCTCATGACCACCTGTAAAAATGACGTGTGAAATAAATTAACACGACATAAGATTCTTTTTAGCTTATTTTTTTATATGAGTGTATTCATTCAAGCTACCTACTCATCTCCTCGAATTTTGAATTTTGACAATAACCGATAGTATTCGGTGTTTGGGTGCTCCCTGCTCCGGTATACCTATTTGAACACGGTGGAAGGCTTGAACAATCTGATCGCTTTGTCAGACTCATTGTTAATGTCGTTTCCAAGTATTTGGTGGTCTTGACCCCTGTTTTCTCGTGGTCCCATGATTTTGTCCCATTAATGGGACCACGAGGGATAACTACGTGGTCCCATTATTATTTAATGGGACCGCGAGGGAGTACTGTTTTTCGTAGTCCCATTATCATCTAAATTTGTGGATCCCTCGTATAATATATTTCCTGCATAGGCAAACTTTTTGGAGTGTATAGTGGAGGCGATGATAAATAAATGAAAATGTTATAATGTATTCATACAAATACCTACATAGATACTAGTAGTGGCGCGGGAGTCATGTCGCGTGCGGTTGTTGTTTAAAGCTGAGTAAGAATTTAAACCTTAATGGTAGAAAGGAACCATCCATCAAACTGAACTATGGGACCAACTCTGAAATCACGAAAAGAAAATCAGCTGTTTCATACATTTTCATATTTTCATTATCAATCAATTTTTGTATGAAACAGCTGATTTTTTTTTTCGCGATTTCAGAGTTGATCCTATAGGTAGTAAAAGTTCTTCAGTTTGACGGTCCCATATCTATCATATTCTGGTTTAGAGCTATTAATTCTGTTACACATTGTAGACAGGAGGGAATTTCCACAACCGTAAAAAAAAATTAAAAAAAAGTAATGGGACTACGAGAAATAGTAAATCCCTCTTAGTCCCATTAATTAGTCAAAATCCTGTGAGCACAATTTTAATGGGACCACGAGAAATAGTTATCCCTCGTGGTTCCATTAATGGGACAAAATCATGGGACCACGAGAAAACAGGGGTCTCGACTGCTTACTAAGTATATAACGATATAGAAAGCTGGTTTCCTCCTGAGTGGCATAGGTTATAGATATTTTATCCCGAAATTCCCACGGGATCGGGTACCACGCAGGTAAAACAGTAGGGAGCTACTACCCAGGTAGCACAATCTGGTCGAGTAAAAGCCAGGGAAACGTTTTTTAAATAGCTTTCATTGCCATATAAACGCATCGTAAACGTTTATACATCTTCTATATAGCCGAATTAGGCGCAGTTTTATATAGCTATTTTGATGTATAGAGGCTTTAAGGCAGCAATATAAAACGCTATTAAAATACCGGATAAAGGCTTTTTATACGACTTTTATTTGACATAAAATGGTATATTGTTTTTTTTTTTCTAGCTTAAAGTAATAAAAAATGTCAACTGTTCTTAAATCATGGACGCGAACAATGTTAAATATCAAAACAGTAACTATAAACATGGCGACAAACATTTATTTTATTGCACATTATTTAGGTAGGTAATATGATTAATATGGCATCATTCATATGGGAATTTAATTTTACTGATATTATATACGTATGTTTGCTGTGAAATTTTGATGCGCCTTAAGAAATTTGTGTGTTTTAAAATAAGTTAAAAGTGTAAAATCTAAATAAAAAATAATTTAAATTAGAAACTTTTATTAAAATTGAAAAAAAGTTTGGTAGATGCAAGATAAGGTATTAAAGCAACAATATAATAAGCTTAATTATGGATAATACCACGTAGAAATAAATTTAGTTTTATTGAAATTTCATTCTACATTAGAAAAATAAAGAAACATGGCGTTGCTGTGTATATTACAAAAAAGCATTTTATTCTGCTTAATGCAGTATAGGAAACATCTATCAAGCAAAATATTGCTATTAGCTATAACATTAGCCATTTTCTATAGCATTAGATTATGTAGCCGCAATTAATATAGCTAATAGTAGTTTGCAAAAAATATAATTAAATTGATGAAATTGTAACTGTCTTTTATCCATAATTTAAAAAATATATAATAATAGTTACTCACACAAAATACAGAACGGGAGTTTGTTTACCAAAGTTTAAGCATTTTAAGAATCATTTACAGCCCCGGAAGTCACAAAGATGTTACTTAAATAACTACTATTAAATCAATGTTCGTATAAAAATCTTTTAGTCATATTATTACTAGTTAAACGCTGCTTAAAAAGACAGAAGCATATTAATTATATTTAATAATGCTTTTATTTGACTTAAGCAAAATATCAGGTAAATGTTATTAATATAACCGTTAACTTGCTGTTACGCATTATTAAAGCAAATTACAGCACATTTATATAGCCAACAACCGATTAATAGAAATGTAACTAGCTTTTTTAAAACTCTTGTTTACAACAGACATATAAACGTTTACACAGCTTATTTTAAAAGCCATTATGTGACAGCAAGTTAAGAAACGCCGGGTCAACGTTTACACAGCATTTTAATGAAAAATATAGTTAAATTAAGCTAATTAACAATATATTGTGCTTTTATACAATTATATACTGCATAAATCGCAACTATATAACTTTTAAATGACTTGATGCAATATAAGACAATTCTTATAGGGCTTTTGTGCTACTTGGGTAGTCCTCTATACATTTTTGTAGGTTCTTTCTAGCGGGTGTGTAATATATGATATAACAACATTTTGTATAATACTCACAAAATATAACAACACATTACATAAAATCATTTCATATAACGTTCATTTTGTATAATCAACGAATGATATAAATTCAAAATATATAATTTTAAACCGTATAATGAACATTTGATATAAAAACGTTTCATATAATAAACATTTACTATAACACTTACATTGTATAATATTTAAAACACATAATGGTTATATAACATAACAACATTTCATATAACGTTCATTTAGTATAATCAACGAATAACTATTTCAATGTTTTGTTCACAGTTCTAACCTAACCTAACCTATTATCAATTGTTTTGTCACCGTTGTGGCTTTTTATGGCGAGCCCCCCGAGCCCCCCTTTCGAGCGCACTGTAACCCCCGTGCCCCCTGCTCCTTTGCCTACCCCTATACATTTAATTGACTAATTGATGATTATATAAAACAAAATTATATCAAATGAAATTATTACATATGATGATTATATGAAACAAAATTATATCAAATGACCGTTATAGTAAATGTGTTTTATATAAAATATTTTTATGTAATGAACGTTATGTCAAATGATTTTATATAAAATGATGATTATATAAAATGATGATTATATGAAATAAACATTATGCAAAATGAAATTAGTTGAAGTGTTGTTATGACAAACGTTTATTATGTCGTATGAACGTTATTGAAATGAAATTATACCAAATGAAATTATATCATTCATTACGCACCCCTTTCTAGCTACTGTGACTCAACGCTACTAGCCTAAATCTATCGATCCAAGTTCCTATTTTGTACCAAAATAAGCCCCCGAGGGGGGGGGAATAGCGCCCCGCCTAATTAGAATTCTAGGTATTTTCTAGACTGACTTCTAACGCCATCCGCGGCATTCTATGACACCGGCCCTGACAATGTGCCTCTACTTAATTTGGTACACAAAGGGAAAAGAATGCAAATATAACAATACAGTAAAAGGAAAAGAAATATTTAACTTAAATCATTTTAACCGGAAACGACTTGCGATAGGACACTGTCATAATGCTCTCTCCAACTGTCGCGTTTTCCAAAATATGTCTTTGTAAGTGTATATCGTATGTGTATGTGTTGTTGAATGTATGTAAGTACTTTGTATTGTAAGTGTAACCCCCCCATTAAACAATAAAGTATATCTCCCACTGAATGTACGCATAGTACACGCAGCCGACAAATTCTGGAGCCCGTCTACACATCAGGCAAAGCATTAAGACGAATAATAATATTCATAACTAACTCACCGGATTTCTAGTAAAACTTACAGGCCTCACCTCCGCCTAACTCGCACTAGACTCCTAACCCACTAACCGCACTTTCGTCACAATATACTAAACACTAACTTTTGCTTATAACTTCTTAATATTCGGTACCCTTTGGTACTTTTATGTCCACGCGCCAGCGCGGCCTCGCTCCGAATCCCAAACCCCCGCTCGTTTTCCTTAGCGTCACCGCTATCCCTTCCCAAAATCTTATTTCTCTACTATCTTTGCTTCTCCGAATCATAAGCAATAGCATAAGCATTTCTAAAAACGACTGCAAACTTAAAAGGGCTTAACCCTTTTAAGTTTGCAGTGAAAGGGCTTAACCCTTTTAAGTTTGCAGTCGTTTTTAGAACAAGGGTCCTGTTACTGGATAAGAGGCATGGCAAAGACATTAGCGTCTTTATTTATTATGTCATTTCTAGTGAGAGTTTGTCCCATAAGTGCCAACACATTTAGTTTCCTATTCAATAGTCACACTTTTTATATTGGAGACCAATTTAATGGATGAAACGTGTCACTGTTTGATAATTTATGGCCCCCTTAACATATTTGCAAATGCACATCTACTATAAAGAAACTTCTGAAGATAAGGGAAGTAGATGCTTAATATTTACCTCATGGCGTTACACTACATAAATAAATATTCAACAGATGTTGAACGGGTAGGTTGCCAGGCGTCTGTCACTCGATGTACTTGCGCGCTACTCTCGCCCGCACACCACTCCGGCGCGGTGCGAAATCCATAGAAGTTAGATCCGCGAAAGAGCTAGGATATATGTGATAGAAAGAGATGCAACGTCTGGCCGTTCGTAATTAGCGCCGTACAAGCTGAATTCCACTTTATTGCATTGTAGTTAGAGTTGCTATTTATTTAAATGGTTTAGCGGAGTGCAGCATCTATACTATAGTACTTGTACTATTATTTATTCTGTGGTAATACATAGGGTACTTACCTGTTTTAAGAATTAATGGATTAACAAAATAATCACAGGGCTCAGCTATAAATTATAGAATCTAGTAAAAATAATGTTTTATTAGAAAAAATAAGTGATACAGTTCAGCAATAACTATAGACAATTTATAAAATGAATGCTTGTATCTACTAATTATTAACTAGGTATGTTCGTTGGAATTAAAACCAAATGAGCATTTTCCTATCACAGTATAAGATAAACAATGCTTTATAAGCCATTTGCCATTTGCCTCACTAATTAGATTTCTTACAATCACCTCTGGTCGACCTTCATCCAACACATTTAGGGCCAGACTACACCAAAGCGAAGAAGAGAGAGATGTGTTCAAACTACAACGATTCGTTTCGTTATTTAAACTGAGCGGAAAGAAGATATTGTGTAAATAACTAAATTCTATTGGTTGCTTTAGAAGATCTCTCCTCCCCACTGTGGTCTTTGGTGGAGTCTCGCTCTAACAGATAGAGTGTCTATCTGGCAGAGTATAATAGTTTCAAAATAATATACTTAAGTACTATTATAGTCTTCCAAATAGGAAGATACTTTATTTTTTTCCAAACACTTTCGATAAATTCTTCTTAATTCCATTGGTATAGCAAAAGATAAATTTATTTAAAGAGGCCTGCGACGCGTCAATCTCCCATACAAACGTGTCTTAATCCGATTACTATCACAAGTACAGAAAATTATGCTCTAATTTCAAATCATTTTGGTATTAAGTTAGTATGGGGAGCTGACCGGTCGCCCGCCTCTTAAGACTTAATATTAGTAATCTATGCTTCTCTTTTACAAGCCTTTATTAAACTTTATTTAACAATAACAAACTGTGGGTGGGTCAAATCTGAATTTCGAACCATATAACATTCAACCGATTGAACAGATGCACACAAGTCTGGTTTGTGTGACAATACAATACTAAAGTACAGTCTGCAAAAAAGTTGTCATAAAAATGATTAATTTTACAAAAAAAACTTATGTTTCTCTTTTTGAAACTGCTTAAGAGATTGCTTTAGGCAATATTTCAGTCTCTGATTGCAATGATAATCCAGATTATACCTATAAGTATATTTTATACAGGTGGCAATATACTCGTATATTGAAAGCGCAAATGGCCCAATGCCTCGTCTCACTCTTTATACCAGAAACTATTTCTGAATAGATTTTCACAACAAACAGTAAGTACTTACTTACATCTTATTCTTATAGGTACTTAATATTTTCAGATCGCACAGTCTTGTAATAAAAAATCTCAGCAACTTAAATTTTTTTAGACAGATTAATTTGAATGATTGCATAAAAACCTTTTTGATTCCTGGTTTCCTTGATTACATGATACAGTTCTTTTATCTCACCTAATACAGTTGCCATTAGATATATTGGAGCGGGCGATGTCTACTTACGTAAATATTTTGGAATCACTCATATTTCAATTTTGGAACACTCAACGAGGTAAAAATATCAGAATAGAGATTCAATATAGAAGCTACACAGGTAATAAAAATAAAATTAAAAGTTTTAAACAACCCCCGCCACAAAAAAAAACTAAAAAGTAAAACAATCTAATTTCTCTCTCAGTTGGGACGAATACACCGTAATTTTTTAATCACCCCGCATATTTTTAAGAGATTATTCTGCTGATGAAAACAAACAACTTTTATTCTGGAACCAACACTGAAATCGCGAAAAAAATCAATGTTCCATACAAAAGTGCAAAAATATTTAATCAAAATGTATGGAACAGCTGATTCTTTTTTGCGAACTTTTAATTTTATTTTTATTACCTACCTGTGTAGCTACTAGATTTATTGAATTTCTTAAGTCATGACAACTACAGTGCCACTTCCTTTTCTGTTCCGGTGACAGCGGCTCCACGTACAGTGCCACAAACTTTGCTGTGCCGGTGGCCAAAATGTGAAACTAGCGTGTTTTTTTTTATGTTTTTTGCTGTCAAGTTGATGTCCAACCATAGCGCTGCTAGCGGCTGAAGTTCTTAGAAGTCAGGGCCGGTTAAATTGTTACAAAAAAAAGAATCCCGTACGTAGCGCCGCTGTCACCGGAACAGAAAAGGTTGTGGCACTGTACGTTTTTCTTTTTTTTATAGCAATTTAACCGGTCCTCACTTCTAAGAACTTCAGCCGCCAGCAGCGCTATGGTTGGACATCAACTTGACAGCAAAATGACATTTAAAAAAACACGGCAGTTTCACATTTTGGCCACCGTAACAGAAAAGATTGTGGCACTGTAGCTTCTTTTCTATTCCACGTTTTATTTAGTACAAATTAGGTGACATGCTCTTTCTAACCTTTTTTAAGGTCTGGGTGTTGTGGTATTATTTTTATTATACCTTTTTAACCATTTATATTGATGTTTGATTTTGTTTCGATCTTGTTTTCAATCGGAGGGTAGGAGGTAAGGTTTGACGACTTTCTCGACAAACCAATCGCGCTTAAACTGGAGGTGGTCTCCAGGAGTGGACAGAAACACCAGCTTGCCTGCTTCGTCCATCTTCTTTAAGCCCAAACGGTCCTGGAAATAGTAAAAATGTTCCTTTAACCTTTTGACCGCCTCGGTCTTCTATAGAAAACCAACGTTTTTGTGTTCTAATCTAAACGCCACGACTTTATTAGAAGACAATATCTAATAATTTATTTTGTTGTTTTATTTTGTCTTCTATAGAAAACAACAAAATAATGTCTTCTTTTGTCTATTTTAGAAGACCGTGGCTGTCAAAAGGTTAATTACATAGTATTAACATTTTGGAATCAGAAACTAATTTGAAAGTGTTAGTTATGCAACTCGAGAATGTTAACATGTCTGTTCTTTAACAAGTTTTTCCACCATACGCAACACGAGAAATTTTGTCGACTCTCATCTCACGACAACGCGAATTTAATTGTCCTCTTCAGTAAAATAAGCGAGATAGCAATACTTGCTGTCGCGGATGAGAATCGTTAAAATTCGACTCTTTGTGCTATACTAGACCGCCGGGTTTTGTCTACATCAAAGTGTCAAAAACTAAATTTTGGATAGTCAATGGCACATCACGCTTTAAATGTCGGTCTTCAGAGCGGCCTTATTGCATACGTTATTTATGTACTAGTTTTCGTAGTGTAGGTATCTAAAGCTGTCATAAATGAAAATATAGGTATCTTGTATTCAACTATGCTAGCTAGAATCTGCCCCCTGAATCTACTACTCTTGAACGAAATTGCATTGGCAATATCTTGAATTAAGGCTTCTCTTCATTTCATTACCTGTTTGTAAATATCAGATTCCTGCAGCGTAAGCAGCACTTTCGCCTGCCCAGGTGCGTAGAAACCGAACCACTCCGTTTCTCTCGGCTGAACTATAGAGTCATTGTCAAACTTTATCATGACAAAGTGTTGCAGAGCGTTCAGATTGTCTATGTAAGTAATGTTTATTCTTCGTTCGTTGTTTATATCGGATAGGAAGTGACATTTCTCCTTGTAAACCGTTTCGTTGAGAGGGTCGTGCCAGTAAGTCGCTTGGACTAGGGATGCTTGAACCCAGCTGCAACCAAAACAGATTTTTGGAGTTGATTTAAAGTTTCAAACGGAAGGTAGCAAGCACATTTAACCGCCTCTGTGGTCTAATGGTAACACTTAAATGATTTCTATTGTTTTGATACTATAAAATCACATCAAAGAAATAAAAGTTAGGTACATAAAGTAGTTGTTATTATAGGAAAAATGTAATAGTAAAAAACCACGAGCCCTATACGAGCTTTCAGGCGGGATTTCAGGCTGGCATTAGGCGGGGGGAAGAAAGCTACTTATAGGGCTCGTGGTTTTTTACTACACATTTTTCGTACTTACAAAATTGCATTGTGAATGCATAAAAATAATTTAAAATCTCAATAAGTAGTTGTTTTAGTGTTCTTTTAATTCCTTATCTTTAAATGCTTATATCTATGCAATACGAAAGGTTAGAGATTTGAATCTTATTTATAATAATAGAGTAGGTAACTATTCAGCTACAATTTTAAATACATGCATCCCCCCCCGCATACTTTTGTAAAAAGCATTTATGAGATGGCTCTCTTAGGAGGGTTCCCATATTGCGTCGTCCTGCAACAAACATTACTACATTCTGTAAAATTAAGCATGGTTAAAATGACAGCTTAATCGTGCAAAGCAAAACGTTGCTTTTGCACAAGAATTAGGGTCTAATTTTTTTTCTCATTTATTTATGGACAACCAACAAGGCATACACAAAAAACTTGGCTTAAAAAACACACAGTTCACCTTAATCTAGAAATAGTGTTACCCTACTAACAGGCTGCCACTGCATGCATTGAAAAGAATAGTTTAAACATTAAGGTACTTAATAAAATTAAGCTAAAATCTAATTATGACTAATTAAACAATATTAAATTTAAATAGGACGCATAACCAAAAAAATTTGCAATATACACAGGAAAAAATTAACCTAATATTCTTACAATTTCATTTTTAAACTTATCGAGTTTAAGATGGAAGATATCTAAACGGGCTCTTTTACAGATGCGGTTTTGCGATGAAAAAAATCTGTAAAGGTGAAAATTTACTTTTACTAATTCATGAGCTAAATTCTAGCTTAAGCTTCATTAAAAATGTCTGATGCTGTTTCTCTTGAGCTTTATTCCTTTTGCTTTGCACGAATGAGCTGTCATTTTAACCATGCTAAATTTTACAAACTGAAAGTATAACATTGTTTGGCAGATCGCAGTAAGGCCCCTGATCAATGTGATCCGCGCTACTTATAAGAAAAGTATTTATTTACATACGGAATAAATTGTAATCGCAAAGGTTATCTGCCGAACCGTTCTCGGAAAAAAAATATAAAATTGTATTTGTGAGCCAAATTGTTATTATTTTATCCTCTTAGGTCGTTCTTCGGATCGAATCGTCCATTTCGTTACAATATTTCGCTCACGTTTATAAATGTTTAGGAATCGCAAATCAATCCTATTGTTCTACTAATAAAGGCATGGGTCCATATTGGTATTTAATGTTTAATTGAAGGATGTTCTTCATGTCCTTGGCTGGCTGATATTATGACGAAATTCCTAAGCACTAAAGTGTGTCACATCATTACTATTAACATTAACCGAGTTATCTTGTGATCATAAATCATAATATACGGATTAATGAGGGTAATCACTCAGCCCAAGTTTTAATAAGTTCCGAAAAAATCAACGGTTTTTAATTCGTCGTGTCAGACCTACTTATGCTTGAATAAATTTTCAAAATTGCTCAAAACAATTAATCGATTTGGAAGCCAAATTACAGAGAAAAACGAAAGGAAAGGAAATATTAGAAAAAAACAAATGGCTGGGGATCGCACCCGGGACCTTTCACTGAGCTATACAGCTCAGCGGTCTGCCGGCCTAGCATGAGCGGCTTTTATCACGCGATATGGTGTCTTGCTTACCCCACTAAGGTGTAAGCAAGACAGCATGACGTGTTTATCATATCGCGTGATATAATGATGGTCATGCTAGACAGGCTGAGCAAGCCCGGACAGTGAAAGGTCTCGGCGCGCCCGGCGGAGCTACTTGGAGGATGAGCCGTTTTTCTCTAATATTATATTTTCAATAATGAAAATTGTATTGAATACAAAAACGTTAAAACAATAGAAAAACGGATAAATAGCGAATGAAGTCGGATTTCTATGTTTTCGTTCTAAATCGGGGTATTGACCTGGCACTGGCAGTGAAGTGAGGACACAGACAGGGCCGCTCCGACCCCCCACAGCGCCTGTGTGCGAAACCTATGAAGCGCCTCTTTTTTTCACGAATCTTAATTATCTTAATGTTTTAACTTATTTTTATTTCTTTTTGTTAATTTTGACCGAAATAAATTTTCTCTATATTTATATAATTAGATAATATTTTCCTAAATAGGTTTTTTTCTAAAAAAAATCCTTTTTTTTCCTAAATTTTTACAATCTTTATTTATGATGTTCTATCTAATCGTATACTTATATATTAATAATAAAATAAATTACTTTCTTCTAATAATACTAATTTAACTATTCAAAAAAAATCAAAAATTCAATATCGTTTATTCAATTTAGGTTTGTTTAACAACACTTATGAACGTCAATTAACCTATTACGTATTCTATGTTAAAAAACAACAAGAGTCTAAAATGTGTAAGAATATAAAATATAACTAGTCCAGTCAATTTAGACATCCGAAGATACATTAATTCGCAAGAAGCTGAAAGTTGGTGAAATTGTTCAAAACATAATTATAAATGAAATTTAAAAAGTCCTCATCGATCCGGTACCTGGAAAAAAAATCGAGGTGAAATGTCAAATTCGCGTTTTTTCAGCAAAACGGTAAGTTTTATCGTAAAATTAGCAAAGACAAAATTGTAAGTCATGTAATTATCTATAAAAAATGGCTCAATACTTTTTTCTAAGCGCCACCGTTAATCATAATCATAATCATGAGTATACTTGTTTACATTAAATGCAGGTGATATGTTTATGTTAAGCCGGGTCTCCAGCGAAAGTTTTTGAAAACATTCAACAAAAACACATACACAAAACTTTGTTTCTGAAAAATGTTTCTTGACATGTGCCGTCTATACCTCTCTTGACTTGTGTACACAAAACAATAGTTTCTCTAGGACGAAGAAGACGTAGTTTCAGATCGTATCTTTATTCCAATCCATCTTTACTTGCATTGCTCTAAACCACCGTAGAATCAAACTTGGCGCGAAAACCAAACGTTTTTTTTGTAATGGCTTGTTCCATTTTACACAGAAATTCGGCCATTGTCTAGCGAGTTATCAAAATTAAAAAAGTTAAAAGTTGTCAAAATGATAGATTATGTACAGTACCCTGCCCCTCGACCCGCGCGGGGGAAGTTTTCTGTACGTGTTTTCCACCGGGCATGGAAAGCAAAAACATTGTTGATGCAAACAAAAATATTTAGTGAAACAATGTTTTGTGTAGACAGTTTTGTTGAATGTTGAGATGTTTTTGTTGATTGTGTAGGGCAAAACACGCGCTGGAGACCCGGCTTTAGTCCTTACAAGTTTGGCCTGGTAGGGCGTACAAAATTACAATGTCAAATAAATATTCAATTAATAAATTGTTTCATTGGACGGCTTAGTAAAACAAAAATTAAAATAGTAACGAGATGTCATGCATAAATTAATGTCAAAATTATAAAATGTAAAAAAATAATAATAATAATAACCTAATAGCATGTCAAGTACAAATTTAATTTCAAAATTCTAAAATGTAAAAAAATATATAATATTAACCTAATAGTATGTCAAGTACAAATTTATTAAATGTCAAAAAAAAATATATTATTACTAATTACATAAATGTCCCAAGTACTTAAACCATAATACAAGAATTTTATTGTTAATATGAAATAAAAAAGACAGTAACAAAATTTATTCAAAATAATTAGATAATTTTATATTTTGTCATGAATTAGGCAAATCTCTATCTGATAAAAACTCAGTTTCTGAGATATATCGATAAAAAAATTTGGAAAGGTGTAATCGTCATCATTACACCTTTCCAAATGTACCCGCGATCACAAATATCGCGAAATACCCATTTTTTTACCTTTGACTTAAGAGTTTTTTTTTCCAGGTACCGGATCGATGAGGACTTTTTAAATTTCATTTATAATAATGTTTTGAACAATTTCACCAAATTTCAGCTTCTTGCGAATTAATTTACCTTCACTCTTATTTTTTTGGTCTTATTTGACTTTTCGCCACATCATTATTATTAGGTACCTAAATTTTTTTTAAAAACATTGACATGACATAATTTCTTCACACAAATCATCGGCGTTAAGGCGCTACTCGGAAAAAGTATGGACTTTTTGATTTAAAACTGTAGGACGGTTACAGTTGTTACAAATCTGGTAATAAGATATATATTTCTTCATACCTTTATCTAGATCCGTATGGTTTCAAAAACACGATTTAATGATTTTGCCTCGACACTTTTTCTTTCCGAAAAGACCACTAACAAATACGAAAATTCAAGATTATTCTTAAACGGGGTTACTTAAGTACACTTTTGGAAATTGGTCTAATTAGTGAAAACCAATAATATTTAGGATCGTATAGAAGCATTTTTTTAAAAATCGTTGTAGTTTATTAATACGAAGTGATTTTGTGTTGTTTTTGCCTAATCTGCAAAATCCCGCTCCCGCGCGCGTCGTTTTCTCATTGCTATCTCGCTTTAGCATAATTTTTTCGATGAATAATTTCGATAGCGGCGGCGCCCCTATTGTCTTGGCGCCTGTGTGCGCCGCACACTTCGCACACAGGGGCGGCGCGACCCTGGACACAGACAGGAAATGGTGAAGGGCAAACTAAAACAAAACGCCAACGAAAAAGTTAGGGACAACAAAACCCATCAACAGGAGTTCGTAAGTTTGAAATGCGTAAGAACTGCGTATTTACTTCCTAGTTCTGGTAAAACAAAGTGTTTGTTTTTTTTATATAAGTAAAGCGATATAAAGTTCTTTTTACTGTGTAGTTGTCGTGTACATTTCATAACACAATAGGTACTTTTACATAAGAAAATACCATTGCAATGCTATTATATTGTATATCATGTTTTGCTACCATATCTGTGAAATATAGGCCTAAAGTAAAAGTTGTTTATATTGATGGGACACATAAACGCCGCCGCCTTTGACGCCCGCCGCGGCCCGGCCGAATGGGGCCAAACTGAAATGCTGCCATGTTTCTTATAGAAATAAAGCAGTATTTACTATCCAATTCTTCGGCCGAATTCGGTCGGTCCGGCGTCCTCAGGTATAAATTAAAACTTTATTCAAGACTTACTCATAATATGCAGCATAGTTTATAATCTTCCTCACATAGTCACAGGACTTGTGCTTCAGTGCTCCACAGTGGGGTATTCCATAAACGCCCTGATGCTGCCCACCCAGAGTGATCAAGTTCTTAACAGCCAACCTATCACCACACCTTTGCACCAAAGCTCTCCTGAAAATAAAGTTTATACATTGGGTAAACTGCGCTATAATTGGCACCCTAGAGTTAACACGAAAAACATGGAAAAAAAGTTATTTTTTTATAAAAATACTTTTATTTCACTCTTATTAGTGCATCATGCAGGCAATTTTCGTATATCCTGGTAAATAGGTATGTTAGGATGTACACATAAACTTCATTACACAAAAAAGATGAAAACCGCAGCAAAATCAGTTCAGCCAAATGTGTGATAATCGCGGACAAACATGGCTAAGTACATACATACGGAATTACGGATCAAATTCAGAACCTCCTTTTTCAAGTCGGTTATAATACCAAAATCTTTTCATAAATGTAACAAATACTTTTCTGAAAACTGCATCTCAAAGACAAACATACTTACATACAGGTCAAACGGGTCAAACTGAGAACCTCCTTTTAAGTTGGTTAAAAGACTAATTAATTAACCTTCTCTAAAATGTAATAAAAATACTTTTCTGAAAACCGCATCAAAATCGGTTCAGCCAAACATGAGATAATCGCGAACAAACATACATAGAAAGTCAAACTGAGAAGCTCCTTTTTGTTTAAGTTGCTTAAAAATAGATACATTGCAATTCCCGGAAATCATTTGTAGTTATGCACAAATATGTGCCAATCCCAAGCTTATGCTTACATCTTACTCAACTTTGGTATGAATAATAATAATAATTAGAATGCAAAATATTGTACAAATTGGCACTTAGTTTAAAGTTAACAGTTAATGTAAAATGAGTAAATTTAAATAATATTATTTATTTTTACTACACACATAACTGCAAATATTATATACATACCAAATATCACATAAGTATTAGAATAATAGTAGTCACGGATTAATCCTTAACGCCCCAGAAATGAGGCACAACATATTTGCCATTGTTCTCCGGCCCTATTCGGCTGGTCAAAATGATTCTGCATGTTATATTTTGAATAGTGCAGTGCTGAAATTTAAATAATTAAGAACGATTAAACACTTACATGAATTGGCTTCCCTGAGAAAACCCAATAGCATTGAATCCCTTCTTCAGTTTTGGATCAGCGGCTAGTTTGTTGCAAGCGAGCTCCACCTGCTTATTCGGGTTCATGAAGTAGCTGTTCTCCAGATCTTCAACATTACTATTCCCAATCATGATCGAATTCACATAAACACCGGGCATCAGCTTTTCCAGAAAATGTTTGAAAAGTCCTAAGCTAAATGGCAGGCAACAGGTATCTCCTAAAAATCACAAGAGAGTATTTTACACATTTTATGTATCAATCTAAGTACCTATTTATCTAAGGGTGGTATTCCACTTATCAAATATTTGATCAAAGAAATTGGACGAGGACGAATTCATGAATGGTTTCAATTTGATCCAATATTTGATAAATGGCATTAAAACCTATGTACAGATTTTGCTTTATAATAATGAAAATAGGCAATATGACACTAGAATGAATGTCAGAATTTTTTTTAACAAACAGAACCGTTTCATTACTCCAATCAAACTATTAAACCACAAATTATAATTGTTTCAAATCCAGTTGACCTCAATCAACATACAGTTCAATAAATGCACTTCTTTACATAATTTAGACCTAGACAAAAACAAAATCCTTACCCATTCCATGCCATAGTACTATTGGGGGAGGTGATGATGCACTTATTAATTTTACAACAAAAAGAACTGCAATCCAGGCCTTCATTTTGATTTTACTTATTGGTCATGCGGAGTAAGATATGACCAGTCGCACTGAGGACTCGGGACGAAATGATATTATTATGATAATATACCGGTGATATTACGCCAAATCCCGTGAGTAACCAACTAAAATACACTATCTTATTTGCACTAGCTAGAATGCGGTTATTAGTTAAAATCTCACTCAAGTTTAGGCATTATCAATCGTACAGTGATAAGTAGTTTTCTACATTACTTAGGTACTTTTATTTACATTATAATAAGTTTCCTATACACATTTGAAAAAAAATAAAACAGAACTCAAACACTCAAACTCAAATGTTTGACAGACTGACAGTGACAGCCAACAGCTGACATGACTGAGGGCGTTTGTGCACTACCACTGAATTTTACCGATCCGGAAAAAAACGGATGCTTGTATTTAATTAATTACTATTATAAATGATTAATTATTAAAATACAAGCATCCGTTTTTTTCCGGATCGGTAAAATTCAGTGGTAGTGCACAAACGCCCAGAGGGTGCATTCCGATTCAGACCAAAATCAATTTCAGCGCTGACAGCGATAACAAGCGTACAGGCGTGCGTTCCGTCGCGTCGCTTCGATCGAGTGCACTCGAGCGCACTCCGGGGCGCGCTCTAGCCGTTCCGTGGCTCGGTAAAATTTTACTCTGACAGCTGTCAGAGTGTAGTTTCACTATGGTTTCACCCGTTCTGTGGCTCAGAGTGCAGCAACCAAACAACCGGTTGTTTTTCAACCAAAACGACGGACGGAACGCAGTCCAGTGCCACAAGCTTTCCTGTTCCGGTGACAGCCGTGACAGAGGAGCCACTTGCATTGCAATACCAAATTAGCTGTCAAAATGGACTGTCGTATGAAAACTGTTTTAGTTCCAAAGATAATCACCGGAACAGATAAGCTTGCTGCACTATACATTCAGGGGGCCAAGCCTGCTAACGTTAAGTCATAATCATGACTCAATCGTGTTTCAATTGTAGTTCAATTATTGTAGTGCTTTTTTACATTCTAATTACAAGAAATGTGTACTTTTTCACAATACTTCTGATGGTCACACCACACACTACATTCACATCACATCAAACTGTCATAAATCTTGTAACTAGTGTGTAAAAAAGCACTGCCATTGAACTACAATGGGCGATTTTCTGAAAGCTCAGCCACTAGATGGCGCTGTCCCACCTATGCAGTTAGAGGTCTGGACGTGTGTAGCGTAGTCGTCCGACCATATTCGTGTTTGACGCGGTCGGCCGGATTTGGTTCGCACGAACTTCACTTCCTACCAAATCGGAACGTGTGTAGGCTTCCGACCGGACCAACTTGGCAGTGTTGACAATTTTGGAGGTTTTCCCCTAGATTTAGGGAGAAAATATGTAAAAGCGGAAACATTTAAAGCAGGTAAATTATGTTTAAGGGATTTTCAGAGGATTCAATTTAATGCTCGTTCATGAGTTTTACGTAGGACTGAACGAACGAAAGGTTTAAATATGGCCATTTATGAAAAGATTCTATTTATCTAATTGTTTTTTTAGAATATTTTGTTTAAAAACTAGCAATTTGTCGTAAAACTAAATATATATAAAAAGGGCATAACACCTCATCAATAAGTGCTGCTTTTAGTAAATATTTAGCATGTTTAGTATTTTAATGAAAATAACAGAAAATTAAAAAAATAATGAAATTGTTTTTTTGTAGTAATAAAACATTAAAAACCGATAATATTTTTCTTTTTAATTTATTTATTGCAAGCAAATTGATGTTTTCAGTATTTATAAATAATAATAATATTGGGAGATTAGCAGTGGCTGGCAACACTGCAACAACGGCTAGAGGTCGGCCAGACCAAATCGGAACGTGTGTAGCGCCGACCGATTTGGTCTGGCAGATTTGGTTTGAACGTGTGTAGGCGCGGATCAGATCTGCAGTGAAGTTCGCCCGCACCAAATCGGTGGTCGGATAGGAGCGTGTGTAGCGGCTATTAACGTTAGCAGGCTTGGCCCCAGATATCGTGCTTATGACAGTTGGGACCTCTCAACGATTCGGAACGTTCATGATCGCGCTCATAACGCTCACTGAATACTATCAAATTCCGACCACTTTATTTTATAATGTTGAAGAAACATTGACGCTGAGAGGACGTATTTCCTACTCGTTGATTCCGACTCGCACTAGGATACGGTTTTTTAACAATTTTTTTAATAAAAAATGCACCTGCTAAAGTAAATATTAACAGACAACTGTCACTTTTGACAGGACGCTCACAGTGATTATGGTTCGGACGGAGCATGGGCGGCGTAATCACAAGATGGCGGATGTTATGACGGTATGAATCAGTGACGTGAGACGTCACACGCACGGGATGTTGTTGTCGCGCTCACGGTGATTCTGTACGCAAATCAGCGCGATGACATCGCTGACAGCGTGAAGCTAGAAACACATTTCTCTGGCGCAGCGCAGCGCAGCGCAGCGCAGCGCAGCGCAGCGTCGACCCGGGTGTGCACACTTTACTAGTGTGGCGCACAGTGCGTCCTGCCTGACGAAATTTTTGATCAGTCCTTGTGAGTATATTTATTCTATGGTGTCAATCGAGTCGTTGCCGAGCTCACATCTGCATTATGTTTTCTTCTAATTTTGAAAACAATTTCTGTTCTTACTTGAACATATTAAATCCAAAATAAATATGTTGATGATTACGATGATAAGATGATGATGAATGAATACGAGATGCAAATTATATCTATACTAATACTATAAATACACTTTGTTTGTTTGTAATAGATACACTCAAAAAGTACTGAACCGATTTTAGAAATATTTAGTGTAATTTATTTTCAAATCAGAATTATACATTATTTTTGTTATAAAATTAAAAAGTATAGTGTACTAAAAACACTTTAATACTGTTTTAACAGTATAATTAACTTTGGACTCGTATGGACTTTTCGATGTAAAACTATAGGACGGTTAGAGTTGTTATAAATCTGGTAATAAGATATATATTTCTTCATACCTTTATAACTAGAATCGTATAGTTTCAAAAACACGATTTTATGATTTTGGCTCGACACTTTTTCTTTTCGAAAATACCTCTAAAAATACGAAATATCAAGATTATTCTTAAATTGGGCTACATATACTATTGAAAATTGGTTTAATTAGTGGACACCAATAATATTTAGGATCGTATAGAAGCATTTTTTGAAAATCGCTATAGTTTTTTAATACGAAGTGATTTTGTGTTTTTTTTGCGTAATCGGCAAAATCGGTCTCGCTCCCGCGCGCGTCGTTTTCTCATTTCTATCTCGCTTTAGCATAATTTTTCCGAGTATCGCCTTAAATCGGAATGCACCCAGAGTCGGAGCAAGTCGGAGACATGGAAGTATTAAGCTAGATTGTAGATATCTTGAAGCCAAGTAGACGAATTCCAGCTGTTGTATTGGCTAAAACTAGTACCTAAGTATGTCCCTCAAGATAGGTATCTTCAAGATACACTCCAAGGGCTAGCTAAGTAAAAGTGGGCACAGCATTTTAAGGTCATGTTAATTAACCCTATTAAAGAATGTGGTTTTGCAGAACTCTTAAACATTGACTTCAAGATATTATAGACTGTGATATTATCTTGTAGGTTGACCCCGTTGTGATTAAAAAAAAGATATGAAGTGCTGTATTCCTAGTATATAAAGATCAGATATGTTGGCGTGACTAGATGTTAAAATGTTCTGCAGTCTGCTTCTGAGGCCGATATTACCTACTGGCTGTAGAGTTAATCATTGACGCCATGATTAATAAATTAGTAAGTACACCTTCTTATCCACCTTCAATCTATTGACACGAACTGTAAACAAGAGCCTTGAAAATAATGCAATTATAACCAGTAAATACCCATTAGTACTAACTAACGTCAGGTACCTAGTTGTAGACTACCAATAAAACCGACCTTTTTAGGGTTCCGTAGTCAACAAGGAACCCTTTTTATAGTTTCGCCGTGTCCGTTCGTCTGTCCGTATAGCTCTAGTAATATTATAGTACCTAGGTATTCTTTGCTAGCTCATAGACTTTTAGTACCTACTAGAAAGCTGTAATTTAGCATGAATATAAGTACCTACTTACATATATTAATCACTCCGACAAAGTGGGGTAAAATTTTGAAAAAAAAAATTTTTTTGTCTAGCTCCCCTACACCTACCTACGGTAGGGATGTATTTTTTTTCTTGTCTACCCCATAGTGTGTCGGTCATTGGATAGCAATTTTAAAAATATTGCGGGTTTGTGAATACAAGATAAGATAAGATAAAAATATTCTTTATTCACTTAGACATAATAAATATGTACTTATGAATCGTCAATATTTTCCTACCGCCCATTCAAGACTTTTTTAACTGACAAGAAGAATGGGCGCAAGAAACTTGCCAGCGTTAGGTACAGTTTTTTGATTGAGGTAGGTATCCGCAAAATTTTGTTAGAGTCAAGTCCCCAGTTCCCCACCCCCTGCCAGCCAAATGTATGTTTTTGGATACGTGAAAAAATTACTATATTTGTATAGATATGTATATGACGAAGCTTAAAGTTTTTGAGATATAACACATTTTCGAAAACCGCAAGTACCTACTTATAACTTTGTCATTCATACGAATACTATGAAAAACAAGTTATTTTTCTGGCGAAAAATTATTATGATATTTTTCTCGGTGTATGTATCTAATTGGTATGATAAGTGGGTGGTACGGAACCCTTCATGGGCGAGTCCGACTCGCACTTGCTTGGCCGATTTTTTAATGAATGATGTTATGGGGAAATAAAACAAAATCCAATCAACAATAAGTACAGAAACTAATAATTATAAACCGTAAGCTGCACGTGTCGGTCATAATTTGGTAACAGCTAGGTAGGTACAGTCAGGGACAAATTTAGATCACTACCTTTAATATCCCCACTGCAATGAAAAGATGAAAAGTTTTTGGTCATCATGCAACCCGCGTGATCGACCATTGCGAAAGTTGCTTAGCTGTCAGTTGTCTCATATGACCATACGTATTTTTTCAAAGTGTAGGTGAGAAGGAAGACAGCCACAGTGTAATTTGTGGCCACAAAAAAGTGTTAGCAAGTACTGCACTCTCGAATCAGAATATATAATAGTACCAACTACGACCTTACGTTGGGAATACACGTCCGATTTTTCTCTCCGATAGTCCAGACTCGGAGAGAAAAATCGGACGTGTAGGTATTCCCAGCCTAAGTGTGTAAAAAGACACCATATAATAATATGCTGAAAATACGTAGACCGAAGTTCGGCGTGATTACGCCCGCAATGCATGACGTCGCGAAAGTAATTGCATACAAAAAATCAACCGCGTATTTTCGGTAAGTGTGTTTTGACACCTCGATTATTGTTTATTTGCATTGTTACTATATTAGGTATATTGCAATTAAAGTACAGTTTGTACACAATTGAATAGGTAGTGACCCAATATAAGTTCATTGTTTAACATAAACTTATTAAAATTCAATAAGGTTGTTGACTGTGACACTGACCTTATAGTTTTGACGACGTTGACGTTTTTATGTACTGGGTGGCACAAATTATATAGACTACCTGGGTGGCGCAAAAGTACTGGCACTATTTGGTTCAGCTTCAACTTTTTTTCTAAATTAGAAAACTAGAATTAGTTTTTTATATATTACTACCACGCCATTTTACTACGCCACCCTGTATTGATGAGTGATCTGAGTGATCTCGCGATTCACTTGGTTCGACTGTACAAACAAACTTTCTGAAATATTTATACTTATCTATCAATAATTGTGTTGAATGAAGCCAGCACGTATCACTTCACGACAAGGCAAAAATCCTGTACCTGAGGCAGGCGTCTACGTCACTCGTTGTAGGTACTTGCGCGCTACTCTCGCCCGCACCTCGCACCCGGAGATCCGCAGAAGAGCTAGGATATATGCGATAGAAAGAGATGCAACGTCTGGCCATTCGTAATTGAAGCTGAATTCCACTTTATTGCGTTGTGGTTAGAGTTGCTATTTATTTAAATAGTTTAGCGGAGTGCAACTTCTGTACTTGTACCTACCATTATTTATTCTGTGCCCGAGGGCCTATTCTGGGACCGTACTCTGAAACGCTAATCCGAAACTTCGGTTAGCCCCGCCCCTTTCACTCGATTGTCACAACTGGGGAGACGAGACTGAGAGAGAGGAGGGACTGAGAGGGACGGGTATAACGAAGTTTCGGGTTTTGCATTTCAGAGTAGGCCCTCTGAAACGTAACATCCGAAACTTCGTTATACCCGCTCCTGTCACTCCCCAGTCGTGATCGTGATAGAATATAGTGAAAGGGTCGGGGGACGAGGCTAAGGAAGATTTGGATGGAAAAATGAAAAATGAAGTAGGTACTTCACATTTCTCATTGTCTCACAACTAGCTCCGATGGGACTCGAACCCACGGAGCTAGTTGTGATTGTGAGACGGGGCGATTTTTTCTAAACACTTAATTTTCCATTTTTCAATAAGTAGGTAAGTACTTAATAAAAATTGCATTGTGAATGCAAAAAAGTAAAAACTTAAATAGGTAACTTGCAATAGCACTAATTTCATCTTTAGCAATTGTCAAATATCTGGAAAGGTATTTCTTTCGTGTGCGAGGGTAGTAGATTTGCTTTTACTATATGGTAGTAGGTAAGTAATATCTTCACATCGCTGCTGGTTATACAGCGCGTAAGAACTATTGGATAAATTCAACGCTTCTCGTAACGACTCCGTAGCTCAGTGGTTAGAGCAGTCGCCCGGATAGCGAAAGGTCGTGGGTTCGAGTCCCATCGGAGGTAGTTGTGACACGGGTCGATTTTTTCTAAATACTTCGCATTTTCCCTTAGTGCTCCCCTACACTCCTCAAGGAACATATTGTACTCATACATGCCAAATTTCAGCTTCTTGCGCCCAGTAGTTTCATCAGAGCGTTTTGTCTGCCAGTCAGTAACGCAAGAATTTTATTTAAGTACCTACCTAAGTACTTATATAGATAGATACTCGTAGTACCTACTCTGACAAAACTATTTGTGCCACAGAAGTCATTCAATATTGTAATATGAAATAGTCCTATGGTGTTTTCATATTATTGCTTGTGACTGAAAAATACGTACGTAAATACTCGTCTTGAGGAAAATAAAAACACCAGTTCAAAATAATTATTTAATGAAAATTCATTCAAAAGAAACAGCTTTAGTTTCTATCACAGTACCTACCTAAATTAACATTTGTCAATAATATTATAAGAAGGTACAGAAACGTCTTGATGTTGACCACTTTCTGGAAGAACATAATTAAATTATTCGTATTCCGTTACAACGTATCAAAAGGAAACATTTTAAAACAGATTCGTGTCTTTAACTTTCTAAAAATAAAGTCTAGTTTTGTACCAAAGCTATAAATATACAAAAGGTACCTTTTCAAGATGGTGATTTGTCTCGATTATCTCAACCTTTTTCCAAGACAGAAAGGCTGGTTAACATTTCAAAGTTCACAATTTAAAAATGTATAAAAGGTTAGACATAAATTCTCCACTGGAGGTAGACTTAGCCAAAAGTCTACCCAATCGAGTCAAAAAATAGGAAAAAGTGCAAACTAAGGTTGAATAAATCACACATAAACTAAACTAACACAAAAGTCACTACACCGCGCGTACGAAGTCGCGGGCAACAGCTAGTCTATCAATAATTGTGTTGAATGAAGCCAGCACGTATCACTTCACGACAAGGCAAAAATCCTGTACCTGAGGCAGGCGTCTACGTCACTCGTTGTAGGTACTTGCGCGCTACTCTCGCCCGCACCCCGCACCCGGAGATCCGCAGAAGAGCTAGGATATATGCGATAGAAAGAGATGCAACGTCTGGCCATTCGTAATTGAAGCTGAATTCCAATTTATTGCGTTGTGGTTAGAGTTGCTATTTATTTAAATAGTTTAGCGGAGTGCAACTTCTGTACTTGTACCTACTATTATTTATTCTGTGCCCGAGGGCCTACTCTGAAAACTCCTGTCACTCCCCAGTCGTGATCGTGATAGAATATAGTGAAAGGGTCGGGGTACGAGGCTAAGGAAGATTTGGATGGAAAAATGAAAAATGAAGTAGGTACTTCATTTCTCATTGTCTCACAACTAGCTCCGATGGGACTCGAACCCACGGAGCTAGTTGTGATTGTGAGACACAGGGCGATTTTTTCTAAACACTTCATTTTCCATTTTTCCATAAGTAGGTAAGTACTTAATTAAAATTGCATTGTGAATGCAAAAAAGTAAAAACTTAAATAGGTAACTTGCAATAGCACTAATTTCATCTTTAGAGGGTATTTAACTGAAATTTTTTTATTGACTTAAAATGTTAATTTAATTCGTAGCAACACAACATAGGTATTTATTTTCAAATATCTTGCATATTTTCAGCGATATAGAGCATCAAACTTACTAATTAGACAAGGAGAGCGCTATAGAAACGTGACGTCACATTTCTATAGCGCCATACTCTCGCCATAGAAAATTTCGTTTTAGAAAGAGATAGCTAGAGACACAATTAAGTAGCTCATAATTCGCTTGTTATAATACAGATTGAATTTCTTTTTTCACATTTGTTATTTAATAATGTAATATTTCTGAATGTCATTATTAAATATCTACATTTCAACAACAGTCAAATACCCAATTGTCAAATATCTGGAAAGGTATTTCTTTCGTGTGCGAGTAGGGTTGCCAACTTTTTTTTACAAAAGAAAAGTGTATTAAGGTCGGAAAAGCACAATAAACAGTATTTTAGAAAAAAATATTTTTAACATTATTTAATTGTTTTTAACTTATCAATTTTGAGTCATTTTGGAAAGCTTCGTAAGCATCATTACAGGAGAGGCCTTAAAACGCAGTGTTGGGCGTTTACTTTTTAAATAGACCTATGAATACCAGTGACGCTTGCTGAAGACAGTATATTTGTATACTTTTTTTTTGTTCAACAGTAAAAAGTATAATGTAGTGAAAAACAGTATAATACTGTTTTTAGCAGTATAGTTGGCAACCCTATGTGCGAGGGTAGTAGATTTGCTTTTACTATTTGGTAGTAGGTAAGTAATATCTTCACATCGCTGCTGGCTATACAGCGCGTAAGAAATATTGGATAAGATTTTAAATTATTTTTATGCATTCACAATGCAATTTTTGTAAGTATAGGAAAAATGTGATATTAAAAAACCACGAGCCCTGTAAGTAGCCCGCCTGAAAGCTACTTACAGGGCTCGTGGTTTTTTACTATCACATTTTTTTTAATATTGGATAAATTCAACGCTTCTCGTAACGACTCCGTAGCTCAGTGGTTAGAGCAGTCGCCCGGATAGCGAAAGGTCGTGGGTTCGAGTCCCATCGGAGCTAGTTGTGACACGGGTCGATTTTTTCTAAATACTTCTCATTTTCTCTTAGTGCTCCCCTACACTCCTCAAGGAACATAGGTATGTATATATATCTTGCGCCCAGTAGTTTCATCAGAGCGTTTTGTCTGCCAGTCAGTAACGCAAGAATTTTATTTAAGTACCTACCTAAGTACTTATATAGATAGATACTCGTAGTACCTACTCTGACAAAACTATTTGTGCCACAGAAGTCATTCAATATTGTAATATGAAATAGTCCTATGGTGTTTTCATATTATTGCTTGTGACTGAAAAATACGTACGTAAATACTCGTCTTGAGGAAAATAAAAACACCAGTTCAAAATAATTATTTAATGAAAATTCATTCAAAAGAAACAGCTTTAGTTTCTATCACAGTACCTACCTAAATTAACATTTGTCAATAATATTATAAGAAGGTACAGAAACGTCTTGATGTTGACCACTTTCTGGAAGAACATAATTAAATTATTCGTATTCCGTTACAACGTATCAAAAGGAAACATTTTAAAACAGATTCGTGTCTTTAACTTTCTAAAAATAAAGTCTAGTTTTGTACCAAAGCTTGTTATAAATATACAAAAGGTACCTTTTCAAGATGGTGATTTGTCTCGATTATCTCAACCTTTTTCCAAGACAGAAAGGCTGGTTAACATTTCAAAGTTCACAATTTAAAAATGTATAAAAGGTTAGACATAAATTCTCCACTGGAGGTAGACTTAGCCAAAAGTCTACCCAATCGAGTCAAAAAATAGGAAAAAGTGCAAACTAAGGTTGAATAAATCAAAACATAGTTAAACTCTCTTCATTTGATAACAGCTAAATTAGTTATCACTTTCTATGACTCATTTCATATGGCTTTCGAAGTATCCATTTGGATCTAGTTAAACTTAAACTAAATAGGTTCATTTTATTAACGAAGGATCACAAAATATTTCTTACACTAACATCACAGTCTCATGAGTCTCTCACTAATAGTCTGTCTGCCGCCCCATTAACTCAATCGGGACCTTTTTTCAACACACTAAAGACCAAATTGCAATGCAACTGGATTAGTGCAATTAGCTTATACAGTCTCTGTATACTTTGGTCGGACTCCTATAGAATTCTCATGGAGTCTGTATGTTTTAAGATGTTCATTTCTAGGCTTGAGAGTTTCCTTGGGGCTTCATAGTCGCTGGAATCTGAGGACTCTTGTTGTCTCTGTCTGTTGTATGACCTGATCCTTCTCGCTCTGGTGTCTGAGTCGTACATTAGGGTCTGTGTGCTTCCTTTCCGGGATCTGAAGGCTATCCTGTAGGGGGTACTGCTCTGCACGTCGGACATTGAACGTATGTGCCTTCGGAACTTAGACTCCTTTGTTAGGGGTGCCATCGTCATCGCTGACGCCTTTTCGCCTCCCGCTTCCTCAATAGACCTGAAAAGAAAGAAAATTTTAAATTAGTATTGAAAAGTACGCATCATTCAACTGTTGTTGCCATTTTTACGTCTTGCTTGATTGAGGTAAAGGACATAAAAATATGGCATGTTGGTGCGGGTTACATTTTAGACACTTACGGCCGGCTTCCGAAACGCCAATTAAAATTAAATTACCTAATTCCCAATTAATCTCCAATTAATTGTAGTTTGGGTTTCTGAAAGAAAAATGTGACAGACTGTCAACAGTCTGTTAACAGTCTGTCAGTGCCCATACAAATCTAAACCTAATTGTGAGATAATTTTCGTTTCAGAAACCCAAGGTGGTTTTAATTGGGAATTAATTGGGAATTAATTGTGACAGTCTGTTAGCTAATTTTAATTTTGATTGGCGTTTCAGAAACCGGCGGTTAGTATGACAGTCCCATTATGACCCTTGTTCAATCTAAAAAAAACTCGCATTACCATACCATTCATTCGCAATAAAATTTTGCTCGAGGTGCAATAAAATGAAAGATTACTAAAATATTTGCATGTGCAACTTAGAGCTTAGTGTAAGCCATGTGTAAGCAATCAGGATTCCTTCTGTTTAGCTTTTGTTTTTGACAAATCTATTGTACTTAATGAGATTTTAAATTATTTTATGCATTCACAATGTAATTTTGTAAGTAAGTTAAGTTAAAATGTGATAGAAATCTATTGTGTATATTGTTTGACCTCTATCAAATGAATGAATGTCCGTTAAATAGTTGATTGTGTAATAATCTATAGTTCATTTATTTATCAACCAAACATCAAGGATAATATTATTATAAGGTATAAGTAGATGATATGTTTATCATTTTATCAGTAATTTGGATAAAGTGCTGATGGCAAAAAACGGAACCCTTATAGGTAGATTCGTCAAGTCGGTCTGTTTGTCTGTCTATCCGTCCGTCCGTATGTCATACCATAGCCACTTTATATCAAAACTATTAAGACTAAACACTTGAAACTTGGTAGGTAGAAGACATGTATTCTGTGAACCGCTCTATGATTTTAATACTTACAAAAATAAAAAATTCCATATAAGTAGGTACTTATAGTAGAGTTCACGGAACTTGACCACAACCATAGACGAAAAAACCTGCGCAGTTGCAATATTTAGTACAAAAGTTTTTTCTGCGCAGGTTTTTTCGTCTATGGTTGTGGTCAAGTTCCGTAAACTCTACTATACATGGAACTGAAACTGAAAAATATTTTTTTTATCAAACATATTCGTGTGAAGTATCTATAGATAGGTCTTTAAAAATGACAAAGATTTCTCAAACCATTTACTCCCAAATCAATATTTTCATAGATAGAGCCTTTTAAGTGGTAAAACTCGCACTTGGCCGATTTTTCAATAAAAACAGCAACCGACGCGCTTTCGCCGTAACTCTGAATTATCATTTTCTGAGTACGGATAAATTAGGATTTCCCATAACCTATTATGATTTAAAGGATTGGAAATTGAATCTCTTTTTCGAAACCCAATTTAGCATTCCTGATTTTTTTCAGCTGAAACACTTATCTAAGTTATTAATAATTTCGTATGAATACGTAAATATCGGAAATATATCTTTAATTTTATTTATCTTTTATCAATCATAATTCTGAAGTACCGATAAATTAGGATTTCCCACAACCTATTATGATATAAAGGCATTACAAAGGATTGGAAAATTGTATAGCATTTTGTGTTTGTGGAAACCCAATTTAGTATTCCTGATTTTTTTCAGCTGAATCCACAAACAAAAACACGTAGGTACCTACCTACTACCTTTTTCTAAGTATTCAATATACTTTGCGCGTTATTTTCCGTTCAAAATAGTTCGTTAATTAGGTAGGTAGTTTTTCCTTATAAAATGTAAGAAAAAAATAAGATTTTATTGCGGAAACATTTTTAGAAACCCCTTTTACACTTGTTTAATTAAATTAAGTGGGTAGCTATAGGTAGGTGGTATTGATGATTTAAATGATGAATTTATATATTATGATTCTTTATTGTCAATTGTGAACTTTTCAATCAATTGGTTTCAATCAGCTTTGGGTACGATGTCGCTGTAGCAAATTAGTGCAAAATGGTCCAACCCGCGGCCTACAATATCTACAATTAGATGATAAATGAATTTATGGTCAGCTATTTAACCATCGCGAACTTTCTAGAGTAGCCGTAGTTATTAGGTGTTTGTCTATGACAACGCAAGTTACAAATTCGATATGAGCCACAACACAAGCATGCCACAAACTTATCTGCCAGTAGTCTTTTTAACCTCCGACGCAGCGCAAAGAGGGGTGTCCTACTTAATATTATAAATGTGAAAGTTTAGATTTTAAATCAGAATACCTACTTACGAATAATAAAGAACAATCACGTTAATGTTTTGATAATGCTCAACTGTTTACAGAAAAAAAATAAACGTAGAGGTAGGTACATAACCGTAAATATCGCATAGGTATTTGCGATTTCGATAGTCACAACCACTGACCACGTAGCGTAGGTCTTACGTGGTAGGTAATCCTAAAACAATGTACTTACCTACAAACAATCAATCAATTCAATCGTATTTCAATGGAATGTTAGATCAATCTTTATATCGATTCTGTATGTTGATAAAGAATACATTCGTTATATTTATAAACTTAGAGCAACCATAACTGTGTTACTTAGATCTAATGTCATTCACACGGTTTGATTTTGTAATTATTTACTTAACAAAGTCATAGAGGATTAAACAATTTACAACAATAGTCTAGTAAACTATGGTATGGAGTGTTATTTTAGCTATGTAGGTCCAATAATCCAGTTAATATTTTCAATGTGCCCCTCAAAATCATCAACCTCAAAACCTCAAACCCAGGAGCCACCCCAATAATAAAAATTGCATTGGGAATGCAAAAAAGTAGAAATTACCTTGTTTTTTTTGTTTGAAATGGATAAACTCAAAAACAACTGGACCAATTTGATTTTTTTTATCAGCAGAAATCTACAGTATTTCCGAGTAACATAGCCTCTATTTTATCCTATCTATTCCCATGGGAACGTGTACCAGTCCATGCGGGTTAAACCGCAGCAAGCCACTAGTACGTACCTATACCTTATGTACAGTAGATATAAGCTGCACTATCGGCTCATTGCAGTAGCACTCTAATTGCGCTTCTAAGAGTGTAAATTACTAATTTGAAGGTCTAGTTGTTGCTTGCCAACGTTCATTTGAACAGATCCCAGTCCAAAGAGTAGTATATTAATACAATTTTATAGGCATCCGGAAAAGCATTCTCATAGTATTTACGGAAGACTATGCAGTGGAGTGCATAGGTAGGTAGGCACTAGCTATAGAATAATCGTACATATCTAGATTGTAATGGCTTTATTATTGAGCTTCGTGGCCTTTATCATTATTTAAGAAATAGCTGTTAGTAATATAAACGTTGGGTGTAAGGTACGCACTTTAAATTTGTAACAGACGACGCTATTTGTTGTATATCTACAGGTTAAATTACCTGCACCATAAGGCGGTTCTCACAGTGCACCGCACACCGCTCCGGTTGATGGTAGTGCGCTTCTTAACTATGGCTGTAGAATATTGGAGTGCATGCAAAACCCGCAGTGTATAACAAACTCACGCCGCATCTCCGTCCACCGGAGCTGAAACCGCAGCAGTGTGATGAAAGCCTAACCATATTACCTATAGGTACACTTAGTAGGTATACGTTATGTATCATAATTCATAATCGAGAGCAATTGTTCTGTACCCCGAGTGTAAGTTTTTATGTCAAGCAAACGCAAACTATTTCGAGTACGTATTTATGTCAATTTGTATGAAAACTGCATAAGCGCGCTACTCGCCGCTAGAGGCGCTGATACAGTTTTCATACAAATTGACATAAATACGCACTCACGATAGTTTGCGTTTTTTGACATAAAAACTTACACTAGGGGTACTGAGCTTTCTTCTATAATGTACTAAAAAACGAGAAGAGCCATAATTCACGACGCGGGCCCAAAGCGGATTGAATTAATATTAATTAACGATTGCAAATCCAGTCGGAACGGATGGCAAGCCTTCCGTCCGAGGCAAGTTTTGGACACGCATCCCTTGACTGACCACTTCGAAAGTTCTCTGACGTCCTCAATCACATCACAGGCCAACGCGCTAACCGCTGCGCCAAAGATTCCTCATAGTTTTTCTTCTCACTTTGAATAAAAAAAGGGCTGCGCAGACGAGGAACTTTTGTCCGCCGACATACCATAAATGTGTTAACTTTCGCCGCGAATTCAACTTATATATCGACGGTTATTCCATTTGTGAAGGTCTTGCGAGGAATCAGGAGTCACAGGGCGTCCCAAAACTATGGCACATGGAGGGAAAGTAGATACTTACGTATAAATAAGTCTATTCCACCATTTGGCATATTCGTGGGACGCTCTCAGGGCGTCCAATATACACCGCACCAAATACTGTACTTAGATAGAAAATTTTATTTAAAAGGACTTTATTTTAATTTAAATAACAATACTTACGAACTGCATTCAAAGATTTTAAATATTAGCATGTCCGAACCGAGAATTGAACCCGCAGCAAATTATCCAAACTTTTTAAACGTGTTACTTATCACATTATAACTTTATCAAACACTTATGATAGGGAAATTAGGTGCTCTAATCTTGACTCATTATTAATACATTGAAATGTTAAAGTCAGTTGTTTTGAGCACGACAGTCGCAGAAAAGGCTACCCGTGACGTTGCACAAACTTGCATTCAATATTAAATGTTAATTTGCGTAGTTTTCCTTTTATTTAAGATGCTATGTTACTTAGAAGAAATGCTTAGGTATAATCGAGCCTTTCGATCGCTACAATAAAATTCAAGAAATATTGTTTTCATCATCATCATCATCGATCTCGAGCTACTTTCAAACCTGTGTTCAAACTTCCTAAGGAAGTGGGTAATGTGGGTATATAAGAGGAAGTAGCTACCGGGAACGGATATATCCCCGTTTCATCTCCGTAGAGGTATAACTTTACATAATCCTTTCCCAGCATAGCCTAGGCATCCCTTCGTCATAATACCTATCTGCGTGCCAAATATTTTGTGAGTTGATAGATCAGTCAGTCAATCACCTTTACATGGTGTTAGGGGCACCCTTTCAAAAACTTTAACCATGGCTTCAGACCATCATGCTGAACAACGTACAGCAAGAATTTTTGTCGAAAAAAAAAAAAAAGGGCTTTTCATACAAATTTAGCAACTTAGCGGGACATTTTGTATGGAGAGTCGAAATATTTTTTTTCATTTCCGACAAAAAATCTTTTTACTTAAAAAAATTTTAGTTACTCCACACATCTATTACAAGTATCTCGAAATTCTTATATCAGTTGCATGCCATCTTCTTTCGTCCATCACTTAGATGGCCCAACATTCCGAAATTCCGATCCATACATGACGACAGGGTCTCACTAGCATTATAAAACTATAGTTACCCAGGTAATGCCTATCTATTATTAAAGGTAAATACCTATATGGTCCCACTTTGAAAATATCTATGTCACCCACACTCACAATCACAAGCGTCACTCGTAAAAGCAAATATGTAATAATTATTTTTATCTGTAAACAAAACTACGGAATATTCCCTCAGACTAGCTAAAGTGAATGAATACTTTATTTACTTTGAGTAATATTTACGATGTATTTACGTAGGTACTTGACATTTCTGCAAATTCATTTGCTGTCTAAAGATAATTTTGTGAAGCTAATTATAACAATGTCATTCTTGATAAAGTTTATAAATATGGATATGGTTTTAGGAGTATTATTTACTAATCTATACTAATATTATAAAGAGGAAACTATATTTTTTCACCATTAGAAAGCTATATTTTTCCGAGTGACATATGCTATATTTTATCCCGATATTTCTGCAGGAACGGGAACCACGCGGGTAAAACCGCGGGGAACCCCTAGTTTTATATAAATTTCTTTTGATGGTGATGATGCCCTTGACTGGTTTCAGCAGTGGAATAACATCATTTACGTCGAGCAGTCGCCGTGGGCGGAAGATATTAGTCCCAAAATAAGGATTTGATAAATTAAGCTGGGTACTATCTATCTCGTTTCGTGGTGTGGTTAGTACGCTCGGCCTGCGATCGTTGAGGTTAAGGCGCTACTCGGAAAAAGTATGGACTTTTTGATATAAAACTATAGGACGGTTAGAGTTGTTACAAATCTGGTAATAAGATATGTATTACTTTATACCTTTATCTAGAATCGTATAGTTTCAAAAACACGATTTTATGATTTTGGCTCGACACTTTTTATTTTCGAAAATACCTCTAAAAAATACGAAATTTCAAGATTATTCTTAAATGGGGTTACATATAATATTGGAAATTGGTTTAATTAGTGGACACCAATAATATTTAGGGTCGTGTAGAAGCATTTAAAAAAAATCGCTATAGTTTTTTAATACGAAGTGATTTTGTGTTTTTTTTGCCTAATCTGCAAAATCGGTCTCGCTCCCGCGCGCGTTGTTTTCTCATTGCTATCTCGCTTCGGCATAACTTTTCCGAGTATCGCCTTAAGCAACTTTCGCAATGGTCGGTCACGGGACGGGTGACCAAAAACTTTTCATCTGAAGCTCCTCCATGCTTTGGAAAACCTTTGTATCGACTGCATACCCACCAATCCGCACTGGGCCCACGTAGCGGTTTATGGCCCATTCTATCTCCATATCCATTCATAAGGAAGGCCAGTGCCCCAGCAGTGGGGACATTAAATGGCTGATGATGATGATGAGTATCTCTAAATAGTATTAAACAAAGTCACTTCCCGCCCGCTGTACGCCTCGGTTTTTATCATCGGGTTTTTCACCAACTCTACACGAGAGACTGGGCACACGTGTGTCCAGTTGGTGAAACTCAAAATTAGTATTCAATAAACAGAGCGATTTTTAAGAAGAATGTTAAAGCGACTCGTAGCTTTACCAGTTTTGATAAGAGTTCTTATTAAGTTTCTATCTCCACCTTCTATCTCTTCCTATAACGGGTGCAATGGAAATGTATTATTTGTAGATCCTATAACTAATTACTAACTATAACTATTTACATTGCACCCGTGTAGTGTTGCCAGGCGTCCGTATAAATCCGGACACGGTCAGGCTTTTTGGGTGCTTCTCCGGCCAAATGACCATGTGTTCGGACTGTCCGGTTTTTATCCGGTTTTTTATTTACCTCTTTGGCCAACTCGCGAAATGACGCGCGGTGAGAGTCGATTGAGTGCAAGTCGCAAGTCGAAAATAATGCTTTTATTTTAGAATCGGTTTTAGGGTGTCCAGCCTTGAAACTCAAATGTCCGGGTAAACAAGCTTCCATTCCGGCTTTTTGGTTTTAGGACATGGCAACCCTACACCCGTGCGAATCCGGGACGAGTCGCCAGTCATAAAAATAAACATAAAATTTCATTATCTGTATTTTTAACTGCAGTGCGACACAAAGTTTTCTTTCAGGTTAAGGTGAACACTGTGAACAGTGCATAACGATCGAGATCGTACGTTGGTACCGAGTGGTACTCTGTCTGATAAGAGAAGCGATTCTATAAGCGATAGTGAATTGTACCAACCAGCTAAGTACTTTGACTATTAAGACAACAATGCCTTTAAATAGAGTAAAATCTCAGTGTATTTTTTTTTACTTTATTAGCTTAGTGGAGACCTTTTCGGTAGTTTATAAATAAATTGTAGATCATTGTTTTTTTACTACCGAATAAATGATTTCTTTGAATGAAATCTTAATTCACAAGAAATTGACAGACACTCTATAATACACGAATTCTACGGTAAAATTATAAGAAAATAAGAGACTGAAAATATCTGATTTTGAAAGGTTCCTACTAATACTGGAACCAGGCAATGCAACCTTTATTATATAATGGCAGGACTCGATATTGTCCGTCTGGCTATAGCTACCACCATCTTTATAGTATGTCGCCATAGCAATAAAAATCAGCATTGTTGTGTTCCGACTTCTTTCTTGCCGGTTCTTCTCCAAGGTAAAGTACGAGTAGATAAGTTATTCATGAAATGTAGATTAGTAGGTATACATAGCTTTTTAAATGTCACTTTGTTAGTTCCTTTACATTTCCAGCTTAAGTAACTACGGTATACAAATAATCAATACATTCATTAGGGAGGTCTGAAGCTTCATTCAGATGTAGCTGTCTCAGTTTCTAAGCAAGCTCGAGTCCAGCAATTACATCGAAAATTGTATCCAATTTGACTATTGGATGAATACTTGAATTATTAAAATTAATATTCCTACGTGATTACAATTTTGTTGAATTTATACAAAACTTATCAACCTACAACCCAAATGTTGCTAATTATAGAATGGATACGCTAAAATTTTTGGCATGTGGAATGTTCTTATAAATAGGATAATAGGGTGTTAAACGCAAAGTGTTATATTCTTGTTTGGGACTCAAGAATTTCGTCAATTATTCGCGATCGTAAATCCGCCATTCCAAGCCAAAGTCTGCTTTCTGTTTATCTTCATTTTCGCTTCGCTTCGTATAGTTATTAAATAATGTTAATATTCTAGCATTTTATGAACATGACGGTAAAGATTTTTCATGCTCATAATTCTGTCAGCTCTCGCCATCTTTGTATATCAGCGGCTACTCGTTAATTTGTTTGACGTAACTGTTAGAAAAATTCAAAGTATATAATAGTCTACGATTGCTAAAAAGATATCTATTTATACCTTTTTTCATATGACTTTTAGCAAATGCGTCCAAATCATCCATCAACTAACCTATCTTAATTTTATGGTACTCGTATGTTAAATTATTATTTCCGTCATTTTATGAACATTTACTCATTAGTTAACGTATCAGACTGATAATATTCAAAAAATCTATTTGTGCTCATTGCAAAAAAGATTTAGGTATTTCATGTAAATGTCTCATTTATTTGGCAAAACACCAATTACCGCCAAGACCGCAGTGAAATGATCATTTCTTTTATTGTTTTTATAAATAATACATTTGTTTGTTTCAGACGTAAGTTCACACATGGGCGAAGCGTGCTCAATCCAGCAATGTTTGGCAAAATACCAACAAACAAAAAAAACAGCTTTATCTAGGTGCTAAAAGTATTGGGTTATGTCATTTTAAATTTGGATCCACCAATAGCATTAAAACACCTACCTATATTGTTCATCTACAACATGGTAACACTCGCACCTGAGTGAAGATAAGGCTGAAAGTGGAAGCGCACTAGCGCACGTCCTCACCACTGAGGAACTTGCTTTCTTATGTCACAGATTACTAAATAGTTACTATGTCTTATGTCTAACTGCCGGAACATAAATGCTGTAAACATCGTTGTTAATGGAGTCATACTTAGTAGCTATAGCAGCTGGCCAGGCGGACTTAGAACAAATCCTACCACCTACCAAAACCCATATATGATGTGATCACAGAATACAACAATACAAGAGAGACGTAAGATGAAGTAAGTGGATGGGACGCATGTAGGGTTACCATACCAGGCGTTCGGATAAAGCCGGACAGGGTCAGGCTTTTTGGATGCTTGACCGGCCAAATTAGACGGTGTCAGGCTTATCCGGTTTTTGTCCGTTTTTTATCCTGTTATTGAATACACGAGATTAATTTTTAGAAACTGCAAAAATTTACTTTAATTTAGAAAGCATTAAATTCTTGGTTTTTTAGGGTGTCCGGCCTTTATACCCAAAAGTTCGAATAAACTAGCTGGGCAGTCCGGTTTTATCGTTTTTTGAGCTCTGGCAACCCTAGACGCATGGGATTCCCATGCGTCCAGGGTTGTCAAAATTGATGCTTTTGCACAAAACAATAAACTCTCCTTAAGTACCTAATTTATATCAGTGTGCGATTTTGGATTTCTTCAAGTTGTCATGGCAATGCAATGGCACGGCATGGCATTGCTTTCAAGTTTACGCTTCATTCAGTACAGAATGGGTAAGGTGTGCTCCTTCTAACATATTTCTTATATCCTCCTCCTCCTTCTAACATAATAATACAGACCATATACCTACTTCCTAGCTATATGCCAAATGTCATCCAAATCATTTCGTTTGTTTACACGAGTTGAACTAACAATAAAAATATTATTATTATTATATTAATTTATGTAGGTACCTTTAAGTTGAATAAATTAAAAGTCCTTGCTTGCCTCGCCCACGTGCCAGGTAAATTGAGATTGTTGCTCGCTCCTAACAGCTAATTCATATTGTTTTCATAACACAGCCCATTGGAATGCTTTTGTTTTACTAAAATATACTGGATCACTTCCATCCTAGGAGCGGGAAGCGTGTTTCCTTCTCGAATTGCAGATGCTTGTTCCTACCTACTATATTTGAGTTGGTAGGAACAAGCATCTGCAATTTGAGAATCAATTGCTTCTCAATCACGCTAATTTTGATTTTAAAATTATATATGAAATGTTAGCATTTCAGTTTTATTTTAAACTACATCTCATTAAAATCGATTAAGTAACTAGACGAATCGATTTCATGTCTTAAGGTGGGTTGCCGAGACGGGCCGCAGTCCGCAAACTGCAACCGCAAACTGCAAGCGACACTACTTGTTTCTATGAGGTTTCTCTGAGAACACCCTAGTTAAAAGATAATAATTTATATATATATACTGGCACAAAACAAATGAACTGAAAACAAATGACTGCAGAAAATAATTTGGGTTTAACTTTTTATAAAAAGTAAAAAACAACGTCTATACTTTTCTTCAAGGAGTTATTATAGCATTAGTAGCACGTTAACAGTAAATTTAAACAGCCGCGTGACATGTCCATTTCTGATTCGAATTTCAAATTATAAACATACTGTTGTATTATGGCATTGATCGAGTTAAATATACGAAGTTGGTACTATGTAAAGCCTGTCCAGAAAAATAAAAAATCGACCAAGTGCGAGTTGGACTCGCCCATGAAGGGTTCCGTACCCACATAACGTACCGACGACTATCTATACCTAGCCAAAATTCCGCTATTAATGTTGTGGTAAATATCATCAGTTTAAAATAATTTTGGCACAAGATTTTGTGAACGTTTGACTGGTATAAAATTTGCACAGTATTTTGCACAGTAATAGTACATTACAGCCGAGGACAGGTAAGTAAGAAATTACATTGTCGAGTATAGTTTGAACCACGAGCCGCAGGCGAGGGCTTTAATCATTCGAGGACCGATTTAGAAAATTCTTTCACCATTAGAAAGCTTCATTCTTCCCGAGTGACATAGGCTACATTTTATCCCGATATTCCCACGGGAACGGGTACCACGCGGGTGAAATACAAAATAATACGATTTTGATTACGAGAACGAGTTTTTCGTGCTCGGGGTACTGTACCTAAGCAATGTGGACAGCTAAATATGCCTGAAAGTGATGATGAACCAGAAAGCAATTTTTAATAAAAAAGAACCATCCAGTTTGGTCAGCAAATTCTTTTTATACCTATTTTTTTAAGAACAAAAGAGGTTAGTTCAGTTTGATAGATAACACAACAAACCGCTTTGTTTTTTCGCCTCTTTATCGGTGGTGAGGTGAGGTCTGAGAGAGACCTTCGAAGCGCGATGCGTCACCGGCTGCTGTCTCGGTTATTTATAGATGTTTACTGCAATTGATTGAGACCCATAATGAGATCCAAATAATACCGGATACACATCTTTTAACTGGTTACCCACGAAACAAAAAATTCTAAAGTAAGTGTCTTTTTTATTAGTCCACTCAAAAAAACATAAAATTCACATTAGGTAAATCCTACAGCTAGGTAGGTACATAACATACTTATGACTTTTTTTACGCGGAAAACTTGTTTTAACATACTTAGGTAACCTAACATTAAAGCCTGCAAGCAAGCTTTTTTATAACACAGTTTCTTATAATTGGTGTGTTTGTAAGAAATTTATTTATTTACTCAAAGGTAGGAAGGAACCTTATTCTGAAAATAATATGTTCAAATCACGAGTAGCTAGAGACGCATGTGTCAATATTTTTGTTCTAGCATTTAGTCAGATTTTCATAATATTGATTTAATTTATTGTGCCTCAGGTTTTGTTAGTGCAATGCAATGAATTATTTATTTTAATCATTACATATTCCTAAATTTACATGCCATGTGAATTGTCACATTGATATTTCTTAGAACTATAATTATTACCTATAAAATATACAAGGAAATATTTATATTCAGAGTGTGTAACAGTTGTGAAACATAGTGACTCACACACAACTTTTGACTTTACTTCGCATTTAAAAAAATCTAAAACAAAAGGAAAATGAATTATTCCAGTCAAATAAAATTTGTTTGTTCGAGAAAACCACATTAATTCTTACTCAAGTAGGTACTTATGCATTACAGTTTTTTTGAGATTTTCCCAAAATTTTATTGGTGATAATTTTTAAAAGGCTGATTAAAATTTATAATACTTCTATCATAAAAGCATTTAAATCTACACGAGTGATTTTCTATGTAAGGGCTCTTTATCTATCTATACTTACTAATATTTTAAAGAGGAAAGATTTGATTGTGTGTTTGTTTGCAACGAATAGGCTCCGAAACTACTGGACCGATTTAGAAAATTCTTGGCCCATTAAAAAGCTACATTCTTCCCGAGTGAGTGAGAGCGACATAGGCTATATTCTATTTCAATGTTCCCACGGGAACGGGTACCATGCGGGTAAAACCGCGAGGATCCGCTAGTAATTAATAAACACGATATCTTAAAAGTCCACCACAATACCGGCAAAGTATTTGCAAAAACAACGTAAGTTTAAAAAGTTTTTTTTTTAAACAATAAATAAACAAAGGGTGATTTTACATTTTAATGTGACATAAATGACTATAATCGAAAATAGAAATTTTCACCATGGTGAATTCAATATATAAGGAGGTGTTTTATTGTACCGGAGAACGATAGCAGGTAGTGATTAGGTCAAGTGTATAGAACATGAAAAAAATGGAAAAAAATCCCGGATTTTTTTTATTTTTTTTTTGAAATTTTTCTATCATCCAAATATTAAAAGTTGAATATTGGATTATAAAGTCAATATTTATTTAGTCAATATTGTTTATTAAGTATAAGTATTTAAAAATAATTTTATTTCCGAAACCTCCCAAAATAAATAAGCGATTTTTGGGTCTAAGTAAGGATATTCAAACAGATAAAATCCTACTCAAATTAGGGATTGAGAGTTTTGTGTCCGTTTTCTACGGAAAACTGCAAGGTGCGTTTCCACTAACCGCAAACAATGTTCAGAAAAAGAAATCAAAATGGTAGGATAGATGAACAGTTGCTCGGCCATCTAAACTAAAACATTTCTACGGTGGTGGCGTGTGAGGCGGGTCGTTACGTTCCCTAAAATATGGTTGAGCGAAGCGATGGCTGGTTCATGCGTCATGCTCGTGAACGGGTGCTGCCAGTGGGAATGGGTCTGCTCTTATCTGCTTGCTTTAACATGTGTTTTCTTTTGTTTTTATTCATTTTATTAAGAATTACATTTGAAACATGTATGGCGCAACTTGCAGTATATAGTAGAATTGTCTTTTGTTTTTAACTAATATTAAAGCTTTAAGTAGAGTTCCTAAGTACTTAATTGAAAATTGTTCACCGCTATGATCATTAGTTCGCCTATACTTAACTGTATTTTTCATAACCCATTGTGTAATTGTGATGGAAACTGACCTTAGTCATACCATGTTAAGGTCATTTTTCAATTTGACGACTCTGTATGAAATAAAACAGGGAGAAAAAAACAACCCTTGGAGTTTCTTGCCGGTTCTTCTCCAAGGCCTCCCGCTGTAGGGTTTGCGAACCGATGGCGTAGCTTCTATGACGTTCACAAGTATTGTAAATAACAATCTAAATTGAATAAACATATTTGAATCTTGAATCTTGAATCTTCCAGCCGCGAAGGGGCCTGGATAGCCGGGCCGCGGCTGTCAGGTATCAGGGGAGACTGTCACCCCGATCCCCCGTTACCAATGACTGCCACGAGAGCAAGTACTGGGAGGATAGATGAACAGTAATCTCCCGATCAATATGAACAGAGTTTATAGCTTAAAACTTTCTACTAGTCTTACAAAAGATATGTCATAACATAATGTCATGTTCGTAAGATCCCTTTTTGTGATTTGATCGATTTGATCGGATGATAAATAGCTTTTCCGATGTTGATAAATGATGACATTTGAACAAATTACAGATTTCTGGACGTGGATATGAGCAGTGTTTACATGCAATTGTATGAGGTATTAGCGGTTTTCTTGTAAATAATTAATGAATGAATAATATAATCACTAATTAATTAGAAGATTATCGCATGAATCATCCTCTTACCAATAATAAAAAAGTCTGTAGTTAGACTAAATATTGTCGATTAGTTTAAAGCCACACATTACGTAATGATAAGTCATTCATAGTAAGAAAAATACATTAATTATGTCGATCTTATCGAAGAAGTCGACGAATACAGTGGTAAGTAGGTACCCATAAAACTTTAGACAAACCCTTGACATCGCGTTACAGATAATACTTACTTGTTTTTTGTTTGTAACGTGGAGATGTCCAGGAATAGAATCTGAGACCTCGGACATAGGAACTGTTATCACGTCTCGACATTTCTCGACACCACGGAGGTCGTTTTTGCAGTCGATATTTTAAAAGATGTTTACAAATAATTGCGTGAAACAGAAAGAAATCCAAATATGGAAAGATTTTGAAACTAAGTGGATTTCGAAAAAAAGTATTATTATTTTTTTGAACTTTTTGGCTAATAAGTCCAAAAACTTACAATTTTCCAAATAAGTAGGTAGGTAGGTACGTAGAGGCACCTAGGTACATAATTTAATGAATTCCTAGGTCTTCTACGTCCAGTCATACCTAAAATAAATAAGATAAGGAAAGCTGCATTAAATTCTTTTAAATACTCGTACCTATAGCAATGCAGGTAAATGTATATGTCGCAGGGATTTTGTCAAAGCCGTGATATTATAATTCCACTTGTGAAATTATAATTTTTCGTTAAATTATGAATAGACAGTACGAGACAGTATGCACACGGCTGCGAGCTCACGAATTTGTCTCGTAAAAGTCCAGGGTGCCTACCATCAACTTTAAGACAGCGATTCAAAAATAGCGCGATGCAGAATAGGTTGCTAAAATGAATTGCTTTCTTTCGTACTATGACCTTCTTAAAACTGGATCGCAAATTAATTGCTAAATGTGAATGACCGAACGATTTGTGCCCTTTTTCTTCTACCCGTCTCTTTCACTCGATTCTGTCATGCCCGGAGAGTGAAAGGGACGGGTATAACCTGCAGATGTCATGTTAGCTTGGCCGAGTTTTAAGTCAAATAAGAGTTTATGACAGCTCAGCGGCTGTGAAATGTCATTGAATGATCACTGAATCGCTGTCATTGATATTAAGCTGTCGTGGTACGAATCATAGATGTATTATTCCTGTAGATGGAGCATAAGAAAATGAACAATTCCTTCTATAATCGACTCTCGTCTCTCAAATGGCGACATGTCGTGTGTTAAAAAGAGATAACAATAGCCCAACGTGTGCGTCTTAATGAGCTGCGCGCCACTTGAAAGTAAACGTCATATTTGTTTGTTAACCAGCTGGTTAACAAATGCTTCAGAAAGAAAAGCTTTTTTTGTACAAAAATATAGAAAGATTTGATGGTGTGGTGCGGTAAATCTGTTGTTTGTTAAGAATGGCCTGTACTGTTCCCGGTTATTCAAGCAGAGTGAGTGTTTTGAAAGAGAATAATGAACACATATCATTTCAGAGGTAAGTCACACTCATTGTTTTGTGTTTTTGCGAACACATTTTTATAGCAAATTTGCAAAAACTAAATCGCTGTACGTGTATATACAGTTTGACATTGACTTGGTTGAAGAAAATCGGGTGTTTTTAGGCTAAAAATATATAGTTTAAAGCCAATTGGGATTTTTTGACATTTGACCAACCTGATAGTGTTGTAGTCCGATTTTATTATGTAATATCGATAAAAAATTGTAGTGTTAACAATTTTGTATTTAAACTTAATTTTTCTCAATTCTAAACAGATTTCCCACCGCCGGCGCCGCGCCGCCGTCGATGTAAAGGAAACGTGAATAAGAAACGTAAGAAAAGGCGACGATTGGAGACCTTCGCAACAAACAAGAATATGCTCGATGCACTTATTAAAGCAAATTGTGGATTTATACTTAAAAAATTGAATACATTAAAAGTATAAAAATTAGCGTGAAATCTGTATTTTTTACTTGATATCATTCAGCAGATTATTTAATTTAATAAATTGATTAGAAATCTCGTTCAGTTTTACGACTATACCTCCTTGTATAAATAGTATAATTAACATCATTATCATATTAATGTCCTCACTGCTGGGCCTTCCCTGTGCAAGAAAACACCACAGGTAGAACGGGCCATAAGTGCCATAACCCACCACGCGAAGCCAATGCGGATTGGTGGGTGAGGGTGCCAACGACTGCTAATGCAACTGAGACCAACGGCTTAACGTGCCTTCCGAAGCACAGAGGAGACGAGATAATAAAGTTTTGGTCACCATTCAGATGTCCAACCGCAACGAATGTTGCTTATCATCAACGACCGGATGCAGAATGCGCGTACCAATGACCCATCGATCTCATCAAGTGTAATTATAGTACCTACTTCATATTTGGCACTGATTCAAAATTAAAGGGCTTGCATAGACCATGAAACTGAACAACTTTCTCTTTGGAGCATAGCGTACGTCGAAATATAAAAAAAATATTCTGCCACACTAGATCGATCAGCTGAGCGTGCGCTTTTGTCTGGAGGGAAGAAATTTTTGCCATATTTCGACCTATGCTGAAGTTTCATAGCATAAACAAAATTCTAAGGCCGTGAGCACTTTGGACACGATTACTAAAAACTGACAGAAAAGCGGATTATGAACCGCCCAATTACATTAAGTCTAGCCGCATTCAAAATCGCGAAGCGCTCTATTCAATGCGGCGTACTTTCGATCAGCCGTATTGAATACGGCGTATCTTGAATCCGCCGCATTACAATGCGGTAGCGTTTTTTCCAATACAGCTGCTATGTAATACGGTGAAATATACAATACGCCTGCGATATATATATATACATTGTAATTTTATGTATCGCATTGCATTCAAATTATTTTGACATCTTTTATCGATAACTTGTTATAAAAAAAACCTCAGCACTATCATTGCATCATCATTATCTAGCATTGCATGGTCAAAATGGAGACATTCACTAATGTCGACGCAACAGATTAACATGTATGTCTCTTTCTATCTTATGACAATTTGATAGTGTTAGAAGGGGTAAAGGATGGGTGAGTTATAGCTTATTTTTGTGATCCATCTACAGGAATAATACATCTATGGTACGAATAAGCGAAGCAGTTCAGTTTAGGTCCTAAACAAAACCACAATAAGAGTTGATGGTAGGCACCCTGTACTCCTCGGTAGGCGATCGCGAAGCGCAGCGAAGCGATTGCCTTAAATTTCGTGGTTATTGTTTTTTGTGAAACAATCCATAATTTGTACAAAAAATTTTATACAAAAAAAATAACCACGAAATTTCTTACCTATCACGTGTTCTATAGGACTTCTGAGGCTCGCAGCCGTGAGAAATTATAATTTCACTAATATACTATATAATGTAATATCACAATATATTATATTATATAGTATACTATTTAATTTATTAGCTTTGTCATCGTAAATAACAAACTATTAAAACTAACAAAGATCTAAGTACCTACCTCACTAAATCTGTGTTTACGTTACGGTCACATCCTTGAATGGGACAGATTGATGGTGATTGCAATCACCATACGACATATGACTTGTCTTTAGCGTCTATTACTATTGAGATAAAGTTCAGTTTTAACTCTCACATTGCTCTAATAGTGCTTATCAATTGACTGGCGTTTGCGAATTTCAATCTTTTTATTGGCGGAGAGGAATCATATTAATTTGCGTTAATTGTTTGTAACAGAGATATAACGTATTGTAACCTCGGTAAACACAGTCTTGGACGGTTAAGGTCGACTACGAGTATGTCGTCATCTACGGAAATATTGCAGCTGATATAGGATATGTAACAGGTATTTTGAAAGGAAATACGTACTGAAATATTAATAACAAATCTGTTTTTTGGAATACTTAAATTAGGTATATTGGAGGTATGCTGTAGGGGCAGCGTATGCTAATTCGCCTGAGATCGGTCATAGGATGGTTGACCAAATGGGTGTTTTTTTTAATTCTCTGTTCACAAAAAATACAATTAATCATCATAGAATTTATTGCCGGCAGTGAGTGAGAGATGTTGCTAGTATTTTACGTAAGATTATCTACATTATTTTCTACCAATAATTGCATGTACACACGATCTAAAGTTTGAAACCTGGTCTCTCTCTCTCTCTCTCTATTTTATATTATACTACTTAAAGTAAGTTTGATAAAAACAAAACATTAAAGTTATATTTACAGACAATAAGTCTAGTTCTAATTTATCGCTACCTCTGCTCTATTTATCAGCAATAAGTATCAGACATTAATGCTATGCAATCTAGATAATTGAGCCGATCTGCAGTCGACAGCGTTTTGCTTATTATGTTGAGCTTCATTCTATTAATATATTCCTTTATGCCAGCAAGATTAATGTAGCTATAATAATATGAGATTGATTTATATAGACGCTGGAGACTTATGAAAAAAAAAAAATATAACGTACATAGGTGGGGCCTACCAGGGCTGCAAACTTTATCTACAAGAAATAAAGGATATGGCGGTCTAGAATGGAAAATAAACTACATTTTACAAAAAATAAAATTATTTTATTTTTGTAATATTTTAAAACACATATTTTAGTGTTTTTTTTCACAACTTTTAATTTACGTGTAATTTTACTTTAAAAGCAGTAAGTATTTTGTATAAGTAATGTATTTTTGTTCAACAGTAAAAGTATGATGTAAGTACTTACTTACTGAAAATAGTCTAATACCTATTGTTTTTAATTTTTGTTCAACAGTAAAAGTATGATGTAGGTACTTACTACTGTTTTTAACAGTATAGTAGGCAACCCTATGCCTACCCCAATTTCTGTAAAGTTATTTTCAGCTCAAAAGTAACAGTGATGTTAAATTAAAATTGAAGACATGTCGATGAACAAATAGGTAATTTAATTGGTATTACTAATAGATAATGTAATGTATCTTTATCATTAATGAACTTTAATTAGTTATGTATTGGATCTTTATCATTAATGAACTTTAATTAGTTATGTATTGGAAATAATAGATCGAAATTTATGTGATAAACTTTTAACTGAATAATTTCCTTTGGAAATTACCCACTCAAGGGCTTATTATACTTATCCTAATTAGGATCCTAAATAAGCATACATTGCTTGTTTTGATTGCAACACTTGCTAAAAATGAGATCCAAGGAAGCAATGTATGCTTAATTAGGATCTTAATAAAATTAGGATAGGTGTAAGCCCTTTACGCAGTTTTCTACGGTTCGTGAATAAGTAAAAACATACCCATCAAACAATTTTCCAAAACCTACGTTTCCTTAGCTTTAAGTTCGAGTGCATGTAAGCAAACTGCTGTTGATTGCAATACCTACTAATTGAACTGATACAAAACAAACCATTGTCGGTGCAATAGTGAAGCAATTCGGCCATGTCTGCAGCTGTATGCGCTACGAATATAAATTACACCTACTTAATAGATTTTCACCTTCTAGAACGTACCACTACAATTAATTGAGGATGTTAAGAACCACCAAATGTATAAAAAAGAGGTTAGAACGAGAAAGTAACGCAATAAGTACTGGCAGAAGTGACGCCTAGAAAATGAGCGCTTTGCCATGACAACGTGAAAAAGTAATGTAAATGCATAAAAAATAATTTCAAATCTCGACGTGAAAAAGCTCAAAACCATTCAGAAGATAGGATATTGTGAGACGGGTCGATTTTTTCTAAAGCAGGCGTACCGGTTTTGGCCATTGTACCGCTTTTGGCCACTTTTTGCTCTAAAAGTTTTCTAAACAACTTTTAGCCATTTTTGATAAATGCAATTAAAATAAGGTATTTTAAGGTAATAATAACAACTGCTAGAATTCCTTATGTCATAAGATTTTTTTTTCAATAAATTCCATTTTCTGTTTGAAAAAATGTTTTGTATGAAAATTTTAAGAAATTTGTTTTGGATGAAAACTTTATAAACGTTTGTTTTTTTACAATTAAATTGTTGTTTTGCAATTGACTGGTTTCTAGCGCATTAGAATACATTGATTTTACCTGGGTTTGGTTTTGATTTTTCACAATACTTACAAAAGTTTAACTATCAGTAAGTGGCCAGAACCGGTACATTTGGCACCTCTCACACATTGTGTGTAATATAAAAAAAACTATTTTACTTTTATAAATTTGAAAAATATACCTTTAAAAGTAGATAAATTATCTATGTCTTAAATATCTAAGACCATTTAGCACTTAGTGCTTAAAAGTCAAAAAATCCTTAAAGTGGCCACAAAGAGTACCTCTGCCCTACTTCATTATCCATTTTTCAATCATAAAAATTGCATTGTGAATGCAAAAAAGTAAAAATTTAAATATTGAGAACTGATTTTGCTCTTCGGTCAAAAAGATTGCGTCACACCACGACAGTATCCTAAGTAGGATCTTGTTTCCTTGGTAAAAGAAAACACAATCGGTAAAATAATTCTATTAACTCTTCAATTCGTAGAAAGTCAATTTAATTTCATTCATATTTTAAAAGGAAGGCAGGTAGGTAGCTACGATTTCGTAGAAGCGTTTATTAAACCTGAACTAACATCGTTATTATATGTTACACTTCTATGTTACACCGCGTGGGGTAAATATTTACCCCAAACGGAAAATTATAAAATACCAGTACTTTAAATTATCAATCGTTAAATGTTTTGTTGAGTGAGTCTAAGCTACTGAAAGCACTCCCAAATTTTAAACATAATAATAAGTAGGTATTGCCGGTTCACATGCCAAGGTCATCAAATATGTCTGGCTCGAACTATCCAACTCTAATTTTATCTGTTAGTAGGAACATATCCCGTACCTAAACCACAGAATAGATATAAGTACTACCGTACCTGAACACTAATATTTGTACCTACAGTCCGTAATAAAATCACTCTACACTAAACTACAAGTGTTTACCCGTTCATTGATAGTACAGGAAGTGGGTTGGGTTGGTTTTGGTTACCTATAGTAAAAGCTGATCTAGTTGTGTATTCATAAAACAAAACAAAAACATAAAAAAACTGCAATTTTATATTGATATTAAGGCGCCGATTCCCAAAAATAGGGTATTTTAAATTATGGATTACTCGCAAACCACAAGTACACACAATTTACTTACTCAAAATTTGGAAAAAATATATGTTATTTTACAGTTATTTAACTAGTGCTTCCAGCCGCTTTTTTCGATTGTTGATATTTTACTGTGTCAAATAAAATCCCAAACATCCGTCTAATCGTAATCAAAATATCCTTTTACTTGCAGTATACTTGGTTTTAGTCAATGAAAAATATACGAAAGTAATTGACTTTGAATAGCCGAGGGATTCCGGCCGTCATAAGTTTAAATTGTTTTTATTTTTTTTATTGAATTTTAAGTGATTTTCGATTCGCGGGGCGCTCGCGAGTTCACAGTTCACTGAAGGTCGGTCGGGAATCTTCGCCTTAAGGTAAGCTTAAAAAAACCTCGGAGGTGAAACATATTGAATACCTAAGTGTTTTTATGTTTACCACAGGTAAAAAAGCCTGTCAACTTTTATTTTCAAACAAAATATTGGCTCCCAAACTAACCACGCTAAACCGCGGTACCAGCCCATATTCACAACCCGGAAACGTTCCCAACATCGAATGTTTGCTTTGTTACCGTGTCACTTACTTCAGAATAGACAATCCGATTCCCTTTCCCTTTTCGAACATTCAAGGAAAATTTTACTGTCAATCCATCCATAATGAAAGGTTCAAATAGAGGAGAAATTTCAATATTATTGCGACTGGCATCGAATCTAGTCGCTTGCAAGTTTGTAATAACAAATTTCATTTTATTTAAGTAAAATTTTATAACAAATTCTAAAAATTAATTCAATCTTAAATTCTTTTGCTATTTTTGGTCTAAAAAATAATAAGTTTGGAAATGACAAGGAATTTAATTTAATCATTCTGAATTCCTTTAGCGATCACGTTTTGTTTCTAGCTCTAACAAGGAATCACGTTTCTTTACATTACAGTGTTTATCATTTTATAGGTGTAAACCCAGACCCGAGGAAATATTGAAAAGTTAGTTTTCAATATTTACCCGACCGTAAAACCCACTCGGCCAGGCCACGAAAGGTCGTCAAAAAAACAAATGACAGGTTTCAGCGACTGGCATCGGATACTATAGTCGCTTGTAAGTTTCGCAATGTTATGCTGGAGCTTCACCTGCGTGACGCCTAAGCGCTTATTGCATCAAATTAGTGCACTAAGACCCTGCTACACCAGCGTATTTTATCAAATAGCGCGCTAATTAATGGCATTAGATGCAGGTGAAGCTCGGGCAAGGACTGGCCAAGTATGAATTAATGTAACTCGTTCGCTATTGGATTTGAAACTGTGCGGAAATATTCACGCTCTAGGCCGTGAAACAAGTTTTCAATATCACCTTGGTTCTTGGCTAAAATTGAGACGAGACGAAAGGGAGGAAACCACGACTACGTTTTTTTATTATTAAACAGTTTTCTCATAGAAATATCGCGATACATACTTACTGCACTAAAATCAGTGCAGTAAGTAAGTACTAAAATTCATTACTGCAGTGATTTTCAAATTTAGAATGTTTACCTCGGAAAAGGTACTACCCTAAGATATTATTACCAAATTTTTTTCTTTATTTTTTTCTTTCGTTATTCCTGTGTATAAAAACAGAAAAAGCAAAGGGACATTTGCACCATACAGCCACATTATTATTATTATTATATAGGTAACTAGCTTTCCGCCCGCGGCTTCGCCCGCGTGTACTACACGACATTATCCTGATGGAATGTAATATTTTCCGGGATAAACTATGTCATTTTCCAGCTCCCAATCTACCCCCGTACCAAAAATCTCATTGATCCGTTACTCCGTTTGGACGTGAAAGACGGACAAACAAATAATACCTAAGTACTTATTGATTTTCCCGTTGGAATATGATAAGTAATATCCTGTGGTAAAAAGTAAAAGTAGCCTATTATAGTCCTTGCCAGGGACTCAATTATTTTCTTAAATACCAATCTTTGCCCCCAAATTAGCTCGCGCTTAAAGTGATTTTTCCATACAATGAGATTTTCCGCGGTAAAAAGTAAAATATGTCCTTTCCAGGGCCTTAAACTATCTCTATTCTAAATATCATCCTTCCCATGAACTCAAACTATCGCCTTAAATACCAATTCCATTCTACAGCTTTGCCCGAGCTAAAACTTATTTTACTATGGGAATGAGCCTTATTCCAGTTACAATTTGCTTATGTCCTTCCTAGTAGGATCTCAAACTATCTCTATTCCAAATTTCCTCAAAATTGGCTCAGCCGTTTTGACGTGAACATTACAGTTTCGCATTTATAATAATAGTAGGGATAGTACAAATAGGAATATTAATGGTCGGCCGCGACTACGTCCGCGAGTACTAAGTACATCGCAAAATTTTGTGTCAAAAAGTAGGTAGATAGGCATTCTCTAAGTTCTCATCAGTGCCATCATCAATCTTTTTTAATGTCCCCGCTGCTGGGGCACAGGCCTTCATATAGAGGATAAGGAGAATGGGCCACGACCTTCCACACGGGCCCATTGAAGTTATGGTGTATTAACCAATCCAAATGCAGCCAGACATCGGCTTATCGTGTCTTCCGAAGCACGATATATTTTTTAACAGCAATCCCACGATAGACCATAGCAAAAGTCACATAACCTCAGCGATCGCAGGCCGAGCACGCTACCCACTGCTCTATATACCTACCAAAATCCATGAAAGCCAGATCGGTGGTTTAGGCATAAGAAAGAAGGTAACGATACCTAGACAAACAGGAGCTACTTTCGTATGAATAATATTCGGACATTCTCCTACTCTTGAACTACCAAAATGCAAAAAATCAAGTCAATACTTTGCTAAAAAATCTGAATACTGATTTTCTTGAGTTTTATTCCAATGCTTAAAAACTTCTTGCTTTGCACGAAAATGAGCTGTCATGGGACCCATGCTTCATTGAATAAAGTGAATAAAAAAAAGATGTATCCCACGGTACTTTTTCCCGAGTTAAAAAAACCGTATGTAATTTTCCCGGCCAGAGTTCAATTATCCTGATCGATATAGCCGTTTAGTTGTGATTGAGCCATAAACATCCAAACTCCGTATCTTTTACCCCCACCCACCATATTATATAAGCATTAACCCCCCCTATTAGGGGTTTTTCTTAACTTCGCATACGCAGATCATTTTCAATCGTCGTGACCAGTATCCAACATAGCAATTTTCATACTTCGAAATGAGGAAGTTCCATATGAGCTTAATCCGCCCGTTTTACCCCATTATGGGGGAGTTTTTTTAACTTCGCTTACGCAGATAATTTTCAATCGTGATGAGTATTCAACATACCAATTTTCATACTTCTTAGTTCAGAAATGAAGAAGTTCCATTTAAACTTTATCTCCCCATTTTACCCTATGAAGGGGGAGTTTTTTTTACTTTGCTTACTCAGATCATTTTCAGTCGTATCCAGTATCCAACGTACCAATTTTCATGCTTCTAAATCCATAAATGAGGAAGTTCCATATAACCTTAACCCCCCCATTTTACCCCTTTAGGGGGGGAGTTTCCTAAAATCCGTTCTTAGCGGATGTCTCCTAGTCAAAATCTACCTTCCTGCCAAATTACATCTTCGTTGGTCCAGTAGTTTTCGAGATTTCGTGATGAGTGAGTTATGTCCCCTCGATTTTATATATATAGATTATTATATCATAATTAGGTTAACTTTTTTTTTAATACGGTGCGCACAGATTATATTACCTCGTATTGTACCACAAGCGCTATGTACCCTTAGCACGAACATCAATCGAAAAAACAAAATGAGATTTATAATAGACAAAATATCCTTTACGAGTAATTTTGTATGGGAAATATGTACAGCGCCATCAGAAGCGGGTATTGAAGTTGCGCATTTTAGTAGCAAGTAGTAAGTATCAATAGGCTGTACTATGCGATTATTATAAGAATAGGACGGGTTGTTGACAAACTTCACTCTGAAAAGGTACAGTTCGCAAGAAAGTACAAAACAAAATGAAAATAGATTTTTTTTATTTTGGCAGAACGTGGTTTGAGTATTGCCACTTTCAAAACGAAGTTCTTTTTTATATTTTTAATCCACCTACTCGTTATGCCAGCGCCAGACATAGCACAAACATTTGAATAAATGTTTGGACACATTGTAAAATCAAAATCAAAATCAAAAATCATTTATTCATTTTAGGCTGATACAGCACTTGTGAACGTCAATGAAGCTACGCTATCTGTTCGCAAATCCTACGGCGGGAGGCCTTGTAACGAGAAGAACCGGCAAGAAACTCGCCAAGGGCTATTTTTTTCTCCCTGTCATATTTCATACAGAGTCGTCAAATTGAAAAGTGACTTTAACATAGTATAATATGTAAAGTCACTTTCCATCACAAATTAATCTTAAGTTTAAAAACAAAATAAAAAACCCGGTAATCATAGCAGTAAATAATTTTCAATAACTAAGAAATAGACATCCAAAAGGTAGTTTCTTTAAAATACACACCAACCAAAAACGTAGCAAATAAAATAATAAATATAAATGCCAAACAAGGGTAATAAAACTTTGAATAGTTTAAGAACATAAGAGTTAATAATAAACAGAGCCATACAAGCCACGATAAAATAAAACTAATAACAATAAAACATTAAAAATATTAAAAAATCTGCATATTTTGAGACAAGAAGCCAGGAGCAGACCCATCCCACTGGTGGCACCCGTTCACGAGCATGACGCATGAACCAGCCATCGCTTCGCTCAACCATATTTTAGGGAACGTAACGACCCGCCTCACACGACACCACCGCAGAAATGTTTACAGAGAACATGTAGCACGGGTATTTGAGTATTTGTTCAAAGCTTTGATAAAATACTAGAGCATATTTCTACAGTACTTTGCAATGTCTGAAGGAAAAGTCTTCAATGTCTTTGTAGCAGTAGCAGCTGCAGTAGCAGTTCAGACCAGCGCGGGACGATGATCCTCAAATGAATGGAATAGAAGAGGTGGAATAGCATTAGCAAGCATAATGTGTTTTGATTTACAATTGGCGGATTCACGAAAAGCGCCTCCCCGAGTGGCTTGATTGAATCGCTCCCCGTGATACCAATACCTGGCGCACCCTGGCAACAGCTAGATTCTGCCGAATCTAACTTCAATCAACGTGCATAATCTAGCTGGCCAATCCTTTTACCATGATAGACCAATACAATTTTTCACTAGACCCCCAATTTACCAATTTTATTGTAAAGTTGATTATTAAATTATTTTCATAACATGAATTCCTGTTTAATTTAAATATTAAACCAGTAAATAGAATCAACATTCTATCTATTATGTGTTATTGAAGCATAGTATTAAAGTACCCCGCAGAACAATAAGTATGAAAAAATGGGTTCAGCAGTTAAATATCACAAAATTTTAATTTGATTGAGATTCAAATTACCTGATCATTTTCGTAAAAGCATACTTTCATGAGTCCTATACTTTTCGAAAAAATCAAGTTAATGATTTGTATTTATCTGCAAATTATTCATATGTTTTGGTTTGCACGAACATCATTATTAATTTATCGTAAGCTATGACATGATCAGCCCCCTGATTCACGATTTAAATTTCTTTTTTGCACACCATACTGAAGTGAAGTGAAGTTAGTTTGACAGCACGTTGACAGCTTGACGTCACAACATGGCGGCGTCCCTATCCTATTCTTATAATAATCGCATAGTATGACCGTTCCACTTGGCTACACAAACCAATATTAAAAAAACGGCGGGAATGATTTTCAGCGGTTGATTTGATATCAATACAGTTTATTTATATTGTGTAATAAATTATCAAAATGAGTTCTGCCAATGAAACATATACAGACATTGTATGTACCTACTCCACCAAATTTGAGAGCAGAAGCAAAATGAATAACAGAAAACTTACTGCCAGCAAAATCAAAAGAAAGATATAAATGAAAACCTACGATCTGATTTGAAAAGTGAAAAAAGGCGCATACCTTTTCGGAATCTGTGTTGTTGGCGTATTTTAATGATACCTACATCATTAAAATAATATTATTATGGGCGATTTATACATAAGTGTGCCCGGGAAAACAATAACATTTACATTGAATAATTGCCCGAACATGTGTGATATAAATTTTAATAAATATTATTTAGTTAAACAGTTTTTTTTTAATTTCCTCGCATTTCTTGAGAAAAGCACTATACAAGCCTTGTACGGTAAGCAAATTACCTTGCCTCGAATGATTAAAGCCCTCGCCTGCGGCTCGTGCTTCAAACCATCCTCGGCAATGTAATTTCTTACTTACCTGTCCTCGGCTGTAATGTACTATTACCACTATTATTTATTCTGTAACTTTACCCAAACATGATCCCTTCGGACCCGTGGTCAAACTGTTTTGTTACACTAGTGTAACTGGTGAGCATATCAATGACCTATTGTTACATTCACAGAATTAGTGTTAGGACCGAGCAGAATTTCCTTTATAAAAAAATACTATTAAAATAGGTGTTATTGTTGATCGAAGGCATTAAATTGTCAAGAAAATCTTTGAGTATTTAAAAATATCCTTTGTGCGTGTAAAAAAGTTTCGTTAGCAATCAAATAATTTAGGCGCACAATATTAAGCAAGTGTGTATCACAAAAATGTGTAACGACAGCAAAAGTGTTTTATTTTTGAATAGGTAGGTTAGTCTACGTTCGATCGGCAGTTCGGCAGACAGTGGCACTCCCTTGCTGGTTATAGATCTTTTCATTTTAAGCTTCGTGCCTAATCGCCAATGCCAATGGCAAAATAAATAATGAAATATTAGAATAGCGAAATTATTGTGCTTCACAACGTGTTATATCTGTTGGTGTTTGAGACTATAGTGACGCAACCTAATTTCATAGTTTTTTTGAAGTGAAAACTTCTTTAGCGGCGTTGTGCACTTTTGTGATGGGTAAAAAAAAATTAACTCGCGTCAGGAGCAGGACCTGGAGATGCATTTTTGAATCATTAGAATTCCAAATCGTGTATGAAATCGCAAGATTCATATGCGAATCCTTAAAATCGTTTTTGAATTTTCACACTTGTGAATTTTGCAACGAGTGGTTCGACCCACCAGTTTTAGATATTCTATGGGCGTTTGTGCACTACACTGAATTTTACCGATCCGGAAAAAAACGGATGCTTGTATTTTAATAATTTAATAATTTATAATAGTAATAATTTATTTATTTCGTGTAGTTTCAATGTTTCGAACCCTAAACTACACGAAATAAATAAATTTTATTATTGTAATAATTAATTATTAAAATACAAGCATCCGTTTTATTCCGGATCGGTAAAATTCGGTGTAGTGCACAAACGAACTATCAGTAGAAATGACGTCAAATGGCTGACAGACAATAAGTTTTTAATTTACGTTCCGTTCCCCCGTACTTAACTCATTACTTGTTAGATAATAGCTTTAAAATTAACATGCAATGGTGCTCCCACACTGCTGTTAGAAAATATGTAGGTAAAAAATATGTACCATAAGCATTTTCTTGCTTTCTTTAATTGCTAATATTTTGTTAACAAACATTTTTGATCGCAATGTTTGGTAATCACTCATTCCATGACAAACGCTACTCAACACTTTTATTTTTATTATAAGTTGGAGAATAGTTTAATGCTTAATTTATTAATAAACATTATAGATTTTCATAAAATGATAAAATTAATTAAAAAAAACTTTATTCTTCATTTTTTTTTGTCAAATGTTTACATGATCGGCAATCACCCTCATATTGTCTACTATTTTTTATTCAAGAGGCAAAATTATTAAAAAGAAGAAATTGCGGTTCCTGACAACTGTCAAAACGGCGCAATTTTGAAGTTAAGATTCTAATCTTCATTTCAGCACAGAGTTTTCACTAAAATTTTATTGTTAAAAGTGTTAAATGAAGCAATTATTGCGTGTCATTTCATAGTAACGCCCGTAACAAAAAACAGGTAAAAGTTAACTTTATATGCATACCATTCAACTTGAACAACAACATTCAACTTGTTGTAAGCTTATTGCTATGGGAAATGGGAAATATGCTTTCTCGCCTAAATATCAACCAGTTTTTGTTCAAAATAAGTATTTAATGTGTTTTTTACTTAGGTGTTCTTTTGTAATGCCCGTAAAGTTACGGGCATTACACTTTGTTGTTCATGGAATTGTGACTGTTTACTATGCATTTTCATTTTTGCTATATTTATTTCTTTATTATTATAATGCTTGCTTGGTTTTGTTGAGTTGGCATGCAGCATGATTTTTTTTCAGGTATAAAGATGCCCGCTTCTGGTAAGGAAAGAATTTATAAATTTAGAGAAAAGTTAAAAGAAGACAAAGAGAAATATGAAGAATATAAATAAATAAATAAATAACTTCTTACATTCACACACCAATTATCTAAGCCCATGTTAATTTCATTAAGAAACTGTATCATGGAAAACTTGATAACGGATAAATATATACTTAAATACTTTTTGTTTGTAAATACATACTTAATATACATAGTAAACACCCAGACCAAGACAAATAGACATGTTCATGCACACAAATATTTGTCTTGTTCGGGAATCGAACCCGAGACCACTGGCGCAGAAGGTGGGTAGCCTACCCCTGCGCCAAATCGGTCGTCATATTGCGTAAAGAAAGGGAAAGACACAAAATAAAGCGAGAAAAGCAAAAAGCTAAACAAAATAATGATAAAAAGCTTCGTGATACCCATTGTGTTTGGAAAAATGACCTAATTTGAGATTTTTTGTGTTAATTTCATATAATACTATTTCATAATTATTTTAAAATATTTAAGATTTTTTTATAGTTTTGTTGCTTAAATAAAACTCATTAATATTAAAGCAAGTTTATTTTAATTCGTACGCGTAACGCCCGTAACAAACTTCTGTAATGTCCGAAACGACATCTTGATTTACATAAATATGCTTATATAATGAGAGGATCCACGTAAATGTATAATTCTAGTAGGAAATTTATCACACTTTTAGCAAAAAAATTAAAAAAGCACAGTTTCTTATCGAAATTCGCAGAATTATTATGTTTTGTCTTGCTTGTCAAAAGAGTTAGGCAAAATTAAGTAATGCCCGTAACGGGTACTTTTTTCATTATTTTGCGTTATATTTAACAATATTCTGGAATATTTAATATCGATATAAAAGTGTAATAAAAATGGATGATGTTTATGAGTTATTTAGGTATTTTGGAAATAGATATTTAACGGAAAATTGGTGATAAAAGGCGTACAAATGGTAACGCCCGTAACATGGAATGAGTGTAATGTTAATAAACATTTCTGAACCAAAAGTACACTCGACAGCACATCAAGTTAAACAGTTGAACTACGATAACAGCTTTTCTTACGTAAGGCATAAAGGCGGTCTCAAGGTCAACATGTATAGTCTGATGTGCCGCCGTCTGTTTACCCATTAGAGCACTAAATATCTAAAAATTTCTAACATTTTTAATAGATGTTTTATTGTTAGAAAATGTTCATAACCATTTTCTAACAGCAGTGTGGGATCACCATTAATGAATATCAGAATCAACACTTACACCTAGACACAGAACAGACAGACAAATTCTTATTAAGTATTAATGTTTAGCAAAGTTAAAAAAATGCTTAAATTTCATAAAAAAGATCTATTTTTAAAACCTCTATTGTAGAAACAAAAGTGTTGAGATTTTATATTATTTTTATGCACTCACAATGCAATTTTGTAAGTATAGGAAAAATGTGTGATAGTAAAAAACCACGAGCCATATAAGTAGCTAGCCTCCGGGAATCCGGCCCGATGCTCTGCATCAGAGCATCGGGCCGGATTCCCGGAGGCGCGGGTTCGAATCCCGCCTGAAAGCTACTTATATGGCTCGTGGTTTTTTACTATCACACATTTTTCCTATACTAACAAAAGTGTTGTTTCATCCTCATTAAGTACCTACCTACCTTGTAATGTAGTTCAATGGCCTGACCTTCAAATTATATTGTTTACTTTAGCAGAGTGAGATCAGATCGCGATCATCCATGTACAGTCAGCATCAAAAGTAGCTTAGCATATGAAATTTTCAAATTATTGTTACGGTTGAAATGACCAGTAGGGCTAGCACAACTTGAGCGCGACTCGAGTGAGATAGAGTCTCGGGCACTTTCAACGAAATGATGATGAATGACGTTAAATGATGAGTATGTTTAGACACTTACACGTGACTATTACTCTTGCCACCTTGTTTTTGTTCAGTTACTTTTGATGCTGACTGTACCTACTAATGTATGGTTTGCGCCCGCGCCGATATAGCGCGCATAATATGCAAATTATGATAATCGACAAAATATAGACGACTGAATGACGCGCAGATGTGTTGACGGAAACACGACGGAAACGATCATTTTGCAGAATCAACTCTTGCAAAGTTAACAATGTGTATTTATTTATAGTCATTTATCGCCAATAGTTGCTCTAGTCCTACTATAATATTATAAATGTGAAAGTTTAGATGTTTGGATGTTTGTTACTCAATCACGCCAAAGCGGCTGAACGGATTTGGCTGAAATTTGGAACATAGATACTTTGTAGCCTGGAGAGGAACATAGGCTACTTTTTATCCTGGAAAAAGTCACATTCCCGCGGGATAACGTCGCGAGGTCCACGCGGGCGAAGCCGCGGGCGGAAAGCTAGTCTAGTATAAAAAATAGTTTCATTGTTAGAATGCGTTTTCAATTAATTATCTTTATCATAATCTATTATAGGTAGGTATATTTAATAATTAAAAAGATTTTAGTTCAGATGAAAACCTTGGCATCAGAATTTTTTTTTGCCTGGCACTTACAGTCGAACCAATTCAATCATGTGATCCATTTTGATAATAATTTGTTTGAAAGCGTCAAAACTATAAAAGTCATTGTCAATGTCAACAAGCTTGAATTTCAACCATATTGAATTTTATTATTTGTCCGAAAATAAGCTTAGGGTGGGTCACAAAATTCAATTGCTAATAATTATGTACATTTTTTATTTAAAAAAAAAACACATCAATGTTTTATTGCTAATTGATTTAAGTAAGTAATTATGTAGGCCTACTTACTGTTCAATAAGCTATTGAACGCAGAGAACGCAGTACTTATAAAGCCAAATGGGCTAAAACTCGAGACTTCATTTAAAGTTTCGAGGTTTTAAGTAGTTCAAAGTATTCAACCCCTATATAGGAATTAATTAGTTTTTTTTTTATATTCTTCGGTTATGTACCTACCTAACTTTCGAAAGGTGTGTGAAAAACGTGTGTTCGTCCCACCAATCTGTGCTAGACTCGCGTAGTAGAAAGATCCTACTTATCCCTTTCTCCTTATCCATCCATAAGGAAGGTTCGTGCCCTAGTTATGGTAACATTAAAATGGCTGATGATGATGAGGTAAAATGACGCAAACGGTGTGTGTGTAATGTACACGGGCCTATAGTTTACTACAGCTGGTATGATGCACGCGCGTGAACAATGTAAGTAGCGTATTGTTTTAACGTTCACACGTGTTGATTATGCAAATAAACGTAAACAAAGAAATCAAAACAACAAATATGATATCATTTGTTACCATTATCGTGTTCAGGAAATAAATAAGATGTTGTTTTGTCTAGAAGATAAGTTACTTACTTATACTTGTTCTAATAGTAAAATACCTACATTACACTGATGATTGGTTGAGTACCTACACCCTATTATGTTTTCCTTTTACTAGCATTAAAATTATTATAAGCAACTAATAATAGTTGCTTATAAATTACTTGATATAAACGATATAAACCATCGCGTATGTTATGCAATGTTTCAAAATAATAAATAGGTAAGTAGATATGTTATTTAAGGAATTTCTGTAAAATGTTTTTGAATTGATTTTATTACTTACCTTAGTAAGTTACTACGTTGTTGTAATAGTCATAATTTTGATATACATATATATATACAGGGCGTCCCAAAACTATGCCACATTGAGGGAAAGTACCTTAAATACTGAAGATATAAAATTTTACTGAAAGGAGACTTCATTTTTATTTTAAAAAGAAAACGAACTGCATTCACCGAATTTTGATTAATCACTTGTCTGAACTGGGAATCGAACCCGCTGAATGTAAAAAAAATATTTCTCTTATTTAATTGTACCGATCGAAAGACTCGATTATACCTAAGCATTTCTTCTAAATAACATAGCATCTTAAATAAAAGGAAGACTACGAAATTTAACATTTAATGTTGAATAACAAGTTTGTGCAGCGTTATGAATAGCCTTTTTCTGTGACTGTCGTGCTCAATACAGACTTTAACATTTCAATGTAGGTATTACTAATGAGTGAAGATTAGAGCAATTATACCTAATTTACTATCATAAGTGTTTGATAATGAGATAAGTAACACCACCTCGATTGGTTTTAAAAAGTTTGAATAATTTCGTGCGGGTTCGATTCGCGGTTTGGACATGCTATTATTAAAAAAAAAATTGAATGCAGTTCTATTGTTATTTAAATAAAAATAAGAAATAGGACATTTCAATAAAACTTTCTATCTACAGTATTTGGTGTGGTCTATGCCACCATGTGACATAGTCATTGGAAGCCCTGGGGGCATGAAGCTCGACTTAATACTGAGGTAACTGGAGAGTGCAGTACGAACAATTTTTTGTGACCACAAATTACACAGTGGCTGTCTTCCGTCTCACCTACACTTAAAAAAAATACGTATGGTCATATGAGACAACTGACAGTCACTACATACTAAATGTCAAATTTGATGGTGTTCACTTTTTTATTCAGGGTGAGAACTCCAGTTACCTCAGTATTAAGTCGAGCTTCATGCCTGGGGGCGTCCCACGACTATGCCATATGTTGGAATAGACCGCACCAAAGTAACTATTCAAACATTTTTAAACCAATCGAGCTGGTGTTACTTAACACATTATAACTTTATCAAACACTTTGTGATAATTGCTCCAATCTTCACTCATTAGTAATACATTGAAATGTTAAAGTTTTGAGCACGACAGTCACAGGAAAGGCTATCCATAACGCTGCACAAACTTGTTATTCAACATTAAATGTTAAATTTCGTAGTCTTCATTTTATTTAAGATGCTATGTTATTAAGAAAAAATTATAAGGTATGATCGAGCCTTTCGATCGGTACAATTAAATTAGAGAAATATTTTTTTACATTCGGCGGGTTCGATTCCCAGTTCAGACAGTTCATTACTTAAAATTCTTTGAATGCAGTTCGTTTTCTTTTTAAAATAAAAATGAAGTCTCCTTTCAGTAAAATTTTATATCTTCAGTATTTAAGGTACTTTCCCTCCATGTGAGTTAATTTTGGGACGCCCTGTATAGGTAGGTAGGTACTTACCTAGTTTAAAAATTTAAAGAACTTCTTACAACTTAGGTAAGTACTCAGGTATAGTATAGGCACGTGCTTTTAACACTGTGGTAGGTAAAGGTAATTAAATTACATATAGTTTACAGAACCATTAACATCGACTTTTAAAATTACTCTTAGAACAACAGCTTCTTTATATTACCTGCATGGTACCGTTCCCGTGGGAAAATCCTATGGCACTCGAGAATAACGGAACTTTCTACTGGAGAAAGAATTTTTAAAATCGGTCCAGTAGTTTTTAAACGCAACAACGTCAAGAAAATTAAAAATAAAACCGCCTTCAAAAAAACCACATCAAAAAAGTAAGAAATAATTCCTCACCAAATAAATAACGTAAGTACTTTGAAGTCGGGCGTGAAACATGTACAATTTCTTGTTGGTTTTGTTAAAACCCGCCCGACTTCAAAGTACTTACGTTATTTATTTGGTGAGGAATTATTTCTTACTTTTTTGATGTGGTTTTTTTGAAGGCGGTTTTATTTTTTTATAAAAATAATTTTTATTTCACTCTTTTTAGTGCATCGTGCAGGCAATTTACGTGTTTTCTGGTAAATAGGTATGTGATCAAACTGAAAACCTCTTTTTTCGAAGTCGGTTAAAATACCTTGAGGTATCCCCTTTTTAACAAAACAAGAATCATCTAAATCGGTTTATAAACAATGGAGTTATGCCTAAAGATACGTATTAAATTCACATAACGTGGTAACGAAAACGACAGTATTTTCAAGATTTCCTGGAAACTACTGAACCGATTTCAAAATTTCAAAAAATGGGACCAACTTGGACACCAACTTGATGTAATAACGTTTCAATCGTTTCAATCGGTCAATCCGTCTTCGAGTAATCGGTGGACATACACAAAAAAAAAACATACATACAGACGAATAGAGAACCTCCTCCTTTTTGATTTAGAAGTCGGTTAAAAAGAAAGCAAGGCCCCTAACCAGAAAAATGAAAAACGTAGCCATGTTGCGGAAATGTGACGAACTGAATTTTTCTAGGTATATTCATTAATTTTTAACAATGAAGAAAGAATGGCGAAAGTTGAGCCTCAAGTCAGGTTTTATTTTTCTGGTCAGGCTTATTTGTTAAAATATTGTGTTGAATAAAAATTGATATTATGATAAAAATGTTATGTTGAATTCCGTAAAAAGTTGTGAGTATGTTAGTAATATTTAATCAAATAAATAAAATAAGAAAATTACAGAATTCACGCCAAAATCATTAAAGAAGTATTAATGGAAATGGAAAAAAACAATCAAAACCTTCATAATTGGTAAATTCATCCATCTGCAAATCACAAGCAAATAGTTTTTCTATATTTTTACTTCAGCGGTGTGGCTATTAATAACATTAACGACCTCCTTTGTTACAAAATGCTTTTTTCAGTTAGTCCATACCGATCTTAAAGTGCGATACCTACATCTTTTTAAAATAGGTATTAAATTTGGAACTTCTCTTTAGAAATAGTAATTTCTTTTAACACAATGTGAAAGGTAATTTATTGCGCTTTATGCCTACATCTTTCACATCTTTGTGTTATTTAATTTTTATGATTTTGATTCTTACTGAATTTAAGTACTTAACTAGAAATGCAAGTTTAAAAATCTAGGATTTATCTTACTTATTTAAACTGTGGAACTATTTGAAATATCTTAAAACATACTCCATCTGGAGTGCATACTCCATCTGGAGTGAAGATAAAAAAAAAATGCAAAGTGTTCCTTTCCTACTATTTAATATCAGCCAATTATTTTATGGAAACTAGTAGAACTTCTTAATCTGCACTTTGAGCCTTCGTTTTCTTCAGCGTCCAAATAGTACTTTCTATTATTGATAGGTCCAGTTTTTATCTACAAGAATTACGCAACATTGGACTTGTTATGTTATCGCACTGTTGCATGCTTTTAAGAGATGACAGTTATAACATTTACGTGGAACTTCGTCATTTCACGACTGTTGTCCTATTAATCTTGTTACTTAATTATTTTATTAATTGGCAGCGTAGTTAATAAATCTATTCATGAGTGTTAAAAAAATAACAATATAAGTAAGTACTTAAAATATTTTGCCCATGAAACTGCGCAAGTTTCCATTAGAAACATGGGTCGAAATATGAAAAAAGCCATTATGTTTCTTGCTGAAAGTTGTTCAGTTTCGTGGGTAGAATCGCTCCCTTAAATATTGTTGCTCCTTTTTTACACTCTGTATACTACTAGCTAGTGATACCTACTGCTTGCTGCCAAATAATAAATAACTAATAAGACAGTCGTGTATAAATAAAAATAAATCGCCAAATGTGTTGCTAAGCTCAATACGTTTATAACGGATTTGGAAGAAATTTTAGATAAGTAGGTACAGATAGACCGTGACTAGGAGTAGGTTATTAAGTAGGTATATGCATTTTGTCCCAATATTCCTATGGGAACGGGAATGTCGCGGGACGAATCCGCGGGTGGCCACTAGTATGCACATCTTTCGACTCTGACTAAAACTTTGATTAGCATAATTATTCGATAAGACTTTGCCATTTTTTCTCACCTTCAATATACCTCCCCTACCTAAGTATTCGACGTCACTTTTAGCTAGACTAAAAACTCCTGAGGAAGTTTAGTAAATAGTTTTGCAAACAAGAATAACTCTAATATCTCACTAGTTCGTGAAATAAAATTTATTACCTACATACCTATATAGGCAATGTTTATTTCAAATGTTTTCTACCCACTTACAAGTAGGTAGGTAAGTGAAGATTTCTTTGAAAGACGTATACCTAATCTGTGGAATGACATGACAGGTACCTAACTATGATAAGAATTAAGAATTCGAAAAAAAAACAAAAAATGGGAAGTAACCGTCATGCAAGTGTAAAAAATAATCCGGTTTACTCAATGCTTAAGGATAAACTTGAGAGCTTCCAATACCGTTGGAGTTTACTTAAACTTCATCTAAAATGTCATTTTATTTTAATGTAATTTGTTAATCTTAGTATACATATAAAAAGTCCTTCTATCTGTCTATCAGGATGAGTATTTTCCAACTACTTACCTGCGCACACTGTTTTTGTAATCAGGTCTAATCACCATTTGTCGACGATTACAAATGTTCAGACTTCATAGCCATTAGCAACGGATATTATGAAAATAATAATTGGAAATTTTATGGATAACACATTAACATCAAGTAACACTACAGTATTAAAAAACAATGTCACGTTTCCACATAATTAACAAACGTGTTTTGATAACCTATTAATAGGTACCCAATTAGTCATTTCAAAAGTGTTTGAAGGTTTCAGTGCATTCAACTTAACAAATGATTACCTATACAAAATGTTATCATTATCAATGGTAGCTTTGTTTTTGTACTCACTTATCTCTGAAGTAGTCTGATATCTGGCTCATCTTCCAGAATATCTGCAGCAGCAGCATCAGCAGCGTGTGGTTCACCCAGGTGTACAGCTTGTAACAGCTCTCCATTATCCCAGAGGAGCCGTTCTCTTCGCGCTCCCACAAAATTTTTGACAACGAACACTCACTCATCCGTCACGATTTGCAAATATGATTCGCAAAATTCGAATAACAAATGAAACTTTTGGATTTAGAGAAATGGAACGTATCCGAATTTCAAATTTGGTCGGTATCGGTATGTGCGACGCGGTTCGAGTACTAAAACGGATTGAGTCGCCGGCTTATCATTCGATTCGAGTGGTTCGAAAATAATCTGCTGATTGCCGACCGTGTTCGGTCGCCGGTGCACGCGAACTGACGAGCGACCCTGAGGCCTGAGGCGCAGCGATCGTGTGACGAAAGATGACTCAGTTGCTATGTTTCACATTGTTGTTGATATAATATTTAGTATTTTTTCACATCACGGAATACCAGGGGCAAGCGATAACAACATTAGCATTCGGACACAACGCCCGATTTGGAATCAAAACAATTAAACTTACAGCTCAAAAATTAATAAAGCCGGAAAATATTAATCATGTGATGACCTAATTAACATCTTTTTTATCAAAACATTTATCACTTCATCTCAAAACGTTTTTAGTCACGTCATGTTCCAAAAGTTTTCAGTACCTACTTCAACAAAAACTTTTCTTTGATGAAAAATGTTGATAATTTTATGTTATGTAATTTCAGCATCAATTCCAGTTTTGCTTTCTTCCAAAGTAAATATTGTAAATATTTAAGCAGAATTTGCTTTGTGTCTTATATTATTTACCTTTTTAATAAAGTGCTATGTAATGTAAGCATATTTATTTATATCTTATCACTATCAGTGACGACTAAATTTAACCGATAATGTATTATCAGCTACATTACAAAATACCTTATCGATATTATAATATTCAGTAGGTGCCAACGAACATCACCTACTTATCGATCCTTTTAACAACACGTTTTTTATTTACATCTATTATGCCGTAGTTCACGTGGCATGCACGCACGTATGTATACAAAAACTTTGCAACTAAAAACTTCAACAATGTTGGTTGATATTATTCTGCGGTGGTGTCGTGTGAGTGTGAGGCTTGAGACGACGCTTCGCTACGTTTTCCCTAAAATATAGCTGAGCGAAGCGATCGATGGCTGGTTCATGCATCATGCTCGTGAACAGGTTTATTTTTATATTTTTTAATGTTTTTAGTTTTATTACATCAAAGCTTGTATAACACTACTTATTATTGAGTCTGTGTTCTTAAACTATTCAAAGTTGTATTACTTTTGTTTAGTATTTTCTTCTAGATACGGAGTCTTAGCCTTGACTTGTTAGAGTATCAGTTGTTCCCTACGTTTGGTTGGTATTCATGTCTTATAGAAACTACCTTTTAAATATCTAAAGTTTATAAGTTACTGAAAATTATTTACTGCTATGATTAGCGGATTTTGTTTTTAGTGATGGAAATTGACCTTACTTATATTGTTAATGTGACTTTTCAATTTGACCACTCTGTATGATTGTGAAAAAAGTAATTTAAGTAGCTAACTTCCGCAAAAAACAACATGCAATATGCACCGCCCGCGCCCTAAAAAAAATGCACATGCACACCACGAAACTATCAGCACCTATCAGTGCGCAATACCTACCTGCAGCTAAATAGCAAGACCGCCACACCCTGGACCTTGTGAAGATCATGAAGGTACAAGGTGTGTCGCTGTCTTGCTTTACTTGCTGCTTTACTTTCTTAGAATTGAGCTATATCTCATCATTACATTCTCGAACTTTTTTATCAGTCCCACATTTTTTAATTACTTTGTTGTTGTCTTAGTTGTCTTACCCCAAAGTGTTATTGCTACTTAATCATCATAAACATTCTTCTATGTAAAAAAATGTTTGTTGTATTTTTTTATATGATCGATCATACGTAGGTACATAGACATCGGACATAATAGATCTGGGTGAAGATTGTTGTTTACTTAAATTATAATATAACTCAATAAAAAAATATGACCCTCCTTCTGAAGAACTCCGGTAAAAAGTCTTTAGTTTCATTACCGCTTCATTATTACAGCAAGTTTATGAAAGTCTAATAGAAATCTATATAGGAAACTAACATCTGGCTTTGCCTTCAAAGGTCTGACAATTGTTTCCGCTTCCACAAAGACACTATATTAAACCTACTTACATTCCGTTTTAATTCTAATTAAATGACCGGATGTCAGTTATTATAAGAATAACGATCGTGAGAAAAAGGTAAGGATGTATAATCGGGCATCTTTTGCCATTTGGAGATTAAATATTTTGTCAATTGCCTTTCCTTGTTGTCATTTAAATTCGAATAGGCCTTAACAAGGCAGTTGAACGAGAGCGTCGAAATTATTGATAAAAATTAAAATCGTCTAGGTGCGAGTTGGACTCGCCCATGAAGGGTTCCGTACCCACTTAACGTACCAATTGCTTATACCTAGCCACACAGGGACACACATTGTACCACTTTGGAAGTGCCTTCTTTCCAAAGATTGACTGAGAAAAAATGGTCTAAGATACCGTTATGCCATTTTATAAAACCTATCTATTGTATCTATAGACACCCCACTCGAATAGATTTGATAAAAAAAATTGTTTCAGTTGCATGTATGGGAGCACCCCTTAATTTTTTTTGTGTAAATATCGTAATGTGGTTTACAGAATACATCTACCTACTAAGTTTCAACTGTGTAGTGTGTGTAGTTTCGGAATAAAGTGGCTGTGACATATGGACGGACGGACGGACAGACAGACAGGCAGACAGGTAATTATGTCGAATCTTTATGGGTTTCGTTTTTTGCCATTCGGCTACGGAACCCTAAAATAAAATATTAAAAAAACAATACCAATGTTTTCATTTACAGATGTTTTACAGGGAAAGGCACTGGTGTTGTACAAGAAAATAAATTGTCCCATTGATTTTATAAATTGGAGATATTTTATAATTTTGGCTCAATAGCTGTTAGATTACTAAGGCCCGAGTTCATCACGAACAGTCGGTTACGAACACCAATCACGTGCGTTAACCAACCAACTAACGAACGGTTAACGTAACTCTGGCATAAATGCGCATTTGGGTCAGGCAAAACAAATTGTTTTAAGTTTCATGTTAAACCAACTCGGAACTGATTCCTTTAAAATTTTCAACAACGTCTCGACAGAATACCTAAGTAATAATACATCATACTTTGTGCTAGAAACAGAACGATTAAATTAAGGTTGTCTTTCAATAATAAATGGGCTTTGTGGCAACGATTCCAATTTGGGTATTGGTGCTTTTAGGCTACTGGGGCTTTCAAAGAATTTATAAGAGTTTTGTAGTTCACTGTTCCAGTCCAGCCCTAAGAGTGAGTCATCGTCAGACAATTAATTCTTTGGAATTCTTTTTAAATTACCCCTTTCAAAGTCAGATAAGAAAACCATAGAAACTGAGATACCATTGAAGATAAGAAAATGTCTGGATTTTTTCATAAATTGACTATGGACCCTATAAGTATAACTTTTTACTTTATCCCTTGCTAAAGGAAAGTCGATACCCAATCGATGCGATCGATAGCAAGCAATGGCTTATAATGATCATGTTAATGACCTGGGTGATTGATTTTAACCACAAATTAACCATACTTACACAAAAACCTAGAAAAAGTAAAGTTAACTAATTTTATTTCGTAACCTTTCGAAATATTGATTGAGTTTAGCTTTACCAAATTCAGCTCTCACAGAAACGTAGACGTATTCTATACGCCTCTAGTTTTCTAGTTTCCGATAAGTAAATTCCATGCTTATCAACAAATACAATAACTGTTTCAGTATCACTAGTGTAAAGTCAACAGAATTTTGATAAAAACACGCACGTCTTAATCACAGTGTCCTCTAGAAAAGATTATGGAGCTTAATGTGAGCTGTTTACAACATTATTAAAGTGCTATTGTAAGGGCTGAGCTCACCATCAGTCGGTTACGCCAACTGTTGGATAGTTGGTTGGTTAACGCACGTGATTGGCTAAGAAACCAACGACGTCTACTGCTGGGCATAGGCCTCCCCCAAGGATATCCAGAACGATCGGACCTGCGCTGCCCGCATCCAGCGGTTTTCCGCGACCTTGACCGAAACTGTGACAGAGACAGTGCATACATTCCGCTGTCTCTGTCATTCACTATAGAATAGACAAAAGGCAAAGCATAGAATTCGAATCCGAATCCGTTTCCGACGGTTCGTGAATCGGGGGGCTGATCGTCGCGCGTCGGTCCACCTTGTAGGGGCCTTCCGTGTGACTTGGGGAACGCATGAAAAAAATATATTTCTGAAATTGTTCCAGTCGTTCTTGAGTGTGCGTTTGGCAATATTCATTTTTGATAATATAGATTTTTATAATACTTACCTATAAGTAGGTATTTATTTGTATTTCAATTTATCATCTTATTATTTTTTTATTGAAGCTAATTTATTATTTAATTTAGTCTCAGGTGTGTTAGCCAATCGGACATAGCCAATATAATTTTTTCTTTAAAGTCCAATGCTCAGGGCACTGATGGTATTTCTTTGAACATGTTACTAGAGACCTTACCTGATTCACTCGACACAATAACTGCTTTAATAAATAGATCCATCATTACTTGTACTTTTCCTAAAGCTTGGAAAATAGCAAAAGTACTACCGTTTCCTAAAGTTACTTGTCCTAAAACATTCAAAGATCTGCGCCCTATCTTACTTAGTTTACTGCCTTTATTGTCTAAAATCTTAGAAAGAGTGGTGCAAATACAGCTTGTGGAATATTTAGAACGTAACAATATTCTCCCTCATGCTCAATCAGGCTTCCGGAAAAATAGAAGTACTACAACAACTTTATTAGATATCACTAGCAGTATCTTGGAGTCACAAGATGCTGGTATGGGTAGTATCCTTGTTTTACTAGATTTTTCCCGCGCTTTTGATACTATTAATATACCTCTACTTATGTCTAAATTGTCTTTTTACGGTTTCGATGGTCCTACTGTGAAATGGTTCAATAGTTATTTGAGTAACCGACACCAGTATGTAGAGGTTCAAAGTAGTGATGGTAGAAAATCATTTTCATCTCTCTCCTCTGTCACACGTGGCGTACCACAAGGCTCCATTTTAGGTCCTATACTATTTATTTTATACACTGCAGATCTTGTAAATAATATAAAACATTGTAAGTACCATTTATACGCTGATGATGTTCAACTTCATTTGCCTTGTCACCCTAATCATGTTCAAAGTGCTGTAATTAAGATCAATGAGGATTTAGAAAACATCAGTAAATGGTCTGTCGATAATTGCTTGATGTTAAATCTAAGTAAAACCTTTTGTCTAAAACTAAAAACCTAATACAAAAAGTACAAAATGCCTGTGTCAGATTTTGTTTTACGATTCCTCCTAGAACTCATATATCGCCCTACATTAATGATGCAAATTTGTTAAACATGCAATCTAGAAGGGATGTACATTTATCTTTACTTTTGTTCGGTATTATAAAAAACCGCTATATTTATATGAAAGACTTGTGTGGTCTACTCGAACCCGCCTCGCTCAACTCATAATACCGACTCACCAGACCACTGCTTTCAAGGGTAGCTTCAAATATGCTGCTAGCAAGATGTGGAATAATATACCACCACCCATACGAAACATTTCTACGTTGTCATCATTTCGTAGACATGTAAGAGAATATTTTTTATGCCTGCAGCTTAATAGCTACATAACTTCTTTTGGTTCAATCTTGTTTAAATGTGATTGTGTTTTAGTTAGTATTGTACTGCGATGTGTCTGTGTATTTACCTTGCCTACTTATATGTTTTTCTGATTTGGAAGTAGTTAATTATCTAATGTGTTTTTCTGCTTTGGAAATGAATAGTTTATCTGCAAAAACTGGATTTAAAATTTACGTCCCATACATTTGTTATTTCACTTTCTTGTTTTAGTTTATTTCATTTTGTTTATCGTGCTATGGAGAGTGCTATCTCTACATCTTGGACCCACCTGAAAATCAGCGTCACACTATTTGCTGTGGCATAAGCTGAGGTTGGGTCCATTTCGGCTAAAATGTTTGTTTTTGTTTATGTAAACAACCTTGTTTTAGTCGAATAAACTATATTTCTTTCTTTTCTTTCTTTCTTTCTTAATTTGATTTGTTACCTAATTGATTAATTCGAATTGCTCTTTAATACAACTGATTTTTTATTATTACGACTTTTTGCGTAAGGACTGTGTGTGACGTTAAATTTGATATTTATTATCTTTTTGTATTAACAAACTTGTTAGAATTGCATGCAGTCTTTACCTGTAATTGTTATGACATTTACTTAGTTATTTTGTATATTTAATAAGTCCTAGTTATATTATTGATGTTTAATAAACACTATTATTTATTCTGTGGTAATTCTAACAAGTTTGGTTAAAATCAAAAACGTCACAGTCCTTACGTAAAATATTACGTTGGTGTTCTAATAAATAATTAAAGTGTCTGGCATGGCATAACTTATTTAGGACGGTCACGTCACTGGTAGATTGTAAAACCCTGGGCGTACTTACAGCATGACCAAATTAAGGGTCCCTTGTGAAGTAACTAAGTTTGGTTTTCGGAATCTTCGTCGATCTATTTCCAAAACCCTCAGGTTACAAAACCGTTTCCCAACCTTGATTGTAAGAAATTCCATGAAAATCCCCTGCGCAAGCTTTGATCGTAACAAACAACGTACGTACGAGTATTAAGTGTTTCAGCGAACCAATCACTTTGCGACATTAGCTGGGAATATTAAAACGGCATGCTTTACTTGAGACACGAAGAATGCAACATACATTCTCTGTTACATACATTCTACTGGTCTCTAAACCATTGCCATACAACTGGCTGCCAGTGGTTTGAGACCTTAACATTTAAAAGTAAACACGACCTTCAGCAATGAAGATACCGACTAAGAAGAAGAAGTGGTGGCAGGACAGATCACAGGATGACAAGGTTTTAAAGAAGTATAACACCTTTGTTTTTGACCGTGAGAAATGTGGGACACACCCGGGAAGGCCCTACCCACAAAAACTCCCAGTATTTGCTCTCGTGACAATCATTGGTCAAGGGATATAAAATCACTACATAGTATAAAACAAAGTCGCTTTCTCTGTCCCTATGTCCCTTTGTATGCTTAAATCTTTGAAACTACGCAACGGATTTTGATGCGATTTTTTTTAATAGATAGAGTGATTCAAGAGGAAGGTTTATATGTACTTTTTATCCCGATACTCCCACGGGAACGGGAACCACGCGGGTGAAACCGCGGGCGGCCGCTAGTAAAATAATAAATAAAAATAAAAATCGTTTATTTCAGGCATCTACAATATCAGGTGTTACAATATTAGGCCCATATAATAAATACCTTACAGACTAACATACATATTATATTATTCTTATATTAACTACTTATTAACACGATATTAGGGTGACAATCTCCAGCCAGGGTGACAGTCACCCGCCCCTAAGACCTGACTGCCGCGGTCTGGCTATCCAGGTCTCTTCGCGACTAAAAGATGGCGAAAGAAGTTATATCTGTAGGAAACTAAGCTAGAAAGTATGAGTAGGTAATTATGAGTAATTATACTGAATGAGTGCTATGTCCTTGGGCAGAAAAATATGGTGCAACCAAAGTACGGTCGTAGTATTTTTCTAGATCATCGCCAAATATTGACATTAAAACAGCTGCGTTTATTGGTAAGTAGTCATAAACTCATAAATAAAAACCATCTTGACTTCATTCGCAGATCATTAAAAAACACGGAAATTTCAGAATTTTGTTTATGTCTATACGCTAGTTTAATATCTCACCTTGGTAATATAGTTTTTATTGCTGGACTGTTTGCGTCTGCGTCTTCAATCATAAAGTGAAATAACACTGTATAACCTAAGTTTCAGAAACCCCCATAGAATATCACTGAAATTGAGTTTAAAATTTTGAATGAGAAAATCAAAATTTATAGTACATAAGTATGGGTTACATAAGTAATAAATAGTTCATTACAGCCGAGTACGGGAAGCCAGCAATGCAAATAGCTTCCAGAACAAGGCTTGTATAAAACTTTTCTCACGAAATGCGAGGAAATACAATTTTTTGTTAACATGGAATGTTAACATTTTCAGAGCATGAGTGAGAAAATGAACAAACTTTAAGAGAGATCTCTGACATTAAATCAAGTAACCTCAGATTTGTCTGGATTCATTCCCTTAAAGTAAAATCTCAATTTCACTTCTTTTGACATTTATTTACATAAGCCTTTATACTCGTATTTCTCATAATTATCTTTACCAAAACTTGTCAAAATATGTAGGTAATTGCGAGAATCAGGCAAGGAAAAAGTAAAAAACGGACATACGGATAGAATTGCTAAAATTAAGTTAGTTCCCTCCCTTGAAGTTTCCTGTAGTAAAGACTAAAGAATACTATAATATTACTACGTACCTGTAGTAAAGTTACTAATTTTACCGGCTAAGTTTTTTACCGGCTTAAATTACTTTACAAAATACGTCCCTATTTAAGTGAACAGATTAGAATTGCACTGTGTGAATCTCTGATACTCTCCAAGTTTAACTACTGTGACATTGTATACGGCCCTTGTCTTTTGGCCAGAACAGCCAAGATGGTACAACGAGTTCAAAATGCCTGTGCTCGCTACTGCTTCACAGTGCCTCCAAAATCTCATGTTACCCCTTACTTAAACAATTCAAAGTTATTGAAAATGGAGGCTCGCAGGAAACTCCACCTTGCCACTTTAATGTTTGGTATGATGAAGTCAGGAAAACCAACATATCTGCTTGACAAACTTACTTGGGCTCAAAGCAACAAAGGTAATCAATTGAGAGGATGTAGATGTATTTTCAAGATGCCAAGGCATCGCACCAGTGCATTCCGGGGATCCTTCAAATTCGCTGCTACCCAATGTTGGAACGTCCTTCTGCCACCTCTTTTATGTGACCTGAAGACAATAAATACATTTAAAAACCGATTAAAAAGTCATCTATTTACAATTCAACTTGCATCAGTATCATATAAGACCAAGTAAAAATAATGTATACCGTATTGTTTTTCACGTTTCGTGATGGCGTCGGGTCGTTCGGCGATCTTTTCCCATTGGCTAGGTAGTTGGTATTTGATGAGTTAGGTACCTAGTACCTACGGCTGCAGCTGCTGCCGCATTGCATGAGGCATGACCTAAAGGAAAAAATAACCATTGTTTGTTTCATGTTTCTATATTTCACTGGCGAGTATCAGATAAATAAACAAACTAGGCAAACATTTACTCACCATTTCTTTTTGCATGACTCGTGGGTATGCTAAGACTAAGTCAACTAAATTATTCCAAATTCCAATCCTTTTTTTGTAGTAAGTGTGGCAAGATGGACTTTGATGAGGTAGACACGCGACCTTCAATCAGCAATAACACACGCGACTGTGAACATTCACAAATTCTAAATAATTTAGGATTGAGCAAGTGTATTTGTTGTTGTTTTTATGTATGTACTTTCTTTCTTGCTATGTATTTTGTGGATTTTGTTTGACATAAAATTATTAATTATGTGAAGTTTGATTTTTTTTATTATTCTAAGGTATTTGATTGTTTACATTACAATACAATAGTTTTTCTTTTTATTTATACCACAGAACAATGAAGTATTGTATTGTATTGTCTGTCATGTAATTCGTCCCATTCGTCCTTTTGGACAGGCGAAGACATTAAGCCATACTGCCAATTCTTGAGTAACTTTATTTTTTATTTTATTATTTTTTTGTTGAATGTGTTTAGTTAGGAACTGTTTTTTACTTATTATGTTTGGTTTGGACTTTTTGGTGGCGTCTGGTGTTGCTCGCACAGGCCCTGCCAGAATACCAGCGTTGTTGTAGGGTGACATTTTTGACACCCAGCAACAACATATGCTGAGGCAGGGTCCTGATTGGCGCATCACATATATATTTTATTTTTTATTTTCTTTTATGTACTTAGTTGTTTGTTAATTGTGTTCTTTGTTATCTGTATTCTTTTGTAATGTGAACTTGTGATGTGCAAATAAATGTGTTTTCTTTCTTTCTTTCTTTTCTTTCTTTCTAATAAAACCAGCATTATTCATTCAAAATCTCTTTATTCATAACTTTGAATCAATGCGCCACCAACGGAACCAATGAGGAAGTTGTTAACATCTGTTGTTGACTCACTGACCCCTGCCTGACACCATGACGCAATGATCGCACCAAAAATGCACTTAATCGATGTTAAGCCCTATGGAATGTTAACGACTGTTTCAAAAACTTTTTTTTAAGTTTATATAATAACACCATAACATAATCAGTGTCCATTGTTGAGACTTCCAATATCAAACATTAGTAGCTTGAGTACTTAAGTATTATGGAAATTGTAAACAACGAGTATAATACACATACACCCACCAGACCCGAGGAAATACCTGAAAAGTTCGTTTTCAATATTTACCCGACCGGGAATCGACCCGGCACCGGGACCTCAAGAGATAGCGGCACCTTGGCACAAATTAAAAGTTCACGAGCATTAATATGTAAACAACATAGAACATTGTCCCACTGAAGCATCCCAAAACAAAACCAAAGAATAATACTATAATATTACTACGTAACAAAACTAAGGTACCTATGCCACAAAAATCATCCAATATTGTATGACTGTTTACATTATTATTGCTCGTGATCGTGACTGTACACTACTCAAATACATACACTTATTTTCCATAAGTAGTACTATTTCTTTAAAAATCGTGAGTGGTACAAAAAGGAAACTATTTCCTTATAAGCTTTATGTTCTTAGAGTATTACCATTAAGTAATCTGTGGTAGTAGCGCCAGTAAGTACGCAGTTTTTTTACTCCATAAGTACCAGGGTTGGCGCTAGCGGTCCTGCCACCTGGCAGATTGACATGAACCCAGTAGCGAGGCGTAGTAGCGCCAGTAAGTACGCAGTTGTTTTACTCCATAAGTATCAGGGTTGGCGCGAGCGGTCCTGCCACCTGGCAGATGTACTTATATGAACCCAGTAGAGAGGCGTAGTAGGTAGAGCCAGTAAGTACGCAGTTGTTTTACTCCATAAGTACCAGGGTTGGTGCCAGCGGTCCTGCCACCTGGCAGATTGACATGAACCCAGTAGCGAGGCGTAGTAGCGCCAGTAAGTACGCAGTTGTTTTACTCCATAAGTACCAGGGTTGGCGCCAGCGGTCCTGCCACCTGGCAGATTGACATGAACCCAGTAGCGAGGCGTTGTAGCGCCAGTAAGTACGCAGTTGTTTTACTCCATAAGTGCCAAGGTTGGCGCCAGTGGTCCTGCCACCTGGCAGATTTACATGAACCCAGTAGCGAGGCGTAGTAGCGCCAGTAAGTATACGCAGTTATTTTACTCCATAAGTAGGTACCGGTTTGCGCCAGCGGTCAGTCCAGCTGGACTGCGAAATTGGCACCAGCCACCGGATTCATGTAAATCTGCCAGGTGGCAGGTGCCATGCAGATATCCATGATAACATGAACAAAGGAAAAATTGTGAAAGTAAAAAACCACCAGTCCTGAAAGTTACTTTCAGGCGAGATTCGAGGGTTGGTGGATTTTTACTTTTATTTTTCCATAACTTACAGAATAGCATTGTGAATGCATTAAAATAAATTTGACGCTTCGCCCAACGACTCCGTAGCTCAGTGGTTAGAACATTCGCCCGGCCAGTGAAAGGTAGTGGTTTCGATTCCCATCGGAGCTAGTTGTGAGACGGGTCGACTTTTTCTAATACTTCAGTTTCAATATTTGCAAATAATTTAAAATCTTACATAGTGAATTTAAAAATGGTACAAATGTAAAATTTACGAACAGTTTGCTATTAAGATAAGTAGGTAGTTTTAATTTAATCTAATTTTAATGACTACTTACTACAACCAATTACTAGGTAGGTACTTCTAAAGTTTTTTCTTGTTTTCTGTGACCAAACAATACCATTAAGGACATTTCTCGTAGACTTCAAAATGCGTAGTAGGAAACAAACAGTAATCATCACTTATTCATACGATAATCGTCCATCCGAACAGAACTAGCTCAAATGAATAATATCTTAGGGAATGTGGAGTCGGCCAGGTGGATAGTACTTCGGATATGACTTAATTCAAAATGCCGGGAAACAAAGAAATAGTAATATAAATTGATTTGTTGCTCACTCACTGAATGAAACTTGAAATACAGAATAAATTATAGAAAATACAATTAAGTTACTCGTATCGTATCAAGCGGAAAGAAAAAAGTCTCATATTTTGTTTTGAATAGTTTAGCTAGGTAGATTTTCGATCACATAAATCGAAGTAGTAGAACCACAGAATATTAAACTTCAAAGGGGCAAACGATCAGACGAGCCACGTGATGGGAAGTAGTCATCGTCGTCCATGCCATGGACATCTACAACACAAGAAGGGTTGCATATATTATGCGTTGCCAGCCTTTGTGCTTTAGGGTCCTATTTACACGCTTCTTGAAGAACTCCATGTCATAGCACAAAGGAAACACCTCTGGAGGAAGCTCATTCCACATCTTACAAGTTCGGGGTAGAAACGAACGTTGTTTTCCAGGCGTCAAGAATGTGGGGGCGTTTAGGATGGGTTCTACTCACTTTGCATGTGGTGCGGTGGTGGCGGAAATATGACTTTGTAGGTAGAACGAACAATGATGTATTGTAAAATTTGTAAATAAGATTTAACGCCCTTATTTACACACCGTCGGAAACGTTCCCAATAGCGGAAAGTAGTCATTGTCACTGCCACTCACTTCAGAAGTTACAGAATAGACAAGGACAAAACCAAGGACGTACCCAGAGGGGGGGGGGGTCCAGGGGGTCTGGACCCCCCCCCGAAATCCATTAATCCGCGGGATAGGCGTGAACTTCACGACGTTAACCCGCGGGAATGTGATATTTTTCCGGAATAAAAAGTAGCCTATGTTCCACTCCAGGCTAAAAAGTATCTGTGTCCCAAATTTCAGCCCAATCCGTTCAGCCGTTTTGGCATGATTCAGCAACAAACATCTAACCTACCCTAAAAATATATCAAGTGCCAGTTTTTTTCTGCAAAGGGGTTTAAAAAAAAATAATATAACACGCATGAACTAAATTAGTTATTTTTTATTGTTAATTTAATTCCACAACATTTTCCCACTCTTTACAGATATAACAACGCTTTTCCTTCATCGCAACAATGAAATAGTACCTACCTATTTACCTAATACTTAAATTGTTTTTGCTTTAAATAGCTAAATAGCAACAAATCTTCTCTTCCCCTCTTTGATCTCGAGCAAAACAGTTCAATTCTTTATTTATCGATTTAATCGATTAACTACGTCAATTGAGCAACCACTTCAGTGCCTCCGGTACATTCAAGTACAAGTGCACTAAAATAGTTGACTCAACCCCACGACTATGACAACTAAGACTTTATTTCTAATGCCATAAGTTCTACTTTATTTCTTCTCTTCTACTTTATTTCTTGGTTCTTAAGGTTTCCAACCATTGCTTGTTTTGTACGGAGCGCTCATAAACGTAATGTGAGCAATAAGGCGATGAACAGTTTCGAAGGTGTGGCACAAATTACCTTGATTTTAAACGTGTTTTGCTTGATAAGTGATGAATAAATTTAGATGACATTATATTGTGTGATTTTGAATGATAAATGAATAGGTATTATTTGGTATTGGTAGCTTCGACTGTAAGGAAGTAACTTACAGACATTTACAGATATTTTCGGTTATTTATTAAGTAGGGTATTCCGGCAACTGGTCCCACAATCGCTATTTATAAGAAATCTCTAACTAAGATCGAATTCTGATACAAGAATTATTATTTACTTATGCGTTTTCTTTCACCAGAAGAATAATATGTTTTTTTAAAGAAATAATTTTAAATAACTGCATGGCCTTTATCAACGACCGACTAAAAGTATCCGTAAGGTAATATAGGTATTGAACATTGTTTAGAGAAGCTCCTTATAAAAAAGAAAAAAAAACACTTATAAGTAAAACTGTTTTTGTCAATCTGTATGAAGTTTCTATAGGTACTTACCTACTTAGTTCTTTATCTTTAACTTTGTTCAATGTAGCATTGGGTCATACGTCATACATAAATTAACAGCTCATTTTCGTGCAAAGCAAATTGTTGTTTCTGAACTAGGAATGAGGTCTTATTTTCCAGCATAAAGCTGCATAGAAAATGTCTAACGCCCTTGTGTTTTATACTCATAGGATACATGCTTGATGCTACATTGGAAGTATAGGCAGTACAGTGTACGTTCTATTAATATAAAAAATATAACAAACAGCGAAGTTTTTCTTTACGCAACCTTCGGATCGGAACATAAATCGTGACTTAAACTTGTCATGCAAAAACTAGTACCTACCTACTTGATATTTACCTGTTAACCTAGCATACTAATTAGATCTGTTTAAATAAAAAAAACAAAAGAAAACACATTCAGCGGGTTTGATTCCCAGTTCAGACATGCGATTATTTGAAATTCTATGAATGTAGTTCGTTTTCTTTTTAAAATAAAAATGAAGTTTCCTTTCAGTATTTTTTTATATCTTCAGTATTTAAGGTACTTTCCCTCTATGTGGCATAGTTTTGAGACGCCCTGTATATGCTATATTATTATAATGTTGGCGCAGTGGAGCGCGTTCGGTGTTTGCAATGGTCGGTCATAGGATGGGTGACCAAACCTTCATTATCAAGCTAGAGCTCTTCCGGCCGTTGCACTTGTTATAAATTTATTAATTATTTCTTCAATGGTGAATCCATTCGTTAAAAACTTTATTTATAAGTTTCTCCAGTGACGAAAGTAAGCATGAGCACTAAGAAAGTACTTATATTTAGAAATTCCCGTTTAAATGAATTTCTTCAATGACGTAAGTGAGCACTAATAAAAGATTTTTGGAATTAAAACCCCAACCTCATAGGTGGGTAAAAAAGGATTAGGTACCTACTTAATAAACAAAAACTACTGGACGATTTTGAAAATTGTTTCACATAAACTTTTTACTTGGGTGTTAATTATATACCTAGGCTACATTTTATTTTTTATCCCGATTCCCGATATACCTACGGGAACGGTCTATTCGGTCTATTTTGACAGCTAATTTCGTATTGCAAGTGGTTCCTCTGTCACGGATGTCACCGGATCAGACAGGATCATGAAGCTCGACTTAATACTGAGGTAACCACACCCGTTTGCACTAAACTTAAAAATCGCCTAAGTCTTTTCCTAGCTAACTTAAGACATTCTTAACAGAAAATTGCTTTGCACTAACCTTAGGACATTCTTAAATGCACTTTTGGCTATTCTTAACTTACGGGCCCAATATTGAGCGCCTAAGGCTTAAGAAATACCTATATCAGTGATTATTGTCTGTGGCATTGTGAGCAAAGAGTAATGCGACAAGCTTTTCTGTTCCGGTGATTATCTTTGGAACTAAAACAGTTTTCATACGACAGTCCATTTTGACAGCTAATTTCGTATTGCAAGTGACTCCTCTGTCACGGCTGTCACCGGAACAGAAAAGCTTTTGGCTTTTGTATTCCTGTTTGCTAGATAGAGACAACACATGTGACATACGTCACATACGTCATTCATCATTTATAAAAAAAAAAACATTACAGATCGACAATCTTTTCTGTTCCCATGACAGCGGCGCTTATGTTTAGCAGCAAAACATGAAAGTATTAGCAAAATGACATTAAAAACAAAACTCGTTAGTTCTAGTTTTGGCCACCGGAACAGAAAAGGTTGCGCACTGTATTTATGTTTTTCCTGACAGTTGAGCTCAGTTGACTTTTTCTTTTCTCGGTGAATTACTCCTACCAAATAAAATAGACAACGCCTTAGCTTTTGTCTCCTTTTAACTTACGAAGGAATCAATGCGAAGTTTCAACCAAAAAAATATCCAGTGACCTACTTTACCTCGCCAGGTTTAAAATCCATAAACAATTAATATTTGAATTCATTCATTCATTTTTTTAGCAAAGTGATGACTAATTTACGACGTAGTCTGTCAGTGCAAACAAAAATTTTAGCTCGGCTGTTTTAGGCTGTTTCTAAGCTAAGATGTATCTTATCTATGACAAGCTCAACCCGAGTTTAGTGCAAACGGGCATCAGAGTATTAAGTCAAACTTCATGGACAGGATTGTAGGACTATAGGTTTGCGTGACGTATGCGTCGTTATGTCATTACGGCAATACGAAGTCAAACGTCTAGACCCAAACGCGATGAAGCGCGCTGCATAGAATTACTTTGATTGGCCCGCTGGTCCTTCGAGCATTACTCCAGTTGAAGTAGTCTTTTCTTTAAGCATTTTTATGTTGCTGCGACTGGTCAGTTGTGTCGCTAATGCATTGGGATATTTTTCAAACCGATTACGGTATTTTTCAGTGTTAGGTATTTTGAATTTCTTCCTTTAGAGCCAACGCGCACTTGTGATTTTTAGTCGACCGATAGTTTAGTCGGAATCGTAAGACGATCGTGATCAAACTGTCGGCCGATAGTTGGGCGATAGTCTAGTTGAATGCAGTGCGCGCGCTCACATAGTCCTTCATGCACATTACCGACCGGCCGATAGTTGTGCTGTGCGATAGTTTGATCGAACAACGATCGGCCGATAGTTTGATCGGTCGATTTTTAATCGTCAGTGCGCGCACTGCCATTTAACTCTACACTGAATCCGATAAAGATCAAATTATCGCCCGATTAAAAATCACAAGTGCGCGTTGGCTCTTACTGTGTTCATTCCCAGCTCAGACCAAAATTTTTATCTGTTCTGAGATTCCCAGATGTTTATGTATCTCTGAGTTTGTGATGTACCAAGGCACTTCAGCTATATTACGCTGAATAATGTTTTGAATTTTTTGTAACATGGATATGTTGGAGTTGCAGGCGCTTTCCTATAGTTGAATACCATACATACACACTGGTTTTAGTGTGGCTTTGTGTATTAGCAGTTAGTTGTCTGTAGATGGTTTGGTGTTTCGTCCAACGAGCCAGAACCTACAGATTCTTGTATTGCAGGTTTAGTTCCTCTCTTTTAGCTTTTAGGTACTTAATGCTTCCATGTTAAAGCGCCTCTCCAGATGCATGCCCAGATATTTTATGCTGTCTTTGTGCGGTAGTATGGCATCTTCCAGTTGAACTGGTGGACAGTTTCCTCTCTTAAGAGTTAACGTGACATGGACCGATTTTGAGGCTCCAGCTTCGCCACCTTTCAGAGAAGCTTATGCGGGGTCTTTATTGATAGCTAAAATTACTGTATCATCCAAGTATGCGGCGACACCTGGTACCACGGATATAGCAATGCATACTGCAGTGTTCAGTGTATAAAGAATTGGACCTAAGACTGATCCCTGTGGTACACCTGCTTTAATTTTGCATGAGGATGATGTTGCTTCTCCCTCTTTGACTTGAAACAGTCGTGATGGCTATTTTTAACAATATTTAGTAGTTATACAAACTCTTTTTTTGGATCGCGTGAATATCTAAATTCCGCAGACGAAGTCGCTGGCGGAGCGCTAGTCTAATTATAAAAGCGAAAGGACTGGATGTCGATTATGTTCATCTATTAAATCAAATCATTTATTCGGTAGTAAAAAAAATCCAATTTTCAACAGTTTATAGTGTTTGAAAAGGTCTCCACATTTGCAACGCAGATCTTCCGAAAAATAAGGATAAAGATAAATACCAATATGATAAAGTACATAAATAAATACAATAAATTCTATATAGTTATAATCGGCGCGTGGTTTTACCCTAGTACTTCCCTTTCCCATGAGAATATCAGTATAAAACTAAACTTGCGTCACTCATGTCATGACATGAATAATGTAGCTGTCTACTGCTGAAGAAATTTTCAAAATCAGTTCAATAGTTTCAGAGATTATTTTCTTCAGTTTCTACAAACAAACTTTGCCTCTTTAAAATAATGTTATTGTACAAAAGGAAAGATTACCTATACCTCAACGTGTTAATGAATAAGCGCAAAACCTCAGGTGGTGATTGTGCTCATGAATATGAACAACTTTTACTATGGGGCCAACTCTGCGACTCGAGAAAAAAAATGTGACCAGAAATGTACTTGAAATGTACATGAAACAGCTGATTTTTTTTGTTGAGTTGCAGAGTTGGCCCCATAGTAAAAATTGTTCATTTCATGAGCGCAAACACCACCTAAGAGGTTTTGCAGTTGTTCATTAACACATTGTATACCGATAGGTCAGTACCCCGCCTCTGTGGTCTAGTGCTATACACCACCCCACCACCGGTGTGCCAGTATCAGACTCTGAGGTCCCGGCTTCGATTCCTAACACCCCTATTGGATATCGAACCCGGGACCTCTAGGGGATTATATTGTATTCGGTTTGGTTGGTGGTATGACTTGTTCAAAGTCCGCCTGGCTAGCTACCACCATCTTATCTCCTGACGCCATTGTTCCGGCAGTTAGAGATAAGATAGCCAGTTCCTCAGTGATTCTGGGTTCCGGGAGTAGTGCGCTTCCAGCTTTAGCCTTATCATCACTTAACATCAGGTTTGATGAAGTCTAAGTGCTACCCCATTGTCGATAAAAAAATACCTATGAGATCTTGACTTAATAACAAGACTAGCGACAGCCCGCGATTTCGTGCGCGCAGTCTCAGCGAGGTTATAAATTGCTATCAATACAATTTTTTTATCAGGCTTATAGTTTTCAGTCTTCAAACAAACTCTTCATATTAATTAAATTCAAATTTCAAATATATGTAGATAAGAAACAAATACAAAAATCAATACTTAAATTTGCTTTTTAAAAACAGAATTTAAAAGTTATTCTAATGCGAGCATTGCTATTGAAACTCACTTTACATAAACTAAAAACAATAGTGAGTCATTATATTTCTTTTAAATATACAGTACCAACAAAAGGATCAATAGCTTCACTAATTTTCCACCAGATTACTAATAATGGACTTCGGTCATTAAAAGTGGCAAGTTTGATGAAAACAGAATGATTACCGACATTTACGGCTAGTTCTTTTCCAATGTTAATTTTGTATCGCGCTGTTTTGTTCCTTAATTAATCGATAAAGGTGTAAATTTGCTGGTTTTACGTCGGTAATATCTGACAATAACTAACTACGTACTTACTTACATCAATTATTATTATTGTTTACATATAGTTAGTACTAATCTTCAGTTTTGAAAACGTACTTAGGGCAGAGGTACCCTTTGTGGCCACTTTAAGGAATTTTTGACTTTTAATTTAGTACTTTTACACTAAGTACTAAATGGTCTTAGGTATTTAGGTCACAAATTATATCTTAAATTATAGGTAATTTATTAAGCTTTAAAGGTACATTTTTCAATTTTTTAAACGTTAAATAGTTTTTTGTTTATAATACAAAATATGTGAGAGGTGCCAAATGTGGGGGGGTTTTGGCCACTTACTGATAGTTAAACTTTTGTAAGTATTGCGAAAAATCAAAACCAAACTCAGGTAAAATCAATATATTCTAATGCGCTAGAAACCAGTCAATTGCAAAACAACAATTTAATTGTAAAAAACAAAGGTTTATAAATTATTTCATCCAAAACAAATTTCTTAAAATGTTCATACAAAACATTTTTTCAAACAGAAAATGGAATTTATTGAAAAAAAATCTTATGACATAAGGAATTCTAACGGTTGTTATTATTTCCTTAAAATACATTATTTTAATTGCCTTTATCAGAAATGGCTAAAAGTTGTTTAGAAAACTTTTAAAGCAAAAAGTGGCCAAAACCGGTACAGTGGCCAAAACCGGTACGCCTGCCCTACTTGCGTTTATAATCGATTGAGAAATTTTTAGCCGCCTCTGTGGTGTATAGTGGCACACTCTACCGGTATCAGATACAGCGAGGTCCCAGACCCAGGCACAGAACTCCTACAAGACAGAAAAAATCTGTGTTCTGTGGTCCCAGGTTTGGTTCCCAGTGGGGATACATTTGTATTTAAGTCCGCCTGGCTAGCTACCACCTTCTTACATAAGTTTTTAGCATTAGCATTATTAGTCCTCCTAGTAAGTAGTAGTCCTCAGTAGTTGAGGACTCCGGGAGTAAGTACTGCGCTTCCGCCTTCAGCCTTACTTATGTGTGAATGTGGTGAAGGCTATGTGCTACCCCGTTGTGGATAAAAAAAACGAAATGTCACCTATTTCATGTACTTACCTAAGGCTCTAGTCTAGACTATACATGCGTGAGACGGTTATTAACGAAAATAACCAAGCGTTAGTAACGGTACTTTTCGTAATTAACGGTTATTTAGTGCATTTTAGGGTTTTTATGCTATAAACCACCGTTAGCTGCAACTAGCGCTAGCTTGATTTGCAAAGTATGAGTTCCGCGACGATGCCTTGCTTGTTGATCGTTGGAGAGGAGAGGGGAGGTGAATCTCCTCCCGCTAGACAGACGGACTGCCTTACAGTAGCACTCCAACTGCCATGGCAGCAGCAGTGGCGGACTTAGGCTGTCAGGGGCCCGGGTTGGTAAGACTGAATTGAATGAGGCCTCAGAAACGTGATTCTAGTTTCGCTTCTGGTATAGCAGAGCACTGCAGATGCGCGGACATGGTGGGGTGATCATACCTTTTTTTTCGCATAGCTCCCCGCCTGGGGCGCGCGGGATTATTTGGGCTTTGGCCCCACTAAAATCTCTGGGGTGTCTACTCAGCACTTGGGGCGGAGATTGCAGGTCCTGGGTGATAGTCACCGCTTCTCCACCCGATGCCTGCGTCCCCTCAACGATATCTCCTCGCCAGACGTGCCTTTCCGCCCTTTTTTATTTATTTTTTATTATTCTTAGTGAGGGCAAATTCAGTCTTTACGTATACCAAATGGCATGTTGAACTCAGTGGGACAGTCGCCGCGAACAGCCCTCCCACGGCCCACCAAGCCTAATAGCGCCTTTCCGCCCTGGATGGATGACAGAATTCCCCGTTCTGCCGCCCGACCCTCCCACCTCGAGATGGTGGATAGGATACCTTCCTTTATACTTGTCTTCATGATATATAATAAGGAAATTCTATAAATCATTGAGTAATCCACAAAACAAGAAAAAGAAACTCTCAAGCAACTGATCTGGCAGCTTCATTGACAATATGGGTTACTCACATTTTGAGTCATGTAAGCAATGACTTCATTCTCTCTAGAACTTGTTTACGTGATAACTGTTAAGTACAATTTGTTTGCAAATCTATTAGATGGTAGGTAGGTATGTCTGTAGGTAAACTTTGATATAACATAGCACCATCGGGTATTTTGGATCCATTATCACACGTGTGTGACTTCATTCACGTGAACTTAACAAGTTCTCGACGTAGGTATTCCATCGACTTCGAGATTTCTGTACGTAAAAAAAGTTATTTTTCATAGTGGTCCTAGGTATCTCCGTGTCGAAATTCTTCAGTAATTCTTGTGAGAAAACGTGATAACCTGAGTCTTTAAGCACGGACCAGCTAATTTTATTAAACGTTTATCGATGGTGAGACGCTAAAATGATAATTAAGAAACAAACCTTTCGCGTTTGTAATATCATGTTCGGATGTAAGATTAGAACCACATAATTATAAGCTTGCCTTGGCAATTCATAAGTTTTGTTTTTACACAACTTTGTATACTATTGTGGCTTTTAATTTATACTCTACTATAATTCAATTTGCGTGGAATTCACGTTGCGGTCGCTTTGATTTGTAGTGGGTATTGTTTCGTCCATTCAACAGCCCTTAACCGTAGCCTGATATGAAACATGAATGTCTAAATTTATACACTTGTACACCGCAAAACGCGGTGACTAAATGTGGTATAGCTTGTCAATAGCTTATTGATAATTTATGTTAATTTTATGTTATAGCCTTAATATTATCCTAAGAAATCCTTACTTTATATTATAAATGCGAAAATGTCTGTCTGTGTGTTACACAATCACGCCTAAACTACTGAACCGATTTGAATAAAAATTGGTACAGAGATAGTCTAGAGCCTGAGAAAGGACATAGGCTACTTTTTTATGTGAAAAAAGGGCTGTAAGGGGTTGAAATAGGGGATGAAAGTTTGTATGGAAATTATGTCATTTTTAAAGCTAGAAGCTTAAAACTTATTTAAGGAAAATTGTTAAACGTGATGAGCACTTTCTATTGACGTACAAAGTTTGAAGGTCTGGTACACCTGATGTGGAACCCTAGCAGCCACATTAAACTATATGAGATACAAACACAGCGTCTTAAGAAAAGTTGTTTAACGTCATGGACATTTTCTATTGACGGAAAAATATCGAAGGTCTGGTACAACTTGATGTGCAACCCTAGCAGCCCAGCTTAACTATAAGAGATACAAATACAGCACCTTAAGAGAAGTTGCTCAGCGTGATAAGTATTTTCTTTTGACATACAATCCTTACTTCCTTACTTATCCTTACTTCCTTACTTATTTATATTATAAATGCGAAAATGCGAATCTGTCTGTCTGTGTGTTACACAATCACGCCTAAACTACGGAACCGATTTGAATAAAAATTGGTACAGAGATAGTCAAGAGCCTGAGAAAGGACATAGGCTACTTTTTTATGTGAACAAAGGGCTGTAAGGGGTTGAAATAGGGGATGAAAGTTTGTATGGAAATTACGTCATTTTTAAAGCTAGAAGCTTCAAAATTGTTTTATAGGCTTTTGATTAGATAAATAAATACGACATTCAAAGTTTGTAAAAAAACTACCCTAAAGAGGGTGAAAACAGGGGATGAATTTTTTCGTGTGATGACGTGCGTCGGCAAAAAAGTTTACGGAACGGATTTTGATGAAAGTTTTTTTGATATACAGCTATTGGTCCTTGCCAACATATAGCTATAATTTATTTTGAAGATCGCAATTTCTGATGTGGTACCATAGCAGGCCAGCCAAACTATGAGAGATATAAAAATACCGTTTTAAGGAAAATTGTTAAACGTGATTAGCACTTTCTATTGACGTACAAAGTTTGAAGGTCTGGTACACCTGATGTGGAACCCTAGCAGCCAGATTAAACTATATGAGATACAAACATAGCGTCTTAAAAAAGTTGTTTAACGTCATGGACATTTTCTATTGACGGAAAAATATCGAAGGTCTGGTACTCCTGATTTGGAACCCTTGCAGCCCAGCTTAACTATAAGAGATACAAATACAGCACCTTAAGAGAAGTTGTTCAGCGTGATAAGTATTTTCTTTTGACATACAATATATACTAATATTATAAATGTGAAAGTGTGTTTGTTTGTATGTCCGTCTTTCACGTCAAAACGGAGCAACGGATCGACCTGTTTTTTTTTAGTATGTGGATAGTTTAGGAGCTAGAGAGTCCCATAGGCTAATTTTATCGCGGAAAAATATCACATTCCCTTGGAAAAACGTCGTGTAGTACACGCGGCAAAACCCCGGGCGGAAGGCTATGTGATATAAATTTTTAATGTGTTAATACGTAGGTACTGTTTATGTAATATACAAGGTATTTTTTTATCACCCCGGATATTTTTAGGGATTATTTTACTCATGAAAACAAACAACTTTTATTATCTAGGACCAACACTGAAATCGCGAAAAAGTATCAGCTGTTCCATACATTTTGATTAAATATTTTTGCACTTTTGTATGGAATAGCTGTTTTTTTTGCGATTTTAGTGTTGGTCTTTATTAATAATCCTTTTAATTTTATCCGGGGCGATAAAAAAATTACCGTGTAGGTATATTAAGTAAATAAATACAATAATTATTCATACTTATTATTAAACTGTATGCGATTCTATTCAGGGGGCTACCGGCTAAAAATTATGGGTATGGACATGGGCTTCATTTGACATTTGAAGCCCTTAAAAGCACAAAATATGGGCATCAAATGTCAAATGAAGCCCATGTCCAGGGGTTTGCCGGTACAGGGGCTGTATACATTGAAAAGAAATAAAAAAAAAATACCACCAAGGGTCTTCTTAAACGGAACAGATACCAAAAATATAGTTTTTGAATTTTTTGTCTGTCTGTCTGTTGTCCACGTTTCAGGCAAAAACTACTGAACGGATTTTAATGAAACCTTTTTTGTCATATAGCTATTAGTTGTCGCCAACTTATAGGTAGGCTATAATTTATTTAGAACATCGAAATGGCCGATGTGGAACCATAGCAGCCCAGCCAAACTATAAGAGATATATAAATACCGTCTTATGGAAAATTGTTAAATGTGATGAGCATTTTCTATTTACGTACAAAGTTTGAAGGTCTTGGTACACCTGCCTGGCGAGCATTACCATCATTATATCACGCGATATGATATAGCACGTCTTGCTGTCTTGCTTCCACCTTAGTGGGGTAGGTAAGCAAGACAGCATGACGTGCTATATCATATCGCATGATAAAAGCCGTTCATGCTAAGCCAGCTGATGTGGAACCCTAGGAGCCAGGTTAAACTATATGAGATAGCATCTTAAGAGAGGTTGTTCAGCGTGATAAGTTCTTTCTTTTGACATACTGTTTGTATTGTTTGTATATCCGTTTTTCACGTCAAAACGGAGCAACGGATCGGCGTGTTTTTTTAGGATGTGGATATTTTAGGAGCTAGAGAGTGACAAAGACTAATTGATATCCCGGGAAAATATAACTTTCCCTCGAGATAACGTCGTGTAGTACAGGCGGGCGAAACCGCGGGCGGAAGGCTATGTGAAATAATTTTTTAATGTGTTAATATGTATCATAGCGCTAAACTAATATACTTATATAAAATAAATACACAAAAAACGAAAAACCTTATTAGCTAAAAAAATGAAAAATGCTGCCGAAAGTCACTATACCACGCGAACGAAGTCGCGGGCACAGCTAGTAAAATATAAAAATAAATACTTAAACAAAATTTTTATTTGAACAAAGATTTTAGGGGATTTTAGTGACCATAAATATGAACAACTTTGACTATTGGTTGGGCCAGCCTCGGAAATCTCGGAATGCGTGGTTTTACCCGCGTGGGACCTACTCATTCATACCGCTGCATTCATCATTTTGCCTACTAGGCGTACATAAGACGGTCACGCAACCATCAGTCAATTCCATCACTTAAGAGTAGCTAACCAGTCGGTATAAAGGAACTTCGGGCAGCGTTATGAATGGTTCATTTTGATTGGCTAAAAGAATCGTGATCGTGACTGATAGCAAACTGACAGCAAAACATATACTTTTACTATGGCAAAACCTACCGTCTAATGGGCGCCGTGAAACGCCCCCTGAACCACATCTCCCCCCATCCCCTCCCTCAACCAAACCCTGGATCTGAGCCTGTCCTGTGTGAAAATATTGAGGTAAAAGTAGCCTATGTGTGTTATTCTGATATACCTACCTATAAGCTTATTACTTACTGCGTGAAAGAGTAACAAACATACATATTATTTATATTCATCCATCCTCACACAGTTTCGCGATTGTAATAATAGTAGGGTTAGTGAGAATAAACTACTTTGGTAAACCCCACGAGAAAATCTCCTTGTAATAAATGTTCACAGACATGTTCAATGAATCGTATCAAAATAGACTAACATCCCATAGACTCGATAAATAAATACATAGTCAAAGATGGGAATGTGAATGTTTAGATAAGAACCACTCTATTAAGAATGTCCCGATTGTTAAACGAGTGTAGCTTAGCTATATATAGGCTATACAGGGTGAGTTTTTTAGATGGGTCTGTATGCCCAAATCATAAACTATCAGAAACAACAAAAAGTGTTCAAAGGAGTCATGAGCTTGATTTTTGAGAAAACAAAAACCTTTTTGAAAAATCTGTTACTTTGACCGAGAATCAGACTCCTTCATTTTGTTCAAAACATAACATGTTATATTATTGCACCAATAAAGGTATCGGTTCGAGCTGGGCGTCGAACCGAAAATGCAAGCGTCGACGTTCGATTTCATACAAATAGGTACCACAATACCATAGAAACTATTATGGCGTGACGTCACGCCCGATTCGAACCGAAAAGAATCTCATATGGAAAATGAAAGGGAATAGCTTTTTTAAACATTTTCTTTAATTTTCAAAACTTATTTCCATGTGACATTCCTTCGCAAGACTTGATCCTTATTAGTAATTGGTGCAATAATAACTAATGTTATTTTTTTAACAAAATCAAGGGGTTTGATTAGATCGACTCTGAATAATTGAAACACAACTTTAACTTTTAGGTAAAGTAGTATAATACTTAATTCTCACTATCAAAAGGCTGAAGTAGGTACTGGTGTTGGTGGCAGCCCACCAAGTATACTTTGGAGTTTTGACAATAACAGATCAGCAAAATATGTTATCCATCCATCACACATCACATCACAAATATGAGGGAAAAGTCAACAAAAACGACAAGTTTTTTTAATGTTACTTACACCTTTTAATATAATAAATCTGAAAGTTCCAGTACCTAACATTATTCGTATATTGTCGCATCGTCCGTAATAAAGTCAGAGAGGTCACGCCCAAGTATTGCGTGACTGCGGCTAGTACCAATACCGAAATAGGAATAGGACATACAGCATAATATACCTATTAGATAGATGTCATCATCATCATCATGTCAGCCGAACGACGCCCACTGCTGGGCATAGGCCTCCCCCAAGGATCTCCACAACGATCGGTCCTGCGCTGCCCGCATCCAGCGGCTTCCCGCGACCTTGACCAGATCGTCGGTCCACCTTGTAGGGGGCCTGCCCACGGAACGTCGTCCGGCACGCGGTCGCCATTCAAGAACCTGAAGAACCAGATAGATGTAGCATACTTTAATTAGTCAGAGGTACTTAACGTAATATTCAGTGAGGAGGATGAGCACGTGGCGCAGTAGTTAGCGCTTTCGGCCTGTGATCGTTGAGGTTAAGCAACTGTCGCAATGGTCGGTCACGGGATGGGTGACCAAACACTTTTCATCTCGAGCTCCTCCGTGCTTCGGAATCAAAAGGCACGTTAAGCCGTTGGTCCTGGCTGCATTTGCAGGCGTTACTGAGCCGCGTGGTGGTTATGGCCCATTCTCCTTATCCATCCGTAACGAAGGCCAGTGTCCCAGCAGTGGGGATATTATAAATAATAAATAAATAAAAATTGTTTTATTGACCAATTAGTGATAGGTGTTTAAATAATACCAACTTAGGACTAGATAACAGTCTCTTAATATTATAAGCCTCTGCTGCCGAACTAGATAAAAAACCTGTATTTCGGCATTCAGCGCCTTAACCCTCCACAGACATAGGTAGCATTTTAAACTAGTCAAAGTAAGTCTTAAAAAAATGAGCACAATATACTTCGATCAAAGACAATACAAAAATAAAAGAAAAACCATCAAAAAAGAAGTGAAAGCATCCAGTGTTGAATTATGAAGTGTGTTTGTCTATTTGTATTAGGCGTGTGTGTGTGTGTGTATGTGTGTGTGTGTGTGTGTGTGTGTGAGAATGTTTACCTATATATGTGTATTAATGGTTGGGAGTGTGTGTACTGTGTTAGTTTTGTAAAAGATTCCTGGTAATATAAACATTATAAACATATAACATTAAATGGCTGATGATGATGATGATGATCGTATTCAGTAGGTACGTAAACATCGAATACCATTGACGATACGGATTACTGTATGGCGGAAATACACGGTTCACTTTTGCCTTTCAATTTGGATGAAGCAACCAAATTGAACAATGTAAACGTAATAGTGAATCATTCAATGTCAATGTGCGCTTGTATTTATGCGCCTTTCACCAAAGTGAATCAATTTGTTGGAACCGTGTAATATTAGCTTTATAGAACAACTATTCAATGACGTGAAGGGAAAACTATTGAGAAGTTTTCCTTCAAACTGCTAACTAATTATTGTAAAACAAAGTGTATTGGACAGCGACATAAGAGTTTTCTATGTTGTTAAGTACTTCAGCAGTTTCTTCTTGCGCACATTGTCAGAAAAAAAATATCCATGAAGAATTTTTAAAAACGACACAATAAAATTTTACTGACTTTGAGATACTTAACTGATTTTGAGATAACAATTTTCAATGAAGTTTTTTTATTTAGCCCGTAAACATAAGAGTAACGATATTTTCAGTACCGTAAACTGCTGCAACTTTGCACGAAATTTATGGTTTTTTGAAAATATCTCTTCAAGTATTTATTATCTGTGTCCATGTTTACATTAGCGGTCTAATTGGAGATCTATGCCATAAATCTTAAGGTTCATAACACCGAAACTGCTGTTAAATTGATCACCAGAAACCGTCAAAGTTGTAGGCAAAATTGTGATGAAAAGCCTCAACTTTGCCTAGAAGATTATTAGCAAAAATACGAGCCGCATTTAAAAACTGATCTTAATTATAGAGCCATAAAGAATGTGTTACCATAAAGATGTGCTTGGGTTACCACATAGAACCATCAATTTAGTTTTCTGGCAAGCAGGCAAAGTTGGCCACAAGCAGGCACAGTTTGAGCAGTATCAGTAAATATTTTCATAGTAAGTATTAAGCATGGTTAGGGTTGCTCCAAATAGAAAAACACAAAATGTAAAAGACTAAGTAGGTATATTCAATAAAAACAATTAAAGTTTTTTTGTACCATCATGTGGAATACTCTTTTAACCAAAACAAACGTTATAATAGGGTCAATCAAACAAGTCTGACAGGAATAAACTAAGTTTTCTTTATTTAAGTTTTAATAAGTCAAATTAAAATCACAAAACAAAAGTAACAAATAATAGTATATTAATATACCTTATATGCCACTATGGACACCAACAAAAGATGTATAATTCTATATAATATAAATTATTTTTGCAAAAAGTGAAATAAAATGGTAAGTATAACAAAACCTACACGGACCAAGTAGGAGGTTTAATAAAAAAGACTGGTGTACGCAGTGACAAAAATCGCCGGGCATGTATGAAATGAAAAGATTGATGGATTTTTTTAAATAACTAAACAAAACATACCTATATGTACTGCTAAAATCAAAACCCTCCAAACGCTTCACTGTAGTTGAGTAACTAGTGACAACCCTAGGACTAGGCAAACTTGAGTCACTAAGTGACCGAGAAGCCTTCACAACATTGCCTACCATCGTTCTAGTCGTAAATGATCACATTTACAAGAATAACTATTATAAACATGAGAAAGAGCACATTTGCTTACCCCGTAAACACTAAGAAAGCTGAAATTCTCGATTTTTCCAATGAAAAACAAAAAGTTTTGCACTGACTTAAAAAACGTGCACACTTCTTGTGACCGTTGAAAGGTGCCAGACAAAAAAGTGACGGTGTTGCCACAACGAATAATAATGAAATGGGTTGCCATTAAAACGAAGGTTTTTCTCCCATTATCAAAAGTAAAAAATAGATGGCGGTGGTGAAGTTATGTTAGTTTTAATAGATTAGGCAAAGTTGAAGCTAAGGGGCAAAATTGCAGCAGTTTACGGTAAGTAAATAAAATAATATGAGAATACTAGCTTTTTGCCTGCAGCTTGACCCACGTGCATTACACCACGACGTTATCCCGCTAGTCTGATATTGAAACGGCTAGAATAGTCTATTTTAGTTATTTTCATAGTGTTATGTCTAGGGTTGCCAACTTTTTTTTACAAAAGAAAAGTATATTAAGGTCGGAAAACTAAAATAAACAGTATTTTAGAAAAACGAGCAGTATTTTATTGTTTTTAATGTTTTGTTGTTTTGAAGACATATTTATTTGTGCTTCTCGCACAACTTATCAATTTTGAGTCATTGGGCGTTTACTTTTTAAATAGACCTATGGATACCAGTGACGTTTGCTGAAAATAGTATATTTGTATACTTTTTTTTTGTTCAACAGTAAAAAGTATAATGTAGTGATAAACAGTATAATACTGTTTTTAGCCGTATAGTTGGCAACCCTAGTTATGTCCTACGGCTTTTTGTTGTGGGGCTCAGCCGCTAATATCCAAAGTATATTCGTGCTCCAAAAAAGGGCTATTCGCGCCATGTACAACCTCCGATCGAGAGATTCTTTAAGAGATCTATTTAAAGAAATAAACATTTTAACTGTTGCAGGACCATACATCTATGAAAATATAATTTATGGAAATAAATATTATAATACATTTGTAAAGCAGAGCGATATTCATCGCTTTAACACAAGAAATAAAGATAAACTTGTCGTTCCCAAGTTTAGGCTAGAAAAATCCAGAGCCTCATTTCTGGGGAAAAGCATAGCCTTTTTTAATAAAGTTCCACAGCATATAATTGAACTACCATTGCATAAATTTAAATGTTACATTAAAGAGTCGCTGATGAGCAAAGGATACTATAAAGTAGACGATTATTTGAATGACCGCAATGCATGGTCATGATGTAACACATAACATAATCACTGTTTAATATGATGTATTTTTATACTAAGCAATTGTTGTATTAGTAACGATATGTATTTTTTTTTGTAAATGTCGTTACCTAACTAAGAACCGCTGGCAAGTTTCTTGCGCCCATTCTTCTTGTCAGTTAAAAAAGTCTTGAATGGGTGGTAGGAAAATATTGACGATTCATAAGTACATATTTATTATGTCTAAGTGAATAGAGAATATTTTTATCTTTTATCTTATCTTATCTGTGATATTTTTTCGGGATAAAAAGTAGCTTTCCAAATCTCTCTCTCTCTCTCTCTCTCTCTCTCTCTCTGTGTGTGTGTGTTTCTATTTCTCTCTCTCCAACTTTCCCTATACCGATATCGCGTCATTCCTTTGCTCTATTTTGACGAACGGGACGTACCTACAAAGAAACACAATTCTCATTTAAAATTTATAATATATGTATAGATTTAGTGACAATTAGCACTTCTGGAGGCTCGGTTGGTATTAATATATGATATGGCACAGTTAAATGAAACTCCTTATAAAAGTTGGAAAGTAAGTAAGACATAGGTAATGAATGAGTGTAAGGAAACTTTAAACTTACTATGTTTTTAACTAGAAATTTTCCTGGCCAGTAACCAGCAAGAGTATCCTCCTTGCATCCAAGAAATCCATAATTTAATACAATTTTTATTCAGGTCAAAAGCTACTCATGTTATTGCGAAACTTGCCTAACAATTTCCCTTGAAGATTTTTCACTATTAAATGACAAACTATAGCATGGATAATTTTATTGGTTTTCTATTACCTGATACAACTGATACTACTACTGATACTGATACAACTACTTGCTCTCACTTTACAATAAAAAATAAATAAGTTCATTTTTTTTTCTCATCTCATCAATCAGTCATCATCACACAAAGGAAAGAAAATCTTAATTAGGTTTGACATTATTGGCAAGACTACGTCCGTCCTTTCTTTTGGATTCTCAGAATGGATGAGGAAATTGCAAATACATTATATAGAAAAGTAAGTAAGTAGGTACCTACCTACGTAGACGGTAAGGTAGGTGGGTTAGGTACCTAAATACGCTCACAACTTTGTACCTATCAGTCAAAGTCAAAGTCAGTGTTGCATTGCTATGCTAGACGTAAATAATTTGACATTCATAGTTCTTTGGTCACCCATCCTTAGACTAACCATTGGCAAAGTTGCTTAACCGTCGCAATCGCAGGTCGAACCCGGTAACCTCTGCTGTCCCATCACAAGCCCATATGACATGGTAAATTCTAATAAAGATTGAGTGCTACCGATTCCCTTATATCGCGAAATGGACTCAGTGCCGGTGACCGGCCGTGACCCCAACGTAGCAATTTTTTTAGAACTATTCCAACTGTTCCATTAGATTAGGGATTGTGAAAAGAAACTCCAATTCTTTTAGGTTGTGTATAGGACAGGTAGTAGGTACTTATTAAAATAGTGGTCTTAAATCACAAAGAAAAATAATGAAATAATATTAGATCTTACATATACAGGGTGTTTGTTTAAAGATGGGACATATTTACAAAAAGAAAGAAAGAAAGAAAAACATTTATTGGACACACACACTTATAAAAGAAACAATGAAACAAACAATAAATAATGAGAAGAGAAAAAATAAACTTAAACTAAAAACAAAAAATAACACTTAGGTGTGTGTGTGTGGGCCAACAAAACCCCGTCTCAGCATAATGCTGCATAATAATTTAAGAGGGTGAAAGTACCAATCAATACAAACAACTTTTACTATGGGACCAAGTGCCACATTGCTAAAAAAACAGCTGTTCCATGCATTTTGGCCCAATCGGTAGGTATATGTATTGCACTTTTGTATGAAACAGCAGATTTTTTCGCGATATCGCACTTGGTCCCATGTAAAAGTTGTTTATATTGATGGGTATTTTCACCCCCTGAAGTAGGTGTGTCCCATCTTTAAACAAACATCCAATATAATATATCATCTTTGATCAACAGTACCACTAGATAACCGGTTGGAGTGTCAAAAGCGACCGAACGAATAAGAACGCAGTTCAAAAGTGCAGTCTTATTTCATAGCGATTCCTTTTCATTTTTGGCGTTACATCGTAACATTCGTAACTTTCTGACCGACCATTGCGAAAGTTGCTTAACCTCAACTCAATATTCGCAAAGCTCAAAGCTCCTCAATGCACTTTCATGGGTCAGCCATCAATCCATCATCCTTATAAATATTGTTAGGAAGAAATAAACACTTTTTACTGATTTCTAAATATGCGGTTTGATATAAGTACCTAAACACATCGCGTTGTCAGACTTGTGTTTTGTTTTTTATTTTTTTATTTTATCCCATGGTGACACAAGTCCAAACATGTTCAACCTTCACTGCAATGAAGGTCACTTTGTGACACATGTTCGAATATCACGTGGCGTTGATCGACCAACCACTATCATTAGGGTTGTCAACAATGCATTGAAGCTCATCGAAATCACTTTTTTCAATCGTACATTTACACTATGAGGGGCCTGTCGTGCAAACGTTATGGCGAAGCAATTTTCTTGGTCAGGCACTAGCTAGCTTCTCCGTGTTAAAGAAGACACGGTAAGCCAGTAGCATTTGCAGTCCTCACCAATCCGTATTGGGCCTATATGGAAGGCCTGTGCTTGACTAGATGGGACATTAAAAGAGCTGATGATAAAGAATCATCATCTCACTAGGCACCAGACTGAACAGTCGACGGTTCATCAACTTTAAAAGTTTACCTACGAAACCGCTGTTTGTCTACGAACGAGTAGCTTTTGGCTTTTTTTATGTTTGGTACTTACTGTTGGAATTGTTCTTTATTTTTCAAATACTTTTATATGGCAACCCTACTGCCACCTACGTGCTGCGATGATATCGCCGATAGGCATGCACGCCATAAGCTCAGTTTGATTAAACCACCCATTTTGAGAAAAAAAAAATTACCTAGCCGTAGTTGCCTGATAACTAAAAATAATAATGTCTCTTATAAATCCATACTTACTTATTAATTTTATAAATGTGAAAGTGTGTTTGTTTGTTTGTCTGTCTGACTTTCACGTCAAAACGGAGCAACGGATCGACGTGATTTTTAGTACTTATGGGGATAGTTTCGGAGCTGGAGAGTGACATAGGCCGCTTTATATCCCGGAAAACATCACTTCCCGCCGGATAACGTATTGTATTCTACACGGGCGAAGCCGTGGGCAGAAGGCATAAGGATCTACAAATGCACTAAAATTGTAGCTCTTTGATCGGAATCAGTCTGTTGGTTTGATGTAAGATTTTTGTTTCACCGTTTTGGCTATTATACAGGATGTTTCTTTAAAGATGGGACATACTTCAGGAGGTGAAAGTGCCCATCAATACAAACAACTTTCACTACGGGACCAAGTGCGAGATCACGAAACAAAATCGGCTGCTTCATACAAAGTTGCAATACCGGATGGGCCAAAAATGAATGGAACAGATGATTTTTTTTCGTAATGTGGCATTTGGTCCCATAGTAAAAGTTGTTTGTTTTGATGAGGGTACTTTCACCCATTGAAGTATGTCCCATATTTAATCAAATACCCTGTATATTTAACATGATTCAAATTTTTTTAAACTATGTAAATTTCCCTTAAAATATTTTCTTTATTTAAGACAGATTTTCAAACTACTGATCCCCTTGGAAAAGCAAGCAAAGCATATTCAATTTCTGCCTAACTCATAAATAAAAATCAAATAGGTGGGCTATTATGATATATGTCCAAAATAAAATGCAAAATATCAAGCAATGAATCCCGTCACATGTCCGTCCGCCCGTGCAAGATGACCGCCCGCGAATTATCTCGTTGGCTCAACTGGCTGTTCCGGTGCAAGTTCAGCGCGACCTTCGAAATGAATCATTTGCACTCAATCGGAAAAATTAAATCCAATCATCCAATTCGAGGCAAAGCAATTTTGTGGCAATCGTGTGCGAATTTTACTGATGTGACATGCTGTATATTTTACAAATGTACGTAGGGGAGAAGAAAGACACTTGATCCCTCGGGGAGATTATGGTACAGTGAGTTTTAAGAACTACTGTAGACCTGACATTAAGTGCCTGACTAAGAAGAAGAAGGTCCATTTCTAACCTATCACGTGTTCTACAGACTTCCGAGGCAAACTCTCACCTCTGAAATGTCAACGCAGCCGTGAGCTTACTGTCGCGAGACGCTTGTTAACTGATTTTTGTAGTCAAAACTGTTTTTGACTACGGGCGGGCATCGGTCAAAACCATTTTTGACTGAAAAAATCCAGTACTTACATAAGGTTATTGACTGAGGATTTCGGTCAAAATCCTTATTGACTGATTTTGTCAGATAAAATCAGTCAATAAGGGTTTTGACTGACACCCTTAGTCAATAACCTTATTGACTAATTTTACCGGTCAATAAAGTTTTTGACTGGTTAAGGGTTTTGACTGTAACATATTCACTAAATTATTGTTGGCAAAGTAAGCGGTAAGGAACGCACCTGCCCACTGACTCATTGTAACGCGTAAATTCATTTGCCGGCTACCCTGCTCGAATTGCATTTTTTTTTTCATGAAAACATAAATTATTCGTTTTTGCGGCTCTTGAGTTCTTGTATTAATTTAATTTTAATCAGACCGCGAAGGTCTATGATTTAATTTTGGACAGCCCTGTATCTAGAAGAATATTGATGGAAACTGCTTCATATTGGTAAAATAATTCCCGTACTGAAATAGTAACAGAATGTTGAAGAAATCTCTTAAATTAATGTATGAACAGCCGCAACATCTTGTATTTGATGTCAAAGAGGTATTCAAGCAATGAGATGTAAACAAATCAAACTTGTTTGAAATGCTATTGTTTAACGACAGATAAAAGTGGTTTACTTTTAGGTACTATTAATATAAGTTATATTCGTTTTCGTTTCTAGGTATGATTTAGTTTTTCGGTATTATAATTAGATGCAACTATACATACACGGTAGTTTTTTAATCATCCCGGATAATTTCAGGGATTAATCTACCCATGAAAACAAACATGTAATATATAACCGCCTCTGTGATCTAGTGGTTCACACCACCGATTTCAGACCAAGAGGTCCCGGGTTCGATTCCCAGTGGGGATACATATTGTATTCGGTTTGGTTGGTGGTAGGACTTGTTCTTAGTCCGCCTGGCTAGCTACCACCATCTTATCTAAGTCTGACGCCATAACAATGATGTTTTCAGCATTATTGTGTTCCGGCAGTTAGAGATAAGATAGCCAGTTCCTCAGTGATTGAGGATTCCGGGAGTAGTGCGCTTCCACCTTCAGCCTTATCACCACTTAACATCAGGTGTGATGAAGGCTAAGTGCTACCCCGATGTGGATAAAAAAAAAACAACTTTTATTATGGGGTCAAAACTGAAATAACGAAAAATAATCAGCTGTTCAGCAAATTTTGATTAAATATTTTTGCACTTTGTATGGAACATCAGTTTTTTTTATCGCTATTTCAGTTTTGGTCCCATAATAAAAAATGTTTGTTTTCATGAGTAGAATGTCCTGATTAGTTGCTTAATTTGTATGAAAAGTCGTTTTTTTTAATTTCCGACAAAAAATTCTTGCTGTAGTACGTTGTTCAGCATGATGGTCTGAAGCCATGGTTAAAGTTTTTGCAACGGTGATCCTAACACCCTGTATACACGATATTTTTTTTAACATCCCGGATAATTTCAGGGATTATTCTACTCATGAAAACAAATAATTTTTATTATGGGACCAAAACTGAAATAGCGATAAAAAAACTGATGTTCCATACAAAGCCTGTATATGTCGTAATCAGATTGATCATCAGAGAATTGATCATTTCATAAAATGATTGGTAATTTTGTGAAATAGTCGTACGTAACCGGAGTCCAGCCAAACTATTTATTGGCATGTTGTCTTTATAAAAAACTAGCTTTCCGCTCGTGGCTTCGCCCGCGTGGACTATATGACGTTATCCCGCGGGAATGTGATATTTTTCGAGATAAAAAGTTGCTTAAGTTCCTCTCCAGGCTACAAAGTATCTGTGTCCCAAATTTCAGCCAAATCCGTTCAGCTGTTTTGGTGTGATTGAGCAACAAACATCCAAAAAAACTTATAAGAAATTGAAAATCAATCACAAATCAATCCCAATTTTCCCTTTCTTTTGAATATACAAAATTGAAGATATGAAAAGAAGGTATGGAATGAAGCTCTGATTAAAATAAACCGTATTTAAACACGGAAAGATTTAAAACTAACCGTTTGGCTGAAAAACGCTATAAACCCATGTTTGCGACCTTTGACCTTGTATAACTTTTCTGCAAATGTGGGTTTCATGGGGACTTTTCACATTCTCATTTACAATAGTGTTCTAAGCATTCACACTTTAGTTCTACAGGAATTATTGTCTTTTAAATTGTCTATCCTAACATTCTACCGGGCTAAAACTGAGGTAGGGGTATTATATTCCATTTCAAATTTTCAACTTGTATTATATCTATAGAATTAAGGTCTCTATAATTCTCCACCTGCCAATCGGCACCCGGTAAGATTGAGAGGTTAAGATTTAAAATTCTGTTTAAATGCATTGACAATGCAATTCTGTAAGAGTATGAAATATATGATAAGTAGAAAAGAAAAACCACCACCCACCAGCCCTGTAAGTAGCCGCCTGAAAACTATTTACAGGGTTTGTGGTTTCTTCCAACACAATTTTTCCTTAATAATAATATAAATAGACGTTTCCTTTATACATACCTAATATATAAATAGACTCTTAAAAAGTGCTGGTTTGAAATCATCATGTGGGTACTCGTAGGTAATCGTTTTTCCAAAGGGAATTAAAAACTAAACCGAACGTTTACATCTAATTACGATGCACAACATGTGCAAGAAGTTACACGATACATATCGACAGTCGATCGAACGTTTCCACGCAGTTTGACTACTACGCAGTTTGCTACATTATTTTGAACAAGTTGACGTCTGCGACTTCGTCTGGGGGTATTCTTTTTGTACAGTCGAACTAACCGATTCTTGATCCATCATAAGTTCATTTCCAAACAAATATTAAAATTCAATAAGGTTGAAATATTATAGTTTTGACGCTTTCAAACAAATTATTAGCAAAATGGGTCAAGATGCAATTGGTTCGACCGTACGTGTAACGCGCGTTATTTCGCGTTCCACAGCAGGGATCCTCTGTGATTTTTGAGGTATTCCAGTTACGGCTTTGGCACAAAAGTGGCATATGTTCCTATCCAATTCAAGGAAGGTCTATTCCATGCATCTTTTTAGGGTTCCGTAGCCGAATGGTAAAAAACGGAACCCTTATAGATTCGTCATGTCTGTTTGTCTGTCTGTCTGTCTGTCTGTCTGTCTGTCTGTCTGTCTGTCTGTCTGTCTGTCTGTCGGTCTGTCCGTCCGTCCGTCCGTATGTCACAGCCAATTTATTCCAAAACTATAAAAACTTTTCAGTTGATACTTGGTAGGTAGTAGGTAGATGTATTCCGTGAACCGCTTTACGATTTTAAAACAAAAATAAAAAATAAAAGCAAATTAAGGGGGGCTCCCCATACATGCAACTGAAACTGAAAAATATTTTTTTAATCAAACATATTCGAGTGGGGTGTCTATAAATAGGTCTTTGAAAATAACAAGGAGGTTTCTCAAATATGTTTTTCTCAAACTCAATATTTTGAAAGATAGAGCCTTCCAAAGTGGTAAAATGTGTCCCCCCCCCCCCACCCCTCTAACTTTTGAAATAAAAAAGTGAAAAATCTAGCAAAAATATATGCTGTAGATTTATAAAAACTTTCAACGAAAATTGGTTTGAACGATATACAGGGCGTCCCAAAACTATGTCACATGGAGGGAAAGTACCTTAAATACAGAAGATATAAAATTTTACTGAAAGGAGACTTCATTTTTATTTTAAAAAGAAAACGAACTGCATTCAAAGAATTTCAAATATTCGCCTGTCTGAACTGGGAATCGAACCCGCTGAATGTAAAAAAAAATTCTTTAATTTTATTATACTGATCGAAAGGCTCGATTATACCTAAACATTTCTTCTAATTAACATAGCATCCTAAATAATAGAAAGATTACGAAATTTAACATTTAATGTTGAATAACAAGTTTGTGCAGCGTTACGGATAGCCTTTCTGTGACTGTCGTGCTCAAAACTCTAACATTTAAATGTAAGAAAAATTAAAAAAAATCAATAAAATTTTCTATCTACAATATTTAAGGTACTTTCCCTCCATGTGACATAGTTTTGGGACGCCCTGTATATAACTATACATATAAGTGAACAACTTTCTTCTAGAAACATGGGTCGAAATACGACAAACATTTTTGGACTTCCTCTATTAAACGCCGGTTTCTGAAACGCCAATCAAAATTAAAATTAGCTAACAGACTGTCACAATTAATTCCCAATTAATTCCCAATTAATAGCACCTTGGGTTTCCGAAACGAAAATTATCTCACAATTAGGTTTAGATTTGTATGGGCACTGACAGACTGTTAACAGACTGTTGACAGTCTGTCACATTTTTCTTTCAGAAACCCAAACTACAATTAGTTGGAGATTGATTGGGAATTAGGTAATTTAATTTTAATTGGCGTCTCGGAAACCGGCCGTTAATCGATCGCGTAATCAGTCTGATTTGTATGAAAAGTAAAAAAAAATTATGTTATATTTCGACCCATGTTTCTAGGAGAAAGTTGTACAGTTACAGGTTCTGAGACGATCTTAAAAATTTGGATGGTGTTCAAAAATTAACCCTGTATAATATAAAACCAAGAGGTCTACAAGCAACTCTTAATAATTTTACGTTTTTTATTAGTATTTCGTTATTTTAAATATATATAAAAAAAACTTGTAAAAACCAAGAGGTCTACAAGCCACTCTTAATATTTTTACGTTTTTTATTAGTATTTCGTTATTTTATTCATCAGTCATCATCCCTATTTGCTGAGGTTGTCATGGTAATTATCTTGTTTTCGATTCCACGATTCATTTAGTAGGTACCGTAGAGACCCCTAACTAAGTACGCCTGTGAAACATAACTTCGCCTGCTTCGAAGAAAGTAAAAAAAAAACCTCAAAAAAAAAGTCAGCAATTATTTTTTTCCCTCGGTCGGGGGACCCCCAACGTATAATTTAGTACTTCTCATTTTGTGGTCCCCCGACCGAGTTCCGACTTTTCTGAGGATTTTTTTGTGTCGGGGGTGTTTAAAATTTTAATTTTTTATTTTTATTTCATCCTTTATAAATTACACATAAAATCAATCCGCATTGAAATCGCTAATTTCAGCCAAATCGGAGCAACTTAATTTTTGGCGGGCATTTTTTTAGCCGCCATTTTGTTTTTTTATTGTACCTAAATTTGCCCAGGGTGTAAATTATTTTAGTCAAAGCATCATGTCTGTATCTTTGTCCGTTTCGGCAGGCAGTTTACCATCTCCATATCGTGGTTATGCAGGAAAAACCAATTAAGCGACATTTAACTAAATCGAGGAATCAGCCATTTAAAATTCAAAGCTCTATTAAAGTATTTAAGATCTTCTTAATGCCACCAGAAATATGACTATGGTGGGCCTAAATTCATCATCTTGGATATAGTACAACTTTAATTTCATTAAGTAAAGGGAATTCTGCGAAATTTTAGTTCAAATAAAAAATGGAGCAGTCGTAATTGGTTTTTCCTGGCGAGTAAAAATTGTGATTATCTATAGAACTATTCACTTTACGTATAAATATAACGAATGACGTGGTAGCACTTTAAATGTAATATCTAAATACTTTACAAAAAATTACATGTAATCAAAATTATGAGATCGTTTACGATAATTCCTAATTTAAACTTGGTTTTTCCTGAACTAGTTTAGAAGAAAAATATGTTAAGTCTTCAAAACTTAAAAAAAATGTACTTAATTAGTATTAACTGAATAAAACTGAAAATGCAAAAAAATCATTTATTAAAATGAAAAAGAGTCACACAATTACAATACGTGAACAGTAAACTAAAATTATATTTAAACTAAATCATCATTTGGATCATACTCTTCATCAGAAAGCGTTGCATCTGGTAGGAGATCATTTTTATCTTTTTCACTTGGAAGTGATTTGAACCATTCCTGGTATTCTTCGGGAATAACGTTCTTTGCACATAAATTAAGCAAGTCTTTTTTCTTTGCGTCGCTGATGGGCAAAGGAGCACTATACAGTTGGATAACTTCCAATGAGCTCTGAGTTGGCACTAAAGACGTTTCAGGCTCAGGTTGAGCTGAGACCAATTTCTTTTTGTTTCTAGTGCCATACTGATGGTTGTAGATGTTGTAGTAGCATTTATTGCCCTAAAATTGTCATTCATGTCATAGCTAAAGTATATTTTCATTTCACCTTTTATAAATTTCAATCTTTTAATTTTTAGGCATTTTACTGTTCTTCCTTCTGTATCTTTCGTCGCATTTGGTAGTAATTTGTTAGATAAATCTTTAATATTGTCAAGAATCCATACAATGTCAAGGAATTTAAATTTGATGAATTTAAGGATCTAAAAGATTTATCTAACAAATTACTACCAAATGCGTTGAAAGATACAGAAGGAAGAACAGTAGAATGGCTAAAATTAAAAGATTGAAATTTATAAAACGTGAAATGAAAATATACTTTAGCTATGACATGACTGACAATTTTAGGGCAATAAATGCTACTACAACATCTACAACGGTAGTGGCAGTATCTCCATCGATAAACCATCAGTATGGCACTAGAAACAAAAAGAAATTGGTCTCAGCTCAACCTGAGCCTGAAACGTCTTTAGTGCCAACTCAGAGCTCATTGGAACTTATCCAACTGTATAGTGCTCCTTTGCCCATCAGCGACGCAAAGAAAAAAGACTTGCTTAATTTATGTGCAAAGAACGTTATTCCCGAAGAATACCAGGAATGGTTCAAATCACTTCCAAGTGAAAAAGATAAAAAGGATCTACTACCAGATGCAACGCTTTCTGATGAATAGTATGATCCAAATGATGATTTAGTTTAAATATAATTTTAGTTTACTGTTCACGTATTGTAATTGTGTGACTCTTTTTCATTTTAATAAATGATTTTTTTGCATTTTCAGTTTTATTCAGTTAATACTAATTAAGTACATTTTTTTTAAGTTTTGAAGACTTAACATATTTTTCTTCTAAACTAGTTCAGGAAAAACCAAGTTTAAATTAGGAATTATCGTAAACGATCTCATAATTTTGATTACATGTAATTTTTTGTAAAGTATTTAGATATTAAATTTAAAGTGCTACCACGTCATTCGTTATATTTATACGTAAAGTGAATAGTTCTATAGATAATCACAATTTTTACTCGCCAGGAAAAACCAATTACGACTGCTCCATTTTTTATTTGAACAAAAATTTCGCAGACTTCCCTTTACTTAATGAAATTAAAGTTGTACTATACCCAAGATGATGAATTTAGGCCCACCATGGTCATATTTCTGGTGGCTTTAAGAAGATCTTAAATACTTTAATAGAGCTTTGAATTTTAAATGGCTGATTCCTCGATTTAGTTAAATGTCGCCTAATTGGTTTTTCCTGCATAACCACGATTTGTTTATTGTTTTCATTCATTTTAACAAAGAAACAAGAAAAATGATAAATTGTATCCGTTTATGCTGAGCACACGAGTCGAACTGGCGCCGGCGCAGTCGTACGAGCGTATAATTGGTTTTCGCTGAATCTATTTCATTCGCGCGTGAATTAAATTCGTTCAAACAAAACACATTTAGAAGCAACTATACTTTCTGCTAGGATCAAATTGACGCATACACTAATGAAATACTTCGCAAAAAAGCAAGTACATGATGATACTATGTTTTGCCTGAAATTATAATAATTTTTGGGTATGTTATCTTCGTGTAATTGCATTTTTAGATGAAATAATGAGAAGATTTCAGTAAACCCTGTAAGGGAAAACCATTTTTACAATGATATTCTGTTTTGCATGGGATGCAAATCGGTAAAAAATTGATTATGTCAACATAAATCATTTTTATTGTAGCGTTGCACGGCTAACTATAGTCTGATTTTTAATTAGACGAAGTAATCTGACGTTTACTGGGTTGTCAGGTTTTGACGAAAAATAAATAGTGACGGGGCAAAGTGAATGAATGAAACAAAAATATTATAATTATTTATATAAATATCACGTGTAGTTCTTTCGGTAGCCCTATGGATTGGTTAGAACACCGGGCTAATGATATCGAGTCCCGGGATCGAATCCTAGTTGTGCTATGTAGGCACATTTTGTTTGTGGGTCGATTTTGAAGAAACTCGGTTTTCGGTACTATTTTGGAAAGAAAACGGCAACGCAATGTTAAAAACATTAAAAAATCCAAGATGGCCAACTTTTTTGTTGGTGGGCCGATTTCGATGAAACTCGGTTTTTGGTACTATTTTGGCAAGAAAACAGTAAGGGCGCTTGTGCACTACACTGAATTTTACCGTCCCGGAAAAGAACGGATGCTTGTATTTTGATAATAAATCATTTATAATAGTAAGAATTTATTTATTTCGTGTAGTTTCAATGTTTCAAACCCTAAACTACACGAGATAAATAAATTCTATAATTTATTATTAAAATACAAGCATCCGTTTTTTTCCGGAACGGTAAAATTCAGTGTAGTGCACAAGCGTCTAAACTCAATGTTAAAAATGAGAAATGGTCAAGATGGTTGCCAACTTTACTTTTTTAGGGTTACGTACCCAAAGGTTAAAACGGGACCCTATTATTAAGACTTGCTGTCCGTCTGTCTGTCCGTCTTTCTGTCTGTCACCAGGCTGCATCTCATGAACCGTGATAGATACAGTTGTAATTTTCACAGATGATGTATTTCGGTTGCCGCTATAACGACAAATATTAAAAACAGAATAAAATTAAATAAAAATTTAAAAAAAAAATCACGTTTGTTCAATGGGAACAATAAACGTGATTTTTTTGCCGTTTTGCCAAGTTGAGCGATACCGACACCTGTATAAACATTTGCGTAAGTACGGAAAGTTACAAAATAATATATTCGGGGTGGCATATTAGGTGTAAGAAGTATCAAAATATAATATTCTACAAGCTTTTATTTATTTTCACCTATCCCTGTGTGTCTGTCTGTCATGAAATCTTGCAAGGTAAATTTGACCTACTTTCTGACTTTTAAATGGGCTGAAATTTTGTATGTTGGATTGGTTCCGGTGACAATGCATTGTTCTGATAAGCAAGATCTGATTGTATACCCAGGGTTGGCTCCAACGAGATAACTGCTCAACGGTCAATAGAACACCCACAAAATTTTGGTCACTGACGACCTACGTACAACGTTAATGCCTATACAGGTGTCGGCATCGCGCAATTTGGCAAAACGGCAAAAAAATCACGTTTGTTGTTCCTATACAACAAATGTGATTTTTTGAAAATTTATATTTTATTTTTTTATGTTTTTAATATTTGTTGTTATAGCGGCAACAGAAATACATCATCTGTGAAAATAAGAACTGTATCTATTACGGTTCATGAGATGCAGCCTGGTGACAGACAGAAAAACGGACGGACATACGGACAGCGGAGTCTTAGTAATGAGGTTCCGTTTTAACCCTTTGGGTACGTAACCCTAAAAAAATAAAGTTAGCAACAATCTTGACCATTTCTAATTTTTAACATTGCGTTTCTGTTTTCTTTCCAAAATAGTGCCAAAAACCAAATTTCATCATAATCGACCCACAAACAAAAAAGTTAGCCGCCATCTTCGATTTTCTAATATTGTTAGCATTGCGTTGCAGTTTTCTAGTCAAAATAGTGCCAAAAACCATGTTTCATCAATAAAAATGTGATTATAAATATACAACACATAAGATATCGACAAATTATATTAAAGTATTCATTCAGCATCATTCATTCCAAGGAATGAACGAATAGAACACATCACTATTGTGACGTCACGGACGCGATTTCCTAAAGTCACTGTGTCAGAATTTTCTTCATTAAAAATAGTAAAACGCTGTTATCATACATAATTTGCAATTTAATATCTGAAAGTTTGAACAGTGAATGTGTACAAGTGTTGGTGTTTATGTGGCGGTCCCCTAAGTGTTGTTTTTTACATAAATATACTGGTAATTATAATTTTTAATTTGCACAAAGGGTACCTACGTTTAAAACTTTCCAAATACGCCTCCACTTTAAAAACCCGTACACGTTTATTGCCATTTATAAAAATAAAATTTATTATTCAGCGCCATCTATTGGGATATAGCGCTACTATTTTTTTTCGCAAACACGCCATCTTGTGAGTAGTAGCGGAAGCAAGTGAACGATATTGAAATGGTGAACTGCGGAGCTTGCGGCAAATTTTTATCTGCGACAGGTGGCGCTGCCTGTTCTCTATGTCCAATAAAATATCATAAAGGGTGCCTGGCACTGCCGGATAAGGCTCTGATCAGCAAGGACTGGGCATGTCCTAATTGTAAAAAGAATGTCAGGAAAGGCGACAATAGCCAGACACCCATAAAGAGTATTTTCAGTACCCCGCCTCAGAGCGATGTCACTTCGGGTTCGCCTCAGCGTGAGGGTATCTCTGATGCTCGAGGTGGAGAGTGGTCAGTGTTTATGAGCGAGATGCGTGAATTTCGTAAGGAGATGTCTCTGCTGCGTGATGCCCTTATGATACGTATGGAAGATTTTGAGCGGAGGTTGGCCAGTCTTGAGGAACGGGTCCCTGAAGGAAGCATAAATAAAATCGCCGAGCTGGATAGCACTATCGACAGTCTCAAGCTGGAGCTGAACAACCGCGACCAGGAGGCCCTGCTGGCCGATCTGGACATCGGGCAGCTGCCTGAAGAGCGGGGCGTGAGCGCCACCCATTCGGTGATGGTGCTAGCGTCGCGGCTGGGCGTCAAGCTGGAGGAGCGCGATGTGGTGTTTGCGGAGCGCGTGGGCGCCCCGCCGGCGGAGGCGGGCGGCCGACCGCGTCGCATTGTGGTCCGCCTAGCGCGCCGCCACCTCCGCGACGAGCTGATGACGGCCGCGCGCGTGCGCCGCACCGGCCTAGCGTCTGAGGCGGGTCCGCGCGTTTTCATTAATGAGCGCTTGACACGCACGAGCCGTCAGCTTTTTCAGCGGGTTCGTGAAGAATGTCGCGCTCAGCAATGGCGCTACTCGTGGACGAAGCGTGGCCGCATTTTTGCTCGACAGTCTGACGGAAAACAGGCCTTTCAGTTCCGCTCGGAAGAGGACATTGTGCGAGTCTTTGGTAAACGGAACTCTGAATCTGAAAATTAAATTTATATTTCTGTTTTATTTTTATTTTATTTTGTTTTTTTGTATTTTAAGTTATTTTGTTACATACATATTGTGTGTTGTATCTGTTGTGCCATTTAAGTTTCCTTCTGTCATTTCCGGAAACAAGCTTTTTGGCCTTGGTTTGCTCGTTTTAGTTGATCTTAATTATTTGAAGTCATCTACAAGATATTTACTTTTATTTAAATCCAATTATCTTACTATATTAACTATACATATTTACATATTTATTTATAAATGCAGCTACAATTTTGTCTTAATTATCTATTTGTATATTGTTATAAAAAAACTACTGTCCCAAGATTTTTGGGAATTTTTGTCAAAGCATTTAATTTTATTAAAAACATCGCATATTTTTGTACATTTGTTTACATCAGTATCATTTTACTTCATGTTGATAAACAAATACATATTTCATATTTATAAGTTTAACTTGCGTTATGTTAAAAATATAAACATACTTTAAACGCCAATGATTACTGATAAACGGCTTAAAGTTGGACTTTTCAATGCGGGATCCCTTGGCACTGGGCATGATGAGTTTGTTGCAATGATGTCTAGATTATCCGTGGACATTATGGCCATAAATGAAACCTGGATGAGGGACGGTGAAGAAGGCCGCGCGCCCGTCGTACCTGGTTATCGCTTGAGGCACTGTCCGCGTCCGTTGGACGTATGTGGTGGACGCGGAGGTGGGGTCGGCTTTTATATAAAAAAGGGTATTTATGCTCGTACTTCCCCACATCCATTATCTCCTACAGTAGAGCAAATGTGGTTGAGCATTAAAATCCGTAGTCTTAGAATTGCTATAGGTACGGCCTATAGGCCACCTAGAATGGATATCAACATTTTTATTGATGCACTCTCTCAATCCATCTGTGCACTTGCTCATCATGATCATATTGTATTGCTGGGTGATTTTAATGTTGACATGATTAACTTGAGTGACAACAGATCAGTACTGTTGCACAATTTCTTCCAGTCACATAACCTGAATCAATTGGTTAATACACCTACCCATTTCACAGATCATAGTGAGACTGCAATCGATTTGGTTTGTACCGACACCAAGGTGTCAAAGGTGGAAGTCTTTCATATCCCTGATCTGGGCAGACATGCTGTTGTCTCGGTTGAACTGTGTATTTCAAAATTAAAACCTTCACCTACTTATGTTACTTTTAGGCCTCTTAAAGACATCTTAGTTGATTTGTTTGACCGTGACCTGAGTCAAGTGAATTGGAAGTTCATTGAGAATCAGCCTAATGTTGATGCAATGGTCTCTGCGTTTAACTCCACTTTGGCCACTCTGTTTGACTTGCACGCCCCTTTCAAAACAACTCGCGTTAGGGAATACTCATACCCGTGGATCACGGACACTGTAAAGCAAATGATGCAGGTTAGAGATAAAGCTTACAATAGGTGGAAGAAAACGAAATGTGAAATACATAAAACATTTTATAAGGAAATGAAATCAATTGTTATCAAAGCCATCGAACAAGAGAAGAAATGCTATTATGAACAAAATGTAAATAAGCAAATAAATAATCCTAAAATATTATGGAAAAACCTCAATAAAAATATTAACATTAAAAATAAAACTAATACGACTTTGCAACATTTCGATCCAGACCATATCAATACGCATTTTTTGAACATCCCCTGTACTTCAACTACTTCCATATCTGACTTATCCTTCTATGAACACCATCGATACGGGGATCACGTGTTCTCTCTATCTCCCGTATCAGAGGAAACTGTTGCTAAAATCATTAAAAGGCTACAGTCAAATGCTGTAGGTGCTGATGGTATATCGCTCCAGATGCTACTTATGACCTTACCTCAGTCACTCTCCACCATAACAGCCATAGTCAACAAATCGATATGCGACTCTTATTTTCCCAGTTTGTGGAAGTCTGCCATCATAAAGCCGATCCCAAAAAAGACTAACCCGAGTAGTGTCAGTGACCTCCGACCTATAAGCATCTTATCTTGTGTATCCAAAATACTTGAAAGGGTGGTCTACGATCAGATGGTAAGGTATCTTGAACAGAACTCACTCCTTCCCGAGGTCCAATCAGGCTTTCGCAAAAAACATAGCACGTCTACGGCACTGCTCAATGTTGTGGATGATATCCTGTCGGCCAGGGATGAGGGGATGGGTACTCTGCTGGTCCTACTTGATTTTTCACGTGCCTTCGACTCTTTGAGTGTGCCCCTGTTGCTATCTAAGCTGTCTTATTATGGTTTTGACTCGGCGACTGTTAATTGGTTCCATAATTACCTACATAATCGTTCACAAGTGGTTGAAATTATAAAAGAGAACGGTTCTCTGTCTCGCTCCCAGTGTCTTCCAGTATCCAAGGGCGTCCCACAAGGATCAATCCTGGGACCTCTTCTTTTCATCCTTTACAGTGCAGACATAACCAAATCTATAAAGCATTGCAAGTATCATTTGTATGCTGATGATATCCAGCTCTATACCAGCTTCCACCCGAAGACAACCAGAGAAGCAATGGATAAAATAAATGAAGACCTTAAAAGTATATCCAGGTGGTCCCACAGTAATAGCTTGATTTTAAATCCAACCAAGTCCAAGTACATGTTGTTGGGATCAAGAAAACAGGTTGCCACAATTGGAGGTTACCGGCCAAACATTCACGTCAATAACCAACATATTGACCAGGTATCTGAGGCACGTAGCTTGGGAGTGATACTTGACTCTGACCTTCACTTTGAGCAGCATGTGTCTGAAGCGATTCATAATGGTTTCTATCGTCTTAAAGTTCTATATAGATTGCGCCCCTTCCTAAGCGAGGCAATAAGAATCAGACTCTGTGAATCACTTGTTCTGTCCAAACTGAACTATGCAGATACTGCCATTGGCCCCTGTTTGCTGGCTCGTACAGAGCGACGCATCCAACGTCTGCAAAACGCCTGTGCACGTTTTTGTTTTGATGTTCCTCCCAGAGCCCACATAACACCTTTCTTAAATAAGTCTAATGTGATAAAAATGGAGGCTCGTCGTAGGTTGCATTTTGCTTCTATGTTGTTTGACATCATCCACAACAAGGCTCCACAATATCTCTACAACAAAATAAAGTGGGCCAAAGACAATGGATCACATCGCTCTCGTGCCTCCTCTTATATGATCCTCACACCGAGGCACAGAACTTCTGCTTTTCGGGGCTCTTTCAGGTATATGGCATCTCGTATCTGGAACAATTTACCGCCTCCTTGTCTCGCTCTGAAAACACGGGGAACATTTAACCGAACTCTAAGGAGGTACTTATTGGCACAACAGATGTAACAAAATGGTCCACTTACTCTTCTTCATAGAGTAACTTAGTATATATGGCTTTTTCCTGATATAGCCCTGCCTTTATCGATTTTGTTCTTTTTTTTGTACCTATGTTTGAATATTGTTTAGAGTTTAATAACAGAATTGAAATATTCTTCGTGTATAGTATAGTACCTATGTCCGTAATCACTACGCTATAATATTTATAGCGTTTTGTGTTTTTTGATTATGTTGAATGCTTGTATGTGTTTTTGATGTGGTCTGTTTGGTTGTTTCATGTTTATGTGGTATTTTTTTAGTTGTATAATTGTGTATGTATAGTTGTCGCTATGGTTTGTATTTTGTTATTTTTTTTTTTACCGTGATGTCACAACTGGACTCGGCAGAAAACCAGTGCAACAGATCTCATCTGTTGCATACACTGAGCTGAGGCCGGTTTTGACATCACATAACACCTGCATTTTCTTTGTGTTTTTATTTTTTAATTATTGATTCCTATTTTGTTTGTAAATGTGTGTGTTATGTGTTGTCAAAATAAATGTCTATTCTATTCTATTCTATTCTATTCTATTATATTGAACATGGCAGCATTATTTCACCAAGTGACATTAGCAACTGTCAGATTACTTCGTCTAATTAAAAATCCTACTTTTAGTCTCAAAATTGTTTTTTTCACGCGGTAACTTCTAAACGGAGCGTTTGATGAAGAAAACGGTTTTACCTGCTGATAGAGCAGAAAAAACTTAGTCGATACATGCAATAAAAAGATTTTTTGATAAAGTCGTCAAAATTGGTTTTTGCTGCATAACCACGATATATGGCCGGATGGATTTCATAAAACGTGGCTAAGAACCATCTCGATTAATATACCTACCTACCTAGCTTTCAATAAAAAAACGCGCTAAAATCGCCTGATCCGTTTAGGCACTACGAATATACTTACAGACAGACAGACATTAGCATCAAACAACCCTCTTTGCGCTGCGTCGGGGGTTAATAAAATGACGAAATCCATAGTAATATTATAAATGTGAGTGTGTATGTTTGCTTGTCCGTATTTCACGTCAAAATGGAGCAAAACGGTTCGACGTGATTTTTGCTATGGGGATGGTTTGGAAGCTGGAAAGTGACTTATAAGTACTTAATACTTTTATCCCGGAAAAACATGACATTCGCGGGGGATATAACGTGTCGTGTAGTCCACGCTCTTGGGCGAAGCCGCGGGCGGAAGGCTAGTAAGTATGTATGTAGTATACCTATATGATCGCTAAAACTACCAAAGGTTCTTCTGTCTATTTAGATAATGTGTAATCTGTGAAAAAAAACGTGGAGTAAAGCCTGATTTAGTTTAATAGCAAAATAATTCTAAAGAGTTGTATTGCGATTTCAAGTCTAAAACCTACATAAGTACCTAGAAACCTAAACGCAGTAAGTTAGTACTTAGCATGTTTTTCGGATCTTAAATGTAGATGCCATAGAAATGTTCATGCATAATCCATTCCTCTTCTTGCTTAATATTTATTTTATTTGATGAAACGTTACTTTAGTATAAAAGTTTAAAAATTACACTGTTGTAAGTATCAGCAACATCTAAGTACGATAGATAGGACTGAGCTCCGTAAATAAGTCAAATGCATTCCCAAAATATAAATATACGTACTTTTATTTTTTATGATAGCAATATAAGTGAGAAGTTTTAATTTATGGGGGAATTTCAAAACTGTTCCTAAATTTAGCACATTAATAATAAAATAAATTTATTGCACACAATAAAAAGCAAACAATTACATTAAAACGACGACAAAGAAACACACACAATAGGCGGCCTTATTGCTAGACTGCAATTTCTTCCAGGCAAACTTGGGTGAAAGAAAACAAAAATCTAAATGTCATGCAGGTAATTACAGAAGATCCCATTACTAGTGTATAATGATAGAGACTCAATTAAATCTATATCTGTCTCTTTTTAACCGACTTCAAAAATTGAAAAGGAGGAGGTTATCTATTCGTCTATCTATATTTTTTTATATGTATGTACACCGATTACTCGAAGACGGCTGAACCGATTGAAATAGTTCAAACGTTATAACATCAGGTTTTTTCCCAAGTTGGTCCCATTTTTTGAAATTTTGAAATCGGTTCAGTAGTTTTCAGGAAATCTTGAAAATACTGTCGTTTACGTTACACTTTATGTGAATTTATTACGTCTCTTTAGGCATAACTCCTTTGTTTATAAACCAATTTCGATGATTCTTGTTTTATTGGAAAGGGGATACCTCAAGGTATTTTAACCGACTCAAAAAAGGAGCTTCTCAGTTTGATCACATACCTATTTACCTAAATACACGTAAATTGCCTGCATGATGAACTAAAAAGAGTGTTATAAAAATTATTTTTATAAAAAATAAAACCGCCTTCAAAAAAATTACATAAAAAAAGTAAGAAATAATCCCTCACCAAATAACGTAAGTACTTTGAAGTCGGGCAGGTTTTAACAAAAACAACAAAAAATTGTACATGTTTCACGCCCGACTTCAAAGGACAATAAAACTTACGTTATTTGGTGAGGGATTATTTCTTACTTTTTTATTGATGTCATTTTTTTGAAGGCGCTTTAATTTTTTTATTTATGTCCAGTACTGAATAAAGTAGGAATGATAATTTAATGCCAATTAAAGTTAATTGACGTCTCTGAGTACGACAGTCAAGTATGACATTAGTCTTATGAATTTATTCATTTGTTTATGTTGGTAAATGCGAATGTGAAATATTTAGAAGACAGATTTGACAGGAGAAGATGACCTAGAAGTATTTCCAGAATCTCAAAAGGAGCCGTAGGTACCAGCCGTACTCTGAAACACAAATCCGAAACTTTGGTAAGCCCCGTCCCTTCTTCACTCGATTCTGTCACAACTGGGAAGTGAGAGGGACGGGTATAACGAAGTTTCAGGTTTTGCGTTTCAGAGTAGGCCCTCTGATTCTACGAATTTATCGGATATAGAAGAACCCAGTCGTCCAGGATCTTAAGTTTCTTTGAGCTCGTCCGTGACAACAGCCACAAAGGGTCGTTTTGAAACAAGAGACGGACCAAGAACTTGCGGAATAAAAGCCAGAGGTCGTCTGAAGAGCCAAGGGGTGGTCAAAATCAAAGGTCATCTTTGCGAAAAATAACGTTTGGACTGTAATTCTATCTCATTTCAGCAAGATATATTTTGGGCCAAGGTAAACATTGATTAATTAAAGACTGGATTCTTTTGTATCACTAGAAAATTTTAAAACCCAGTTCTGATCCTGGTCCAGATCCAGGTCCAGGTCCAACTTCTGGGTCGTCTTCATCAATCAAATCGAGTTCAGATTCTTAAAAAGACTGTAAGAATAATTAATGAAAGTCTTTAATGATTCTCTTGATGGTAGCAATTCTCAATACATGCACTTTATTAAGTTTTTGTCAAAATAATCATAAGAAAAAGCCGTTGTCATTGAGAACCAATGTCTTTTGTAAGTATATGACATTATTAAAATGCACATTTTCTGGATTAGATTTTTTTTATTATATTTTCATATATTTTTATCGCATATTAAGACGTTTTGGATAGTTTAAATTTAAATTCACGTCTAGAAATTTTCCCAGGCCTCAGGAGGTTAGAGTACCTATGTAAAAACCCTGCGCCGGCCAATAAATAATTAAGAAGCCAGTTAACTTTATTGCGGAAGTGTGAGACGTGGTCATATTTGCGAAGATTGAAAGTGAACCTGATGCAAACATTCTGCAGACGCTCCATTTTGTCGAGTAACTAACTCCTCAGATAGGTTAGTGTAGCAGACATCAGCGTAGTCTATATAGATAGCAAAAGGGATTATGCTAAAGTGATTTTGGTGCTGTTCGGCAAAAAATTACGTAGTCGATTTAAAGAACCTAAATACGCAGCAAAAACTTTTTTTTTACCAAATCGTGATAGAAGGCGTTCGCAGAAAGTTTACCATGTTTAACAACAAAGGCTGGAGAAGAGACGATCATGAGATCGAGAAGAGAGGAAGTACAGGTTGGCGAAGTGATGAATTGAAATGAGGGGTAGGATAATTATGTAGATTAAAAGAATTTACTACAGAAGTAAGTTTTTTGGCACGGAAATCGTCTTTTCAAAGACAAGTGTTGAAGTCACCCATGATAATGGTATGAGAATATTGGGGGTTGAAAGTCTTGATTATGCGGTAAAGGATATAGGTAGGTAGTGTATCCACAAATTCAACGGCAAATTATGATAAAATGGATTATTGCTAAAGGTATGTATTTTTTTCTCAGTGTATAAAATAATGGTATTGATTGATTGCGATGTTCAGTTCACCAATTGTATTATTTTTACTTATAGGTATGCATAAAACAAACAAATAATAATAAATAAAGCGATACCAGCAGAGACAATAGCTCTTCGAGATAAAACCTGATCTTTAGAAATAAGGAAGCCACATTATTTATAGCATAGAAGCAACGGATACTTACGCGTAATGACTTGTTGGCAGAGTTACATTTTAAAAATCTATTTCAAACGAACAATGTCTAATGTCTTGTTATATGATGCTCTTGCACACCGAAACACGTCACAACTATTGTACCTACATCTTGATAATAATATTGCTTATAATCAATAATTTTGACATCAACATCATCTGACATAATGTCCCCATAATGGCCGTCCTTAGGGATAATAAAAATGAAATAAAATAAGGAGAACGGGCAACCATGACCCACCACGCAGACTCAATGTGGATTGGTCTGACTGGTGGGTCACGGCCGATTTGGCGCAGGGGTAGGATACCTGCCTTCTGCGCCGGAGGTCTTGGGTTCGATTCCCGAACAAGACAAATATTTGTGTGCATGAACATGTCTTGGTCTGGGTGTAAGTATGTAAGTATATTAAGTACTTATGGAAGTACAAAAAAGAAGTATATAAGTATATATTTATCCGTTATCTAGTTTCCATAACACAGTTTCTTAATAATAAACTTATGAGCTAGATAATTGGTGTGATTGTTAGAAATTATTTATTTATTTATTGGTGGGTAATTACGATTGTAAATACAGCCATAACTGACTGCTTAACATGTCATCCGAAGCACGGAGGATCTCGATTTGATAAGTTTTTGGTCACCCATTCTGTGACCGACCATTGTGAAAGTTAGTTAACAGCCACTAATGACCGACCATTGTGAAAGTTACTTAACAGCCCCGATTGAAGGCTGAGCACGCCAACCACTTCGACATCGACTTCGTACTCATGGACACATTTCCTGATCCACGTTGCAAAGTATTTAAATCCTAACTTTTAAGTTTGCTCATAACTTCAACCGCCTCTGTGGTCTAGTGGTTCACACCACCGATTTCAGACCAAGAGGTCCTGGGTTCGATTCCCAGTGGGGGTACATATTGTATTCGGTTTGGTTGGTGGTAGGACTTGTTCTTAGTCCGCCTGGCTAGCTACCACCATCTTATCTAAGTCTGTCGCCATAACAATGATGTTTTCAGCATTATTGTGTTCCGGCAGTTAGAGATAAGATAGCCAGTTCCTCAGTGTTGAGGATTCCGGGAGTAGTGCGCTGCCACCTTCAGCCTTATCACCACTTAACAGCACGTGTGAGGAAGGCTAAGTGCTACCCCGTAGATGATTAAAAAAAAACTTTTCTCATGGTCCAGTAAACGAAATATAGGTACCTATACCTGCCCCCTTATTCACAAACCATCGGAAACGTTTCCGACAGCGGAATGTATGCACCGTCACTGTCACTCACTTGAGAATAGACAAAGCCCAAAATTCGAATCTGATTCCGTTTCCGACGTTTGTGAATCAGGGGGCTAGCCTGCGTACTGTGCGGAATTGTACCTATTTTAGTTACATTTGACATTTGTATCAAATATATTTCGTTACTAGGTTCAAATACCTACTTACATTACTTATTTTTAAAAGTAAGCTTAACTAAGGGATCATTTGTTTTCCAAATAAAACTAGGTATAGTTATTTTCGAGAAAAATAAGTTTTATTTTAACATTAAAATAAAATAATTGTATGGTAGGCTTATTATTTTAATAAGCGTCGCATCAACATTATTATGCATACCTATCAAAAAGTATAGAATTTTTCAAAACTTTTTGCTAACAATCATAAATATGTCGATACTTATATTATAATACTAGAAGAATGTTTCACTGATGTGTTTTTATGAGAATGATGTAGGGCAGTTTTCAGCCTTAGCTTTTCTAACTCTCAATAGATGGCGCTAGTAAAATTTGAGAAAAAGATTTAAAAAAATATTATGGGTGATATACTGCTGCTTTACAGTGCTTTGTGCTTAAGCTTATTTATTATAATAAAGAGCTTATTTATTAAGTCAAGTTAAATAATTATTTTTGCTCCTATATAGGTATATTGTGTCCTTTCGCCGTTATTCGAAGCCTAGGTAAACATATTTTGAGAAAGCCCTTTCCGTTTCCGTTCGACATCAATTTTCCTATTGGTCAATCATACCAACGTGACGTCACTTCCGTAACGTCATCCTAAGTCACGTGATCCGAGTTCACCTTTTAGCAATGGCGGAAGATTTGTGTCATTGGCGTCCATTTTTCGCAACCGTTCACATCTAATCATAAACGCTGTTAGCGTTCGAAATTTAAAATTTAAAAATTTGTACGAGTGGTTCTTTTATTTTACTTTCTCGGATAAAGTAATATTATTATTTATGAAAATTGTTCGAATTTTAAAAGAGCGTGCCTGTGAGTGAGCGCGCGAAAACATGGCGGGTCGGGCTCGATGTCCACCTGTTAATTTCAAAGTATCGTGGAATCCAAAGCATTTAGGACGACGAGATGGAGTATGAGCTTTATTGGCACACAGGAATTGAGGTAATTTAACACCTCGCCAGGTCAGTGAAAGTTTTGATTTTATTTTCTTACCCACAAGCAAGTAAGAAATTTTATATTTTCTCACCATGAAAAATCTGTTCATGTGATAGTTAGTAGAGAGTTTTTGCGATCTGCGCAGAGAGATTAAATCATAATCTTAATCATTTATTTCAAATAGATTTCCTTTTAATAGTGATACAATGTAATTTAGGGATTTTGAAAGGATCGGGAAGTATACAGTGGGTCTCGGCTCCCGTCGTCGCCCGTGCTTGACCTTGACACACTTTTCTCTTGTTTAGTTTATAAATCCTATTTTACAATTTGTACCGACTTCTTGTGGTGATTTATTGTTTCGAAAGCATTTTGAAGTACCGACATTTTCTTTACTTAATGGTAATCATGGTATCATTGCAGTTCTAAAATAATATGTCAGTAGGTATAGTCGAGTGGTATAGCGCTAATTTTGGTTAGTTGCTTTTGTTTCAACGTTTTGTTTTTGATCATGTATCTACACCGGCACATAGTGGATGATTACTTTTATACTTTTATTACTCCCATGTCTGTATGTGAGTGCTACCTGCATTATAAATGGGAACAAGCGTCCCTATATATTTATTAGCTAACCAACTAGCGCAAGGCAAATAATATTTTAAAGTGAATAGTGTATTTGCAAAATTAGCGAATTGTATGCAAAAGTTTATTCTTAATACTTTCTACAGTTGACCCTTGCCCCTTTTAGGGAGTGTTAATGTGGGTCGTTCAATGTAACATGGAGCAAATGATTTGATATTGAAAACTTACTTAAATGTTTTTTTGTATGTACCTATTGAATTTTATATATGTAAACAAGTACTACCGTACCTAACGTAGTGATGACTTGTTTTTGTCACAATTCTAATCTAACGTGACCCACCACATTGGTGGTCACTTTATGAAGTTTTGTTGTGACGGGGTGCTCAGCCCCCCCCGAACCCCCCTACTATTGGTTCGATAATGTTTTATTAATGGATACGTAATTGGCTTCATTATCCTTGAGATTTTTAATATGATATTGAACGCAGATTTTAAGTTTTGGTAACAAATATTTCTTACATTAAAATGGAGAAAAAAAAAAAAACATAACCTGCTTACGCAAGTAACGGGGAGCATTTCCTGCTTACGCAAGTATCAGGGTGCAATGTTTTTGACAATAAGCATATGAATCTTTTTATGTTTTTGGATTACGTGATATTATTAGTGCCGTCAATGCCATAATTATGATTGAAAGTAAAAACTGTATATTCAAATAAATATGCTATATATTTCTTCCGGTCGAGGAAGTAAAAAGGGGGGGGGATATAGGTATATCGACTACACATACCTTTCATGTTTATATGCGAACAAGCCCCGCTAGTATTAGGCATGCTGGAAGCTGTGCTTGGCACTAATAGTTTATATATTGATTGAAATATCGCGGTGGCTCCCTATGGGCACCAGGCAGTGATAGCAATAATTAAGTATTTTAACGATTAATAATAGGTACCTACTGACTAGAAGCTTTGCAGTCAAAGTAATTATGCTATAAAGCCAGTTGGGATTGCGATTCTCACTTTTCGTGTATCTGACATTCTGCGATTTCTGATAATGCGTGTCTGGCGTTTTGCGTATCTGAAAGAGCCTGACAGTCTGACATAGCTGTAAGCAACAGCACGAGCTGAGCTGGTCTGCCCTTTCGACTGTTTCATACCTAAATTTAGTTCAGATTAAGAAAATGTTAATGGAGAACACCGAATAAATTAGGTATTACTTTACATTATTCCACAGTAGATTTACGTTTTAGAAAATTTATGTTCGTTAATATAGGCAATAAGTAGTTATTTTAGCCGTCTAGAAGAGTGAAGTCATCTGATACAGGCATTGTTTATGCTTACTCATTGTCATGTATAAATATGGCAGGCTGCTCCCTGGCACCGTAGATTTATATCGTGAGACGAATTCTGACGATCACGGTCTTTTAAAATGGCAAAACTAGGTATATACCATATTTTGTTGCCTGTAATACAGATCAACCTGCAACGGGCAATAGTACCTAATTACCGTTACTGATATTATTTTTCCTGTGCTCATGTAACTCATGCACTCATACGTAATGTATGTAATGTTGAAATGAAAAACCTTTTGTTATTATGATATAAACTACCTATTCATGTATTCAATCAAAAGTACTTGTTGACTGTCTTAAACAATAGAAAAATTATGCCTTTCCAGGCTAGAATGAATGCAGTTTGGAGATTGACAGGGTCTACAAAGACATCTTTTTATGAACTTTTAATGAATCATTGTCATAAAATGAATAATTGGATAATTTATGAATTTTTTGGGAAGAATAAGTAAAAATGAGTTTCTGAGATTGATTTCGCAAGGACACTGGCCCATACAAATGTAAAATTAGTGGATCTGATCATTGATAATAATTTACGAGTTTTCAGATTGACAGTCGCTCCACAAGAACACTGTCTTGTACAATAGCAAAATTATGCCCTTGCATGCATGCTAGCATTAGGGCAACTCAAAGAAGTTGCTCGTTTTTCTGATGAGGAAAAGATGTCTCTTATGTTTCTGATAAACAATGTCTTTGGTGAGTTTTAATAATTTTTTTTTTTTAGTTCATTATGTTAGAATTTATTATATTTATTACCAAGGTATTTTATGTGCCCGGTTAACCCATTTTTACTAAATGGATGGGTATAATGAGCCATACCTCACTCCGTGGGCTCAATGCGCATTTTTTAATTTTGTATATTTATGTTTCTTTGCTAGAGTGGATATAACATTTAAGGTGTTCCGTGTAGCTAAATTGGCAGTAATTAACGGAGTTTTTTAATTGAGTCGATAGTAATTAATAATAAGAGAAACGCGTCTTTAGAATGGCAGTCTATATAAAAAATTGTGTCCTGCAATGCAACTTGGGACCGTGTCGGTAAAATATATGAAGTGAAACTGTCATTATCGGTCATTACCAGTCATTTTCGTTGTTATTATTATATTTATATGTATAGTTACAGTTAAAAAAGTCTTGAATGGGTGCTAGGAAAATATTGACGATTCAAATTTTTTTCCTTAAGGACCTACATGCTTATTATAATAATATGTCTATGTGAATAAATCAATATTTGATTGATTGATAGATATAGTAAAAGTTATGACAAAATTTTGCAAATCTTTTGCAATTTATCTTTTAATTAAAAGAGTTTAATGAGTTACATTAATTCGATTTGTATGCAAATAAGATTTGTTACAAAATAGCAGATGCTTTAAAGAAGTTAATATACGAACTACTTTTGTTTTGATCTTGTAAAATAAGGCATGTGCTTACATTACTTTCAGAAATTTACTTGATTTTTATACATGATCGCGCTTTTTGTCAGACCAGTAAGACAAGCCGGCACAAGTAGTTTAGGATGTTATATGTATCTGCGATCCTATTTATTCGAATAATGTTAACGTTAATTTTTGCAATCAAACTTTAATACATCTTGCACTGCACAAACGTAGCAATAGTTGACATCTTCTCTAGCACAAAGCTTTAAATAATGTGTTTTCTCTTTGAATTTGGTGTAGTGATTCAACATTTGAACTGATCGTCGTGGGTTCGATATTTAAAGTATAATATTATGTTTAGTTGATCGAAGTGTTTTGTATGTAACATAACCATGTATTTACAAAATACATGTTTATTTAGTTATTTAATTCTTCATGCACAAATTACAGTACATAGGTGGACTTAATGCTACGCACCCTACAGAACCATAAGAATTACGACTTGGACATCTTGGCCATAGGACAAAGCTTTGCTTAGATTGGGGCTACACAGTAGTATATTAAAATTCCCCAAATTATTTATTTTAGTAAATTTCCTATGAATAATAATTTCCCTATAGCGGTAAAGGATATACTGAGAAACAGTCGTCAGCTTCATAACAATGCTAGTGCTCGGGAGTTTAGCGTGTCACTGGTATAAAATAATAATTTAAAGCAACATGATTTTACAGTTAGGGAAGATAAGAGTCTTGTGCTTATGGTTTCTTGTGCCGAAAGTTTTTACAATTATTAAATTGTATTTATATTTTTCTTTATTGTGTTTTCAGATCATATCGTATCGATGGTATGTCAGAAGAGACTTAGCCAAAAGATTTTCAGATGTTTTTGCTTCAAAAATATATAAGGGATAGCACAAGTTGTGTTATTGTAATGTTTGTTTCTTTTCAGATTTTGAATATTTCAAGAATATGTAAATGATTTATGTAACATAGTTTACATATTTATAAATAAGGTTTGATAGATTGAGCATAAGCACTTATACATTTTATTTCAATCATATTCAGTCATCCGTGCTCATATTTTCATTATATAGGTACTTACGTACTATTGTATGACATACTTGAATGTTTGATAGTAATAGCATAACGTTTCTGATATCAGTATTAATTTGTGATGTTGAGTTATAAAGTTAAACAATTAATTCGAGTACCTACCCCAAGTACCTGTCGAATTTGTCAAAAGGTATAAGATTAGCGTCCTCGTTCACCAGGCGATAACAAACAAGGTCTCAAAATATGTTTACCTAGGCTTCGAATAACGGCGAAAGGACACAATAGGAGCGTTTTACCTACCATTAAAACGCATATTGTGTCCGGAGCCTTATTCGAAGCCTAGCTTTAAGACCTGCCTGGTGTAGATTTTATCCTTAATGGTTGTCAAGTGTTTCAGATTTTGAGACTACAATGACACAAATCTTCCGCCATTGCTAAAAGGTGAACTCGGATCACGTGACTTAGGATGACGTTACGGAAGTGACGTCACGTTGGTATGATTGACCAATAGGAAAATTGATGTCGAACGGAAACGGAAAGGGCTTTCTCAAAATATGTTTACCTAGGCTTCGAATAAGGCTCCGGACACAATATGCGTTTTAATGGTAGGTAAAACGCTCCTATATTTGATACTAGCCTTCCGCCTGCTGTTTCGCCCGCGTGGACTACACGAACACGACGTTATCCCGCGGAAATGTGATGTTTTTCCGGGATAAAAAGTAGCGTATGTCGCTTGTCACTCTCCAGCTCCTAAACCTATCCTCATACCAAAAATCACGTCGACCCGTTGCTCGGTTTGACGTGAAAGACGGACAAACAAACAAGCAAAACACACTTTCACATTTATGATATTAGTATGGATGAGCTGCTTTGTAGATACTTTTTTTATAAAAATTTTACCGGATGTGGCTTCTGAGGCCTTCAGACGTTAATGATAAAAATTATCAAAAATAAATATAATAACGTTTTTTTTAATCATGTGCTGCAATTTTAAAAATAAAAAAAATCAAATGCATATTTTCCCGTAAATAAAGCAACGCAATGTTTCAAACCACAATGTAGGTAGGTACCTACCTACTCAAATTATTTTTACTTTTTTGCAACAACTACAACAACAACAAAGCAAATTTTTATTTGTGTTATTAAATTAGCTCCGATGGGAGCTAGTTGTGAGACAGGTCGATCTTTTCTAAAGGCCTCTACAGACCAAAGCCGGCGGCCTGCCGGCTTTACCCGGCGGGTCAGGCCGCCGGGCTTTATTATGCATAAAAACAATCCCGGCGGCAGCCCGGCGACCTAAGGGCGTTTGTGCACTACCACTGAATTTTACCGATCCGGAAAAAAACGGATGCTTGTATTTTAATTATTAATCATTTATATTAGTAATTAATTAAATACAAGCATCCGTTTTTTTCCGGATCGGTAAAATTCAGTGTAGTGCACAAACGCCCTAACCCGCCGGTAAAGCTGGCAGGCCGCCGGCGCCGGCTTTGGTCTGTAGAGGCCTTTGTACTTAATTTTCAATATTTTCCACACTGTACCTACTGTTTCTCAAATTCTGGTAACGCCATCTATCGAGTTTTATAGAAAAACTGCTCGATGGATTATAAATTAAATTAAACTACGAAGGAATATTATAATAAAAACAAATGCGTTATAGCCACTTATGGCTTTATGTCGTCAAATTGAGAGATTCGTTTAGAAAATCAACAATAGCCTCGATTCCAACTAACAATTTTCAAATAACAAAAGGATAGAAGTTACTACTTTCTGGTGCAGCGATATTGCTGATTATATTTTTTTTTTATTAAATATAGGTAGTAGGGTAGAATTTAACGACCCAAAGCTTGATGAGTAGGTACGCACAACATGTCATAGGACTTCAATAATGTTAATATGCTAAAATGCAAAAAGCTATGGCCTGTAGATATTAAGCATGTCTGTTAAGTTACTTGATGTCGCGGTCAAATGTTACCCAATACTCGTTTGTTCGAAGTTTGCAAGAAGCGACTGAACAAAATTATCAGCGCTTTTATTTCTTATATAAACTACAAATCTGTAGTTTATGATATACAAACGTGTCAATCAAATGCGCGGACGTTTCTCGCAAAGTCAGAACAAACGTCTGTACCAATGTTTTGCCACTACACGAATTTCACACCCTATGTTGGGTGCTAGACTACCGTTTAGTTCAGTGCTTGAGCTATGGTATAATGCATTAGTCCAATATCTAAAATATACATTAAATTGATACATTTGATGAAGGCTTAGTGCTACCCCGTAGTAGATAAAAAAAAACACTCGTTGCCCACAGATGTACGGAAATTATCGGAAGGTTAGGGACAATAATTAGTGCCTGGATATTCATCGTATTTGCAACAGCGCAACACTAAACTCGAGCCCCCTGATTCACAAACCGTCGGAAACGGAATTGGATTCGAATTCTGTGCTTTGCCTTTGTCTATTTTATAGTGAGTGACAGAGACTATGCATACATTCAACTATCGGCAGCGTTTCCGACGGTTCGTGAATCAGGGGGCTGGCTGGCGTTTGTGTTAGGTATCGGTATCGGATAACAATTGACATCCTCTTTCCAATATCAAATGCACAGTATAGAGGTGTAGATTTTAAAATTAGTACAGAAAACTTTATTAAATTCCGATTCAAACTTTTTGTCCATGCGCAGTACACAAATTAGTTTTATGCGGATAGGAGAGGTGTGGTTACAGGATATTCTCTTTCGCATAGTGGCTACCTACACGGCCGCCAAGATGGAGTCGCACTGTACAATGTAACTTGACAACAACTTAACCTAGCAAGCCAGACCGCCGCCCTCGTTCCTTTCGAGCTCCTTCCTGACGTAGTCAGCCTGTTTTTCATCCAGCCCCAGCTTCCCCACTTCGGCCTCGAATTGGGCCTTCCCCCCCACCCCCACCAGGTAGCCGTTGAGGCGGGCGGCGAGGTGTGACGACTGAAGCCGCGCGGCGCTTAGGCCGAGGCTTCGGCAGAGGTCCTTGTGGCCTTGCAACCGGTACTTTTGGTGGTAGCTGCGGAGAAACGAGATTTTTATTACGTTAGGAAGAACAAATATGATTTTTGTTCCAGATATGCGCAGAACAACGTAAAACTTCTGTACTTAGTAAGAAAGTTTGGATGGTTGTAGGTACGTAGATATACAGGGTGTTAGTTTAAACAAGGGACATACTCCAGGGGGTGAAAGTACCCATCAATACAAACAGCTTTTACTATGGAACAAAATGCGATATCGCGAAAAAAAAAATCTGCTGTTCCATACATTTTGGCCCATTCGGTATTGCACTTTAGTATGAAACAGCCGATTTTTTTTCGCGATATCGCACTTGGTCATGCAAAGTTGTTTGTATTGATGGGTAGTTTCACCCCCTGAAGTACCTATGTCCCTTGTTTAAAATAACACCCTGTTTAAGTTGGAACTAGGATGAAGGTAGTGTATAATATGAGTCATGGAAATTGGAGACAACAACCATACCATACTACAAAAACAGTTACCTACAGTCCTACACACATATCTGACCAATTTATTGTGTGTCATTGGTTTTCGGTATTATACAAACAACTTTTACTATGGGACAAAATGCGATATCGCGAAAAAAAAATCTGCTGTTCCATACATTTTGGCCCATTCGGTATTGCACTTTAGTATGAAACAGCCGATTTTTTTTCGCGATATCGCACTTGGCCATGCAAAGTTGTTTGTATTGGTGGGTAGTTTCACCCCCTGAAGTACCTATGTCCCTTGTTTAAAATAACACCCTGTATAAAGTTAGAACTAGGATGAAGGTAGTGTATAATATGAGTCATGGAAATTGGAGACAACAACCATACCATACTACAAAAACAGTTACCTACAGTCCTACACACATATCTGACCAATTTATTGTGTGTCATTGGTTTTCGGTATTTGCAAGATTTGAGAGGTCTAATCTCGCAAGATCTCGCATTCTGCTAGATCTCGCAGATCGACTTACTATCTTTAACTATTAGAAGTATTCTATTCAGACTTGCAAAAGTAAGATGTTCTAAGGATGAATCAATGAAAGGGAGCACAACATATTTATATTTTTATCTGCCAACTGGCTACTTATGTTTCTTGCATTGCAATACACTTAGCAGCAGAAAAGGCCCTTTCTGTTACATAGCACCACTGATGAAGACATTGATATGCTAACTGCAAGTGATGCTCTTTTGCCCCGCCAATTCGTACAGATTGATTTCTTGTGCAACAAGTTTATCAAAAAATTAACCGGTTGCTCGTGAAGGGCGTTCTTATGGGCGAGTTTTTAAAATAATTTGTAATTGTACTTGATAAGTTGGAGCGTCTGCAGAACGTTGCCATCAGGTTTATATTTAATCTTCGTAAATATGACCATGTGTCTCACTTCCGTAGCAAACTCCAATGGCTCCCAATTCGCCGGCGCAGGGACTTACACACACTTAAACTTCTCTATTCTATCCTTTTCATGCCTACTTCCCCTCCTTATCTTAAAGACTGCTTCTCCTTTCACTTTTCATCTACGTCATGTACTTTGCGTTCCTCATCTAACCTCACCCTTGAAATTCCACGTCACTCTTCCGACTTTTTTTCCTACTCTTTCTCTGTCCATGCTGTCCGTTTGTGGAACGCGCTTCCTGAAGGTATCAGAAAGGCTCAGACTCTAAAATCCTTTGGAGATCAAGTTAGAAGTCATTTCCTCTCCCTTACTCATTAAAGTTTATGTATTATTTTATTTTTCTCTATTTGTCATTCTAGACTTATTCTATCCTTTTTATGCACCCTCTCCCCTCTGTTCTTTTGATTTATTTTTTTCTTTCGCCCAAGGTTGCCTGGAAGAGATTGCTATTTAGCAATAAGGCCGCCTGTTGTCTGTTTACTCATAACTATGTCTCTTTGTGTTATTGTTTCTTTCTTTGTGTGCAATAAAGCTTTTTTTATTTTTTTATTATTATTATTGTTTTTCATCAAGAGAGAGAGGTATTATTAGGTAATCTTGAAAAATTTGTGCAAGATCTCTGTATTTCGAGATCTCAGAATACCGAGATTGCACTCCCTAGTGGAAAGGCCACCCATTATCAATACAAAAATTAGCTGTCAAAATCGACTGTTGCGTCGACAGGCAGCTGTAAAAAAAAATTTTTGTTTCAAATTTGACCACTGGGTCGAACTAGGTGTTATTGTTGATCGAAGACTGGGACAGATAAGTTTGTGACCACAGAACACGGAAAGATTTTTTTCTCTTACTTTCCATGTTCTGTGTTTGTGACATAGGCACAAGGTAAAAAAAAACCACTACGTATAGGTACAGAGATTTTTATCTGCGTTTCATTAAAAACATTATTTTGTTTATACTTATTGTAATCAATCTCAAAAACATAATATATTTTTAAATTCCGATTGAAATGAGTCTAGCTAATTATGAAGATGCTATAAGGTCAGATGACGCCAAACAGGATAGCAAAGTCTCGAAAGCGACCGTGACACAATTTGTACGATCGCTATTCATACAACAATGTTGCCGTGACACCTAGTGCTAATTCGAAGGTTGCTTCTGCATATAGAATGGAATAACCTAGCGTTGTACAATGTTTAGTTTGTCTTAAGGAGGTTTGTTGTTTATTATTTATCATCATCAACTATTTAATGTGGGGAGGAGACTGCAGGGGCAAAAGCCTTCCTTGTTGATGGAAAATAAGAATGAGCCCTGCCTGACCAGTTTCGCGGGTTCAATGCGGTAATTGCGGTATTAACGACTACAAATTATACCGCGGCCAGACTATGCTGTTCGCGTTGCCGCGAATATTTGTCCTAGCTAGACTGGCAATGTCGCTCACTCGCACTGGCATAGCTGCTCCTCCTGTTTCACAATATCTGTTTAGGATATACTTTCCAGTTTACTTGACAGTTTTGTATGGCCTATCTATCAAGTAAGAGCCAACGCGCACTTGTGATTTTTAACCGACCGATAGTTTAGTCGGAATCGTAAGCCGATTGTGATCAAACTGTCGGCCGATAGTTGGGCGATAGTTTAGTTGAATGTAGTGCGCGCGCTCACATTGCCCTTATGCACATTACCGGCCGGCCGATAGTTGTGCTGTGCGATAGTTTGATCGAACAACGATTTTTAATCGTCAGTGCGCGCACTGCCTTTTAACTCTATACTGAATTCGAGAACGATCAAACTATCGCCCAATTAAAAATCACAAGTGCGCGTTGGCTCTAACAACTAATCAGAACTTACTTAGACATTGGGAAACTGGCCCTTAGACTTTAGTTGGGGGTTAAATGTTTGACTTAACGACAAATGCTTACTCTTCAGCAGGGTAGAAAGTGTCCGCGGGTGCGATCTCAGTGCGCAGCTGCCCGTAGCGCACCAACATCACCTTGTGGGACGCTTCCGCCGCCGCGCGCTGCTCCTCGTCGTGGTATAGGATCAGCGACATGTACTGGAAATTAAGTACAAAACCTCTTTAGTTTTAGTATCTCACTACTTGGATGGTTGTTTGTTACTTAATAACTTCAGAACGGCTTAAAGGATCTGAATACAATTTGAGACAGAGATAGATTGCAGTCGGAAAATAGCACCGGCTACTTTTTATACCGATATTCCCACGAGAACAGTGAAAACGCTGGACGCAGACGAAGCTTGTTCGAGAATAAATCCTCGACATGTCAAGGGTAAAGAGAAATAAAAGACAAGAGGGGAAAGCAGTAACGACACGAGGCAGGTAAACACCTCCCTTTGTTACTTAGCCATAAAGGGCTCTAAACATTTTTAAAAGATATAAATGTAACCAGCCTGCCTCCCGCGGCTTCGCCCACGGGGGTGACACGACGTTATCCCGCGGGAATGTATTGTGATATTTTTTCGGGATTAAAAGTAGCCTATGTCGCTCTCGAGCTCCCAAGCTATCCCCATTCCAAAAATCACGGTTGCTCCGTTTTGACGTGAAAGACGGACAAACAAACAAATAAACACATTTCACGTTATAGTATGGATTTATTAACTGACAATCTCTATTATTGAAAATATTGAAAATGAAGTACCTATTAGAAAAAATCGACCCGTCTAACTAGCTCCGGTGGGACTCGAACCCACCGGAGCTGTTGTTGAGTTTTTTTTCTTATTATTGAAATTTCATTTTCAATTATAACAATTTCATTGTGAATGCAAAAAGTAAAAAACGTTTTTGAAAAAAAAATGTAACCGCCTTCAAATCGGATCTTCAAACAAAAATTAACAAACACTAAAAAACGAAAAAAATAATAAGATTTTTTAATTCAAAGGACGATGATACGTGACTTTTTCTAATTTATCTTGGTACTTGCTGAACTGTTTGAAGTCGGTGCCGTCTTATACATATTGAGGTAATTACGTCCTACACCTCATTACGCTTGGGACCGGGTTTTTTTTTATATGTTAGTTATTTCACTCAGTATATTTCGTTCTTATTCTTTTTGGCTTGGCACCGACTTCAAACAGTTCAGCAAGTACCAAGATAAATTAGAAAAAGTCACGTATCATCGTCCTTTGAATTAAAAAATCTTATTATTTTTTTCGTTTTTTAGTGTTTGTTAATTTTTGTTTGAAGATCCGATTTGAAGGCGGTTACATTTTTTTTTCAAAAACGTTTTATTTTTCGATTTTTAGTGAAGTAGCTTAAGAACCAACATGGTGATTATGATAAATTGTTGTAAATATCCTATCCGTTACGGAATTCAGCTTTCCATCTTTAGCTACTTAGATAACTTGAAGAAATACAACTGAAGGTCCATTCGTGCATATAGTATTTATAAAACATCATAATATAACTCCTAACTGTTGAGGAGTTTCACCTCTCATCAGCAGCTTACCCTAATAACCTGAAAGAATATAACTATTGGCCCATACGTACGATTAATACTTAAAGAAATATTCTCCAGCTCCTAACCGTTAAGGAGTTGTAGCTTCCATCACCAGCTCATCACTATGAGATGATGACTACCAGATGCAAATACTTGACTAACTTCAAAAATAAATGGCTTGCCTATATTTGAGAATTTCTCTCAATTTTCCTGGGATTTGATCCCCTGGTCCTGACTTGGTGAAAGTAAGATCAGGTCAGAAGTACCATCATCATCAGCCCGTATCCGTCCACTGCTGGACATAGGCCTCTCCTAGTTCACGCCACTGAGCACGGTTTTCAGCTCCTCGCATCCAGCCCCCACCTGCCATCTTTCGTAGGTCGTCACTCCACCTGGCACCAGGGCGCCCTACGCTACGCTTGCCTAAGCGCGGTCTCCACTCCAGAACTCGTTTGCCCCAACGGCCGTCGGTTCTTCGCGCGATGTGACCTGCCCATTGCCACTTCAGCTTGCTTATTCTTTGGGCTATGTCGGTGACCTTGGTTCTCTGTCGAATAACTTCATTTCTTATCTTATCCTTTAGAGAAACGCCGAGCATAGCCCTCTCCATAGCTCGCTGGGCGACTTTGAACTTGTGGACTAGTCCCACCGTTAGTGTCCATGTTTCGGCTCCGTAAGTCATTACGGGTAGGACGCACTGGTTAAAAACTTTCGTACGTTCAGAAGTACCAACTTTCGAAAAAATAATTTTTTTGAAAATGATCCACAATTTGATGAAACTATGAAATCGTCCATATACCCAAATAAAGTCTAAATACACATTATTCAGGATAACTCCTGAAATTCTTGCCAGTTCTTGATAAAATTTGAATGGGACCACACGAGAAGCGTCACCTTTTAAATAAAAAAAGAATTATCCAAATCGGTTCATTAACTAAAAAGTTCTGAGGTAACACACATAAAAAATAAAAAAAAAAATAAAAAAAAAAAATATACAGTCGAATTGATAACCTCCTCCTTTTTTTGAAGTCGGTTAAAAATTATTTGACAATCTCTACATGAAGTGAGTATAGTAGTCATGCTTCCTACCGAGACGCCCCGTCGTCTGTGGACTGTGCGCCTAGATTCCTTAAAAGCTAATAAGTAATTAATGGATTTTAATACCGTTTTCATTACACATTCAAGAGCTAGGTCTACCTATAGGTAAGTAGGTAGTATCTTTATTGCACCCGTGCGAAGTCGGGGGAGATCGCTATAGTCATTATCATCATTCTCTTTTCCCATCTACCTATAAATAAAGTGCGACAAGCATTTCTGTTCCGGTGATAAACTTAGATATTTTTCATGTGACAGTCCATTTTGACAGCTAATTTTGTAGTGCAAGTCCTCTGTCACGCCTGTTCCGGAACAGACTAGAATATGGGACTATATTTGGAGTCTACGCAATATGGGTCTTTCTTCCACGGGTTGCTAGTATCCGACTTCCTACTTCCTACTAATATTATAAATGTGAATGTTTAAATGTTTGGCTGTTTGGATGTTTAGATGTTTGGATGTTTGTTACTCAATCACGCCAAAACGGCTGAACGGATTTGGCTGAAATTTGTGGCACAGATACTTCTAGCCTGGAGAGGAACATAGGCTACTTTTTATCTCGGAAAATATTACATTTCCGCGGGATAACGTCGTGTAGTCCACGCGGGCGAAGCCGCGGGCGGAAAGCTAGCATAAAAAATATATATATGATTTACCTGTCTCTTTATTTTTGTTGTGAGTCCATACTCGTGGTTTGCCCAAAATAGGTCGAGAAGCTCTTCATACGAAACGGTTTTTGGGTCGAAATCTAACTCAATTACTTCCGTGTGATCGCCACTGAAAATAAATAAGTACAAATAATTAAAATTAATAATATTCTTCTGAAATCCATTGCATTATAAGTACTTACTTACATTATATTATAACTCAATGCTTAAAACATAGTAGGTACTTACTTCCTACTAATATAAATGTGAAAGTCTAGATGTTTGGATGTTTGGAGGTTTGTTGCTCAATCACGCCAAAACTGCTGAACGGATTTCGGACACAGATAGTTTATTACCCTGGAGAGGAACATAGGCTACTTTTTATCCCGGAAAAATATCACATTCCCGAGGGATAACGTCGTGTAGATTCAAGATTCAAATTTGTTTATTCAATTTAGATTGTTATTTACAATACTTGTGAACGTCATAGAAGCTACGCCATCGGTTCGCAAACCCTACAGCGGGAGGCCTTGGAGAAGAACCGGCAAGAAACTCCAAGGGTTGTTTTTTCTCCCTGTTTTATTTCATACAGAGTCGTCAAATTGAAAAATGACCTTAACATGGTATGACTATATAAGGTCAGTTTCCATCACAATTACACAATGGGTTATGATAAATACAGTTAAGTATAGGCGAACTAATGATCATAGCGGTGAACAATTTTCAATTACTTAGGAACTCTACTTAAAGCTTAAAAACAAGAGACAATTCTACTATATACTGCAAGTTGCGCCATACATGTTTCAAATGTAATTCCTAATAAAATGAATAAAAACAAAAGAAAACACATTTTAAGGCAAGCAGATAAGAGCAGACCCATTCCCACTGGCAGCACCCGTTCACGAGCATGACGCATGAACCAGCCATCGCTTCGCTCAACCATATTTTAGGGAACGTAACGACCCGCCTCACACGCCACCACCGTAGAAATGTTTTAGTGAGCATGACATACTCAAACTGCCTACCTTAAATAGAATAGAATAGAATAGAATAATTTATTTCTGTATAAAACTTAGTCTAAATTTACATAGAACTTAAAAAGTAACATCAATTTGCTTCATAATCGATTAGGTATAATTTTATTACAAAATTAGTTCTGATATTGTTTTAATAATAGGTCTTTACCTATGAAATTGCCGTTTTGTATGGAGATTTCTGTAATTATTTTTTTTCCATACTAACGTTTTTGTTATTATTTAACGACTAATATTATGTAAATTTACAAAATTTTACACACGTATTTATGGACATTTTAACTACTAAATGACACATTCGTTAAGAGAAAAAATTTTTTTTTCACTAAGTTACAACTAATAAAGTACGAAATTCTGGAAACAAAAATAGTCGTGACTTTCGGAATAAGTTTTTTCTATGTAAATAATCAAATATCGTGGTTATTAAATTATCAAAAGTTGCTCGATACGGTCTTAATGTAACGCAATATTAAAGAAATTATATATTTCTAATATTATAAAAGTTGTTAAGTTATATGTACAAAAGAAAAAAACGGCAATTTCATATTTTTTATTTTTATTTATTTATTAAGAAACAAACGGTCGTACACATTCATTAACAAAAATCTTAAATAGCATCTTACATAAGACCTATAGTTTCCTTAATGAAACAATGGAGTGCAAATCATTAACACAAATATTATGATTTATACTTACATACACACTTAGTTACGTAGATAAAAAAAAGTGCAATAAAAATAATAGAACAGGTTGTTTTTGCTCAATACATAGAAACATATATACTTACTTAGCTACTTTATTATTAATTTATTTGTTAAATCTATTCATTTTGCTCTAAAGTTCTGATGTCATAAATCCGCGACACCGTAATGTCACAAATCAGTGACACCGTAGGTACATGTATATCCAATATATAAACCTTGATTTTCAAAAGAAACAGATAAAAACAAACAAGTGAATGTCTTTAACGATACATAATATTAAGATGATTATAACTAAATTAAATTTTTAGATTTTAGGCATTCACAATGCTATTAGTATTAAGACTTAAAGGCATTTTTAATTGCGAGTATCGAAGAATTGAAAACATCTATATTCGATAGTTTTTCATTTCGGTCAAACATTCTGCATGCACGTCTCGTAAACATATTTTTAATGTAACATGTTCTGCTAGATGGAATGTGAAACAAGTCCTTATTGCGACAGCCACGTTCACGTCTGCGAGGTACCCTTATATTAATTTTGTTAAGTAAATTAGGGGCATCAACACGGTTATTTAGTAATTTATATAGTAAAAGAGCATCAACACAATTTCTACGGTCCTCGAGAGTCTGAATATGATAGTAAGACAGAGACTGATCATAACTAGAATGAGTTTGGAAATTTCGATAATTAATTGACTTAATAAATTTCTTCTGAATTCTCTCAATTCTTTGAATATGTTTCTTACAGTATGGTTTCCAAACTGCACAGGCAAACTCTAATCGGCTACGGACATAGCAGTTAAACAGTGTTTTATATGTAAATTCTTTTTTAAATGGTTTACTAACACGTAGAATAAAACCAAGCTGTTTAAACGATTTACTTATGATTGAGTCAATATGCGGTATGAAAGAAAGCTTGGTGTCCATTAAAACTCCTAAGTCGCGTATTTGCTCAACTCGGTGTAGTGTTTTATTAGACAGCGTATAGTTGAAATTGATGATGTTGTTTTTTCGCGTGTAACTTATAGCATGACATTTTTCATGATTAAGAAATAAATTGTTAATTTTACAGTAATGCTCAAAATTAAGTAGGTCTTGTTGCAGCAGCATACAGTCGTTAGTGTTACGGATAATTCTAAAAATTTTTGTGTCATCTGCGTAAAGTAAAGTGTTAGAGTGTAAAATGCTATCGGTTATGTCATTGATGTAGAGTATAAATAATAATGGTCCCAAATGGGACCCTTGGGGTACGCCAGAATGTATATATTTGAATTCAGAAGAATATCCCGAGATAACAACCGCCTGTTTTCGCTTTTCTACATAGGACTTAATCCAACGGAATAAATCGCCATGTATACCGAGTTGCCAAAGCTTTTTTAACAAGGTATTATGGCAAATTTTATCGAAAGCCTTGGCAAAATCAGCATACACGGCGTCCACCTGGTATCCATTGTTCATAGCTTCTAGTATTACTTCAGTAAAACCAAGTAAATTAGTTTCAACCGACCGACCTTTGTAAAAACCATGCTGGCTATCAGTAATATGGCGGCGAACGACGTTACAAAGTTGGTCAGTAACGATTTTTTCTAGAACTTTTCCAAAATGACTCAGTTTTGAGATGGGTCGATATTTTTCAATGTCGGAACTAATTACACCTTTAGGTATCGGAGTGACCCATGCCTGCTTCCATATCTCCGGAACACAGCCCTCCTCCAATGATTTCGTAAATATAATTGTGATAGGTAATGTCAAAGATGAAGCGCATTTTTTTATAAATAGAGGTGGGATGGCGTCAGGGCCTGCACCTTTATTTATGTCGATCGATTTTAAATATTTAAAAACAAGGTCGGTATTTATTTCTATGGAGTGAATATTAATAACAGGTTCAAGTGGCGGTACAGCATTTTCTAAATCAAAAGATATTTCATTGGAATTTTCGAAAACGGAGTGAAAATAATTGTTAAATAAGTTACAAATAAGCTGGCCATCCGAGACTGTGGAACCATTATAATTCATTGATTGGGGCAGTCCTTTATTAGAGGAAATTGACTTTATATATGTCCAGAAGTGTTTTGGATGTGTATTAATTTTTTGTTCAGAGAATGAGATATAGCTATTATAACACTGATGCGACATTTTCTCTGCACGTTTACGAAAGTTTTTAAAATTCTGATAATCTAATGGGTTATTATACAATTTCCATAATTTATGGTATTTGCATTTTTCCCGCAATAGTTTTGTCAATGACCTAGTTTGCCAGACTGGGACCCTAGTTGAAGTACGAACTCGATGCAGGGGAACTAATTTAGAAATTAACTCGTTAATTATCTCATAAAATTTTGTCACACAATTTTCAGTATTTAACTCTTGAAATAATTTAAGCCAATTTATTTTAGACAATTCCGTATTAATCAAATCATAATTAGCACAATGAAAATTATAATAATGAGAGCGCGGGGCTGGTTTGAGTGAAACAGAGTAATTTAATTTTAATTCTAGTAACAATGACCTGTGATGTTTATCTTCGGCTGTAAGAGGGTGATCGCAGGCAGTTACATAACAATTAGTATTAGAGAAAATTAGATCCAATATTCGATCGTTAGAATTAAGAACTGAGTTGTATTGTTTTATGTGAGAAAAAGACATAAAATCGCTCAAAAACTGAACTGCAAAGTTACCACTAGGGTAAAACCACCGTGTATCGGCCACGTCAACAATATTTCACATTGATTTGCTTCCTATTCTCACATTTATTAGCCTAGCTTTCTAGGAGATATTTTTTAAAAAACTGTTATTATTTGACTTTCCTATGGACTAATAAAATATTTGAAATTTGGATAACTTTTTTTTATATTGATGTTTTTCTTTGAACACACCCAATTTCCCTAATATCGGCCACTTGCGCCCAAAAATCGCCCACCTGTTTGCCTTGTATCGGCCTAGGCTAACATTATGAGCAATACAAATATACTTCGAATTAATAAAGAAAGATAAAGAACAGACATATATCCTAAATTTTTTTTTACAATCCAAACTTAAGGGGTAGGCAAATTAACGTGTTTAGAATAAATATCTAAAAAAAAAATTGTTTTTTCTTGCTTATAGATATTCTTACCTAATAGTAACAAATAAATTTCGAAGTCTGATTTTTTTTTAGGGATTTGAGATTATTTTACAAACTTTAATATGTCTTAAAGGAAAGTCTATAAAACAAATACTAGTGACAAGTTATTATAAATTTAATATTACAGTTTGCACATCAACAATGATACTTCCACATAAAAGTAACTAAACAAAAAATCTAAATTTTTTTAATATTTTTTTTTAAACATTTCACGTAACTAGAAACGTAGGTAACACTATCATTAAATTATCGCACACAATAGTCTTATAATTACCTAAATTAATTATCTAATCTAGTGTACCTAGATTTGTATGAAGTAATATTTGTATCGTCCATGACTAAGTGTTTAGTGGCCGATATCAGGATTTTGACTCGCCTTGTATCGGCCATCACCATTTTTAACGGCCGATATCAGGCTTTTATATGAAATAATCAACCCTAAATCCGGCCATTCGATTTTTTATTAAAATTAAAAGAAAAACACAAAAATATTAATCAATAATGTTGCATTATAATCTCTTTAACCTTCACAAGCAAGAATCAACGATTTAAACCTCCTAGATAAGTTGCAAACCCTTTCCCCCGTAACCTCGAACTCGTCAATTTTGACTAGAAAATGGCGTGAATTTCGACACGACTGCGCAGGTTACAAGATCCAATGCTACTGAACTGTCAAATGAACTTTGATCGCCGCCACATTTAATTCATTTGAAGACAACAATATAATGTTCATTATAGAGCAGAATTTGTGCAAGTGGATCGAATATTTAATAGTTTTTGATCAAATTCCTAGGAAGCGGCCGATACCAGGACGTGGCCGATACAAGGCGGTTTTACCCTACCTATCAAACTCATTTCCCGCGAACTCGATTCTTTCCAGACGGCATTGGGAATATTAAAATCTCCAGTAATTAAAAACAAATCATGAGGTCGATCTATCATAATTTGACTAACTATATCAAAAAAAGAAGCAAGTGTTTCTCTATAGCCGGGACCCTGTGGTAAATAAATACATGCAATGTTTATGCAAGTCGATCTAGAAGCGGCCGTGGGCCCAAGCGTTGCGATAACATCGTCGGTAAGCGGGATTGATACCCACAGGCAATCCGAGTGCGCCCGAGAGGGCACCGGCCAGTCGTCGCGGCGGAGCGGGCGCAGCGCGGCGCGCACAGCTACGGCCACTCCGCCGCCCATGGTCGCCCCGCTCTCAGCGGCAGAACGATCGCAGCGAAATACACAATATCTTTCATCAAAATACTCGCGGTCGTAAAAGTTAGATGCAAGCCATGTCTCAGTGATACAAATAAAATCATATTCAGACTGGGACACAAGTGATAGAAAACTTTGCGATTTTGTGCGCAAACCCCTTACATTTTGATAATATCCAGAAAAATCAAAAGCCATTTTAGATTAAAATAAAAATAGTATTAAGAGAATATTTAGCAAAATATCATATGTAAAGACCTATATTATAAAGGTTAGTAGTGCAAAATAATCTAAGCGATACCTAAACTAAGTAAATACTTGTAACTTAGGCATCTATTTGGTGAAAGTAGGTTAGTGCAAACATAACAATTTATTAAATAACAATGAATTTAAATACAATCTATTTTAATATTAGTTAACTGGCTAATTATTAAGTTTATTTATTAAGTCAAGGTCAATTCGGCGAAGGAAGGCTCTAGCTAGAGTCACTCCCGTAGTCAATGAGACTGTGATACCTGAACTCAGCACTTTTCCTGGCAGGGCAATGTTCGTCTCCTGTTTTATGTTGGCTGGGCTTATTAAAGCGCTTACACGAAGCACACGCGCCAGGTTCTTGACGTTTGGAACATTCTTTCATAGAGTGCCCGACACATCCACAATGTCCACATGTAAGGTCTGTCTCCCGGCAATATTTTGCGGAATGACCGTAAAGCTGACACTTGTAACATCTAGTTACAAGTGTAAAATCTCTGACTGGGCATGATGTCCAGTTAATGAACAGTCGCTCCTGTGCTATAAGTATTTTCCTTAGTTCTGGTGTTAGCTCTATTATAAAATTACAATATTGTGCATCTTTTTTTCCTGATTTATGGCTGAATTTAATAGAACTAAAGAATTGTTCCCGACCTAAATGTGGATGTTTATCAGATATGTTCTGTTCGAACAGACAGTCGAAAACTTCCTTGTAAGTGCAATTGGCAGGTACGCCAAGTAATATAATCTTCGGCTTTCTTTTTTTTGTTTCTTCAACCTTTAGCCCTGAAGTTTTCAGCTGCTCTGACTGTTTCAATTTCTCAAGGTCATCTTTGCCTTGTGCACTGATAATGATGCCACCGTCTTTGGTTTTCCGCATGCCCCGGATACGTAACTTGAGCTCATCAGGTTTGATAACTGTTTGGATCAGCTTCTTAGTCTCCTCACTGGTTTTTTCTTTGTCCTGGGGGTAAACAACGACACTGCTGGTGTTGAGAGGGCGGCAAATTGAGCTATTTCTTTTCCTGACGATGTCAGCAAAGGAAGTACTATGGTTCGTTTCCTTTTGAGAACGTATGCACTGCTTCAAGTCCTCGAGCTGATCTTCTAGCTGGATATTCATCCCCTTTTCTTCGTGCATATTTTTAATTTTAGTTTGTGCCGAGATATATTTTTGTTTCAATGACTGATATTCCACAGCCAGTTCAGACATACCTCCCATAACGCTCCTGCTGATGCCACCGATTTTTTGCTTTTGTTCTGAATTTAATTTTCCCTCGTTGGAGATCGAACAGATGTGCTCCAGTAGGCGTTCCATTCGCGTCAGCCAACTCTTAATCTCCACAGTCGACATTGCTTCAATAGTAAGCGCTCCTGCGAGACTCGGTGCCACTTCCTCATGAAGTCTAGAGGAAGGGCTCTCAAACATCATGGTGTCTGGGTTAAATCTAATTGCCATGATTTGTTACGTCAATTTTTCACTGATACACTAAATACGCCGACAACTGCATGACCGCGATACGATGACCCCGATTTACGCGGAAGCAATATTGGCATAAGCGAATATTGTTATTTTAATAAATCGAATAAATTTGAGCAGAAGGCACGCATTGCACGTCCATCTGCTAGCTCGGCTGAGATAGATCCAATAAATGACCGAATTAAAAGCTTAACTAATATAAACGCTAATAATATAAAATATAGGACACGACTCACATCACTTGTTGATCATCAATTGATTTTTTTTTTTTTTTTTTTCTTGCGCTGGCAACACTGGCAGCAACACTTGTCAGCTTGCTTTGTAATTTTAATTAATTAATTTTATTAGTAATTTACGTTATATTCCAAATTATTTGTAATAATTAGCTTAATTACGTGTTATTTAACAAGTGGTAGTGTTATCAGCAAGTTTAATGCGCTAACATTTGAAATATAGCGAGGAAAAATTGACCCAACTGTCAATCCAGAAGAGGATACAAATTCAAATTGAAAAGCTAAAAATACTGTGGACGGCTTCTTCTTAAACCTGGGGAGTATTGTTTTCATAATTTACATCACTCACATTGCATTCTCAGACCAATAGAAACTTTTATTACGTACCTACTTACCTATCTATAGATATTGATACCAACTACACGAATATTAACTTTGTTCAATTCTTTTAATTTAATTAATCAGTTCTTGGAGCCCACAAGGGTAACATCTCATTCAGCCACTTGCATAGATAATGTTTTTTCGGAGTCTGATCCGACTAACAAACTAGTCGTTAAAAATATTACATCTGACCATTACGGATTAAAGGTATCCTATGAATTAGATATTGTTGATGCGCCTAAAAGTGTACAATGCAGGCCCGTTACAAAAACGCGACTACGTAATTTTGAAAATAATGTAGCTGATAAAGTTTCTACGATGCCATATGTGCATGATGATCCTAATGCGCTTTATGGAACCCTTTTTGAATTAGTAACGAATGAGTTCAATAATATCTTTAAGTCTAAAACGATTAAATGCACCCAGAAGTTAAAGTTTTGCGAATGGGCTACGACAGGTATTTATAAAAGTAGAAACAGGCTGTATGAACTATATAAATTAAGAGAAACTAATCACAGCCCTCGTTTCGTAGAACATGTAAAACAATATTCTAAGATTTTCAAAAAAGCATGTTCTAAAGCAAAGTCTATATTTTTAAAGGATAAAATTAAAAAGTCAAATAATAAAATCAAAACAACTTGGGATGTTATTAAGCGTGAAACCGGAAAAGGTAAACAACATGACAACAGTCTAGCGCTTAACATTAATAACGCAAGAATAAACTCTGAAACAGAAATTGCTAATATTTTTAATAACTTTTTTGTAAATATACCATTAGTAACCACCTCTAATTTGAATTCTTCACCAGCTTCTGCTGTCTCGGTTCTTGAAAAACATGTGTCTGAGTGTAGTTCATTATTTAATTTTAAAGAAATTAATTCGAGCGATATAATCAAAACATTTAATTTACTTAAAATGAAAACTACCACTGATTTATGGGGCATATCTGTTACTGTACTTAAAAACATTATTCATGCTATTGCCCCTTATCTTGCTATTATATTTAATCAGTGTATCGCTCAAGGAATTTTTCCTGATTTAATGAAATTTAGCAAAGTGATACCTTTATTTAAATCAGGAAACAAAGAAGACCCAAGTAATTATAGACCAATATCAATATTACCCGCCTTAAGCAAAATATTTGAAAAAATAATACTAGAGCAATTATTGTCTCATTTCTCATTAAACAATCTCATGCATAGCAAACAATTCGGATTTATGAAGGGTCAGTCAACCACGGATGCTGGGGTTGCACTTTTAAAGCATGTGTTTGATGCCTGGGAAAAGTCGCAAAATACTCTTGGAATATTTTGCGACTTATCCAAGGCTTTTGATTGTGTTGATCACCGGACGCTGCTGTTGAAGCTAAATCATTACGGTGTAAAAAATAATGCCCAGAAACTAATACTGTCGTATCTCAGTTCCAGAACTCAGACAGTTGACATTAATGGAGTGAAATCAAACGGCTCTCAGATTAAACTAGGCGTACCTCAAGGCTCTATTTTAGGCCCTTTTCTATTTTTGGTTTATATTAATGATTTGCCTTTCTTTGCCAAAAACTTCTGTGATATTGTGTTGTTTGCAGATGATACTTCTTTAATATTTAACATAGACAGAAACAAAACCAATTTTGACGATGTAAACAAAGCACTGTCACAAGTACTCGGTTGGTTTAATTCTAACAATTTGCAGCTTAATGCAAAGAAAACAAAGTGCGTACTTTTTTCTCTGCCAAATGTACAGACGGTACCTGTAGAAATTGTAATCAACAACGAAAAACTGGATTTAGTACAATCAACGATCTTTCTGGGTGTAACTTTAGACTCGAAACTTCAATGGCATGCGCATATCGCAACATTAGCTGGTAAGCTTAGTTCTGCTTCCTACGCTATTAGAAAAGTACGACAGCTAACAGATGTTGATACTGCTAGAACTGTATACTTTAGTTATTTCCATAGCATCATGTCATATGGCATTCTTTTGTGGGGATTAGCGGCTGGCATTAATGCTATATTCATCTTGCAAAAACGAGCAATCAGAGCCATCTATAAACTAGGCTCCAAAACTTCGCTTAGAGACAAGTTCAAGGAAATAGGTATACTGACAGCTGCATCTCAATTTATATTAAATTGCATTCTTTTTGTACGTCGCAATATTAACTTGTATACCAAACATGGTGATTTACACAATCGTAATACTAGAAATAGAAACAAGCTCGTAATGCCTCGGTACCGTTTAGAAAAGGTGCACGGATCTTTCGTTGGTCAAGGTATACACATATATAACAAAATCCCAAGTGATATCTTGGATTTACCATATCTAGAGTTTAAGAATCATATAAAGAGTGGCCTCCTCAAAAAAGGCTATTACACTGTAAATGATTATTTGAACGACAAAACACCTTGGTCGTAACACTCGTAACAAATGTTCCTAGTATGATATTGTGAGTCGTGTCCTATATTTTATATTATTACCGTTTATATTAGTTAAGCTTTTAATTCGGTCATTTAAGGTAGGCAGTTTGAGTATGTCATGCTCACTAAAACATTTCTACGGTGGTGGCGTGTGAGGCGGGTCGTTACGTTCCCTAAAATATGGTTGAGCGAAGCGATGGCTGGTTCATGCGTCATGCTCGTGAACGGGTGCTGCCAGTGGGAATGGGTCTGCTCTTATCTGCTTGCCTTAAAATGTGTTTTCTTTTGTTTTTATTCATTTTATTAAGAATTACATTTGAAACATGTATGGCGCAACTTGCAGTATATAGTAGAATTGTCTTTTGTTTTAAACTAATATTAAAGCTTTAAGTAGAGTTCCTAAGTAACTGAAAATTGTTCACCGCTATGATCATTAGTTCGCCTATACTTAACTGTATTTATCATAACCCATTGTGTAATTGTGATGGAAACTGACCTTAGTCATACCATGTTAAGGTCATTTTTCAATTTGACGACTCTGTATGAAATAAGACAGGGAGAAAAAAACAACCCTTGGAGTTTCTTGCCGGTTCTTCTCCAAGGCCTCCCGCTGTAGGGTTTGCGAACCGATGGCGTAGCTTCTATGACGTTCACAAGTATTGTAAATAACAATCTAAATTGAATAAACAAATTTGAATCTTGAATCTTGAATCTCACAATATCATACTAGGAACATTTGTTACGAGTGTTACGACCAAGGTGTTTTGTCGTTCAAATAATCATTTACAGTGTAATAGCCTTTTTTGAGGAGGCCACTCTTTATATGATTCTTAAACTCAAGATATGGTAAATCCAAGATATCACTTGGGATTTTGTTATATATGTGTATACCTTGACCAACGAAAGATCCGTGCACCTTTGCTAAACGGTACCATAGTAAAACAATATAAGTACGTTGACTGCCTGGACAGGCACCCCAAACGGTGTGTATGTGAGCGCGCCCGTACGTATGCGTCGTCATGCGTCGTCGCACGCACACACTGACAAAATTTATCGGTGATAACGGGGCGACAGTCATGCGTGGCAGGGCAGCGCCCGCCGCCCGCCGCCCGCGCGGCGCCCCGCCGCCCCGGCCGGTCGCCCGCGAACGCGCATAATATTATTAAGGTAAAACTGTCCGTGCCCACCACACGCACGCTCCGCGCCGCTGCGCTGCCTCCCTCTAATAATTTTATATTTGTATTTGTAATAATTCGTGCGAGTACCTACGATGGCTAAAAATTCGAGTAGAAGTAAAAAATATTGTAGTGTATACGGATGTCTCAGTAGCGGGTTGTCTAATCCAGAGCTATCTTTCTTCGCATTACCTAGCGAATAAGAACGGTGAGTACAATCTACCTACTATAATTATCATACGTAGATACGTACATAATATTTTGTATAGCTGCTTACCTACCTAAATAGTTCTGCTTCCGATTTCGTTGACCAGATACCAATTTGTAGTTTAATTTTCAAATAGAAAGAAAGAAGAAAGAAAAACATTTATAATAACAAATTATTGTAACTTGTAATCCTATGTGTAGGAAGGTATGTGATTAGATTAATAAACTGGGAGCATAATATAAATTTTTAACCGCCTCTGCGGTCTAGTGATTCACACCACCGATTTCAGACCCAGAGGCCCCGGGTTCGATTTGCAGTGGGCGTAGGTACATATTGTATTCGGTTTTTGACAACCGATTTGGCGCAGGGGTAGGCTACCCATCTTCTGCGCCAGTTGTCTCGGGTTCGATTCCCGAACAAGACAAATATGTGTGTGCATGAACATGTCTATTTGTCTTGGTCTTGGTGTTGTTGTAAAGCCACGTTTTAATTTATCCTATTTCGACCGTAATTTTTCAAACCACAAAACAGATAACATGACGTAGGTAATGAAAAATTTTAGTCAGCCCCTGGGTCTATGTACAAAAATAATTAAAGAACTTTGTATTATAGATTCCTGACGCCCACCCTACAGGGGAAAACTGTTTTGTATAGAGATTGACTATGCATTTTTGACGATTGAATAAACTCTAAGCGACAGCCCTACGTGTTTAGCCTATTATCGCTCGCTCAGGGCTCCAGTCCGCTTACTTATATTGTTTTACTATGACGGTACCGAGGCATTACGAGCTTGTTTCTATTTCTAGTATTACTTTTTGGGCGGGTAGCTGTCAAAGTGTAAACAGTCAAAAATTTGCTCCCAGTTTTAATATTATATTAAAATAGTTTTAACTTACATGATTAAAATCTAACATATCCAGTGCATAAGTTGACTTCACCCACAGCATCACACACGTTATCTCCAATATACTCCAATAACATCACTCAGTATGGACACTTCAGCACAACAACTCCTGAATAGCTTGAACGAACTCTCATCCATGTTCAACGAAAGGATGGCAGAGTTTGAGGGGAGCCTGCAGCAGCCAGGTGCGAAGGAATCCAACACTACGGTGAAGGCTCTGGCAGCGGACTTCTCATCGTTCAAGACATTTGTATGGAAGACACTTGGTATGCTCAAATCTCAAATTGAGCTTCTTGTCTTGGGTATGGATCGTCTTGATACTTATTCTCGCCGGAAAGTGCTTCTGCTTCATGGCATCAAAGAAGATAAAGACGAAAATGTCCTGAAGAAAACTCTTGAGATATTATCCGTCCAAATGAAGTTAGCAAACATAACATCAGAGGCCATTGAATCCTGTCTTAGACTCGGTGCTAATAAAAAGGAGAAAGCTCGTCCAGTTCTTGTTCGTTTCTCTTCTATGCAGTGCCGTATGTCGGTGTGGAACAAGAAGACTTCACTGAAAGGCTCGGATGTGACCGTTTCCGAGTTTCTCACAAAACCTAGACAAGAAATTTTCACAGCAGCCCGCAAACACTTCGGTAAGCGTAAGTCCTGGACGACGGAAGGCAATATCATTGTTCTTCTCCCGGACGGTACTCGTAGGAAGGTCTTTTCTAGCGTTGAGCTGCAGAAACTTATCACGCTGTACCCCAACCAGACGGCTGAGGCTTCGCGAAAGTAAAGTAATTGTTAAACAAATCACCTCTTTTGTTAGGTACCTTTTAATTTGGTCGGGTTACTTACTATGTTTTTTGGCAAGGTATTTACAAGTTTTACTTTAATTTTTAACCCGCAAACCATTCTAATAAATTTGTGTTCAAATTGCTAAACTTATAGAAGGTAATTTTAATTTTTCATTGTAACTTTTGTTTGTATTTGTCACCGATTGTTGTTTCGATTGCCTGTCTGTCATTGTCATTGTCAAAATTGTCTATTTCTATTTTTTTTTTTCTCTAATATTCAGCCCTGGCGATTATGGCTTTAAGCCGAAATTGTCTTTTCCACAGATTACTAATTAGTTAGTCTTTTCTAAACACAGGTTAAATAACACATGTGTGGGTCATCAGCTTCCTCATAAGACATAGAGAAATTCTAAGCATGCTCTATTTTGATGCAAAGTTGGTGCAATCAAACGTGTCAGTAATAATTTTAGTGCAACCACAAGTTCGTTACTATGAGTTGTTTTTTGTGTGTTAGCTGGAGAAATGTGTCACCAGCTTACACATGCCGTTAAGGCAAACCAGTGAGGTTAGGGTTTTAGACTATAGTCCAAAAGTTAATGCACAATTGGTGCAATGAGAACCAGAAAAACTAACCGTCACACTCTAATACTGTTGAAACTACGATCATAAAAGTGTGTGCGAGCTGGAGTACCGTGTCTCTGGCTTGCACATCTGTATCTTCGTAATTATATAAGGTACGATGATGTGTTATACCTCAAAAGTTGCTGCAAAATTGATGCAATTAGAACCAAATTTATCAAATCTTTAGGTAAAATAGTTTTGGAGCTACGAACCGATAAGTATGTGTAAGCTGGTGACACGTAACACGGGCTGACACATGGTGAATCACTGTAACTGTATAAGTAAGAGTTTCGTATTATATATCAAAAAAAACCTTATAGTTGGTGCAAACACGAGGCATGATTTCAAATCTCTGGGCCTCTTAGTTTCAAAATTATAGGCCTAAAACTGTTTTCCCGCCAAAAAATTCAAAATAATGGTCTTGGACGCAGCTAAGTGCGGCGTTGCCGTTTCGTGCGCTACACTGTTGCAAACGAGTTTGAACTTAAGAGCTGGTGTTATTAAGAGTCACTTTAATTGCGCTTTCGATCTTTTTCATTTCTATTCTAAGAATTTAAGGCCAGGAGCCGTCTGATATAAGTACCTACGCTGATTCCTAACCTTTTTATGAAAAACAGATGGTTTAATTACAAGTAATTTTTAAATTTTGGCGTTAGAAACTTCACACTCATTTGTTGATAAAGCAAAGAAATAATTAGATTTGGCACAATAATAAACATAGAGGAATGCAGAAAGGTAAAATTTATGTAGGTACCTATAAAACCTACTACGTATTTATTACAGAGAGAAGGCTTCATTCATAGAACGGTGCGAAATGATTACACTACTACCAGTCTACTTACTAGATCGCGTTTGACATTGACGAAAATGCCGCCGATGTCCAGACAGTTGTAATACTGTAAGGGTTGTCACGCGTATAGTTGTACGAAGTCTTACTTCGCCGAAAAAAAGGAGTTACATTTTATACATCTTGCTTGACTAACTTACTAAAAAGGTATATATATATAGATATGGCGAAGTTCACAGGTTTATATTGTGACTAACCTTCCGCCCGCGGTTTCGACCGCGTGGACTGCACGAGAACGAGACGTTATCCTATGGGAATAATATGATGGCGGCCAACTTTTTTGTTTGTGGGCCGATTTTGATGAAACTTGGTGTTTAGTACTATTTTGACAAGAAAACTGCAACGCAATGATAAAATTTTTGAAAAATCCAAGATGGCGGCCAACTTTTTTGTTTATCGGCCGATTTTGATGAAACTCAGTTTTTGGTACTATTTTGACAAGAAAACAGCAACACAATGTTAAAATAATTAAAAATCCAAGATGGCGGCCAACTTTTTTGTTTCTTGGCCGTTTTCGATGAAACTCGGATTCTGGTACTATTTTGACAAGAAAACAGCAACGCAATGATAAAAATATTAGAAATCCAAGATGGCGGCCAACTTTTTTGTTTGTTGGCCGATTTTGATGAAACTCAGTTTTTGGTACTATTTCGACGAGAAAACTGCAACGCAATGATACAATTTTTGAAAATTCCAAGATGGCGGCCAAGTTTTTTGTTAGTGGGCTGATTCTGATGAAACTCGGTTTCTGGTACTATTTTGTCAAGAGAACAGCAACGCAATGTTAAAAATATTAAAAATCCAAAATGGCGGCCAACTTTTAAGTTTTTGGACCAATTTTGATGAAACTCGGTTTCTGGTACTATTTTGACAAAAAAACAGCAACGCAATGTAAAACATATTAAAAATCCAAGATAGCGGCCAACTTTGTTGTTTGTGGGCCGATTTTGATGAAACTCGGTTTTTGGTTTTATTTTGACAAGAAAATAGCAACGCAATGTCAAAAATGTAAAAAAAATTAAAGATGGCGCCCAAATTTTTGTTTGTTATCCGATTTTGATGAAACTCGGTTTCTGATACTATTTTGACAAGAAAACAGCAAAGCAATTTTAAAAATGTAAGAAATCCAAGATGGCGGCCAACTTTTTTGTTTGTGGGCCGATTTTGATGAAATTCGGTTTTTGGTACTATTTGGATAAGAAAATAGCAACGCAATGTCAAAAATGTAAAAAATGAAAGATGGCGCCCAAATTTTTGTTTGTTGGCCGATTTTGATGAAACTCGGTTTTTGGTACAATTTTGACCAGAAAACAGCAACGCAATGTTAAAATTATTAAAAATCCAAGATGGCGGCCATTTTTTTTGTTTGTGGGACGATTTTGATGAAACTCGGTTTTTGGTGCTATTTTGACAAGAAATAAGAAACGCAATGTTAAAATTGACGAATTAAAATAAAATATAAGCATGTAAAATAATAAATTTTGAGACTTCCTGCCCCGATTTTTTTTTTCCACAATACCTTCGGGGTCCTAAAACATCTACCTTCACATTTTAAGACAACCCTTCCGTACTTACGTTAATACCTATACAGGTGTCGGTATCGCTCAACTTCAAGGGCCTACTGTATGGAAAAGTTGCTGTTTTCTTGTCAAAATACTACCAAATACCTAGTTTCATCAAAATCGTGCATATTTATTTATTTAATCTTTATTGCAAAATATATAACAAATGGCGGACTCAATGCTGATATGCATTCTCTTCCAGTCAACTGGAAAGGGTGTCAGGAAGACAATGAACAGCAGCAATAAAAAAATTGTCAGTTAAAAGAAAACAGAAGGAACTAATTAAATGCAAAAAAAATACTAAAATTAAATAACAAATGAAAATTTGTAAATGCTTATAATATATGAGTATTAAAAGGTATACATACTAAAGTAGCAATAACATGATATATAATTTATACATACACATATATACATACAACTATAAATAAATAACACATAAAGTCAGAACAGATCTATCACGATAAGTGTAATCAGCTCGAGTAATGTTCGCGGACCATTTTCTTGAACACGCACTTACTTGGGGCACTGCGGATATTTTAAGGGCAAATCGTTCCAAAGTTGTACAGGCGAAAAAGAAAATGATTGGGAGACGAAGCCAGAAGAGTGGGATGGTGTTTTCAGCAGAAAGTTGTCACTAGAGCGAAGGCTACGTTCATAAGAGTCGCCCAGAAACTGAAATCTGGATTTCAATTAATCTGGGGTAAGTGGATCTAATAGAATATTGAAGAGCATGCAGACAACTCTAACGTTCCTACGCTCGCGAATAGGGAGCCAATTGAGCTGCTGACGGTGTTGAGAGATATCGTATTTACGTAATCGATATATGAAACGAATACAGTTTTTATGGAAACGATCCAACTTACTTAGAAGGTTTTTTTCTTTTGAGGTAGGTACTACAGACATCAGCGTAGACAATTATAGGTAAGACAACCGTCTGTATTGGAGCAATCTTGATACTGGTAGGCAGAAAGATCTTAAACCTATAGAGAGATCTAATTGCATTAGTGGCTCTGAGACATGCTTGTTCGATATGATCTTTCCAAGAGAGGCAGGCATCGATATAGTCAAACCCAAGTCCTTCACTTGTTGTGAGTAGGATGTTATCACGCCGTTAAATACCAAATTGTAGAAACTATTCCAGCTTTCGCATGACAGCTGTCGAGAACTACCCTACCAGCAATTAAAGATTGACATTTAGGTGCGTTAACTGATATGCCATAATTAGTCGACCACACAGAAATCTTCATCAAATCACAGTTGATTAGCGCGACAACATTATTTAAACTGTGGATATTATGTTGCGCATAAAGTTGTAGATCGTCGGCATAGAGATGGAAAGAAGAGGAGAAATGAGAGGTCAGAGAGTTGATAAACAAGGAAAAGAGAAGAGGGGAGAGTACACCGCCTTGTGGAACGCCAGCCTCCAAGTCGAGCCAGTCAGACAGCGTCCGATCTACTCGCACGGCTTGCTGGCAATCGCCAAGATAGGAAGAGAACCAAGTAGGTGCCATAGAAGAAATACCTAACCGACCGAGCATAGCTAGGAGAATTTCGTGACTAACGGCATTAAATGCGCTGGAAAAATTTATTAAAACTAGGATAGTTAATAATTGCTTAGCAGACCCAAAAACCCATTACATGACACCAATATCACAAAATACAAAAAAAAACGCAGCTGCCATCTTAGATTCCAAAACACATCAAAATCGAGCTTAGCATCCCTAAAAACCCCTTACATGACACCAATACCACAAAATTTAAAAAAAAGCGCGGCCGCCATCTTGGATTCCGAAACGCACATCAAAATCGAGCTAAGCATCCCTAAAAACCACTTACATGACACCTGAACTGAAAAAAAAGCGCGATTGGACATTATTTCTTATTCTACGATTAAAATAAGGTGTCTAGATTAAGATTGGTATAATTTGGATAGGAACAGAGAGTGTTTTGACACAATTATTAAAGTATTTTAATTAGATGTCAGCTTGCCTCCAGGAGGCAAGAAACCATTGAAGCGGGTAAAAATACTTGCCTCTGGGAGGCAAGGAACCATTAAGTAAATAATATGTTTTGTGATATTGGTGTCATGTAAGTGGTTTTTAGGGATGCTTAGCTCGATTTTGATGTGCGTTTCGGAATCCAAGATGGCGGCCGCGCTTTTTTTTAAATTTTGTGGCATTGGTGTCATGTAAGGGGTTTTTAGGGATGCTAAGCTCGATTTTGATGTGTTTTGGAATCCAAGATGGCAGCTGCGTTTTTTTTTTGTATTTTGTGATATTGGTGTCATGTAATGGGTTTTTGGGTCTGCTAAGCAATTATTAACTGTCCTAGTTTTAATAGATTTTTCCAGCGCATTTAATGCCGTTAGTCACGAAATTCTCCTAGCTATGCTCGGTCGGTTAGGTATTTCTTCTACGGCACCTACTTGGTTATCTTCCTATCTTGGCGATTGCCAGCAAGCCGTGCGAGTAGATCGGACGCTGTCTGACTGGCTCGACTTGGAGGCTGGCGTTCCACAAGGCGGTGTACTCTCCCCTCTTCTCTTTTCCTTGTTTATCAACTCTCTGACCTCTCATTTCTCCTCTTCTTTCCATCTCTATGCCGACGATCTACATCTTTATGCGCAACATAATATCCACAGTTTAAATAATGTTGTCGCGCTAATCAACTGTGATTTGATGAAGATTTCTGTGTGGTCAACTAATTATGGCATATCAGTTAACGCGCCTAAATGTCAATCTTTAATTGCTGGTAGGGTAGTTCTCGACAGCTGTCATGCGTAAACTGGAATAGTTTCTACAATTTGGTATTTAACGGCGTGATAGTTTGACTATATCGATTGATCGCCTGCCTCTCTTGGAAAGATCATATCGAACAAGCATGTCTCAGAGCCACTAATGCACTTAGATCTCTCTATAGGTTTAAGTTCTTTCTGCCGACCAGTATCAAGATTGCTCCTGTTCGGGGATGCAGTCTGCGTGGGGTTCGTAACGGAGAAATAAACGGGATAAAAGTCCAACACTTTATTTCACTTAGAACTTAAAGTCACAAATGTTCTCTTATAGCGACAAATGTTCTGACTATAGTTAAATGTTAAAAATGTAGAAAATGTTAATGTTAAAACTGGATGAATGAAATGTTTATCTTAATGTTAAATGTTATTGTTGACTGTTAGGGAGTACAACCGATCGCGAATGAGAAAGAAATTGCACTGAAGTGTCATAGTGCACGGCGGCCGCGGCGGCCGATGGCCTAATTTAACGTCACGTGCCGCGCGGGCGACACTTACGTATTTTCAATATTTAATTGTTCGGCAGTAAACCGAACAGCTCCAATACAGACGGTTGTCTTACCTATAATTGTCTACGCTGATGTGTGTAGTACCAACCTCAAAAGAAAAAAACCTTCTCAGTAAGTTGGATCGTTTCCTTAAAAACTGTATTCGTTTCATATATCGATTACGTAAATACGATATCTCTCAACGCCGTCAGCAGCTCAATTGGCTCCCTATTCGCGAGCGTAGGAACGTTAGAGTTGTCTGCATGCTCTTCAATATTCTATTAGATCCACTTACCCCAGATTAATTGAAATCCAGATTTCAGTTTCTGGGCGACTCTAATGAACGTAGCCTTCGCTCTAGTGACAACTTTCTGCTGAAAACACCATCCCACTCTTCTGGCTTCGTCTCCCAATCATTTTCTTTTTCGCCTGTACAACTTTGGAACGATTTGCCCTTAAAATATCCGCAGTGCCCCAAGTAAGTGCGTGTTCAAGAAAATGGTCCGCGAACATTACTCGAGCTGATTACACTTATCGTGATAGATCTGTTCTGACTTTATGTGTTATTTATTTATAGTTGTATGTATAATATGTGTATGTATAAATTATATATCATGTTATTGCTACTTTAGTATGTATACCTTTTAATACTCATATATTATAAGCATTTACAAATTTTCATTTGTTATTTAATTTTAGTATTTTTTTTGCATTTAATTAGTTCCTTCTGTTTTCTTTTAACTGACAATTTTTTTATTGCTGCTGTTCATTTTCTTCCTGACACCCTTTCCAGTTGACTGGAAGAGAATGCATATCAGCATTGAGTCCGCCATTTGTTATATATTTTGCAATAAAGATTAAATAAATAAATATGCACGATTTTGATGAAACTAGGTATTTGGTAGTATTTTGACAAGTAAACAGCAACTTTTCCATACAGTAAGCCCTTTAAGTTGAGCGATACCGACACCTGTATAGGTATTAACGTAAGTACGGAAGGGTTGTCTTAAAATGTGAAGGTAGATGTTTTAGGACCCCGAAGGTATTGTGGAAAAAAAAAATCGGGGCAGGAAATCTCAAAATTTATTATTTTACATGCTTATATTTTATTTTAATTCGTCAATTTTAACATTGCGTTTCTTATTTCTTGTCAAAATAGCACCAAAAACCGAGTTTCATCAAAATCGTCCCACAAACAAAAAAAATGGCCGCCATCTTGGATCTAAATCTTGGATTAAATCTTGGATTTTTAATAATTTTAACATTGCGTTGCTGTTTTCTGGTCAAAATTGTACCAAAAACCGAGTTTCATCAAAATCGGCCAACAAACAAAAATTTGGGCGCCATCTTTCATTTTTTACATTTTTGACATTGCGTTGCTATTTTCTTATCCAAATAATACCAAAAACCGAATTTCATCAAAATCGGCCCACAAACAAAAAAGTTGGCCGCCATCTTGGATTTCTTACATTTTTAAAATTGCTTTGCTGTTTTCTTGTCAAAATAGTATCAGAAACCGAGTTTCATCAAAATCGGATAATGTGCGGGACAGATTATTACGATTTATTATGTTTAGAAATAAGATGTATATAAAATTCCTTGAGTTGACCGTTGTACAATAAAATGATATTTTTGTGTGTATTTTACTCCCTCTGCTAGGTTGAGATAAATTAGATAAGTTTTTTGTGTTGTATATAGATCGTTTATAATATTGAAATAATTTGTAAAATGCAAAGGGCTCTCGATACGGTATTGCCTCGACGTACCTAAGGTCCGATTCGCTATCTCGCTCACTCGCGGGATATGCTCTTCTAGCACAACCGCGCCTCTAGCGGCACATCTCGGAACTCCCTTACACGCAGACTGCCACAGTTCCGAGAACTAATTTAGCGTCGCGCGTGTAAGTAAATTCCTTGAATTCTTTTGTGAGAAAATACGCGGAAACAATTAGAGTCGTTATAAATATCGCGTGCCCTCGCATTAAGATTCATTCGCATCCAGATATTGTAAGAAGAACAATAAAGTCACTCTGCCCGAACGAGCATCAACAACCAGTGGTTTTCTTCACCGTCCGGAACCTCTCCGTCTCCGCACAGTTTATGTACACCGGGGCTGCTACCGCTCATAAACGGCCGGTCCCGTACATATTGGTCCTTCGAGCCGGATCAGAAGATACCTACTGAAGACATAGAAAACTACAGTCAAGATGGTGCTCACTAGAAGTGAAAAAGAAAGAAGAATCGCCGAGCGAATCACCCACGAAGAACCTCCTGTTTCCCCGTCACGAGGACGCGTGAGGGAGCCGCGTCAAGAAGCCTCGCCGCCACGTCGCCACGCTTCACCGCCGAACCAACGCGGCTCACCTCAGCGCCCCGACGTCTCGCAGCCACACCGACGCGTCTCATCACCGAACCATCAAGCACGCCCAGACGAACCTCCGCAACGACGAAGCCAGCACAGCCCAACGTCACGCCCGCCGCCGAGGCGCCACGTTTCAAGAAGTTCATCGCTTCACCGAGAGCTGCGCCAACCGGTGCTCCGTCAACCTTCGCCGTCTCCGCGTCGCCATGAGTCGCCACCACGCCGCTACGAGTCGCCATCACGCCACTATGAGTCACCGCCACGCCACGCGTCCAGCACACAGAAAAAGGAACAGGAGCAAAGAAAACCACCGTCACACCGTCGCACCGCACCGCCCAGCCGAGCGACGAGTACGAGGGAGTCGCGCGCCATCACCACGAAGTCCGAACGAGCGCGCCTCCTCGCAGAAGCCAGAGAAGAGATAGCCGAAAAAGAGCTAAACCTCGCCAAGGCCCGGTTAGCAAGAATCGAAGCCGACAGCGACGCAGAATCCGAAACCACGGAACTAAGCCAAGACGACGAAGCGGAAGCCAATTCCAGAAACAGAACAGAAGAATGGATACAAGCCACGAAGCCACTCACAACCACCGAAGACGTCACGAAGGCGCCAGCACCGTCTCTACATACCACGCCTGCCGGGGCGACACCGAAGAAAGAGACGGCAATAGAAGTGAGCGAGCTAACTGCGGCGATTATGGAAGCGGCCAGAGCCTTTCAACCGAAGACTGAAGTAATCAGACACAGTTCGAGCGTCGAGTTACCGATCTTCAACGGCGCACACACCGACTGGCTGAACTTCAAGATGGCTTACGAAGATTTAACAGTCTACGGCTCCGCGAGAGAAAATACCGCCCGCCTACGCCGAGCGCTACGGGGAAGAGCCAAAGAAGAGGTCGAAGACCTACTCGCCGTCGTATCGAAACCGGAAGTCATAATGAAGGCACTTGAAAACCGTTTCGGCCGACCGCAAGTCATCGCAGAACTAGAACTCGAGAAAATCGAAAATATTCAACGAGTGACCGACGCACCGAGAGACGTCTGCGCCTTCGCCAATAAGATACAAAATGCCGTGACCGTGCTCTACACGTTGGGGGAAGAAGGGTACTGCCAGAACCCGAAAGTACTCAAGACGCTAGTCGAGAAACTTACGCCGAGCCTGCGATACAGATGGTACGACTACAAAACAAAAACAGCGAAGAAAGCAAGTCTCGACATGTTCCGCAAGTTTATCGTCGCCGAAGCCGAGAACTGCAGAGAGTTTGCGCCGCCCGAAAACATTACGTCCGACGAACGCCCGTCTACGCGTCAACCGCCGCAACCAACGCACCGAACTCACCCGCAACGCACGCATCAGCCACAGCGAACGTACTCGGCGCACCGAACAGAAACAGAAACCGAAACACGCGCGCCGGAGAGACAACGAACCTGCGCTGTGTGCGCACAACCTAACCACTCAGCCTACGCGTGCGCAACATTCAAGAGGGCGAGCAACGACGAGAAGTGGAGACTGGCAAGGGAAAAGCGACTCTGTTTCCGTTGCCTAGGATCGAGATCGTATTCACACCGATGCAAACTGCGAAGATGCGGAGAAAACGGCTGCGCTAAGTCACATCACCGATTGCTTCATTTTGATAGCCGCACCGAGAACGCACCGACGCCGCCGCCGCCATCACCGCCGCCGTCGCCGCCGCCAGCTGACGACGACTTCGAACCCGAGATAGTTGCAACCACGAAGTCACGCCGAGCCACAAGTACCTACCTGAAGATCATACCAGTACGAGTCACCGGGCAGAGCGGGTACATCGACACGTATGCGCTCCTAGACGACGGGTCTACCGTCACACTGATAGACGCCACCATCGCTGCGAAGATTGGAGCCGACGGACCCGCCGACACACTCGCCATCGAAACAGTCTCAGGGAGGGAAGAAGACAGAAACTCTCGACGCGTCACTCTACAGCTGCAAGGGAACAACAATGTGTTCACCGTTCAAGCCCGCACGATCGAAAAGTTGAAACTGGCGCCACAAACCGTAATGAAGACCGACGTAGTCAACGCACCGCACCTACGTGACATCGAAGCCCACGTATACTACGAGCGAGCCACGCCGACCCTACTCATTGGCCAAGACAACTCGCACTTATTGTTAGCCGAAGAAGTGAGAAGAGGGCGCGAAAACCAACCGGCGGCATCTCTTACGCCGCTGGGTTGGGTTCTACACGGCGCCACCAACAGAAGTCGCGACCAACGTGTACACTACGTCGCTCACGTGAACGTCCGCACCGTAAACGAAAATCGAATCGAAGATCGAAACGAAGTTCGAAACGAAGTTCGAAACGAAGATACAGACCGCGCCACCGACGAAGCAACGAAACAAGACTTCACACCCGAATCGCGCTGTATACCACCGCAGAAACCGACGTCGCCAACAGAAGAACTCGCACTAAAACAACCGAGAGAAGCGCTCCTGAGAAAAGGCTACGAAACCGAACCGGGCCCGCCGGTCACTGACCCCGGCCGCACCCGGTACCTACAGCTGCACTCCGCCAAGTTTCGCCCTGCGTCCGAAGCCGCCGCCCGTTACTCCGATACATCGCTCAACGACCAGCTGATCAGCGGTCCCGACCTCCGTCAGTCACTACCGGAGGTACCTGTGCGCTTCAGCCAGCACGAAGCCACCGCGGTCGCCGACGATGAAGAAACTTTCCGCCGCCGCATCGACATCCGAAGCGCTTTACAGTTTCCGTGGCGCAACGACCGGCGGGAGAACCCGCACGAAGCGCAAAGTTCATTTACCGGGTCGCCGTTCCCACCCGAAGAAGAATGGCCGCGAGAAACAACGACGAAACTCGAAGCAACGACGGTCGAAGAGAAAACACCTGACGCGTTTTTAATAGCAACGCCTGTCGCCGTCGCCACCGCAACGTCGGACGTCGCGAAAGCGTTACCCGACATAACACGCTTTTCTTCATGGCAACGACTTATCCGCACGACCGCACGAGTACTTCAATACATCGAAGCGCTGAAAACCAGAAAACAACGCGTCCAGCACAAACGGACAAAACCGCGCGCGGAAGCCGATCTACAATCGCGAGCTAACAAGACTCATAACAAGATAAGCTCCGCCCAGCAGAAGCCACGCCCACTGACGAACGAGTGCGCGTTCAAAACATTGAGCGCTGATTTTATCCGTCGCGCCGAACAGCTGTGGGTGACGCAATCGCAACACGATTCGTTTGGAAAAGAGATCGCCGCGCTACGAAGAAAACAAGTGTTACCGACCGACAGATTGAAGAAACTCACCGTTTACGTAGACGAAACCGAGCAGCAACCGACTGAAGAATGCCTGCACACGCTACTGGCCGAAACCGAGTACGTGGTCAACAGCCGCCCGCTCACCCACGTGTCCGTCGAAGCTACCGACGAAGAGGCGTTGACCCCTAACCACTTCCCGTTGGGGGGATCAGCGCGCACACCACCGACGGGCACCTGCACCGACGCTGACCTGAGCGGCCGCGCCACCTGGCGCCGCGCACAGCGCCTCGCCGACCACTTCTGGGCGCGCTGGGTGCGCGAGTACCTGCCCGAGCTTCAACACCGGCGGGAGCCCCACGGCCGTGGGCCGGCCATCAGGGTGGACGACGTGGTCCTCATCGCCGACGGCAACCTGCCCCGCAACGTATGGCCCAGAGGCCTAGTCACCGAGCTGCACCCGGGACCCGACGGCGTGACGCGCGTGGTCGACGTGCGTACCCGAGGCGGCGTGCTACGACGGCCTGTGAAGAAGCTCATCGTGCTACCGACGGCGCCCGCACCGGATTGAACTACATAAGCCGCCGGGCTTATGTACGGCGGGAGATATGTGCGGGACAGATTATTACGATTTATTATGTTTAGAAATAAGATGTATATAAAATTCCTTGAGTTGACCGTTGTACAATAAAATGATATTTTTGTGTGTATTTTACTCCCTCTGCTAGGTTGAGATAAATTAGATAAGTTTTTTGTGTTGTATATAGATCGTTTATAATATTGAAATAATTTGTAAAATGCAAAGGGCTCTCGATACGGTATTGCCTCGACGTACCTAAGGTCCGATTCGCTATCTCGCTCACTCGCGGGATATGCTCTTCTAGCACAACCGCGCCTCTAGCGGCACATCTCGGAACTCCCTTACACGCAGACTGCCACAGTTCCGAGAACTAATTTAGCGTCGCGCGTGTAAGTAAATTCCTTGAATTCTTTTGTGAGAAAATACGCGGAAACAATTAGAGTCGTTATAAATATCGCGTGCCCTCGCATTAAGATTCATTCGCATCCAGATATTGTAAGAAGAACAATAAAGTCACTCTGCCCGAACGAGCATCAACAACCAGTGGTTTTCTTCACCGTCCGGAACCTCTCCGTCTCCGCACAGTTTATGTACACCGGGGCTGCTACCGCTCATAAACGGCCGGTCCCGTACAGATAACAAACAAAAATTTGGGCGCCATCTTTAATTTTTTTACATTTTTGACATTGCGTTGCTATTTTCTTGTCAAAATAAAACCAAAAACCGAGTTTCATCAAAATCGGCCCACAAACAACAAAGTTGGCCGCTATCTTGGATTTTTAATATGTTTTACATTGCGTTGCTGTTTTTTTGTCAAAATAGTACCAGAAACCGAGTTTCATCAAAATTGGTCCAAAAACTTAAAAGTTGGCCGCCATTTTGGATTTTTAATATTTTTAACATTTCGTTGCTGTTCTCTTGACAAAATAGTACCAGAAACCGAGTTTCATCAGAATCAGCCCACTAACAAAAAACTTGGCCGCCATCTTGGAATTTTCAAAAATTGTATCATTGCGTTGCAGTTTTCTCGTCAAAATAGTACCAAAAACTGAGTTTCATCAAAATCGGCCAACAAACAAAAAAGTTGGCCGCCATCTTGGATTTCTAATATTTTTATCATTGCGTTGCTGTTTTCTTGTCAAAATAGTACCAGAATCCGAGTTTCATCGAAAACGGCTAAGAAACAAAAAAGTTGGCCGCCATCTTGGATTTTTAATTATTTTAACATTGTGTTGCTGTTTTCTTGTCAAAATAGTACCAAAAACTGAGTTTCATCAAAATCGGCCGATAAACAAAAAAGTTGGCCGCCATCTTGGATTTTTCAAAAATTTTATCATTGCGTTGCAGTTTTCTTGTCAAAATAGTACTAAAAACCAAGTTTCATCAAAATCGGCCCACAAACAAAAAAGTTGGCCGCCATCATATTATTCCCATAGGATAACGACTCGTTCTCGTGCAGTCCACGCGGTCGAAACCGCGGGCGGAAGGCTAGTCACAATATAAACATGTGAATTTCGCCATATCTATATATATATATACCTTTTTAGTAAGTTAGTCAAGCAAGATGTATAAAATGTAACTCCTTTTTTTCGGCGAAGTAAGACTTCGTACAACTATACGCGTGACAACCCTTACAGTATTACAACTGTCTGGACATCGGCGGCATTTTCGCCAATGTCAAACGCGATCTAGTAAGTAGACTGGTAGTAGTGTAATCATTTCGCACCGTTCTATGAATGAAGCCTTCTCTCTGTAATAAATACGTAGTAGGTTTTATAGGTACCTACATAAATTTTACCTTTCTGCATTCCTCTATGTTTATTATTGTGCCAAATCTAATTATTTCTTTGCTTTATCAACAAATGAGTGTGAAGTTTCTAACGCCAAAATTTAAAAATTACTTGTAATTAAACCATCTGTTTCTCATAAAAAGGTTAGGAATCAGCGTAGGGCAGAGGTACCCTTTGTGGCCACTTTAAGGAATTTTTGACTTTTAAGCACTAAGTACTAAATGGACTTAGTTATTTAAGACACAAATTATATCTTAAACTAGCTTCCGCCCGCGACTTCGTCCGCGTGGACATTCGAAAAAATACTTAGGGGACCAATCACCATGATAAAAAATATTCTTTGTTTTAATTTCATAAAAATCCGATCAGCCGTTTTTACGTGATTAGGCGGGTCCTCCCTCACCAAGCGAGCAGCCTCGCGCGAGGCAGAACATTTGCCACGTGCGGCGGGCCTCGCACGAGGCTGCTCACTTGGTGAGGGAGGACCCGCCTAATCACGTAAAAACGGCTGATCGGATTTTTATGAAATTAAAACAAAGAATACTTTTTATCCTGGTGATTGGTCCCCTAAGTATTTTTTCGAATGTCCACGCGGACGAAGTCGCGGGCGGAAGCTAGTAAATAATAAGTGTCTGTTTCACAATCAAAAACTTAGTTCTGAGTAGCTTAGGTACCAAGAACTTTTAGGGTACTTAAGATGATTTAGGTTTCTATACCCTATTTACCCCCTGGGTTTGATTTTCGGAAAACTACGAAATGGGTTGTCTATTTGTTTTAAGAAGTAAGCCTACAAAGTTTCAAGTTGAAATGTCTATTTTACCCCCTGATTTTTCATTCAAAATTTCACCTCTATTTCAACCTTTTAGGGGTTGAATCATGTTGAGCGTGTTAAACATAAAAAAATGCCATTTTTGCAATCGTCATCCCATAAAACCTCAATAACGACATCCATATCGATTTTTAGGTTTATTTATCCCATTTAACCTCTAAGGGGTAGATTTTCGAAAAAATGCAAAATATGTGTTTGCTTATTTGTTTTATTTTCCGACCATAAGCCTAAATAAAAAATTAAATGAAGGACTTTCCAGATTCAACATTTCATCTCCTTTTCACCCCTTTGGGGGTGGAATTGTCAAAAACGCTGACAAAGGTAAATATTAATTTTCAGTTGCCAGCCTAAATACAAAATTTGAAGGTTCTAACTTTAACACTGACGGACTTTCATACACATATGCATCCCCTATTTCACCCCTGGGTTTGATTTTGGAAAAATTACGAAATGGGTGGCCTATTTGTTTTAAGAAGTAAGCCTACAAAGCTTCAAGTTGAAATGTCTATTTTACCCCTGATTTGTCATTCAAAATTTTACCCCTATTTCAACCTTTTAGGGGTTGAATCATGTTCAGCGTGTTAAACATCAAAATAAATGCCGTTTTTGCAATCGTCATCCCATAAAACCTCAATAACGACATCTATCTCAATTTTTAGGTTTATGTATCCGATTTAACCTCTAAGGGGTTGATTTTCGAAAAATTACAAAATATGTGTTTCCTTATTTGTTTTACTTTCCGACCATAAGCCTAAATAATAAATTAAATGAAGGACTTTCCAGATACAACATTTCATCCCCTTTTCACCCCTTTGGGGGTGGAATTGTCAAAAACGCTGACACAGGTAAATATTAATTTTCAATTGCCAGCCTAAATACAAAATTTGAAGATCCTAACTTCAAAACTGACGGACTTTCATACAAACATTTATCCCTTATTTCACCCCCTTAGGGGAGGAATTTCCAACAATCCTTTCTTAGTGGATGCCTACACTGTATAACGTATCTATGTGCAAAATTTGAAGTCTCTAGGTTCAGCGGTTTGGGCTGTACGTTGATATCTCAGTCAGTCAGTCAGTCAGTCAGTCAGTCAGTCAGGACTTTGAATTTTATATATATAGATTATTGATAATTTATCTAGCTTTAAAGGTACATTTTTAATTTTTTTAAAGTTAAATAGTTTTTTGTATATAATACAAAATGTGTGAGAGGTGCCAAATGTACCGGTTTTGACCTCTTACTGATAATTAAACTTTTGTAAGTATTGCGAAAAATCAAAACCAAACCCAGGTAAAATCAATATATTCTAATGCGCTAGAAACCAGTCAATTGCAAAACAACAATTCAATTGTAAAAAACAAAGGTTTATACAGTATTTCATCCAAAACAAATTTCTTAAAATTTTCATACAAAACATTTTTTCAAACAGAAAATGGAATTTATTGAAAAAAAATCTTATGACATAAGGAATTCTAACGGTTGTTATTATTACCTTAAAATACTTTATTTTAATTGCCTTTATCAGAAATGGCTAAAAGTTGTTTAGAAATCTTTTAGAGCAAAAAGTGGCCAAAACCGGTACAGTGGCCAAAACCGGTACGCCTGCCCTACTTATATCAGACGGCTCCTGGCCTAAAATTCTTAGAACAGAAATGAAAACGATCGAAAGCGCAATTAAAGTGACTCTTAATAACACCAGCTCTTAAGTTCAAACTCGTTTGCAACAGTGTAGCGCACGGAACGGCAACGCCGCACTTAGCTGCGTCCAAGACCATTATTTTGAATTTTTTGGCGGGAAAACAGTTTTTTGCCTATAATTTTGAAACTAAGAGGCCCAGAGATTTGAAATCATGCCTCGTGTTTGCACCAACTATAAGGTTTTTTTTGATATATAATACGAAACTCTTACTTATACAGTTACAGTGATTCACCATGTGTCAGCCCGTGTTACGTGTCACCAGCTTACACATACTTATCGGTTCGTAGCTCCAAAACTATTTTACCTAAAGATTTGATAAATTTGGTTCTAATTGCATCAATTTTGCAGCAACTTTTGAGGTATAACACATCATCGTACCTTATATAATTACGAAGATACAGATGTGCAAGCCAGAGACACGGTACTCCAGCTCGCACACACTTTTATGATCGTAGTTTCAACAGTATTAGAGTGTGACGGTTAGTTTTTCTGGTTCTCATTGCACCAATTGTGCATTAACTTTTGGACTATAGTCTAAAACCCTAACCTCACTGGTTTGCCTTAACGGCATGTGTAAGCTGGTGACACATTTCTCCAGCTAACACACAAAAAACAACTCATAGTAACGAACTTGTGGTTGCACTAAAATTATTACTGACACGTTTGATTGCACCAACTTTGCATCAAAATAGAGCATGCTTAGAATTTCTCTATGTCTTATGAGGAAGCTGATGACCCACACATAAATAACACAGACTGGCACAGACTAGATATAAAATCAGTTGTCAGTTTCTTGATCTTTTTTTTTTTTTGCTCCGGCACCAAAGTGTTTATTGCGTTCCGTTTAGCGTTATGTAGTTTTTTGTCATTTTTTTTGTGCTTAAATTTTAAAACTGATGTGTTATAAAATTGAATCTGTATTGTTTGTTTGAATGTTATTGGAGTGAACTTTTAGTCAACTTAGCACGTGGAGAGTCTATCTTTAATTTTATACAATATTTTTTTTTTAGTTTTTAAATTAGGTAATTTATTATTTATCTTTTTTGGTTTATATTTATAAATATATATTTACATTAATATTATAATATCGATGCTTACAAATGATGATTTCTATAGTTGTTCTTCTGACGAATATGAAAGTGCCGAAGAAAATATTTCGTCCACTTTAGATTCGGAACCACTGGAAGTTAAACTGTCTGGGGTGTTTGATAAAAAGTCCAATCTCCTATCCATCGTGCATATCAATGCGCAAAGCATTCTTTCTCACCACACAGATCTTCTCACATCCTTTGGCAATGGCGTAGTTGATTGCATCCTTGTGTCTGAAACATGGCTCAAACCATCCCTTCCTTCTAGCTCTTGCTCAATTCCTGGTTATAACTTATTTCGTAATGATCGCACAGGATTGGGCGGTGGTGGTGTAGGTATTTATCTCCGCTGTCACATCCCTTCCCGTGTGGTCAGTAGCTCTCCCTCTCAATATACGGGTTCTCTTGAATACCTTTTCTTGGAAATAAGTCTCCACCATAAAAAGATTCTCCTGGGTGCATTATATAGCCCCAGTGATAAAATCAATTATTTCAATGACCTTGAAAACGTTCTCGAGAATCTTGTCCCCGATTACGACCACATCATCCTCATGGGTGATCTCAACACTTGCCTTTTGAAGATGGACGCCAGAGCTAACAAACTCTTATCTCTTATCTCTTCTTTTAATCTTTGTGCTCTTTCAACATCTTCTCCTACACATTATTTTCCCAATTGTCAACCATCTCTTCTAGATCTCATGATAGTTTCCAACCCTGACTCAGTTGATACTCACGGGCAAATGAGTGCTCCTTTTTCTTATCACGATCTGATTTTCCTCACACTCAAAGTACGCCCTCCTAAGGGCAAACCCAAGGTTCATCTTCTGCGCAACTTTCGGCATATAGTTCTAGATCGCTTGAGGTCAGATGTGAGAGATATAAACTGGTCTCCGATGCTGACGTCGGACAACATAGATTTTATGGTCGACTACTTTACATCTATGTTGATTAAGGTATACGACACTCACGCCCCAGTACGTCCAGTAAGGATTAAACATATGCCTGCTCCTTGGTTGACCCCAGCCATACGGAAAGTTATGGCCAAACGTGACAAGGCCAAAAGTCGGCAAAAAACTACACCTTCTGTGGATAACATTTCTGCTTATAAAAAACTACGAAACCTCAGCAACAGGATGTGCCGAGATGCCAAACGTAAATACATCCACTCTCAAATAGCAAGTTTGGATCAGAAAAACATCTGGAGCTTTTTAAGGTCTCTCGGGGTGGGCAAGGCTGCGGAATCTAGCCCTAGTACTATAGAACTTAACACTCTCAACAAGCACTTCTGTACTCCCCCTCTTTCTATAGATACGGCTTCTAAGTCCGCTACTCTCTTATCTCTGACAAATCTTGTCCCTTCAGTCCATACATCATTCTTCTTTAGTGAAGTTTCTGAGGAAGACGTTGCGAAGAGTATAAAATCTATTTCCACAAAAGCCATTGGTAGTGATGGTCTTAGTCTGGAGATGATTCTTCCAGTTTTGGAGGACATTGTGCCAGTCATCACACACATTGTAAACTTCTCGCTGCAACACAATGTTTTTCCTTCATCCTGGAAGAAGGCCCATGTTATACCTCTACCCAAAACTCACAACCCAACATCTCCAACTCAGTACCGTCCTATTTCAATTCTCCCTATCCTCTCCAAGGTCCTTGAATCTATTGTCCACACCCAATTATATTCCTTCCTCTCGTCTAATGCCCTGCTTTGTCCTTATCAATCCGGTTTCCGCCCTTCCCACAGCACAGTTAGTGCACTGCTGAACATCACGGAGGACATTCGCGGCGCTATGGACAATACCAGGCTCACGGCGATGGTCTTGCTGGATTTCAGTAGTGCATTTAATTGTGTTGACTTTGACCTTCTCCTTGGTACTCTTCGCTCTATTAACATCTCACCCCCCGTCGTCGAATGGTTTCAATCCTATCTTCTCCATCGTTACCAGTGCGTGGTTCAAAACGATTCTTATTCCGATTGGTCGCAAATCTCAGCTGGTGTACCTCAAGGAGGGGTTCTTTCTCCCTTACTGTTCTCTATCTTTATAAATAGTATTTCCCGTGTTATCTCTTCGCCTTTCCACCTTTATGCTGATGACCTTCAGATTTACAGGCACTTCTCAATTGCTGAGGTTTCAGAAGCGATCAACTCCTTGAACATGGATTTGACTACCATTTACAACTGGGCCGCTTCATTTGGTCTCATGGTGAACCCGAGCAAAAGCCAAGCTATGATTGTAGGTAGCAGCCGACTTAGATGTAAACTTGACCTTGACTCTGTTCCTCCACTTGTCTACGATAATGTCACAATACCGTATAATAATAAAGTGAAAAACCTTGGTGTTATCATAGATAGTAACATGTCTTGGTCCCCGCAGATCAGCGAGGTCAGTAAACGGATCCATTATGCCTCTCACTCGCTCAAGCGACTACAATATTTTCTTCCTTTCAGAACTAAAATCATGCTGGCGCAATCCCTCCTCCTCCCACTTCTCGACTACGCCGATGTTTGCTATCTGGATGTGACTGAAGAACAGCTGAACAAGTTGGAACGCCTACAAAATCTTGCAATTAGATTTATCTTTGGCTTACGCAAGTATGACCACGTATCATCTTATCGTTCTCAGCTTAATTGGCTCCCCATTCGTCTTCGCCGTGATATGCACATCCTTTCCACCTTATTCAATATTCTCAAAAACCCTAACTCTCCCGAATACCTTGTCTCCCGCTTCCATATGCTCCCTCCTCCCTCTCGCTCTAGGCGGCCCTGTGTCACTAAGACGCTTGAGCTGCCTAGAAGCAACACCAACTTCCTTCTCAATTCCTTCACTGTTAGAGCTGCGCAGCTTTGGAATAGACTTCCGTCGGACATCCAGGACAGTCGGAATGTTCAGTCGTTTAAAACGAAACTGAAAGCGCACTTTCTTGCACAAATTGCTCCAATCCAATGAAATCTGATATTGTAAAGTTACCCACTATATAGTATATAATTTATGTATTGTATTTATATATGTATATAATATTTATTTTAAATATTTATTATATATTGTGTTAGGTAGGTATTTATCTATTAGGTATTATCTTGTATTTATTTATTTCATATAGGTAGTTTTGCACTTTACGTCACCTGCTTATTTATCTATCTCTTACACGTTCTGGGTTGACTGGAAGAGATCTCTTTTAGAGATAAGTTCACCTTTGCTCACTTGTTTTAATTATATTTGTTTATATGTGTTTTTTTAATGTGCAATAAAGAGTATAATAATATTGTGTAAATCACCATGTTTGGTATACAAGCTAATATGGCGACGTACAAAAAGAATGCAATTTAATATAAATTGAGATGCAGCTGTCAGTATACTATACCTATTTCCTTGAACTTGTCTCTAAGCGAAGTTTTGGAGCCTAGTTTATAGATGGCCCTGATTGCTCGTTTTTGCAAGATGAATATAGCATTAATGCCAGCCGCTAATCCCCACAATGACATGCCATATGACATGATGCTATGGAAATAACTAAAGTATACAGTTCTAGCAGTATCAACATCTGTTAGCTGTCGTACTTTTCTAATAGTGTAGTCCACGCGGGCGAAGCCGCGAGCGGAAAGCTAGTTGTTCATAATAAAACAACAAAATGGTAATCGTAATAGTAAAGTATAGGTAGGTATACCATTTGCAAAATCTTAGTATTATATTATCTGAGGTCAAAATGCTACCAAAGCCGTCAAAGTGCTGCCTATTGAATTTTAGTTCCTTAAACGACCGAAGGCGCTGCTCTGACTGAAGAGAACGAGAGTTTTTCGTGCTTGAGATACAGACAATACCTACTTAAATCATCGTTAATACTTACAGGATAAATTTTTGATCAATGCACAAATTGGACTTTGGACTTCCCATACTAAATCGATCACGTGATCAGTCCGATTTTTATAGAGTTAAAAAAATTGTTCTATTTCGACCTATGTTTCTAAGAGAAAGTTGTTCAGTTACCGATTCTGAGGGCCTACTCTGAAACGCAAAACCCGAAACTTCGTTATACCCGTCCCTCTCACTCTCGGGTCGTGACAGAATCGAGTGAAAGTGCCACCCCTTTCACTCGATTCTGCCCCACGGCGTGAAACATGTACAATTTCTTGATGTTTTTGTTAAAACCCGCCCGACTTCAAAGTACTTACGTTATTTATTTGGTGAGGAATTATTTCTTACTTTTTTGATGTGGTTTTTTTGAAGGCGGTTTTATTTTTTTATAAAAATAATTTTTATTTCACTCTTTTTAGTGCATCGTGCAGGCAATTTACGTGTTTTCTGGTAAATAGGTATGTGATCAAACTGAAAACCTCCTTTTTCGAAGTCGGTTAAAATACCTTGAGGTATCCCCTTTTTAACAAAACAAGAATCATCTTAATCGGTTTATAAACAAAGGAGTTATTTCTAAAGATACGTATTAAATTCACATAACGTGGTAACGAAAACGACAGTATTTTCAAGATTTTCTGAAAACTACTGAACGGATTTCAAAATTTCAAAAAATGGGACCAACTTGGAAACCAACCTGATGTAATAACGTTTGAACCATTTCAATCGGTTCAGCCGTTTTCGAGTAATCGGTGGACATACACAAAAAAAAAAAAAAACACATACATACAGACGAATAGAGAACCTCCTCCTTTTTGATTTAGAAGTCGGTTAAAAATACCCTATTTTGGGGAATCGGCGCCTTAAAAAGCTGTGCACTGATTAAAAATTTACCCTGTATATCTCTTGGCTCTCTTGCGTTACTGACTGACTGACTGACAGACAACGCACAGCCGAAACTACCTAGGTACCTACTGGGCGCAAGAAGCTGAAATTTGGCATGTTCCTTGGGGAGAGTAGGGGAGAGAGGATCTTTGGAAATTCCCTCCTGGGTAAAAAGGGGGTCCGAGTTTAATAAAACTTTTGAATTCTTCAATGGACTCTCTTGAAACTTTGTACGTAAGTACCTACCTAGGTTATTCAATGAGGTAACACACGGAATTTTAATCCCCCGCCCCAAAGAGGGAAAAAGGAGAAAATGAATATAAACTCAGAAACTACTGGACGATGTTGAAAATTATTTCACTCCAATAAAGCTACATTATTCCTGACTGATATACCTAGGTTACATTTTATCCCGATATTCCTGCGGGAACGGTTAGGTAAGTACCTACCATGCGGCTAAAATCGCATGTAGCCGCTATAACGAATAAACTCAAAAAATACGGGACCAATTTCGCTTGTACGGTACAAGTTAAATAATTTACGATTACGATTTACTTGTTAAGCTACATTATCCCAAGTTACATAGGCTACATTATTATCTCTATAGGTATTACTCTATATTACTTAACTACCTTCTTACTACGGTAACAGGTTTTTTTTTGTCGACATTTATAAAAATAATTAATTATAGGTACTGTGGTATCATATTGTTAAGATATGATACCTCCTTGCATTGTCTATGGTTGATTTATGTTTAAATCAGTATTCAAAAATATCGAATGCATTGTCATTACGCGAGTAGTTTGTTTTAGTCCAGACGATTCCGCGGTCGCGTGTTGTAGTATACATAGAATAGATCGGCCACGGTGCCGAAATAAAGATATTGTATCGAAATTACATTTATTATTCATTAGAATCCCAGTGTAGGGCTTCTCATGGTGGAGGCGTCGGGTATTACGCAGAACGCAACTATACGGTGATTTTGTGTTACAGATTCCCAAGAGGAAACTAGGAAGACCATGGAGGTCTTATTGTACGACGGCATCCACGGAGATGTCGAAGTTTTTTTTCGGAGCTACGAAATAATGACGGCTCTGCAAGGCTACGAAGGCGAGGCCAAGAAAATCGTCGTTGGAGCTTTCTGCACGGGCGCAGCCCGATATTTCTACGATAAGATCGTCGATATGGTGAAAGACTACGACGAAATGAAGAAGGAGTTTATCAGGGAGTTTGGTTTTGTATCGGACCCACTTGAGTGCTTCGAGGAATGTGCCCCTAATATGTGTGATTCTAGCAGTGGTGATTGAAATCTAATCAATGTGTTTATTTTGTGCCGGAGTTAGAGAATGTGCCAACTCCCAATCAATGTGCCTCTCGCACGCCAAACGAAAAACCCCATGATTGTTATGAAAGTGAATTTAATGATTTTAGAGCTCAAGCCCCGATGATGCCCATCACGACATCATCTTGGAGGACGACTGAGACGTCCCAACAATCTAATAATAATATTGTTGTAAGTAGAGAAGAGGATTGTATGCAGCTGACGAGGAAACCCTGATGGTCCAATAAGGACCAGGGTCATATCCTGTTTGTTGTAGGATCCCTCTAACCCTGACTGGCAATGTTGTCGACACCACGCTACATAAACTGTGGTGGCCACTAGTAGACAGTCTGCTTGAGGTTACCACAGGTTTATGAAGTTCCAAGCTTGTTGTCGGGCACCTTTTGAGATGAGGGGTTATTATTGGGTAATTTCGTAGTCAATATATTATTGGTGCTTGTCCGACATGTTTGATCTTGGAATTTCGACTTAGTTAATGCTTAAATGAGCTAGGGTTAGCTTTGATTGTAACTACATATAATTGTATTAAGGTTAGGTTAAAGGCTGGGCAGACCTTTTCCCTTGGTTTTGGTATGTCAAACCAATGCAATGGTTGGTTTCTTTTGATTGATTGTAAATAAATAATTATATCAACCATTGTCCTGGTTGTCCGTTAGTGAGGACCAGTCTTATTGATGTGATATTGTTCCAAGGTAGGAAGGGCCTTCGCTTTAGGGTAATCCATATAGAAAAAAAACATTTCTTTAGTAAGAAAGGTATTTTTGTTGCGGCGGCGGCATGTGGTATCATATTGTTAAGATATGATACCTCCTTGCATTGTCTATGGTTGATTTATGTTTAAATCAGTATTCAAAAATATCGAATGCATTGTCATTACGCGAGTAGTTTGTTTTAGTCCAGACGATTCCGCGGTCGCGTGTTGTAGTATACATAGAATAGATCGGCCACGGTGCCGAAATAAAGATATTGTATCGAAATTACATTTATTATTTAATAGAATCCCAGTGTAGGGCTTCTCAGTACTTACCTACAAATTCTTTTTATAAGTACTTATCTACTTAGGTACTTACCTAGTTCAAAGTGAATGATGATGAATATCTAAATTCCACGCAGAACGAAGCCGTTTCATAAAGTTGATGTTATTAATGTTTTTATAACTTTCTGCCCAAATTATATCTAATTACATTTACTTGGCTAGACAATTATCATATTATAACACCCCGTAAATTATTATCAGTTTCCATTTTATCTACGACGGAAACTATCAAAAAGTCTTTGTGTGGTTATCGTTTCGGACAAATTTGAGCAAGGCCAAAGATGCTAATATTTTCAAATGACAAACTACATCATAAATAAATCATAACCAAACCATAGTAAGTACCTATAAGAATGAGTACGACAAGGAAATCCATCCACAAAATAATTTTCATCGACCCGTCTCACAACCACCAACTTTCTAAATACTTACTTCATTTTCAATTTTTCAGTAATAAAACTGCATTGTGAATGCTAAAAATTTAAAATTTAAATAAATTTTCTAAATACCTATAAGAACAATAAATTTGTTATGCAACCCGCCCTACTATTATGTGCTTCATTCAGCTTGACAGATAAATAGAGTCATACTACACAATAGCTATGAAGTAGCATATATATTAAACTAGCCTTCCGCCCGCGGCTTCGCCCGCGTGTACTACACGACGTTATCCCGCGGGAAGGTGATATTTTTCAGGAATAAAAAGTAGCCTATGCTATGTCCTTTCTCAGGCTCTAGACTATCTCTGTACCAAAATTCATTCAAATCGGTTCAGTAGTTTAAGTGTGATTGTGTAACACACAGACAGACAAAGACGCATTTATAATATAAGTAAGGATTTACTGTGACAATAGCCTGTAAAAGTCATTAGTTAGACAAGCGTCGCTTGGCATTCTTCGCGTACGCAGTCCAAATGCCTTGGCCTTGCGCGGCCGTAACCTTGCCATTGCCACGCAGAGCATCTGCGTACCTATAGCGACGCTATTAAAAATGTAGGTACGCGTATTATTAGGTAATATTTATTTTGTTTTTATGCAACTGATAATTTTGCTAAATGTAACCAAAGGCCGCCTAAGTATAACCAGATGTTCGGGATAGCGATAGCGCGCACTTAAGTGCTTTGTTCACATAAAAAATGGGTCATTAAAAAGGACCCTGGTTTCTGAGAGGTGAAGGGTTCCGTACCCACTAAATATACCTAGCCAAAATTCCACAATAATTTTTCGTCAGCAAAATATAACTTTGTTTTTCAAAGTGTTTGCATGAGTGACAAAGTTACATTAATTTGCAGTTTTTGAAAATGTGTATATCTCGAAAAGTACTTACTACTTATATCTCGTTCAAACCAATTTTCGTTAAAAGTTTTTATTAAGATCTACATTCTACAGCACATATTTTCAAAAACCTAGCTATAGACACCCCACACGAATATGTTTGATTAAAATAATACTTTTCAGTTTCAGTTCCATGGAACTGCAACCATTTCCATACATGTATGGGGGCCCTTAATTATTTTTATTTTTTATTTTGTATTAAAATCGTAAAGCGGTTCATAGAATACATCTAAGAACCTACCAATTTTTTATGGTTTTGAAAATAAACTGGCTGTGACATATGGACGGACGGACGGACAGACAGACATGACGAATCTATAATGATGCATTTATAATTTTTATGACTATTACCTAGAATATACCTATGGCATAGAATATTATACTAGTATAATCTATACTAATATTTTAAAGAGGAAAGATTTGTATTTTTCTGTTTTTTCCGTTTGGACAGATTTTCGTTTCGACAGATTTTGTTTCGACAGATTGTTGTTTCGCCAGATTTTGTTTCGACAGATTATTGTTTCAACAGCATGTCACTTTGTTATCTCAAATGTACAGTTACGTACAAACACAAAGTACACACGGCGGCACATCAGACTATACAAGTTGACCTTGAGACCGCCTTTATTAGTCCGGTCAATTTAGACATCCGAAGATACATTAATTCGCAAGAAGCTGAAAGTTGGTAAAATTGTTCAAAACAAAAATTAAAATGAAATTAATAATAAATGAAATGTAAAAAGTCCTCATCGATCCGGTACCTGGAAAAAAAATATTCGAGGTCAAATGTCAAATTCGTGTTTTTTCAGCAAAACGGTAAGTTTGACCGTAAAATTTGCAAAAACAAAATTGTAAATCATGCAAATATCTGTAAAAAATGGCTCAATACTTTTTTTCCTAAGAGCCACCGTTTCTGAGATATATCGATTCGAAAATTTGGAAAAGTCTAATCGTCATTATATGCAAAGCTTAGATGTTTGGACGTTTGTACTCAATCACGCCAAAACGGCTGAACGGATTTGGCTGAAATTTGGGACACAGATACTTTGTAGTCTGGAGAGGAAAATAGGCTACTTTTCATCCCGGAAAAATAACACATTCCCGCGGGATAACGACGTGTAGTCCACGCGGGCGGACAACGAGTCTGCTTTAATGCAATCGTTTAAAATCACAACATACCCGTGGAATAGGCCTAGGAACAGGTGGCGTGCAAACGTGCATATGATGCACTTGATTGATTACAACTTTTCCAACTTTTTGAATAGTTATATTTCAGAAACGGTGACTCTTAGGGAAAAAGTATTGGTACCTACATTTTTTGTAGATAATTACATGATCTACAATTTTAGTCTGAACTACTTTTATGATACAACTTATCGTTTTGCTGAAAATCGCGATGTACCCATTCTTTTTACCTTTGACGTCGAGTATTTTTTTTCCATGTTCCGGATCGATGAGGACTTTTTAAGTTCCATTTATAATCATATTTTGAACAATTTTACCAAATTTCAGCTTCTTGCGAATTAATGTACCTTCACTCTTTTTTTTGGTCTAATTTGACCGGACTATTATGCCCTACGTAATAAAAGCTGTTATCGCAGTTAAACTGTTTAACCTGATGTGCTGTCGAGTGTACTTATAAAAAAAACAATTTAACTTAATCTATCAATACTTGTGATTGTACTTTTACTGTCGAAACAAAAATCCAGTAAAACAAAAATCCGTCGAAACAAAAATCTGGCAAAACAAAAATCCGACGAAACAAAAATCTGTCCAATCGGAAATAACCCGTATTTTTGTATGTAACGAATAAACTCAAAAAGTACTGGACCGATTTAGAAAATTCGTTCACCGTTAGAAAGCTTGACATAGGCTATATTTTATCCCGATATTCCCACGGGAACGGGTACCACGCGGGTGAAACCGCGGGCGGCCGCTAGTGTCATTATAAAGGAAAGCTACTGCTTATATCTCTTTGATACATAATAGATACTTCTTTTGTTTGGTATTCATGCTATCTCTGGTACAATGATTGCTAAATTACTTGACGACCTTGCATTTTAACCTGTGATCTTCGTGTGATAAAATTCATGTTTATTTTGCAGAGTCATTGTGATTGTGTTCCTTTTGATGTCTTTTTTAATAATCTACACGTATGTTGTTATCAAAAATGATAAAGTCGCGCTCATAAGGGGAAAGGAATGATAATGCTTCTCATCATATACCTAGTAAGTATGGATTATTCAAGATTATTTTTGCTTTTTTGCATTCACAATGCTGCATTTTATTATTGAAAATGACGTATTTTGGAGAAGTTTTGTATTCTAGCTTACATACAAGATATCAGAGGCTTAACTAGAAAAAATTTACTCGTCTCACAACTAGATCCGATGGGACTTGGACCTACGATCTTTCACTGTTCGGGCGAATGTTATAACCACTGAGACTAAACGACTCCGTGTAGCTTATATAGTGGTTAGAGCATTCACCTCTATTACTAATACCTTCTCCATTTCCTAATTATTTCACATATGAATTGTCTGTTAGAATCAAAGCAAAAATTTTTCAAAATTAACGCAACGTTATATATACTTACATTAGCTTAGCTGTAGAGTTGTACCTTTTGCAAAAGATAAAGGCTTTTTACAAATAAGCGACAACATAACCGTTTACGTAGAAAAACTCATTTATGGCTTCTGATTTATTCAGGTAGGGTAACACCTGTTGGCTAAAACGAGTGGTTTTATTGATCGGGCAAACATTCGTCGACCTTGACACTTTAAGACCTACTGTACTAAATAAAAACTCTAGGAATGGGAAAACGATTGTGTTTGCAAGTCCCTTATGTCGTAAGGTCATGTTTACTTTGAGTGCGCCCTGTCAAGGGAGTCCAGCATGTTGGTATGCGCAAAAGCATTTCCCGCACTTCACCTATGTAAACTAGAGAATACTAAATAATACAAGTCTTAAAGTAAGACCAGTGTTCCTAATTCTCTGTCTCCAAGTCTGCGGCAGTTCAAACGTGGTTTTCTACATTTTCTCACCTCACAAACCACTTAGGTATTTCAATATACACGGTCGTGTCCAAAACAAAATTTATTTCTCAAGGTCCAATTGTAATAAAATGGTATCCTAGGTAGGTATCTAACATATTCCTGCGATCGCGCCGAACAACGAATCGTTGGACCAGAAGCAGCCCATGCCGAAGGTAACCTTTTTCTTGGGAATATCCACAGTATACAGCAGAAATCTTTTAATATATGAACTTACATGGTTACATGTTCCTCTACTGCGTTTCCTTGGTCGTGTTCGTGCCTAACAGCGAGTCATTGGACCAGAAGCAGCCGATGCGGAGGTATTAGAGTTTTTGGTGGGAATATCCACAACACACAGGAGATATATTTTATTTTGTGAACTTACATGTTCCTATAGTGCGGGCTCTTGGTGGTGCCACCGCCATACCCGACGCGCGTGCGCACAACCCCCGGGGTCGCGCCGAACAGCGAGTCGTTGGACCAGAAGCAGCCCATGCCGAAGGTAGCCTTTTTGGTGGGTATGTCCACATCGTGGAGGAGGGCGCTCTGGAAAAAAATAATCCTTTATGTAAAATTCGCGTTGCTTTGTAACGAAAATATTTTGGACTTTAAGGAAAGTGTGGATCATATTCATAAGGGGAAATAAAAGTGTATTTATTTATGTGTATTGTAGAAAGCGAAATCCTAATTTTGACCTAAATGGCGGATTGATAAATGTGCCGACGATCGATGTCGTTAAGAAAGTAATTATTCTTCTCATCAATGTAATTCATAAAGTCATTTAATAACAATGACAAACAATAAAAGCGCAATGCCATTAATGAGATGATGAATCATCTGAAATAAGTACGAGTAAGTAATGCATAATCATGCAACCTTCATCTACGTGAACCCTTATCTTTTCAGCATAAACGTGTCCCAGAAACAAAAGGATTATCACGGATAAACGAAATGGACAATGATCAATGAATCGTCTGTCCTGTGATACCCTGATAAGCTAAGGTAAAAGGTTACTATTGTATCAACAATACTAGTATTTGAGTCGTAACTGCGACACAAGTTATCTTAGAACAGCTACGCTGCTGGTGGTATCTACTACACACGAGGAACCACAAATAGACGCATTATCAAGACGTATCGAACTAGGTATTACTAGAATGAGTAGCTTAATGACCAGTGTTTAATCAAAACAAAATTCTTTATTATACCTACCTACCTACTGGTACAAAAATTTCGGCGCCAGTCACTGCGATTATTCGAAAGATTCAAAACATAAAACTCTACATCGAAAAACGAGTTGGGTTTGCGAGTAGCCAAGTTTTACAAAACCTGCTAGGTAGGGCAGAAGCCCCGGTTTTGGCCACTGAACCGGTTTTGGCCACTTTTTGCTCAAAAAATTTTCTAAACAACTTTTCGTCATTTTTGCTAAAAGCAATTAAAATAAGGTATTTTAAGGTAATAATAATAACTGTTAGAATTCCTTATGTCATACGATTTTATTTCAATAAATTCCATTTTCTGTTTTTAAAAATGTTTTGTATGAAATTTTTAAGAAATTTGTTTTTGATGAAATACATTATGAACCTTTGTTTTTACAATTACATTGTTGTTTTGCGATTGATTGGTTTCTAGCGAATTAAACTATGTTAATTTAACCTGGGTTTGGTTTTGATTTTTCGCTATACCTACTTACAAAAGTTTAACTATCAATAAGTGGCCAAAACCGGTACATTTGGCACCTCTTACACATTGTGTGTTATATACAAAAACTATTTACTTAACTTTTTAAAATTATCTATCATTTAAGATATTACATGTCTTAAATACCTAAGACCATTTAGTACTTAGTGCTTAAAAGGCTCCACAGAACCTTGTCCTCTACAGAACAATCTTAATATGATGATTTTATAGACTGTGATGAGATTGATTTATTGATTACTAGCTTTCCGCCCGCGGCTTCGCCCGCGTGGACTACACGACGTTTTCCCGCGGGAATATGATGCTTTTCCGGGATAAAAAGTAGCCTATGTTCCTCTCCAGGCTACAAAGTATCTGTGTCCCAAATTTCAGCCAAATCCGTGCAACCGTTTTGACGTGATTGAGTAACAAACATACAAACATCCAAACATCTAAACATCTAAACATCCAAACATCTAAACTTCCACATTTATAATATTAGTCAATATATTAGTAGGATTTATTATTATCTACCTTTCTGCCCGCGGCTTCGCCCGCGTGGACTTCATGACGTTCATAGAACACGTGTTCTGTGATGACGTTACTTATCCTACATGAAAGTGATATTTTTATGTCACTCTCCAGCCCCCAAACTGTCCCCATACCAAAAATCACGTCGTTCCGTTGCTCAGTTTTGACGTGAAGACGGACAAACAAACAAATAAACAAACAAGCACAATTTCTCATTTATAATAATAATATGGATACCATGTCTTTCAATAATTAAATTAACACGTTTATACGTAAACACAAGCATGTGGTGATGGCGATTACAAATAACTTTGGCTTGTGTCGAACGATGTTTAGGTATTCTTGTAGTCCTCTTACTCATTAGATAGCAGCTGGAAGCAGCTAAAAATGCTCGGTAAAGTATTTTTGGCAAATAATCAGAATAATATTTGATGCAAAGTCGGTGTGCAATATTGTTGGAAATTACACAACACAGTCATAAAAACTCGCTACATTTTTTTACACAGTAAGTAGGTACCTACCCCAAGAACGAAAAACTCTCTTTATGGTGGATAATCGTAATAGTAGTATACCATCCGTCAAATTGATACCAAAACTGTCAAAGTGCTGCGTTTTTTTATCCACAACGGGTTAGCACTTAGCCTTCATCACACCATGTTAAGTGGTAGGTGATAAGGCTGAAGGTGGAAGCGCACTACTCCCGGAATCCTCAATATCACTGAGGAACTGGCTATCTTATCTCTAGCCGCCGGAACACAACGGCCTATGGAATTTTAGTTCCTTAAACAACAGAAAGCGGCGGTGCTCAGGTTCTCATCTATATGCAAATAAATAAAATTGGAGTGTCTGCTTGTAATATTACAATTATTTAAAATAACCGCTTTTTACTACATGCATATTATTATTTATACGGTACATAATACCAAAATAACATTTTTTTAAATTTTTGTCTGTGTCTGTCTGTCTGTTTGTTCCGGCTAATCTCTGAAACGGCTGGACCGATTTTGACGGGACTTTCAAGCAGGTAGCTGATGTAATAAGGAGTAACTTAGGCTACTTTTTATCCCGATATTCCCACGGGAACGAGAACCACGCGGGTGAAACCGCGGGCGGCCGCTAGTACAAAATAATACGATCAATCACGAGGACGAAAGTTTTCGTGCTTGGGGTCGAAAAACTCTGATTTTTGTTTATTTCCTTACACATTGTTGACAATGTGGGGCAATTTAACAGTTTGAAGATTATTTCCGTATGTAAGTATACTTAAAAATCTACATAAAGATTATTGAAGATTATATAGGTAGGTACCTACTTATTACAAGGTTAAAATTTTATGAGTTAAGTTTTATGAGTTAGGTTGTAGGAAGTAGTCTCGGAACTGAAACTACCTAGGTACGATAAGAGATAATTTAGTAAAGATATATCTCATCAAAAACATAAAATATGTGAAGTGAGAGCCAACTTCAATATTAGGAAATATGCCTTGGTTGTTGACTTCAACGACAAAAGATGTGAGATCTAAATGGGTGCCAAGTTTTACGGTCAGTCCTGAAAATTTAGTACCTACTTACATAAAATGTTTTATAACAACTTAAAATATAATTTCTTCTTATAACTTAGGATAATATATTGAAGCCTAAGGTCTGACTTGGCTAGTTCTTGTATACGAATTATTATAAGGTAGGTACTTACTGAAACAGTCATGGAAGAGCCCTATGTTCATCTCTAGTTTCTAGTCAAATTTTCGGAAGAATACAATAAGAACTTCGGCTTTAGAGCTTGCGAAGGCTATAATATATATATAATTCGTATATGAAAACTAGCCAAGTCAGACCTTAGGCTTCAATATATTATCCTAAGTTATAAGAAGAAATTATATTTTAAGTTGTTATAAAACATTTTATGTAAGTACTAAATTTTCAGGACTGACCGTAAAACTTGGCACCCATTTAGATCTCACATCTTTTGTCGTTGAAGTCAACAACCAAGGCATATTTCCTAATATTGAAGTTGGCTCTCACTTCACATATTTTATGTTTTTGATGAGATATCATTACTTTTTGTAGAGAAATTATTAGTAGGTACTTATTCATAATAAAATTAATACCAAATGTTTCAGTATATTTTATTTGGTCAGTTATATTACTTTGTGTATCAGCTTCTGACAATGAAACTAATTTTATGCTCGTGTTTGGTGTGGACGTAGAAATATCATTTTTAACAGTTTTTCCTATTTCCAACAGTTTCTTTTTCCTAGTCGTAATAGTTTATGGTGTTTTGCTCGACAAAGTTGCAGAAGGTATTTAATGTTCCTGAGCAGATATTGCATTTCCATTTGCGTTTTGATTCTGGTTTCATTAAGCGATAAAGCTTTCCGGGCAAACTACGAAACTATGTAATTGCTAACGGAATTACGGATCTTTACGAAACAGAACATAGCAAATAACAAATTTAACAAACAAAAGTATAATTTAGATTATTTGACATTATTTTCCATGAGTACACTTTACTCTCTATAAAGTGTATACTCTTCCATCAACTTTCAACAATATAGTATAGAAAAAAAGGATTTTTCTCTTGTTTTCTATACTGTGGGTGGGTGTATATGGAGTCATCTATCGTTGACTTTAGTGAACTATTTATGTGCAAAGTGTGCACCTACAGGGAGAACATAGCAACTTTCGCATTTTTTGGCTTCTCGTTAGTTCCCATTTGAATGTATGAAGATTGCGCCCCCTGGTGGTCGGGTTATAAGTACTATGCTCCGTTTTGACATGAAAGAAGGACAAACAAACAAACAAACACACTTTCACATTTATCATTACGACTCCGTAGCTTAGTGCTTAGAGCAGTCGCCCGGAAAGCGAAAGGTCGTGGGTTCGAGTCCCATCGGAGATGGTTGTGAGGTGAAGGTCGGTTTTTTCTAAATACTTCATTTTCCATTTTTGAATAATAAAAATTGGACTGTGAATGCAAAAAAGTAAAAATTTTAATAACTTTATAATTTATATTAATATTAATAATTATTTTAAGTGAAAGGTCGTGGGTTCGAGTCCCATCGGAGCTGGTTGTGAGATGAGGGCCGATTTTGTCTAAATTCTTCATTTTTCATTTTTCAATAATAAAAATTGCATTGTGAATGCAAAAAAGTAAAAATTTCAATAACTTTATAATTTATATTAATATTAATAATTAATAAATAATAATATGGATATCGTGCTAGATGGCGCAAGCTTGTAATTTATTTAACGCGAGGACAAAAAAGCATTTGGGTAATCTGGGGTTCGAACTTGGTTCTCTCGAGTCCTCATTATTGAATGGCCACTACGCCGTCGGCGCTAGCTGAACTTCAAGAGGTATGACGAAATATTGGTATATAACAGAATAAAAACTATTACAAACTTATATTTGTACTTCATCTTATACAAGATCTTATACAGGATAAGTGCATAGGGAACGCAAATATAAGTTTGTCAACGTTTTATTTAAAAAAAATACTAGTTTCGGATTTTTTCCTTTGTATTCACCAGATTACCTGTCTACATGCCAAATTTCAGCTTTCTAGGTCATCTGGAAGTGGGTTAGAGTTTTGATTATAGGTGAGTCAGTGATAAAAATAACGATTTTTGGACGTAAATATCTAAATAACCGTTTGAGGTGTGTATATAAAATTTGGAGCACATATTTATCTCGCTAGTCTCAATACATAAGCCAAATTTGACATGTTTCTGTGTAATAGTTTTTGAGTTATGAGGGGGTCAAAAGTGGCTCCAAATGGTTCGTGTTAAGATACACACGGTGCTGCTCGCCAGTTCTGTTTGCTTTTGAACTTGGCTGATACGCTGCCGCGTATCCAGATTAAAAATATGGCCATGTCATAATTTGCAGCATATTATGCTGCTCATTCCTAATTAAATTGAATACAACTATGGCTTAATTTAATCACCAAATAGAACATATTATTTATATAATATTTGCTTAATGTAAAAATTCATTGACAAACAATTAAGTAAATTAATTGTTATCAACGTTTATATTCAATGGTAATTGCGTGTTTTTAAAATGGGATTAAGTGAAACAATCGATTAAGTAAATAATCGTAAAACTATATAGGTAGGTAGGTACTACGAAGTAACGTAACACTATATGGCTCTATGTTTACGCTCACTCAACACTCTATGTAAGCAAACATTTGATCACAACAATGTTAAGAAACGTTTTTACGTTAGGTAATGTTAGTAAACTTTTCTGAACAAAGGATGAAGGAGCAATTAAAACATCTTACAATTCCTAATTTCGATAGATATCTAGGTAGGTCCTACTTAAACAATTTCTAACAAAGGCGTGGGAGCACTACTTATACCAGCTTACAGAAAAGCTGAAGCTAAAACTTTGCCTATTAGTTTCCTTGTTTGTAAATATATAGGTAAGTACCTGCTTATTGCAATATTGTCACGCTTACTAAACCTTGTTCTTTCTTTCTTGTTTAATGGATTAAATTAACTTCTATAAATGACAAGATAATTGCCTACAAGAAGGCAGTCTCTTGACGCTACAGCTACAGTCAGTCATAGTTCGGTAATACTCATCCCAATTTTTTCTGACCCCAGTTTTAAAGGGAGTGGGAACTGGGAACTCAGTTTCCTTGGTACGAATTTGACCCAGCTGCCATATTTTTTTTTATGAATTTACCTCATTAATAATCTTGCTTAATTGAAAAATGGAAAATGAAGTACCTACTTACTTTAGAAAAAATCGACCCGTCTCACAACTAGCTCCGATGGGACTCGAACCCACGACCTTTCGCTTTCCGGGCGACTGCTCTAACCACTGAGCTACGGAGTCGTTGCGAGAAGCGTCGAATTTATCCAATACTTCTTGCACGCTATTTAGCTATTTAACAAGACAAATATTTGTGTGCATGAACATGTCTATTTGTCTTGGTCTGGGTGTTTACTATGTATATTAAGTATGTATTTACAAACAAAAAGTATTTAAGTATATATTTATCCGTTATCAAGTTTTCCATGATACAGTTTCTTAATGAAATTAAAATGGGCTTAGATAATTGGTGTGAATGTAAGAAGTTATTTATTATTATATTATTATTATTATATTATTTCATCAATGTAAAGTTATTACTTCTCTTACACACGAAAGAAATACCTTTCCAGGACCAGGTATTTGACAATCGCTAAAGATGAAATAAAAAATAAATAAAAAAAATAAATAAAAATTTTATTTCATAAAAAGTTGCATTACATGTACAAAGTCAAAAAAATACAATTTAAGCTAAATTTTAAAAGTAAATTGCCTGAACTAGGTATAACCTGTACTTCAGGCGGGTTCGATCTTACATTAAAACTTAAGTAAATTAACAATTATAATAAATTTATCTACATGGCAAGTAAAAGAAAAAAAGGTAGGTAAATGTATATAATAATATTGATTGTAAACTAAATACTACTTACATATTGCTAAAAGTTCCTCCGTCTCATCGTAAGATAAATTTCTTAAATAATTAAAAACAGTTACTTTAAAATTATAACAATTGAGCTTATATATATTAAGTGTTTTATTTAATCTGTTATATAAAAATGGGCCTAAAAATATAAAGAATCTATTTGTAAAAATAAATTTAGAGTCTGATTTCGAAATGCAAACAATATTTCTCCGTCTTTTATCGTTAGTGTCAGCATTATACGGATTAATTGTGTGTTGTTTTAATACAATGTGCATTATGAAAAGCTGACGTACAGTTAATACTGAGCACGTTTTGTACAGTAGCTGTGTGGGATATAGAAAAGGAAGGGAATTTGCTACTTTTAAAACGGCTCGTTGGGCTCTTTCAAGGGAAATTATGTTAGTTTTAAGCGCCCCACCCCAGGAAGTAATACAATATTGAATTATGGATTGGCAGAGTGCTTGATATATTTGTGTTATTAATTTGGTATCTGCAATACTTCGTAGTTGTTTGAAAACGTAAATAAATTTTCGAACTCTGTTAACTAAGTTATCAATATGTGGTCTAAAGGAAAGTGTATTATCTATTATTATTCCAAGGTATTTTAAATTACTAGTACTTATTATAGCGGGACAGGTGCATGTGATGTTAGTCGATGGATTTAGACACTTGTGGGCATATAATTTAATGTTAGTATTTTGATGGCAGGAGCGCATGTAAAAGCGAATGTATTTCGTTTTATCAGCATTTAGCGTTAGTAGATTGCATTGTAACCAATTATTTACAACATTAAAACCTGATTGCGCGTTGTTATACAATTCTGTGCTGGTTGTTCCCGTAAAAATGAGTGCTGTATCGTCGGCATAAGTTATTATTTTGCCGTTTTTTATTTCGAGGTTGCACAAGTCATTAATGTAAACTAGGAATAGGGTGGGTCCGAGGATACTTCCCTGGGGAATACCGTATCCAGGGATGTTTTGTTCATCGCTTTTGATGTCGGCAATTTTAACAATTTGACTTCGACCAGTTAAATAATCTTTGAAAAGATTTAATTGCTTTCCTCTTATTCCCAGTTCCTCCATTTTATTTAAAAGTAAAGGAACAGACAAAGAATCAAAGGCTTTGGCGAGGTCCAGAAAGACTCCTAAAGTTTGGTTTCCTTTGCCAAGTTCCTCTGTCACGTAATCTGTCAAACAATTAACTGCATCAGAAGTGGATAACTTCGCTCTAAATCCAAATTGCCTGTGTGAAAGAATACTATTTTTCTCTAGATAGTTAACTAGTCTAATGTTGATAATTTTCTCGAGTATTTTAGAAAATGAAGGTAATAATGATATAGGCCTATAGTTAGTTATTAGGTTTTTACATCCGGCTTTATATATTGGGATAACTATGGCCTTTTTTAAGCTTTTTGGGAAGATTCCTTCAGACAGGCAAGTTTGAAATATATGAGTTAAGGGACGTACGAAAATGTGCTTGAAGCGCTTAATGATTTTATTGCTTATGTTATCCCAACCAACTGCACAGTCATCCTTCAAACCTGAAATAATTTGAAGGACTTCTTGTTCGTCGGTGTCAAATAAGGCAAAAGAATTCAAATTTGAGATAGGCAGTGATTTGTGTTGCTGTAGTACAGGGTTAAGATATGAATTTTGTATTTTTTCAGCTAGGTTTTTCCCTACGTTGGCAAAAAAACTATTTACATTGTTAGCTGAGAGTAGTGGCGAGCTGTTTGTGTACAATAAGTTAGTATTAGCCTCTTGATGTTTTGACATATATGTGACGTTTTTAATGTGTTTCCAAAGCATTTTTGTATTTTTGCCAGCTTTAAGTAATTCACTTTTGTCATAGTTCGTTTTGAGTCGCTTTAAGAGATTGTTGCAGAAATTTCTGTATCTTTTATAAGTAGTTGCAAGAACTAAGTTATCTGGGAATTTCTTAGCTTTCTGATGTAAGTTATCCCTATTCCTAATACATCTAATAAGACCAGGAGTAATCCATGGTTTTATATTACAATATTTCTTACTAACCGAGATTTCCGTAGAACTATTTGAAATGGCTTGCTGGACACAACTCACAACGTAGGTCATTGATGCATTAGCGTCAGCAGTTTTATAAACTGGGCTGAAATCAATATTGCATAATTCACGTTCGAGTTTGTTTACATTTAGCCGAGACCTAGTCAAAGATAGTTTTTGTTTAGATATTTTTAAATTTAAGGTTAGTAGGACAGCACTGTGGTCAGTAACAGTAGATTTAGTCACAAGTGTAATACATGGGAGATTTGATTTTAACAACATATGATCGAGGCAAGAACCGCTCTGATGCGTAGGAAGGGTGTGGGCAGGAAGGAGCCCATGGAATGAGCAGATGTTGAGATAATCCTCTTTTCCAAGCTCATGGGTGTCAGGTCTAATATTTATATTTATGTCACCTGTAAGTATAATATTTTTATAGCATTTTAATGTATTAAAAATTATATCTAGGGAATTGCAGAAAGAGTCGTAGTTTTTGTTGGAAGGAGATCTATAGGTCGCTACAATCGCTGTGCTAGATCCGGCTTTTAAAATTAAGCTGTTGCAATCTGGTAAATTAGGCTCTTCTACAGTGACTGTTAATGATTTCTTAGCATAAATTATTATACCGTCATTTTGATTACGGTTTATTTCGCTGTAAAATAAATCGTAACCCTCTATCTTAGGAAGGTTGTCAAAACGATTCTCTAACCAACACTCAGTTAAGATTATAACATCACACGTATAGCTTAGTCTATGTAGAAAAACGTTAAAGGCATGCATGTTTTTGTAAATACTACGAATGTTTTGAGTTAGTATTGTTAAAGAGTTTTGATGAATGGAGAGATATTGTTTACAGTTTTCTACATCACACAAACTTGACTCTGATACAGATATAGCATCTATTTCACTTATTAAATTAATATCCATTTTTTTTTACAGTTCTTAACTAGAAACAAATGTATGCGGTGCTCTCAGGCACCCACATAGTCAATAGAGTTTAAATACCTATTTTCGGCAGCTTTTTTGGCTGGACATTCAGCGTCTCCGGTCTTGTGGGCGCAGGGTTTACTAAACCGCATGCAAGTTGCACATTTTGGCTGGTCTGCTCTTTTCAAGCACTCCTTGATAGAGTGCCCATCGTCTCCGCAGTGGCCACACGTAGGTGTTGTCGCTCTGCATGTTTTGGCCGCATGACCATATTGCTGGCACTTGTAACATCTAGTTACCAGCGTGAAATCCCTTACAGGGCAGGATGTCCAATTTATAAATACGCGGTCTTGAGAGATGAGGGCTTTACGTATTGTGGCTGGTACTTCAAGGACGTAGTTACAGGATTCGGTGCTTTTCTTACCTGACTTATGGCTTAACTTTATTGAGGTCAGGAAAGTGTCTCGAGATATAGTCGGATGTTTCTCGGCTATGTTTTGTTCGAAAATGCACTTGTAAACGTCATTTTCCGGCATAGATGAAGGCACTCCAATTATGATGACGCGTGGTTTGCGCTTATTTGTGTCATCCACTTTCAGACCTTGATTAGCCATTTGGACAGTTTTCTTAAGTTTTTCAATGTCCTCCTTGGTCTCAGTGCTAATAACTAATCCTCCATTTTTTATTTTCCGTATTCCACGTACCTTCAGTTTTATATCCTCAGGACTGACGAGCTTCTGGACTAAGTTTTTTGTTTCGTCACTGGTCTTCGTTGAGTCGCTGGGGAATATCACAACGGAGCTTAGATTATTCCTGGGAATATAATTATTGGACCCCTTTTTTACCATATCGGCAAAAGATGTGCTTGCCATTGCTTGGTTTGTGCTGCTGGTATCATAAACAGTCTGTTTAAGTTCAGATAAACAGAGCGCTATGTTCTGCTTATCCTTAGCAGCTTGGAGGGCAACATGAGTTGATATAGCTCTTTGTTTTACCGACTGGTATTGAACGACCATATGCGCTGCTCCATTTCCCACTTTGCGGCAGAGATTGTTAATTCTGATTTTTTGGTCAGAATTTAGTTTGCCGTCGCCCGAAATAGTGCATATTTCTTGCAAATAATGCTCAATCGACGCAAGCCAGTTATGTAGGTCCGGTGTGGAGATTATGTCATTATTTTCTTCGGGAGCTGGGTCTTGAGACATCCTTTGAGGAGTCGTGGGCTGAGGACTACGGGAGGTAATTCTACTCCGAGAAAAGGGGCTGTCTGCTGACATTTTTAATAAAATAAACACTATTAAATTCTAAGCATTGTCTTAACAGTTACGCAAATAATATACATTTACACTGAGTCACTATGCCACTAAACTAGGTCACTATTTATAAATTGTTAATTACGTTATTATTAATTTCCACGAAGAGCACGTCTGCACTCAAGAAAATTCACGATCGATCTCCAATTTTTATTATTACTTTTGCAAGTTATTTAAATTTTTACTTTTTTGCATTCACAATGCAATTTTTATAATAGAAAAATTGAAAATGAAGTATTTTATAAAAACAACGTTTTACAACTATTATACATTTTTCAATTATAAAAATTGCATTGTGAATGCAAAAAAAGTAAAAATTTTAATAACAAGCTTGCCTAAGTTTCGCGTAGTGTATAAAATAATCCTACTAATAATATATTATAAATGTGAAAGTTTAGATGTTTGGATGTTTGTTACTCAATCACGCCAAAACGGCTGAACGGATTTGGCTGAAATTTGGGACACAGATACTTTGTAGCCTGGGGAGAAACATAGGCTACTTTTTATCCCGAAAAAATATCACATTCCCGCGGGATAACGTCGTGAAGTCCACGCGGGCGATGCCGCGGGCGGAAAGCTAGTATACCTATATATTCCATGCCTAAATTTTTTAAAGCGTTAACATTGCAACGTAGGTAGCTACTCTACATTTTTGAAAACGTCTTGCTCTTGTATGAACTTGGTCCTGAAAACCAACAATGCAATGCCAAGATGCATCCGTGATGGGAGTCAATTGGAAACACGTGATTTTTCAAAGTCAATCTATTGTTGTCACATGAAATTGCCACATCCCTCTTCAGTAGCACAAAATGGGTGAAGGAATGACATCCATTCAGAGACACCCGTTATACTTAAACCTAGGATAGTGAATCGTTTACGTTTAAGGCGCTACTCGGAAAAAGTATGGACTTTTTGATATAAAACTATAGGATGGTTAGAGTTGTTACAAACCTGGTAGGTAAGTACCTAATAATATATGTATTTCTTTATACCTTTATCTAGAATCGTATAGTTTCAAAAATACGATTTTATGATTTTGGCTCGACACTTTTTATTTTCGAAAAGACCTCTAAAAAATACGAAATTTCAAGATTATTATTAAATGGGGCTACATATACTATTGGAAATTGGTTTAATTAGTGGACACCATTAATATTTAGGATCGTATAGAAGAATTTTTAAAAAATCGCTATAGTTTTTTAATACGAAGTGATTTTGTGTTTTTTTCGCCTAATCTACAAAATCGGTCTCGCTCCCGCGCGCGTCGTTTTCTCATTGCTATCTCGCTTCAGCATAATTTTTCCGAGTATTGCCTTAAGCCAGTTGCATTGTTGCACTTCTTTTTGGAAAACCTGTGGTAAAAAAGCAGCTGTTCCATACATTTCGATGTTTTACTTTTGTGTGGAACAGCAGATTTTTTTTTCGTGATTCGGTGTTTGCCTAGTAATAGCACTACTGGTAGTAGCAGCAGCCTAATAGTAAAAAATGTTCGTATTGATGGACACTATATCATACCCTAAAATCTTTGTACTTAAAATTTAGAGGTGTATAGGTATAACTCAATGCCCAAGGCCAATAAGGCACTATTTGTTGACCACAACAACTCTGACAAGAGTGATACGGTTGAGAAGTATACGACATAATTTAGTTAATGTCGACTCCTTGTTAAAATAATTACTTACGTAGGTAGGTATGTAGTGTAGTTACGACAGTAAAAACACAATTTTATTTTTGGTCAAAATGTAGAGCACCGTAGATTGCTGTCAAAAGTATTTTATTAAAGTTTTACACATTGCGATGGAGTCTTATAAGATCCTTGATTGAGGTCCCTGGAATGGTACCTATGTCCTTTTTTTTGTAAGTACCAACATTTTAATGTCTTTAGTGATTGATTGTGTTATTAAGATTTTTAACGAATGCATTGATGAAGGTATTTTCCCCAGACCTAATGAAAAATACTAAATTAATTCCGCTTGTTAAATCAGGGGACGGAAGTATATTTTTGAAAAAATAATATAGATTTTTTTTTAAATATTCTACATCTTAATAAGTGCGGATTTTCTAGAGGTAAAAATACTACTGATGCTGGAATTGCACTTCTCAAACACATAGGTATTTGACGCTTGAGAGGGCAAGCAAGATGTTGCTGGTGTACTCTGTGACCTGTCTAAAGCTTTTGATTGCGTTAATCATTAAACACTTTTAAAGAAGTTAAGGTGTCTCTAATGAATCAGTAAGTAAGCCTTTTGCAATCATATTTGTGTAAAAGAAATCAGAAAGTAGTTGTTAGTGATACTGCATCGGCTGGAGCCCCCATTATTATGGGCGTACCCCAAGGTTCAGTAATGTAAAGCAGGTTGATTTGAATATTAACTGAAACGCAGATGTAGTCAAGTTCATAGAGAACACGCAATTTCTTGGTATCCACAACACAACCCACATATTGAAGCCTGGTCGAGTAGACTCAGTTGAGCGGCTTTCGCAGTAAAAAAATAAGGCAATTATCTGACATTGAAACGGCAAGAATACTTTATCTATAAGTAGGTAAACTGTGAAAGTGTAATGTCCTATGGCCGTTTGTTGTGGGGTTCAGCAGCTAATGCTCTAAATATCTTCACTCCAAAAAAGAGCTGTAGGTACGCGCCATTTACCATCTTTGGCGAAGAGATTCTTTAAGATTCTTTAAGATTTCTTTAGATAAGACCTTGGCAGGACGATACATTTATGAAAACTTAGTGTAGGTAAGTATGTAAGAAAGCATCCTAATTTGTTTATAAAGAAAACCGATGTTCATAATTTAAAAATACAAGAAAAACTAAAGAATAAGTTGGTAAGCTTGCTGTTCCAAGATTGACTTGGAAAAACTAGAGGCTCGTTTTTAGGAAAAGGCATAGCCTTCTTTAATATAGTTCCACAAGATGAACCTAGGTACCAAATTGAATTGCCTTTGCATGAATAAAAAAAAACATGTTAAAAAAACGCTCATGATGAGCAAAGGATATTCTGAAGTCAAAGATAAGGTTACCTGAAGGACCGCAATACCTGGATACGACGTGTAAGTACCTACATGGCTATACTTACATTATACATGCCCACATAGGTAGGTTAGGTACTTATTTGTTTTTTTATAGGAAAATATTCTAATACCTACTTAGGTACCTACTTAGGTACTTGGATAAGAGAACATCTTTCTCATAAATGTTTTATAATACCTATTAATTAAATTAAAATAATAATATTTTATAATATGTGTTTATGCTATGAGCTATATGCAATTGTTATAATTAGTAGGTAGGTATAACGTAAATGTTTATTTTTTGTAAATGTCGTTACGAAACGCTGGCAAGTTTATTGCGCCTGTTCTTCTTGTCAGTTAAAAGGTCTTGAATGGGTGGTAGGAAAACGTTGACGATTCAATTATTATATTATTACTAGCTGACCCAGCGCGACTTCGTTCCCGTGGGCCGTGGCCCTACCCCCTACTCCACCCTACCCTACCCGTACTCTACCCTTACCCTAACCCCTACCCTACCCTACCCCTACCCTACCCTACCCTACCCCTACCCTACCCCTACCCTACCCTACCCCTACCCTACCCCTACTCTACCCCTACCCCTACCCTGCCCTACCCCTACCCTACCCTACCCCTCCCCTATTTCCTTCCTTGGACTTCCACGAACATTTCAAGACCAAAATTAGCCAAATCGGTCCAGCCGTTCACGCGTGATGTCGTGACCAAGGGAAATAGGGATTCATTTTTATATATATAGATGTTTATGTGAATAATTTTATTTTATAATAATTTAATATGAGGTCGCTAACTCTTCACCACAGAGCGATTTTATAATTATTTTTCTTAATTTTGTCGTCCTAATTCTACTTAATTTAAGTACAAGTCACTCTCTAGCTCAATGATATTGCTCTAGCTTAATTAATTTAAACTAATTTAAAGGTTATTATATTTTAGGCTCTCTGAAATAATTATTTTGTTATGATGAGTTAAAAAACTAAGAGCAAGCTTTAGCAGGTTGTTAAGCTGTGGCCTACTTCTTTAAGTAAAAACAAGATAAGTAAGTATAATAAGAATGCTACCGACACCTGTCAAATCCCAACCGGGGGAATTCCACCAGGGCTACGAATCGCGTCAAACCCGGGGCGGCCAATATTGACCAGGCGCCGGCCGGCACAGATTACATTTTTTTACTCCATAAAGGAGTCTATGCGTGTATGGGACACTTGATTTTATATGGAAGCTGCATACATTGTCTATAGGCTGTAAAATTCATATCCCTCTGCATGTTTCGTTCGAATTGATATAGAAAAAAGAAAGTCTCATTTTTTTCGCTCTGCCTCTGCAAATGTTTATAATATTTTATGATATGTGTAATCTTATTATTTCGAAGCAAAAAGCAAGGTAAATTGTGTTTTACTGTTATAAAAAGTGTTATTTTAGTGTTTTACAGAGGAAGTTATAGGAATCAAATCGAAATAATAAATGTCAAAAAATTTCCAAAAAATTCTTCAAAGAATTCAGTCAAATAGCTTATTGCTGCACTTATACCATGTAGAACTAATATATTACTATAGTAATATAGTATAATTTAGTACCTGAAAATAGATAAAACATTCATAAGCCAAACACACGTGACATAATGAAAAAATATAGCCTAATTCCGAAGTTATCAGGTTTTTCGTAAAACACGGCAATTTTTTCCATTTTACCTAGTAGCGCGGGCGGTGCGTTCGTTTATCGTAGTAAGATCGCGAGGGGCCTCAGGGGTCACGATTTTTGAAAAATCCATAATACCTACATTGCCATCTATCTTACCGTATACGCATCAGGACAAATTGCTTCGAAGAAAGTTTGATAATAAACAAAGTATTACTTACATTAATTGCCGGAGGTTTCATGTTGCAGAACTGTCTGATTAACCTCAGCATGCAAGGAGTTTGGTTTTGTTTTATTTATTTTTTACTTGCTTCGCGCGGTTTGAGGAGTGTGGCCGCGACACGTCAACTCGACTTAGCGGCCCTGGCTAGCACTAGCACTGCCGTGCGTGCCGTTTGGTCTGTCTGTGGCAAGGCACTGGATTATAAAAAGTACTCTGTGCACTGGATCGTCTGTCTGTCTAGATACTATCGTTTTGTGTCTGCCGCTCGCGACATTGACTTACAAACCATGCATGCCATTAGGTAGGTATGCGTTTTCCTACTATTAACGCAAGATATTCGTAGTCACCTGTTTTTTCAATGACAAGTTATTAAAGTTTTTTTTTAGGTAGTATAAGTAGGTAGTATTATATCTGATACTACTTAATTCGTAGAAACCTGGATACCGACCTGAGTACTTAGATTGTAGAGTCCTATGAAACTGGAAAACCAATTTAGGGCTCTACAAACAACTTTGTTTGTTTAAGTACCACCTAGGTACCTTAAGTAGTTCACTTTCTTCTTTTTTATTTTTTAAATAATAAAGATTTTTATAGCTACAATGTAGGTACCTACTTACTTATACACCTCTAAATTTTAATTAACATTGTTCTTTATACAAAAGTACAACATCGACTCAACTGAAATGTATGGAGCAGCAGATTATTTTTCGCGATTCCGTATTTGACCCCATAATAAAAATTGTACTAGTAAAAATTGATGGGCACTATCATACCCTAAAATATTTGTACTAATTAAAATTTTGTGGTGTTATATTTTAGCAGCATTTAAAATCGTTAAGTACCTACTAGGTGTTATTGTTCATGTTTAAAGGTTTTGCAAGTTCATCCATCATTTTCCATTTTCATTAGGACACATTTTTTATGAATTCGTCAAAGTGACCGTCTGTGTTCGACACAATCTACGGATATCAGCAACGTCTCGCCTCGCCACAGAATAAATAATAGTGCTAAGGCGTCTCGCTTGTGACGTAACTTAACCTTGTCTGCGCGATGTGTTCTGACGTAGCATATCGCCCGATCGATTATCTATTTTGGCAAAGAATAATGAAAAACGCGCTTGACCGGCGATCGTTGAAGTTAAGCAACTTTCGCAATGATCGGTCACGGGATGGGTGACCAAAAACTTTCATCTCGTTCTCCTCCTTGCTTAAGCCGTTGGCCCCGCTGGGCATGGGCGTCATGATTACAAATATTATTCTGTGGTCATCAGGTCATGTAATGCCATGGCCCATTCTCCTTATCCATCCATTAGGAAGGCCAATGCCCCAGCAGTGGAGACATTGAATGGCTGATGACTATGAATTAAAAACTTGTTTAAAAATTAAGTTATAAGGGTAGATCCCCGTAAGCGTTTGCATTGTGAGGTAGGTAGGTATAATAGTACCTACCTACTTATAGGCTGTGGATGTGGTATAGACTTTTTTCACAGGTACAAGCATTATTCCACGCAAGTGTATTTAAATAACTTGGTAGTTAACCTTACGAATTGTTTGAGTTCGTTTCATAAGTTTCAGCGACACAGTTATTTTAACTTCCTAGGTGTGAAGGTCACAATTAAATTTACAGTAGGTAAGTAGGTGAAGGATTTTGTAGTTATATTTGCAATTTTATTTTTGAATACATTTACTAGCTCGCGTTATGGCCTCTACACACACCAAACCCACCCGCAGCCCTTAGTACCTGCTATTACCTATATATTATGTGCCGCAGCCTACAAATATTATTCTGTGCCGCAGCGCCGGCGGATTATACCCCAAGAACTATCCGATATTTTTGTAAAAAATTCAATAACAGGCCAAATTTTTGTAAACGGCCCTTAAATATAATTTTAAGAGACTATATTTTGGAATCCAACATAATATCGCATTGGAAGGTATAAAAAAAAAGTTATACCCCGAAAATGGTGCAATTCTTTCAGCAAATATGCTATCACCAATTTTATCGTTTACATGTGTTTATGTTCACCATATCTAAGCACCAAAGTCGAAATCCATAAAGATATAAAACGGGAAACTAATACATTAGGAAGAAGTCTGTTGTTTCTGATAGCATCTTTAACATGGTGTAATGCCAATTTGAGTTTACGTAGAGAGTTTTTTCTAAAGTTTGTTTGTTTTTCATTTACAAATATAGGGGGATTATATACTTTTACGAAAGATAATAATAAATGTATTCAAATGTAAAGTGAATAACACTTATACCATTTTTGCCTATTTTTTATAGATTTTTTAAAGCTTTGCATTTGTTTTTTTTTAATGTCGCTGTCATAAATATTGGTGGATTACTAATGAATTATTTATTAAACTAGATAATCTAATTTTCAATGTTAAGAAATTACTGATATAGAATTATTGTTGAGTCTCCATAGAGCGAATTAGTTTGGCTCTCGGGCTATTAGGCCGCGCCGGGCTTGTTTTGCGACGATATTTAATTTAAAACCGACGGGTAAAGCCGGCGCAGGCAGGCGGGCCGGCGCCGGCGCGGGTTTGGTGGTTTTATAGAGGCCTCATTAGCTATAGTAACGGAAAACTTGATGATAAAAATTACTTTCGTTCCGTTTTAGATACAAGAACGGAAACCAATGGCGTTCCGTTGACGGGGTTCGTTTTTATTTATAGTGGTAGGTAGGTACCCGTTCCCGTGGGAATATCGGGATAAAATTATAGCCTATGTCACTTAGGCAGGCAGGAATCATATTGTAACAGCTTTCTACGGGTGAAAGAAATTTAAAATCGGTCTAGTAGTTGGGTTTATCTATTACAAACAAATTCTAATAAGTATTAGGTACTTATAGAATATATGGTGCGTAGTTTGTGTGGAAATTATGATGACCAAGTTTACTGTCTTTCATTTTAAGTTGTACTTTTTAGCAAACCCACTATGTATGTATAGAGAACCTACTTGTATAACCAGCTGCACGCTGCACAGGATATACCTAGTGGTCTGTCTGTGGTTTGAATTAATTTAAACCATTATTGTCGTGGTAGGTAAACTCAGATATTGATGACTGTAGTTAGCCACCGCAATTATTGAAATAATTAAATGTGTGCTTGGAAAAAGGGTCTAAGTAGGTACAGTCGAGTTTAATAATATCAGTGCATTTTTGGACTTTGTCGCATTAAGTTTTTTGACATCGTCTACGCGTCTTTGGCTTTCTGTAGGTACAAAATGTCACAATAATTACTACGACAAAGTTCAAAAGTGCGCAGATATTATTGAACTCGATTGTACCTATATGAAAATATTTTTTTATGTTGTTTTCTGACAGTAATTAGTGGGTCTATATTTTCCGGCGGCGTTTGGAGGGTTTGGTGTATAGAAGCCTTAGCTATAGTAACGGAAAACTTGATGATTAAAATAAACTTCCCCTGCCAGGCCTGCGGAAAAATCTGTCGCTCTCGCATCGGTTTATTTAGCCACCAAAAAAGATGCCTCCGGGGCACTGAGTAGATCGTCTGCATTAGACGTAAAGGCCTATGTATTTTCCATTAAAACAGTGTTTTGAGAAATTTGTATGGAATAGACCCTTTTGCCGGGCACACCTTGAATTATAAGAATGATTTGAATATCTTGATAATATTCTTGATTCGCAGTTAAAAAACAACTAGCTTTAGAAAATAGCTATGGGTCTTAGATAAGAACTGAAAAACAAAATCAGATTTAATCAAACGACTTTATTTTTTTACAATTCAATTAACAGTTTTATATGCTACTGTACCAAACTTTTCAATACGTAAGTAAAATCAATCTTATTTCAAAGTAACTTAAGTACATTTTGCATTGTTTCATCTGCTATATTAATTCAAAATATACAAATAATTTAAAAGTTTACAAAATATACAAATAAGTTTTAAAAACACAAGGATTTATTTGCACTGGCAACATAAAACAATTAGAAACTTTGGACAGTAGCATAAGTACCTACTCGAACTATTAAATAATTATTTATTTTTTACAATACATACACCAAGTGTTGTGTGTGGCCTATTATACAACCGAATAAGTCACAAATTACCTACATAATAGATCACATGGGGCACGAAGTAAATACAAGTAAATATCTAAATTGTCACACTTTCCATTTTTAGTATTCTATTAACAACATTTTTAACAAGGTTGAACTGCATTTGTCACGTAAAAGTTATAAAACATTACTTTTATATTCTTTGAGCAACTTTGTTTGACTATAAATCGAAAGTGCACAAACATGACCGTTTAGAATCATACAGATTATTATATTTTGCAATAACTTATTGATATAAACCTGGGGTTTTGATATGCTTAAATCTACGAAGCTCTGTTTGTTGTATGGTATATTTTTACATATCTTAAATATAAAGAGGAACAAGTATTATGTGAGAATTATAATGCAGTAGGCGAGGTGTTTAACAAAAAATCTATAGTAAACTCGACCAAGAAATAGCTTTATCACCTTTAGTTTTAAAATTCGTATAAGAGATCGTTAAGGTCTGATTTCCTTTGAAAGTTGAAAATGCCAACTCGTATTGCTGTATTGTATTGTATGTCACATAATGCATGACGTTATTGAAATGACATTCAGATCTGAGCTATAGAGAATTTTTAAATGTATGGGAATTGTCATCGAAACTGATAAAGCACATTCCTTGGTCGACTTTACATTAACCAGATTGCTTTAGTGGCTTTTTATAAAGTCTAAAAAGATGTTCTGAGCCTGATCACAATGGATTTGATAATAAACGATATTAGTGGCAAAACTAGTCGGCAATTAGACATCTCACTTATTAAAGAGAAAGAGAAGAAAAAAACACTAATTAAAGTTTTCTATGTAAGAAGAGTCAGACCTCTTATGTTCTATGGCAGAGTTACCAGCTCTGCAGCCAACATAACATAAATGACCAGGAAATAAGTTGTGATAGCATATTTATGAGGTCTAGCTCCAAATTTTGGTAAAGACTAAAAACACTGGTTGTTGTTTACAATGAAATCGAATTGTTACTTACTTGGTTAATTTAGTCAATCAGAATTCGATATCAAAATAAATATTATGTACAGAAGTCATGAATATTTATATAACTTTTCTGTTCAATTAACTACTTACTCAATTGTTTTGAGGTTCCATAATATGTTATAGTTTAATTTTATAGCTAGCAGCACTGGGAATTTTCTATTATTGTAGGATATGGCGAAATGGTCCAATTGAAGGCAAGACTGGCAAGGATTTTCTAATTACAAAATTAGTGTTATTGGTTTTATCTACACGAATCTACACTCAGCTTATAATATCTTCTATTTAAAGGGGCACACAAATATTATGAAATCTTAGGCGGAAATACATCCTCTTCACAAGAAATAACAATTACTTACGAGCAAAAAACCGACTAACACTTGTATGTTGCGTTTAAAAAAGGCAATTTCTAGAGTAGGTCTATAACCTAGTAGAAAAATGAAGATATTATTATGAAATTATTAATATTGTTATTTTGGTGTTGTAAACTTTTTTCTCTACAAATAACATTAATTTAAGTAGGCACACCTAAGGTTTTATCAAGGAGGAACCTTCTAAGTGTATTTAAACATGTTTTCAGTGTAAAAAACTACAAGTCAAGTCCTTACAAGTTATTAAAAAAGGGGCAACAATTAGATTATAAGAACACTGAGCGTTAGACACGAGTTTTAACTTATTAATGGTAAGACTAAATTGCATTGTAATTTGCTATTTTGTATTTAGCTATTTTGTATTGCGTTGATATTACTACATTTAGTAAAAGTTTTGTTCTGTTTAACCGTATTTAGGTATACTTTTTGTAAAAGAAGTTATTATAACAAAGGTCTTTTTGCTTATTCTATTTTATAAAATAACTTTTAGTTAAAGGTTTACCCAATATTTATATTTCTTGATGAGACCAGAGCTTTTAAAGAAGCGTTTCAATACCTTTGTATTTTTTAATGTTCATCTCAAACACAACCATTATTTCAACTAAATTATAATGCTGGAACAATTTAATGATTCAATTCCTTGCATTGTTTTAGTGCTTTAAGAAGTGTTTAAATCAAATGTAACGATATCGAAAACTACTTATGCCTGCTCGATGAGATAGGACGAGATAATCTTCAGACAAAAAGATAAGAAGTGACTGTGTGTAAACTTGTTCGTCATCGATTTAACATTTCTTCAATATATCGGTATTGGTAGTTAAAATGGATTGGCACAACTCAAGATACAGATCGCATATTATTTGGTATGATAACCAGCGCAGGAGCACCCTGCATGTGACCACATGCTATAAAGAAGCAAACCAATTTCAACTACATTTTTAAGTGACAAATGTCTAAATTCAATTGGCAATGAATAAGTGATACTCGTCACCACTTCACTGTTATGCGCTGACGCAAACAGAGCAATGGTTTGCAAAATCAAAAATATTTGCCTTATAACCTTTAGTTAGACCAGTATTTTTATTTCATGTTACGAAACTACAGGGTATTTTACTGTTGTTGAAATTATAAACAAGAGTAACGGGACTCAACGCGACATATTTTATTATATAGTAGTACACAATGTAGTTACAGCTTGACTGGCTGTGTTGCTACAGCCGTGGTCACAAGGAGACTGGTGGTGCGCGGTCGTCTGTTCGGGCGGATTGGAGATCTTCGGCCACCCTCAAATTGGCACTTTTTTATCATCGCTAGTGATGTCATTACGGCACACAACACTCACAGTATCGGCGATGTTGGTCTGTGCTTGTGACCACGGCGGCTGTAGCAACACAGCCGAAACGTCAAGCTGTAAATGTACATAATAATAATATCGCGTTGAGTGAGTCCCGTTACTCTTGTTTATAATAAAATTATAATGGAACGCGAAAGTTTTAAATCTTATGTTGTTGAAATGTAGATATTTATTGATGAAGTTACAAACTAAAACATTTAAGAATACCAAATGTGAAAAAAAATTGAATCTGTTTTGTAACAAGCTAATTATATGCTGATTAATTTTGACTATAGCTCTTTTTCTAAAACGGAATCTTCTATAAGCGAGACTATGACGCTACTGACTTGATGACGTCATAAAGATAGTCATTCTCTCCTTGTCTAATAAGAAAGATAATGTCCTATAACTGAAAATATTCAAAATGATTCAAAATAAAAACTTGTTTTTTGTGGCTAATTTTTCGAAGAACATTTTAAATAAGTAGGTATTTATATAAAAAATATAAGTAAAATACCCTATTGCAAGTTCCTTTTTAAACTTCACGACCAATGTTACAGATATTCTGTAGTAGTAAAACTTGTATGGTAGGTATAGTATAATATGAAATAACCTCCTTTTTTGAAGATGGTTAAACAGACATCAAAGACAACAACTAGGTATCACAACGTGTAAAGTGTCAAAATATGGTTTTACTAAAGCACTGTAACAAAAACAGATTTGTAATATTCTTTTGTATAAGGCCATTTAAGTATTGCTTAATATAAATTATAACAGCATTCTGAAGAAGTATTCATTACAAGAACATTTTATTTCTACAATAAGTTCACACATTTGTATTAAATCTTCAATTCCAAATGATACAGAGACTGATACATAGCTATCTACATAATTTCAAAAGTTACAAACATACTGTAGAAATATAATTTGTATAGAAATATAAATTTTGATTAATACTTCTTCAATACAATTAAAAATAAATTGTACACAGCAGCAAGTTTGGTTATCTGAAATTTCCCGGAAATAGAATTTTATAACAAACACAAAGGTTAAAATTGAATTGGGAGTAATATGTCAGTTTTCTATGTAACCTAGCATGCTGCTGACCGCACATATAATGTTATGTTTAACATTAAGTGTATCTTTAATATAGATAGTTTTATAAGTACTTTTTAAGTACATACAATAATATATCATTCTGAGTAATATAGCTACACTAATGACTATGATATGGACGAATGAATTCACTAGTAGATGGACACTAACGATATTTATCTACATGTGACAGTACGTATATAAATCCAAAGGTTTCCTAACATTAAGTGAAAAAACTCCTACTGTCACGTAAATGAACACAGCATTTGTTTAAAATAAAAACAAATGAATACATTTATTAAAATTGTTTAAGAAGTTTATACAAAAAACTTTATACAAAATTTTGAAACACTCTGTTTCGCTAATATTAAAAGGTTTTTAATAAGCCTCTAAGTAAAAGAGTTATTATGACAAAAGTCTTCACGGACTCAATGCAAGCAGGCAATTTGTTGAACGGAATATTTTATCTAATGCTAGGTTTTATTAACTGAAGTAGGCCTTTTTTGTGTAAATGACTTAGAATTGACTTGTAATTATTGTAATACCTACAATTTGCTTGTAGGTAAGTGTAGCTATATACTACTAACTTTTTATAAGTACGATAATTTTAGAGTATGATTTATCCATCAAACGAACAATTTTTATTTTGGGCCAGCCACAAAATCTTGAAAAAATATAAGCTGTTCCATACATTTTATTGCGTGCTTACACGAGCAACTAAAATTGCGAAATTCCTGGCAATCCCCACCAAATATGACGTCACGACCACATCAAGCAATTAAGGGCGATGGCAAAATGTCGAAATGTAGCAACCTGTTGCTAAGATATGGCCAAACAATACCACAAAATATGGAGCAACCTCGCTCCACTTAATTGCTCCTGATTGATCCATCACAAATTGCCAGGTCATTATTGCAAAAAAATTGCTTATGTACGCACTCCATTAGTCGAGTTGATGTTGTAACTTTCTATAGAATATCTGTTTTTTGAGCAATTCCCTGGCTGGATCAATTGCTCAATTCCTCAAAATCTATGTACTTATTAAAAATAAGTGGTGTATAGTTTTGCTTCTGACGTTACTCAGTAAAAATAAATAAAAACGGTTTGCATATAGCTGACTTTAAAACTCTTTCGAGACGCTCGTAGCTAAGAGAACCTTGCAGTCATCATCATAACATTACAAATTAGACCTAAAGATGCTCCCTCATCTGGGGAATTCGCCTGTAATATAACGTTACATAGTCGAGCATTACACCAATAAGCATTACAGTGTAATAATACAAGCGGTAGGTAATATTTTGATACAACTTGCGCGAACGCTGCGCTAAACTAAATGCTCGAAATCGAATCAGAAATGTTAGGTTACGGGCGAATGCTCGTCAGTCAGGGAGGCAGTATTGTAACGGTATGCTCAAAGTCGAATATGTAACGTAACATTACAAGCGAATGCTCACGGTGAGGGAGCACTTTTAGAGTTCTCAGATAAATTTCTATTTCTGTTTAAAATCCAGCAAAAGATAAACTTTGTTCAACATAAAATTTCTTGCAAATAATCTAAGAGTCCCTACTGAGTTGGCACGAAATTGAGTATTTAGTACTAAGGAAAAGGCACTCGGAGTCATCCGTACATTTCAATAACGCTGGGGCTCATCTCGTATCTAATATAGCGCTCAGGACAAAGTAATAAGCAGCCATTTATACGTTATAACTTACATTTTAAAATATTATTAAACCATTTAATTATTAGAAAGAAATGTTAAATAATTTTGAAGAAATATTCAATGTAACATACACAATGCAATTTTTATCGTTGAAAATGAAGTATTAGAAAAAATACGTCTCACAACTAGCTCCGATGTGACTCGAACCCAAGACCTTTCACTGTTCGGGCGAATGGTCTTCATGAATGGTAGAGCATTCGCCGGACAGTGAACCGGTCGTGGCTTTGAGGCCCATCGGAGCTAGGTGTGAGAAGGGTTATTTTTTTCTAATAATTCCTTTTCAATATTTTCAACGCGAACATTGTTTTCTTGTTCGACATTTTGTGGGATAGTCAAAACTTTAAAGAAAATGCTAAAAGTAGAGCTTCCATTAGAAAACAATAAAGCTAACTAATTACTTTTGACCAAAGCTGTATTATTTTATTTATAAAAAAACATAATGATCTATGTTTCAATTATGATTGCAACAAAGGAGAATCGGTGTCACCGCAGTCTAAAAATCATTATAATATTATGCTTCCTTTGCAAACTTAATTTAAAGTAGCTACACATATTTTAAATTTAGCAGGGGTCCTATGACAGCTCAATCATGCAAAGCAAAATGTTGCTTCTGTACACGGAATAGGGTCTAATTTTCTTGTATAAGCTGCGTTAAAAAAATACTTATGCTGTTTTTCTTGAGTTTTATTCCAATAGCTTAAAGAACTTTTTGCTTTGCACGAATGAGCTGTCATGGGACCCGTGCTAAATTTCACAAAGTATCGACTTTTTGCCTACGATGCAATGCAATACTGGCAAGGAAAAAGCCTAGCATGTTCACCCAATTTACTTTTGTATATTGAGTAAACTACTATATATGTTTATTTAAAGAAAAACGTTATTGTGATGTACAGAAATCAAAACGAAGTAACGGCACGGATGCCGTGGCCCCCTCGCTTTCTCAACGAACAGCTGTTATATTATTTGGACGATCAATCGAGGCGCGCACGCAATATTATTTTTTAGAGCCAAAAGATGAAGTAAATTTTCGTTTGAAGGTTCCAAAAAAGCCTAATTTTAAAATTTATTTGTATCAACAAATAGATGGTGTCGATAAATATTATATGACTACAGTCAATCTCAAAAGCAACCAAAAATTAAATGCCATTAATACAAACCACGCTGATTCATTGTATACTTAAAAAAATATCATTCAAAATCAGATAAATAAATGCAATATAACATCACCATTATGAAAGGAATATACAACTATCACTTTTAAATCGACTATATACATATAGTATAGATATACAATCACCAAGATCTTAACTCTTCAGTCCCCAGTGTCACCTCCAGCAGATCGTTAATCTTCTGTCATCTACAGGTGAAAAACATAGACTCTTCAGAGCCCACTGGGAACTCTAAATTAAGTTGATCTAAGGGAGGTCAATTCTCTGATTTAAATACATAATTATACCTACTACAATTTTTAAATTCAAGGAAGACAATGACTCGAATATGTTTATGTTACGTAAGTACTACAAAATGGAATCTATTACAATTTTTTTTTTAAATTTGCGTACGCGCTCGAAATAACAACAAATGATTACTACACGAAAACCAGTCTTACAAAGGTTTACTCGAAAAAAGTAGTGTCCGACCGAAGCTTCGGCTTCGGCTTCGGCTTCGGCCACCTTCGGCCAAAAAAACCATCTTCGGCGAAACCTTCGGCTTCGGCCCAAAACCCGGCCGAAGCCGAAGGTTACGCCGAAGGTCCGAGCAACCGTCGGGATTGAACGAACACATTGAACAAACTCTTTTTAATCATCTTTGAATCCACTTCCATATGAGACAGTCAATATAAACCTTCAATATTGAAGTTTCGAAATAATCTTTAACATTAATTGTAGCTTGTAGACAATATTGAACAAAATTACTAAGAGCTTATAAACCTTCGGCTTCGGCTTCGGCTTCGGCCGAAGGTTGTGGGATTGCCGATTAATCGGCTTCGGCTTCGGCTTCGGCCAAAAATAGACCTTCGGTCGGACACTAGAAAAAAGCTTCTTTTCACAACATTAGGTAGATAAAAATGTACCGCAACCGTAAGAAGACACCAATTATTAGGTACAAATAGGGTAGACACAACAAAGAGTACGCGCTAATAAAGAGTACGCAGTGCGTTTAGTAGTCATACTGCCACACCTTAATTGGCATTAAATTATCATCACTCATACTTAATTCAATACTAGACATAAAAAAGAGACACGATATAGATTTAATTGTCAATTAAAGTTAATTGACGTCTCTGAGCGCGGCAGATACAGTGCCACAACCTTTTCTGTGCCGGTGACAGCGGCGCTACGTACGTTTTACTTTTTTTTGTAGTAATTTAACCGGCCCTGACTTCTAAGAACTTCAGCCGCCAGCAGCGCTATGGTTGGACATCAACTTGACAGCAAAATTACATTAAAAAAAATCACGTTAGTTTCACATTTTGGCCACCGGCACAGCAAAGTTTGTGGCACTGTACAGTGCGACAAGGTTCATTTGTCACTTGGATAACATTGACAGGATTGCTAGACTAGCGCCGCTAGTTGACTGAGTGATGAAGTAGCTAGAGGGATACTTCCGATTTAGTTAGACCGCGTGGCAAAAGATCTTTGTCGCACTGTAAAACTACTAAACGCACTGAGTACTATTTGGTATCGCGTACTCTTTGCTGACTCTACTATTTATGATTATAAACATTTAATGGAATGGGTGACAATGATTTATGCACTTTGTACAAAATATATCAATAATTCCTCTATAATAATATCTAACTACTTATATAATTTTGTCGATCTATGGAGAAAATCTTTCCCACATTAATAAATAAGACTGAAAGGGAATACTTATACAATTGTTCGCAATACAATCACATTTTTTTAAATAGAAATATTATTAATTATAACATGTTTATGGATGCTATTAAGTTTTTATTGCCTTCGAGTGGTCCGATCAACAAAATAATGAATCTAATCTGACTAAATAAGGCATTTATCGCAGTTACGTTTAGTTATAATATCACTCGAAATTTAAATAATACCTAGTAGTTTCCAAGGAAAAATGTATGTACGTATATATTATGAATTTTATTAAATTAATTTCTATTCTAACATTCATTAAAACTTTATAAATAACTCGCATTTTAATACGCAATTATGCTATATTTGTGTAACATAACATATTACTAAATAATTCTGTGAGGCACTTCCGTGCACCTTTGCACGTTAAATGTTTTTGTGTTTTATTAAGTTATTATGCCGTAAGTATACCGTCGAAATACTGATAGATTTGAAATATACTGATAACTGGAATCACAACGAATTTGATATATTAAACTTGACTGGAATGTTCATAGTACAACAATAGGTAAGGCGAGTAGAGTACTACAATAGTAAAATACTTAAAATACAACTATTAAAATGACAATATTTTATATAGGATTCACTTCTAACACTACGTAAAATAATAGCAACCATTTACGATTCTTAACCCTATATAAAAACCGTTGAGCTGATCAACACTTATCACACTGTTTCCTAGCACATCGGCGAGCCCTCGCTTCGTGAGCAAAAATGGCAATTATCCATCGGCAATAATCAACATAACAACAATAAGCCAGGCCGCACACGGGCCACCGACCACAGCCACAAAACGCCGCCACAGACCTATTTACTGTTGTTTTCATACAGAGCGTCCCGATCGCGGTAATCTTATGACGCATTAGTCAAGTGTACGTGCAGTTGACGTTCACGCGACGTGCAATCAGTGCAATACCGTATTTGATACGCGCGGCGTTTACAATAACGTTTTCTGTTCCGGTGATAATCTTTGGAACTAAAGCAGTTTTCACACGTCAGTCTATTTGACAGCTAATTTCGTATTGCAAATGGCTCCTCTGTCACGGATGTCACCGGAACAGACAGGATTGTGGGGGTATATATATATATAGGTTTGCGTGACTTGTGCGTCGTTATGTTATTACGGCAATATGAAGTCCAACGTCATGTGACGCAAACGTGGTCAAGACGCACTGCACAGAATTACCGCGATCGGGGCGCTGTTTATATGAACTCGCCGCACACGGTTGACACCGGTAGTCGTCACTTGTCTCTTGTGGCGGCGTTTGTGGCTGTCGCGTGTGGCTCGTTTGCGGCGACGGTAATATCCTCACTTTCGTCAAGGCTGATTGGAAAACGGAACACTAAACATACATTTTAACTGCACCTAAACACATATACAGTATAGACACTCGATAAGGTGCAATTAACGACTTGTACGATTCTAATCGATAAATATATAATCTTTTTGGAATGACAATCAGACTTGTACGCTTCAATCTCTCTTTGTTTGTGTTCACATGATGATACAGCACCTGCGCGAGCGCGTGTCGCCGACCACGTCGCTCGTGTTGCCCGAGAACCGCGGCACTGTGCCCGAACTGGGCGACAGGCTGATCGGGTTCAGCTGAACCGGCATATCCTTAGACACCTCCGGTATCGAATTCGTACTGTGATTGTTAGTAGAACTCAAACTGTTCTCCACGGGACTACCGTTCGTCCTTATCTGTGCACGCTGCTTCTTCAAATCCGCTAAAGTCCCTGAAACGCGTCAGAGAATCCATCACAAATATATCATTCGATACTACGCAATTTAAGCAATTCGAGATGATTCGCATTCCTAAGAGATAAGCATAACAGTTTCAATGAACAGACGGATGTTTCTCAACCATAAGTAGTGCATCACTTTCACATTTGTTTAGTAAACATTATGCTTATCTTCATTAGAGCAACACTAGTGAATTTAAATGGCGTAAGAAATTTCGTCATAGGTGTAACCGCTAAAGTGCCAAAGCTTCAAGTATGAAAATCAAGTGAAATGAAATAGATATAGACGTGTATTCACATTACCAACAAAAAGGACAGAGATAGGGATAGATGAGCACATTCATGCATTATTCTAAACTTGATCCCATATAGACAATATCACAGAAGAAACACGAATGGACTAAACGCATGCAACTACTGCGAGACTGCTTGCCTCATATGCATCCTCCAGAGCGTTCGTTACTCGAAACCCGGCACACAGTCCCTCCAACTCATTATATTATACCATCACTGTGCAAAACTGTTAGAGTAACTTTACATATAAAATTGTTATAAATATTGTGCTATATATAATGTGCTTTACGTTCAATTGTTCGTAAGGATGCATATAATTACCTGCGTTAATCATGACGGTGACATGAACATTGATTTTACCATTATTGTCCGTGGTGTAAGTCGCGGTGCCGGCTTCAGTGATCGCGATTTGGTTGGGGTTGACGACCAACTCTTTCCTACCGTCTAAGGAGTCCTCGGATTTGAAGGCGTCATTATCTTGACCTTCTGGGGCTTTTCGGACGCCGTTCGGTAGGTTTGGTAGGCTCTTTTCGTAGTGTTTTTCGTTTTCATGGAGTTGCATGGAGCCGGGAGCGTAATGCGAAGCGGCGTTGACTCCGAATAGGGGGTTTGTGATTTTCGGTTGGGTATAGTTGTCTTCACTGACGTCGCTGTTTCTCTGGATGGACCCCCGCTGGGTGTAGGTGTGTTTGGGCACGGAGTAGTCGACCGTGGAGTCGAAGCTTTGGTTGGATGTGGTGGAACTGGTAGACAGCCGTTTGTGCGTCAGCTCACTCGGTTGCAGCTGGTTCGCAGTGTTTTGGTTATTCTCCATGCCATTTGAGAGGCCCTGCAATTTAAAAATGAGCCGGTTAATGAAGAAATAGTAATGAAGAAAAGTACCTAAGTATAAGTAACCATTTATACTTTAAATACACGTTGGAAGATTCGCCAAGTGTAAGACTCGAGTTAAAGAATAGCCTCCATATATTTCAGAAATAAAGAACCAATGAGAATATGAAAACTAATTACCTTTATCGCTATTATGAAAGGAAAAAAAGATATTCAGTATTGAAATCGGGGGAAAATGGGACTTGAAAATGTAAAAAATTTTGTTGTTGACTTGTGTTTACAAACTAATACGGATTTATTATTTTTATTAAAAGAAAATAAGATTATATGTACGCCACTTTCTCTTAACGCAACTATTTATTAACGCTACATTTCCCCTTCCAAAATAATGCAATCCTTATTCAAGGTCCCATGCCTTCATCTAGTTCTAGAATAATTCAGATAATAAATGAACTCGTCATTATACAGGGTTATTTGTAAAACACCAACAACTTCCTTCTTTTCATTTGAATTTCGTATTTTTGTTTTGTCTTTTCGGAAAAATAGTAGAGCAAACGTTGTTGTTTATGACGTCAGTAATAGTATATTAGGTGTGGAGGTTAGCTGCGAGGTTGTTGGTGTTCTACAAATAACAATGTATAATTACGAGTTCATTTATTATCAGGATTATTCTAGAAGGCTAATCAAACAATCATTCTGATGCTGTATTTTTCTATAGACCGAACCACCCGGTTACATCATTGATCCGAATCTCAATTTAATTATATGACATAAAGGCTGAACTGATCGTGATGTTTAGCACAGAGATAGATTATGGTCTAACATAGCATATAGGCTATATATCGGGTATTACCCGTGGCCCCACCGCTATGACCCACTGGTGGGTTCATAGGTAATTTTTATTCCACTGTGAAGCAGTGGGTCTACGGGGAATTGAAACAAAACTGACTTTAACCGTGGTCCCACTGCTTTTATGTTTGGAAAAGTATGAATAATAATAATAATTTTTATATTTATTTTAATCTGTATTTATATAATATTTAACTTTGAAAAAATGGAAAATGAAATATTTAGAAAAAATCGACCCGTCTCACAACCAGCTCTGATGGGATGGGACTCGAACCCACGACCTTCCGCTATCCGGGCAACTGCTCTAAACACTGAGCTACGGAGTCATCAGTGGTTAGAGCACTCGCCCGGATAGCGAAAGGTCGTGGGTTCGAGTCCCATCTGAGCTGGTTGTGAGATGGCTCGATTTTTTCTAAATACTTCATTTTCCATTTTTCAATAATAAAACTTGCACTGTGAATGCAAAAAAAGTAAACATTTAAATATTTTACTTTTTATTTTTTCTTTGAGGTAAGGAGAACCTATAGTTTATTCAATAAGTTAAGTTTTTATATTTTTGCTTTTATTAAATTTTATGTCAAGTGGGGCGTTGCGGTGGGACTACAGTCAAAAAAGGATAAAAATATTATGCATATTTGGCATATGTTTAGTGTAGTGGGTCTACGGGGAAAGAAATTACCTGAGGCTATTACCCGTGGTCCCACAGAAACTGACACATTGAAAAGCATAATTTAAAACTCTATTGCAGTGGGTCTACGGGAAAAAAAATTAACTGTAGACCCACCAGTGGGGCAAAACGGTGGGGCCACGGGTAATACCCGCTATATATATATATATATCTTATTGCTACGGGAAATAAAACTAGTAGGAAACCGCATAAATTATAATGTACACTAGCGACAAGATAAGGCATAGCAACGCAATGCAAGGCATAAAAAATAAATAAATAAATATTTTTCTTACTATCACACCAATTGTCTAAGCCCATAGTAAATTTCATAAGAAACTGTGTCTATGTGAACTTGATAACGGATAAATATATACTTAAATACTTTTTGTTTGTAAATACATACTTATTATACATAGATACACCCAGACCAAGACAAATAGACATGTTCATGCACACAAATATTTGTCTTGTTCGGGAATCGAACCCGAGACCTCTGGCGCAGAAGGCAGGTAGTCTACCCCTGCGCCAAATCGGTCGTCATAAGTAGGTATCATGTCTTTGCCCAGCCAAGTAGTTCTGAAACTGGCGATCTATTTAGTTTTCTATCGTCCTATGTTCCTTACTGAATTAAAAAGTGTAAAGTGCTCATCTGAGAATTAACTGCTTTTTATACATAGGACAGCAGTTTTACCAGACTACCCATAGATCAAAAACTAAGAAATTTCATAATCATAATTGTTATATTAATTGCGATAGTAAGTAAAAATTGTAGTAGATAGTCTACAAATGGAACCCACGATTCAGATGTAGATCTAAAGAACATATTCTGGACAAATATTATTACGTTAACTGGTAGAAGATAGCCTACAAATTGGAACCCACGATTCAGATATAGATCAAAAGTATCCTAAGCAAATATTATAAAGAGGTAAAGTTTGTTTGTATGTTAGAGGTAAACTCTGGAACTACTGAACGCACGGACTGAACGGACCAGTAGAAAGCTAAATTATTCCCGAGTAACATAGGCTATATTAAATCCCGATATACCCACGGGAACGGGTAGCACGCGGACAAAACCGCGGGGAGCAAAACGTTTATTCATACACCAAACGCAATAGGTATATTACCGGGTTATCCGGGTCCGATTCCCGGCGGAACAACTTAGATGGGTCGATTTTCGCTAATATTTTTTTTTCAATATAATTGTGAAATAAAACGGCATTGATAAAAAATATATAAGTATTTCAATATTTCCAAGCTATATTAGCGTTAGGGGGAGTCTATTAATAACGTGAGGCAAATTTGGCGATTTTTCGACCTGTCTCCCCTCTTGCCAAGCCAAACTGCCAGGACGTGTTTTCCGCTAATCACAATCATCATAAATACAACAAGGGAACTTTGAACAATGTACTGGTACAATCGTTTGCTGAAAAAACGGGCACTTTATTTTCATACTAACATGCTAACTGCACGTCTTGTGCAGATCACCTACTCCTTTATTTCTCTAGAGTATCACTATTATCTTTTATTAAAATGCGAAATGACTCGTCTTTCTAATAAAAGCCTCAAACAAGAATTAAAATTTCCCTATTTCCCTACAGCGCCTACTTTTAAACGCCTCTGTGGTCTAGTGGTTCATACCCACGATTTCAGACCTAGAGGTCCCGGGTTCGATTCCCAGTGGGGGTACATATTGTATTCGGTTTGGTTGGTGGTAGGACTTGTTCTTAGTCCGCCTGGCTAGCTACCACCATCTTATCTTTGACGACGATTTGGCGTAGGGGTAGGCTACCCACCTTCTGCGCCAGTGGTCTCGGGTTCGATTCCCGAACAAGACAAATATTTGTGTGCATGAACATGTCTATTTGTCTTGGTCTGGGTGTTAACTATGTATATTAAGTATGTATTTACAAACAAAAAGTATTTAAGTATATATTTATCCGTTATCAAGTTTTCCATGATACAGTTTCCATTTCCATGAAATTAACATGGGCTTAGATAATTGGTGTGAATGTAAGAAGTTATTTATTATTATTATTTATTATTATTATCTAAGTCTGACGCCATAACAATGATGTTTTCAGCATTATTGTGTTCCGGCAGTTAGAGATAAGATAGCCAGTTCCTCAGCTATTGAGAATTCCGGGAGTAGTGCGCTTCGACCTACAGCCTTATCACCACTTATCATCAGGTGTGATGAAGGCTAAGTGCTACCCCGTTGTGAATAAATAAAATAAATAACAGCGGAAACATATATTACACTTTTCTTTACGTTCCAAACATTGTTCTATGAAACTCAACTCAACTAATGCACCTGTTCCCCGTGGTACAACCGTTGGTCTAACTGGTTACCATGGGGATTTTTTTTCCCGATAGACTAACTCTTCCGTGGTACAACACGTTAGTACTATTAATATTTTGTGGTACAACTAAAATCATTCCCTGTGGAACAACTAAACAAAATCAATCAAAATAGACGAATGGTTATCCAGAATATGGAATGGACTGAAGATTTTTTCCCCATATACATCTACCTACTGCATAAGGGATATGCATACCGTATTTTCCCCGTAGATCCACTGCACAAGAAATGTCTTTCGTTCGAAAACTTATTATATAAAAAAATAAAATAACTGAAAGTACCACGGTTGCAAAGCTAACCAGGAGTTATGCGAGTATACCTACTTAAAATGCTGCTGCCTATAAAATCTCAAAACATCTAAAATAACTCCTGGTTAGCTATGCAACCCTGGTAGTTTCAGCTAATATTTTTTTAATTTAATAAGTATTTGATTTCTTGTGCAGTGGGTCTACGAGGAAAAAATTGTTTATGCATATCCTCTATGCATTAGCGTTAGTACTATTTATATATTCTGTGGCAGTAGTAATATGGGAAATAAACATCTCCCGTCCATTCCATAATAAGGATAACGATTCGTCTATTTTGATGATTGACTTTGTTTAGTTGATCCACAGGGAATGATTTTAGTTGTACCACGGAAGAGTTAGTCTATCGGGAAAAGAAAATCCCCATGGTACTACCAGTTAGACCAACGGTTGTTCCACGGGGAACCCGTGAATTAATGTTTTACATTTTTGGAAAAAGAAGATATTTTCAAAGTTGTTTTAAATGATTATCGGAAGGACAAATATTTAGAAATATAAGTACTGACAGTTTTATTAAAATGACCATGATGTGAGCATGTTTATCTATACAAATACATAAAATTGGTATTAAAATAAAACAAGTGCCGGTTTATTCTGCAAAGGAGTTTAGTACAAAGTGTTGTCATATTTGTTTACGGAATTCTATCGGTAGTTTGTATAATTACAGCACATTGTTTTTTAACTTTAAATACCTACTGAATACTTTGTAGACGAAGTAAACGGTCATATAGTCAGTTGGGCCATTGTCCAACTACAGCAAATATGAACACGATTTCTAGACATCATCATCCGGAAATCTGCGTGATTTTGTGTAATTACAACTATACTTAAGCAAAAAAGGCCTATATTAATTAAAATAGATAGAGCACATTATCGTACACGCAATGAAATGTTCTAGAACGCAAAGAGCAAACAAAAATTTGTAACAGTTCTATTGCACCACATTATATTTATTTGGATGTGGCCAATGTCTGATAAATTGATAAATACAGCAAGACTAAATCAAAAGTAATGGATAGTGTTCCTTACATTCGAAATAATCTTACTGTTTTAGATAATATCTTAGTGATCCTGCATGAGAGAAAACTTCACAATTTATCCCTTATATAATATGACTTTTGGCTATATTGTACTTTTTTGTTATCATAATTTACAATTAAACTTTTCTATATAAATACTTATGCGAATATCTTGACCGCAAGAAACTTTATGGATATTTAATATTCAATTATACATTCATGAAATTAATATTTTGAATCAGCCGCTCCTAAAACCTACCCTGTATCGGAGCCCTAAAACCGGCGGCTCCTTGCGCATTCGCCGCAAGTTGTCATGCGTCAAAAACATAATATCCAAAGACATTTTCGGGTTATCACTGCACTGGACACTTCATCGTCACTTGGTCACTAGGGGCACTAAGGGGCACTAGTGGTCCTTAGGGGAACAATACACTAACACTTTATGAGGCACCATAAAGGAAGAATTGAAGCTCGAAGGGTAGTATTTGTATGTCATAATGCATTATCAGTGTAGGAGCGGTTGCCGCGAGTGCGGTGCGTGCGCGCTGACCGCGCGACTGGCGCGTGCGCGAGCAATACACGCAGGGGTAGGGCTGTCGCGATTTTTTTTGATGCGGATAGTTGTTTATTATTTGTAAACTTAATTGCAAAACAATGATTTTATTTTTAGCAAGACTTTCACGGAACAAGTTATTTATTTATCCGGTAAGTACTATCCAAATTATTAACTACATTCCTCCAGATTACAGATAGAGATTTTAAGTGTTTTTATATTATACTAGCTGACCCAGCGCGACTTCGTTCCCGTGGCCCTACCCCCTACTCCACCCTACACTACCCGTACTCTAACCCTACCCTACCCCTATCCTACCCTACCCCTACCCTACCCTACCCTGCCCTACCCTACCCCTACCCTACCCTATCCTATCCCTACCCTACCCCTACCCTACCCCTACCCTACCCTACCTACTCTACCCCTACTTACCCCTCCTTCCCCTATTTTCTCACCGTTAAAACCTTCCTTGGACTTCCACGAACATTTCAAGACCAAAATTAGCCAAATCTGTCCAGCCGTTCACGCGTGATGTCGTGACCAAGGGAAATAGGGATTCATTTTTATATATATAGATAGATTTTTTGGAGAGAAATATGTTTTTAATTTGATTTCAAACTATGGAATGGAAGAAGTCCTAGAAGCAAAAGTAAAGAACGATTCGAGCTGAAACAGTGAATAGTTTTTACAAGAACAACCCTACAAACACATTGTAGTGTGAGGGAAATCGCCATCAACATGATGAATCAATCAATGCGCCCGGAAAAAGAAGAATACTGACCGCTGAATATAAAATCATTAATTACATTATTAGATGCAATGTCAGTTTCATTCTGTTTTTATTTTCATAGATCGTATGAAACAAGATGCTCATTGTCATATTGCAACACGGCTAGAACTTAGAAAAGTGCTGGTTAAAGAACTAAGCAAAATAAAAAATCTTGTATTTCTAGCTTAAGTGACTCCTCTACTCTATCTCCTCCTGTCATGAATCCTGATACGAAAGCTATTTCGTGATTCGCTTTTTAATTTCATTCATAAATTCAATACATTCTCAGTAGCACCACAAAGTAACTACGCGGGCGGGCGGTCGCCCTAGCAGAGAGTCCGCTTAGAACAAAGTGCCATTTTCGTCACGCACACATAGACGTCACATATACAGGCAAAATGGGACAGTTTGGGACAGTACTCAGTCGCGAGTATCGCAAAGAGGTCAGTGATCGCAAGTTCCAAAGAGCATTTAATTGATCACTTCACGTCCGCGCCGCTACGTGTCACTGTGACACTTATATACCTATTTTACCATTAATTAACCAATATTATTACAGTTGCAGTGTATTTGGTTGTCTAAATACGACTAAAAACTGTGCATACACGTTCTTTAAATTTCCAAACGATATTGAAAGGTAAGTTATGTCAAACTGTTTTCTCTTGTTGGTAGGTGAGTATACCTAGGTACTTTTGGGACTAGCCGCTTTGATAACGACTATGAACCATACACATTCATCTTATAGTTAGCTGGTTGTGGTAAAACGCCAGTAATTGGGTTCTATTGTCCTTATTTAGATGTTATAGTATTCTCAAAACTTCTTGGCGGTTCAGCGAACACAGCCACAAGTCATGTTGACGAATTTTCAAGTAAAAGTTGTCGTTGCATTTTCTTTTATTTTAGCAGTGTTATGAAATCCTACTTACATTTTAGAGACTTCAGTTATTAAACCCCAAATAACATTTTACTTGCAGTATTTTTTTTCATCTAAGCGCACGGCAGTGTGCCAGCCAAGTTCAGGAAAGGACGCCAATCAATAAATCCCAAATAACATTTCACTTGCAGTAAAGTTTTCTTTATCTAGGCGCACGGCAGTGTGCCTGCCAAGTTTGGGAGAGAACGCCAGTCATTATACTTACCCCAAATAACATTTTACTTGCAGTAAAGTTTTTTTGACGCACGGCAGTGTGCCAGCCAAGTTCAGGAGAAAACGAACCACGCACGATTATGCGTATACCTATTTATTTTAACGTCTTAATCGTAGGAGTGCCATAGGCTATTTTCGTTGCAAAACTAACTTGTTCATTTTAAAAATCAAATGATTTTTTTTTCAGACGAACCTTATGGATAAGTTTAATTGATCGAGAAGATGTACGCAACAAATGGTCAACATATCTTCGAGTTTGTGAGGCCCATTTCGAAACCAATTCTATAATCAAGACATCGAACCGAACTGTCCTGAAAAAGGCATTAGTGCCTTTTTCAGGACAGTTCGGTTCCCAAACTTTTGCTACCTGTCAAAAAAAAATTAAATGAAGAATCGCAAGCAACTGTGGAGACTAATGAATCTTGTACACAATATGAAAAAGTTAAATGTGACTCAAATTCACAAATAGCAACTCACGTTTCTGCAAATTCTCCCAGAAAAAGAAAGCTGAAAAACTATATTCTTGAGTGCAAGAAAAGACTATGAAGAACAGCTGCGCCAGAAACAAATATGAACCTGTTTACATCTCGATAGCGTAGCTTCTATGACGTTCACAAGTATTGTAAAAACCAATCTAAATTGAATAAACAAATTTGACTTTGACTATTAAACTACTTATATTTTTTTATTTACCTATATACGATAAAAACACAACATAGGTATTTAAATACACTTTCTTGTTTTCAAAATAGTTACCACTATTGCTTGATACAGTTCTTGCGTTATAAAGGTTTTTCAATTTTTGAAGATGACAAGTTATAAATTCAACATTTAAGAAAATATTAATTATTTGAAGTGCTTGAACGAAAAAAATTATGGAAATTGTAACCCATTTAGATTTCAACTATTTTTCGCTGAACTTGGCACCTTTTTTTCCTTTATGTTTTCGTCGAACTTACTTAGTGCCTTTTTCACGTTTATGTTTTTAGTGGGATATTATTATTATTATTTATTATTATTATTTATAGGGGGGACGCCAGCGAAGCCGGACGGGTGATCAGTCACCTAGGTCGGGACCATTTCACCCAGTTCCCCAAGTCCCCTTTAGTGGGATAACTATCACACCATATTTATATCTTGTTCATAGAGTACATTATAACTTAAAGGAATGGAATACATTACAACATAATAGGTACGGTATAGGTACAATAGGATCTTGTCTTCGTCGTGTGTGGCGTCGGGACTTTAAATGGATATTAGATGCTCTGTTTACCATCTAAGCAGCATCTAAGGCATGTAAACTTGTTACGATGTATGTATAAACGAATTTATTTATGTATGATTGTTAACTTTTACTACTTACTCCTTTTTAAATTCAGAATCAATACAGAAGCAACCCTAGTGAGTCAGACAAGGATAGGTATAGATTTTCAAAAATGGTGGGAGCGGTCCTTCTGTAAACTCTTTATTTTGTGGTAGCACCATCTCTTGACCATCAGCGGCAACCAATGCGTGCGTTCGAAACATCTGAGATACCTGACTGAAGCACTTCAAGTAGACCGTGATCTGTTCACGTTCCCCGCGCACTTTCTCTGCTTTCGACGCGAGAACGACAGTAATTAGACAGGCATACTGATTAATTATACAATAGACAACATGCGTAACATATGAATGGTCGTTATTTCTTAGGCAGTTCGATTGATGTTTTACGAGTACTTAAATGTTTTATATTTATCATCATCAGCCATTTCATGCTGGGACACAGGCCTTCCTTATGGATGGATAAGGTGAATGTGCCGAGCCGACCCACCACACAGGCCTAATGCGGATTGGTAGGATTAACAGATTAACGACTACACACACAGCCGGGACCAACTGCTTAGCGTGACTTCCATGCACGGAGGAGCTCAAGATAACCAAATTATGGTCACCCATCCTGTTAACAACCATTGCGAAAGCTTAACCTCAACAATAGGGTATTAGACTGATTTTTTTTTATTGATTTAAAATGTTCATTGAAGTAACATTTTCAAATATCTTGCAATATTTTCAGCGATATAGGTAGAGAGCGCATCAAACTTTCTTATTAGACAAGGAGAGCGCTATAGAAATGTGACGTCACATTTCTAGAGCGCCATACTCTCGCTATAGAAAATTTCGTTTTAGAAAGAGATAGCTAGAGTCACAATTAAGTAGCTCATAATTCGCTTGTTATAATACAGATTGAATTTCTTTTTTCACATTTGTTATTCAATAATGTTATATTTCTGAATGTCATAATTAAATATCTACATTCCAACAACAGTCAAATACCAAATTGCGGGAGGATCGCGATAACCATTATTCATCATCATCATCATCAGTCATTAAATATCCCCACTGCTGGGATGCAGCCGTGACCAACGGCTTAGCGTGCCTTCCGAAGCACGGAGGAGATCGAGATGAAAAGTTTATATTCACTCATGCTGTGACTGACCATTGCGAAAGTTGCTTAACCTGAACGATCGCAAGCCGAACGCGCTAACCACTGCGCCACGGGCTCCTCAACTATTATTCATAAATATATTAAAGCACACTTTGCAAGGAAACTAAATGCCATGTCAACTTAATTACTAAATTCACATTGTTGAAACCGTGAAGTAGAAAATATTCAAAATATAACTTTTCCTCTTAGCTTCCTTATCATCGGAAGTCTACTGACAATTACTTACTAAAGAATCCAATATTTTTGCTTAATCCGTTTCAAGTTTTAATTAGTTCCCAGAGACTATTTTGGTATAAAAATTCCTCATATTATTGTTGTAATACAAAATACAGGCTTCAATCAAAATCAATTTACTCAGTAATCTATTTTAATCTTCTTTACCTATCTAACTAAATTGAGCCACGAGCATGGTTGCAATTTACTACATACACTAGGTTTTTTTTGCAACTCTGGGCGTAACCCACTTTCTGCCAATTACTTTTATAGCTTAGAGTCCAACGTTTTTACAAAGATATAATGTGCAATGAAACATTAATGTAATGTAGCGTGTTACAAATAAATAAGTAAGTAACTGTTTTAAGTTTTGTATATGTTATTGCTTATAAGTACTTAGTTACATGGAAGAGACCTGCGTAACTAAATATATTATTTATACTAGCGGCCGCCCGCGGTTTCACTCGCGTGGTTTTCGTTCCCGTAGGAATATCGGGATAAAAAGTAGCCTATGTTACTCCTTATTACACCAGCTTCCTTCCAGTGAAAGTCCCGTCAAAATCGGTTCAGCCGTTTCAGAGATTAGTCGGAACAAACAGACAGACAGACAGACAGACAAAATTTTTAAAAATTGTTATTTTGGTATATGTACCGTATATATAATCATAAACATGTAGTAAAAAGCGGTTATTTTAATATTACAAACAGACACACCAATTTTATTTATTTGTATAGATATATAAAAAGTTTAAAATGGCTTTAATTAAAAAAAGATACTTATAGACAGTACCTACCTATCGATTGATTTGTAAAAAAAAAACGCGAATTATTAATAATAACCTAGTCGACCACTTCTAAGTAACCTTCATTTTAAAATGTATTGCTTTGGAATAATGATGTTATTGAAGAGTTGAAAACCTTAACTACATTCCATTCCAACTATGTCATCTTACTATTTGTACCTTTTATATCTTATCCAAAAAGGCACGCCTTGATAAAGGTACAAATCCTAGGCGTAAAGCACACTTACGAGCTGGGCGTAACAAATTTTAGAATTCTTTATACGAATTCCTATGATACCTCGCACTCCTCTGCCGGAGTCGAATCGTCCGAATATTCGTCGCGTTTTACATACAGAATTCAGGCGGTTCACCCTTGTTTGGTAGAACAACGTTTCGTCGAAAATCGGTTGGACTAATTTTAGTTACAATAGTTACAAACAATAAAGTCATTTCACAGAATTATTCATTTGATCGAATGTTTATTTGTCATAATTTTATTTCGTATAATTATTTATTTGGACGAATGTCATTTTACCGAATTTTCAATTGCGCTAATTTTATTTAAACGAATGTTTAACTAGACTAATAATGATTTAGTCGAAAGATCGTTAATATTTGAGTGGCTCAGAAGTCCTGTAGAACACGTGATAGGTTAGAAATTTAAGACGATCGCGATCGATTCGATATCAATACAAGTTATGGATTGTTTCACAAAAAAAAATAACCACGTCTAAAAAAATAACAATAACCAATTTCTAACCTATCACGTGTTCTACAGGACTTCCGAGGACTACAGGGCTTTTCTTCCAAACGTTTTTAAACCAAACGATTATTATATCAAATGAACATTCTATTTTATGATCATTAGCGCAAATGTTGTTATCGCAAATGAATATTCGATGAAATGAACATTCTATTTTACGATCATTAGCGCAAACGTTGTTATCGCAAATGAATATTCGATGAAATGAAAATTATGTCAATCGATATTATACAAAGTGATTATTTTCTCAAACGTTGTTCTGCCAAACAAGGGTGAACCAATTCAGGCATTCACGAACAGTCGGAAACGCTCCCGAAGTCGGAATGTATGCACTGTCTCTGTCACTCACTGTAAAATAAACTAAGACAAAGCATAGAATTCGAATCCGATTCCGTTTCCGACGGGTTGTGAATCAGGGGGCAGTACTTAATTTGTTTCGTTCGCGGATGAGAGTGCGTCGTTGTTTCTTTCTTGGAAATTTCATACTCGTTAACAATTTTCTATAAATCCCATAAATTCTATCTATTAGACTGCTATTATTTTGATTAAAATCTATTCGAGATGATAGTAAAAACTCTCACGGTCGATAAGTAGCCTCATAAAGTTTTATCTTTTTAATCTCCAGCGAGTCTCGACTCCTAATACAATTGATTTTCTTTCATAAAAATATACACGAAGAAACTTTTTCTTTTACAGTATTTTGATTATACTAAATAGGCACTCAGAATATGCAAAAAATATTCAAAATATATATTTGTGTATGCTTAAGATGTTTAAATTGCAACCTGCCCCGGCTTCGCACGGGTGTAATGTAGATAAAGTACACAACAATGCATATTTTAAATACATAATACATATAAGCCTGCCTCTTGAATCACTAAGTCTATTGATAAAAACCGCATTATAATCCGTTGCGTAGTTTCATTGATCTAACTAAGCGAGCAGTCAGCGGGAAATTACTTTGTTTTATAATATGTAGAGATACTGCGCAATGCACAAATAAATTATCGTAATGTAACATTTCGAATTAAGGTGCAATTTCTATTGCGTTTATACAAACAACAAGTCATAAATAATAATAACATTAGCAGCAAGTATATTTACAAACAACTGCAACATTCTAGAATATAAGTATATTTTTGCAATGGGATTTCATAAATATTTGAATTACGCTTAATAAGTAGGTAGGTAGTTAGTTTAAAATCGCTACCATTACCAAATACCAACATTAAAAATTAAAATTAGGTTTGCTAAGTTAATTAAAAATTTACGGTATGAAAAATATTAAATAGAGCAGAGATGCGAACGCAATCGCGAACTTTCATACGTGAAGGTTGTCATCAATTTACGGATTGACTAACTGACTGACGTTATCACATCTCGGAATAATCGAGAATCCCTACCAATAGTATAAATGCGAAAGTAGGTCTGTTAATGACGTTTAATACGTAGAGTCGAACCAATAGAATCATGACCTATTTGACTAATAAATTGTTTAAAAGCGTTAAAATTATAAAGATTAGTGTTAATAGTCCGGCCAAATTAGTCCAAATATTATGAGTAAGGTACAATAATTCACAAGAAGCTGAAAGTTAGTAAAATTGTTCAAAACATGATTAGAAATGAAAATAGAATCCAATCCGGTATAATATCAAATATCTCGTAGTTTTTTTTAATTTTAAGAATAAACTACAGACTTAAACAAATCTGTAAAAAAAATACATGAATTAAACGTGTTATACGTGTCTTAATTTCACAATTGAATTTAAGAGCACACACAACCGTAAACAATTTACTGTTGACAGGCCAAGTGCAGTTGTAGTATATGAACGATGTAATAGAGTAGTAAGGTGCTAAATCATAATAAATTATCTCAAAGGAATCTATACAAAGAACTGTATAGACATCTAATTGGGGGCAATTAGGGGAAACACGGTGCTTTCCGACCGTGTTAGCAGGCGGTATATGGCGCAAGCGCACTACGTCAAATGTAGCGTTTCTACAACATCCAATTACTCTACTACTACACTAGTAAGATGCACGCGACTTCGTCCAAGTGGGATTCGGTTATAAATATAGCGTTCCTTAGGAATCACTTCAAATTTCCAGGATAAAAAGTACTCCATCTCCTAGGCGCAGTAAGTACGTGTACAAAATTTTTTGTTCATAAGAGCAAACCCTCCATACATTATTTTGTACTATAACTATAGACTGCCCGCGTGGTACCCGTTCCCGTGGGAGTGTCGGGATGAAATAACTTATGTCACTCGGGAAGAGTCGGTAATTTCCATTTGTTCTATGGAACATGACGTCATTGGACAAAATAAGAATATTTTTTCTCGTTTTGTACTATAAAACATGCAAGTTATATTTATATTTCTCAAATTGTTTTATGAAACAAAAAAAAATAAGAACTCTTTTATCGCTAATCATTTAAAGTTGTCAATATCAATGTCATATAATATGTCATGGAAGAATTTTGGAAAACATTTATGATTCCCATTTTGTTCTATAGTGGTAGACTCGGGTAAAGAACTAGTGCTCATGTAGTTAAAGTTAATAAAGGGAAAAAATTGTGTAGTTTTGTCCAATGACGTCAAGTTCCATAGAACAAATGGGAACTACCCGGAAGAGTGTAGCTTTCTAATGGTAAACGAACAAAATCTGTTAAGTTTTTGTGTTTATCCAATACAAACAAACAAATAAATAAATAAATAGTTTAAAAAACTAAACAAACACACTTTTAATAGTAACAGACTAAAAAAAAAAACCGTCTATTCAGTAACTGATATTAAAAAGCGTGGTGCGCGTTGTCAATATTAAGTTCTTGAAATTTATGCTTTGCAAAGGGCGCACCACGCTTTTTAATTTCAGTTACTGAATAGACGGTTATTTTTTTTTTTAGTCTGTTACTATTAAAAGTGTGTTTGTTTAGTTTTTTAAACTATTTATTTATTTATTTCTTTTTAGTTTTATAAATGGCAAACCAAATTAACATGAATTGATGCCACTGGCTTCCTTAATAACATATAATAAATTACATAATTAGGTACATATAATAAAGTATAAGACTAATTTATTCCTCCCTGTTCCAGCATAAGACCCTCACCACCAAGTGTAGCAAATAGATCTCATCTGAATGAAACAAATGAGCTCAAACTCGAGGGGTTTCCTAGTGGTCATTAAGGAGTGCTACTGGCTTCCTCCATGCTCCATCATCAGACCCTCACCACCAAGTGTAGCGAATAGGTCTCATCTGAATGAAACAAATGAGCTCAAACTCGAGGGGTTTCCTAGTGGTCATTAAGGAGTGCTACTGGCTTCCTCCATGCTCCATCATCAGACCCTCACCACCAAGTGTAGCGAATAGGTCTCATCTGAATGAAACAAATGAGCCCAAACTCGAGGGGTTTCCTAGTGGTCATTAAAAAGTGTCACTGGCTGCCTCCCTGCTCCATCATCAGACCCTCACCACCAAGTGTAGCGAATGGGTCTCATCAGAACGAAACGAATGAGCCAAAACTCGAGGGGTTTCCTAGTGGTCATTAAGAAGTGCCACTGCTGGCTTCCTCCCTGCTCCATCATCAGACCCTCACCACCAAGTGTAACGAATAGGTTTCATTAGAACGAAACAAATGAACCAGAACTCGAAGGGTCTCCTATTGGCCATTAAGGAGTGCCACTGGCTTTCTCCCTGCTCCATCATCAGACCCTCATCACCAAGTGTAACGAATAGGTCTCATTAGAACGAAACAAATGAGTCAGACTCAAAGGGTTTCCTATTGGCTATTAAAGAGTGCCACTGGCTTCCTCCCTGCTCCATCATCAGACCCTCACCACCAAGTGTAGCGAATAGGTCTAATCAGAACGAAACAAATGAGTCAGAACTCGAGGTGTTTCCTGTTGGTGATAAAGGAGTGCCACTGGCTTCCTCCCTGCTCCATCATCAGACCCTCACCACCAAGTGTAGCGAATAGGTCTAATCAGAACGAAACAAATGAGCCAGAACTCGAGGTGTTTCCTATTGGTGATAAAGGAGTGCCACTTGCTTCCTCCCTGCTCCATCATCAGACCCTCACCACCAAGTGTAGCGAATAGGTCTCATCAGAACGAAACAAATGAGTCAAAACTGGAGGGGTTTTCTTGTGGTCATTAAGGAGTTTCACTGGCTTCCTCCCAGCTCCATCATCAGACCTTCACCACCAAGTGTAACGAATAGGTCTTATTAAAACGAAACAAATGAGCTCAAACTCGAGGGGTTTCCTAGTGCTCATTAAGGAGTGCCACTGGCTTCCTCCCTGCTCCATCATCAGACCCTCACCACCAAATGTACCGAATAGGTCTCATCAGAATAAAACAAATGAGCCTAAACTCGAGGGGTTTCCTAGCAGCCATTGAAGAGTTCTATTGCCCACCTCTTGACTCCATCATCAGAGCAGCTCGATAGTAGCAAATTATTGTATTGTCATCAGATTCATATAGACTTGCAAAGTTTCAGATCAATACGACAATTAGAAGTAGGTTAAAATTGAATTCCAAGATTTTCTTACATTGTGACTTAGTTACAAGTGAAGCTAATAAAAGTGTGGTAAAAATAAAATCTTCCATCATATATTTCAACTTTCAAGTCTAATCTGACGCTGATAGTGCAATGAAATAAAATTAAAAAAGGCTTTCCAATGTTAGTGTTTCAAATCATGAAAGCCGAAAGTGTTTACGGTGCAAGCATCGGTGTTGCACAACAGATGCAAAACGAGATAACCTAAAAATTCATCCGCGTAATAAAATTAATAATGAGCAGATTAGCATAATACCGCTTTATTGCATTACGCTACATTGTTATGCGGCAGACGCGTAAGTTATCGAAATCAGAACAAGTTTATATTATGGTTTTCATAGAGAGTTAGGTTAATATACTGAAGCATAAAATAAAGTAAATATTCTCCAACACCTATAGGTACAGTGTGGAAAAAATTATGGGCCCTAGAAGGAAACTGCCTTAAGGTGGTTCGATGAGCTCAGTGGCGCCACCAATGGAAATAAATCAATTACATTTTATTTAAGGCTTAGATTAAAAGTTTCGGTTATTTTGCGCAAATAAAAGAGTAAAATGCATTTTATAAATATTCTTTTAAGAACTCAAACTCAAGCAATAAGTCGTGAATCCCAATAGTGCCAAAAGTGGCCACATTTAGCAACATCGAGATCCATAACTTAATGCTCATTAAGGCCATGAAAAAATACTTAAAAATTGCACTTTACTCTTCTATTTGCGCAAAATAACAGAAACTTTTATTCTAAGCCCTTGATAAATCGTAAATGATTTATTTCCATTGGGGGCGCTACTGAGCTCATCGAACGGCATTAGGAGGCTGACATGAGCCAACTAGCGCCGCCAATCGATTTAATTTTATTTCTTCTTAATAAGCCCAATTTCTAAAAAAATGAGTCAGTCAAGGTCTTGTGAAAAGCGTCTAATATTTATTAAGAAATACCCTTTACACAATTTGAAAAGCATTCAAGCTGTTTTAAAACGTGATTTTGTCAAAAGTGGCCACTTTTGGTTCAAACCAGTTTTTAAACTATTGAACGTATTTTGTAATGTTGTAACGTTATTCAATAAATAATTCATTTCATTTTAAGACGTCATTCATAAGACCTTGTCTGATAATTTCTTTTGAATTTGGACTTATTTGGAATAAATAAAATAAAATCGATTGGCGGCGCTAGTTGGCTCATGTCAGCCCCTAAACTCTTTAGTTAGCTTATTTTATTGAAAGTAAATCTAAAGTATTTAAGGCAGTTTCCATCCAGGGCCCATAATTTTTTTCCACTCTTTATAGTTTATACAAATCGATCTGACTCCAAAATAACCTTTCTTATATGGACGAAGTAGAACGCAAGACTTTAGTCTCAGTAGAAGTTGCAGTTAGCACCAACAACCAGAAAAAAAAAAAAAAAAATAAGCAGAATTTTTCTTGCCACCTGGAGGAGAAGTAAGTACAACAGCATCGACTTGACATCGAATCCACAATCTTTCATAGTTTTCCTTTCATTCAATTCATCATGTTCGTTAGAGATCTTTGGGTGTGGGAAGCGTATTTAAAAAATCTTTGTACGTAGGTATTTCTTTTTATAAATAAAAAAATTGTTCGTTTGAGTGAAATACGCTATCCCCATTATTTCTAATTCACAAACCATCTAAAACGGAATCGGTTTCGAATTCTGTGCTTTATCTTTGTCTATTCTATAGTCAGTGACAGAGACAGTGCATACATTTGTGAATCAGGGGGCAGGTGGCATGAAATAATTCCACTCTGTATAACGTGTTTATGAATTAGCACAGAACCTCAGACATCCTAACTTATTTTTATCATAGAAGAATTTATAGTTTATCAAAGATATTTGCTTTTATGGTTTACTTGCATTTCTTGCAATCACAAGCCCTATAATATAAAGACGTGCGATCAGGTAAGATCTGTTGTTGCCACTTCAAATCTGATGACAAGATGAGACGGGGTTACCGAGTAATTTAAGAAAACGTCGTAGGCACATAGTTGAAAGTATATCCATACTAATATTATAAAGAGAAAAGATTTGAATTTTTGCTTTTTGTTTGTAACGAATAAACTCAAAAAGTACTGGATCAATTTTAAAAATTCTTTCACTTTTAGAAAGCTATATCTTCCTGAGTAACATAGCTATATTTTTATCCGGATATTCCTACGGGAACGGGTACCACACGGGTGATTTTTTTTTTAAATAAATATCGAGCCGACTTATATTAGAATCGAATCTACTATCGATTCTGATCAAACTTATTTCAGGTTTTGTCCAATTTTATTTACATGCTAAATATTTTTACAAAAGGAAAGCAGTCAAGCAGTCTGCGAGGCGAAGTGATCACAACAATGAATCATTTTACTTGGCAATGCAATTAAGTGCAGATTTCTATAGAAACATTTGCTACGGTATGGTAAGTTCAATTATGTGTTCAATTCGCAACTAGGAATGCGTATCACTAATTATGTTGATTAGTTCGCATGTTGATTAGTTCGCGTTTAGCTGTATAAATAAATAATTGTATTTATTAAAGTGATATGATACTATTAATATAAACTTTTTTAACTGTTGTAAATAATATTAAACTTTTACGATAGTCGGCATTATTTTACTTGCGTGTTGAAGTTTTAATCTACCCCGCTTAAAACTTTATTTCACACATCAACTCAAATTAAATGTATTTTTTTTGCACACATGTGGTTAATAAAAAGTTTGTAAGCATACCGACACATAAACGCCGATAGGGTAAAATATTAATCTTTCTTTTTTATCTAACATTTATTTAATGTACACTTATAGCAGTCATTAGCAGATAAAAAAAACATGTTACGTTTTTATGACGTTTATTACCATCCTCATTATTATTATCAAAGGTTATTGAAAAAAAAAGTTACAACTCGGAATTATAATTAGTGATGGGCAGTGGATAAATACTCAAAGAGTAAATACTCGGATATTTATCGAAAATGGATAAATACTCGTTTTTATCCGTTTTTATTTGATATTTACTCAAAATCACGGATAAATATCTTTTTAGCTGTATCCACGCACAACTTTTGTTTTGCTGGACTAGATTTGACGAATGTGGGCCGCTTTTTATGGAACTCGGTTTTTGGAACTATTTTGACAAGAAAACAGCAACGCAATGTCAAAACTGACAAAAAGTCGAGTTTCATCAAAATCTGCCCACAAACAAAGAATTTGGCTGCCATCTTGGCTTTTTTAATATTTTTGACATTGCGTTGCTGTTTTCTTGTCAAAATAGTACCAAAATCCAAAACCAAAGTACCAAAATCTTGTCGTAATAGAATCGGGTATACCACTATTTTTTTAACCAGCGAAAAATTACTTTGTTTTTCATAGTGTCCTTCATTTTCAATTTTTCAATAATAAAAATTGCATTGTGAATGCAAGAAGAAAAAATATAAATAACTTGATATATTAGATAGTTCTTTTGCTATTATTCATTATTGGTAAGTAAAAACGCAGAAACACATATTTTATCTTAAAAATACTAATTACCAACATTCTAATTCAAAATTTACGTTAAATAGAAGTAAAAATGTTCAAAGAGTATTTATCCGCCTTTTTGGATAAATACTCGAGTGAAAATGGATATTTATGAGTATTTATCCATTTTGAGTATTTATCCGGATAAAACCCATCACTAATTATAATTATGACCGCTACCGCCATCTAACGTGATGCTTCTGTACTTATAATTTAGAGTGCTAGAAATAGTATCTTCTTATAGCATCTACACAAGTTCCGATCCGACAGCCGATTTGGTCTGCTCCCAGACCAAATAGCCCGAGAGCCAAACTAATTCGCTCTATGGAGACTCAACAATAATTCTATATCAGTAATTTCTTAACATTGAAAATTAGATTATCTAGTTTAATAAATAATTCATTAGTAATCCACCAATATTTATGACAGCGACATTAAAAAAAAACAAATACAAAGCTTTAAAAAATCTATAAAAAATAGGCAAAAATGGTATAAGTGTTATTCACTTTACATTTGAATACATTTATTATTATCTTTCGTAAAAGTATATAATCCCCCTATATTTGTAAATGAAAAACAAATAAACTTTAAAAAAAACTCTCTACGTAAACTCAAATTGGCATTACACCTATGTTAAAAATGCTATCAGAAACAACCGACTTCTTCCTAAAGTATTAGTTTCCCGTTTTATATCTTTATAGATTTCGACTTTGGTGCTTAGATATGGTTAACATAAACACATGTTAACGATAAAATTGGTGATAGCATATTTGCTGAAAGAATTGCACCATTTTCGGGGTATAACTTTTTTTTTATACCTTCCAATGCGATATTATGTTGGATTCCAAAATATAGTCTCTTAAAATTATATTTAAGGGCCGTTTACAAAAATTTGGCCTGTTATTGAATTTTTTACAAAAATATCGGATAGCTCTTGGGGTAAAATCTGCGCTACACACGTTCCGATTTGGTCTGGCCAGACCAAATCTGCGCTACACACGTTCCGATTTGGTCTGGCAGCAGACCAAATCGGCGGTCGGATCGGAGCGTGTGTAGATGCTATAATAACCATCTCCCGCGCATGCTACTATTAACTCAGCATGACCAGTATTATATTATCTGTGGCATGACTCAGACTGCTTATTTATCATCATCATAAGCCATACGACGCCCACAGCTGGGCCTCCCCAAGGATCTCCAATAAATAAATACTATTATTTATTTATTTATACTATTTATTTCCTTAAAGTTGTCTAGACTCTAGTATGTGATGGATCAGTTAATTGCCATTTAATGTGGTTTGGATCTCTTCAAAGTCCATAGGTAAGGACCTAATATTCTATCGCCATTATAAATAAATAAATAACTTCTTACAGCTTAGGTACTTTGTAGGCGATATGTAAGCTTTTACTAATATTTGTACTTGTAAATTTTTTCTGATGTATTAGTACACCTAATTAATAAGTTTTAGTAAAAATTACATTTTTATGACAAGCTTTTTTGCTGACAGTAGGTACTTGAATATTGTATTGTCATCTAAACCAAACCTGTATACAAAATTTCAGCTCCATCGGACATTGGGAAAGGGGTCAAATTAAGCTTGCAAGATTTGTCCCCCACTAATTAACTAACAAATTAACATGGCAAGTTATTAAAAAGCTTGTAAAATAAGAGCACGGGGCGGTTAGATGACCTGTCAACCTTTTTAGACGATAACAATAAAACGATCGTCATGTTATACCTACAACACGAAAACTCAGTTTGTTTAAACATCTCAGCGCAGATCTTTTACACATAGATATAACGCTATTACACACCAATCCGCATTGGGTCCGCGTGGTGGGTAATGGCGAATTCTCTTTATCCATCCACTAGCGGATCCCGCGGTTTCACCCGAGTGATACCCGTTCCCGTGGGAATATCGGGATAAAATATAGCCTATTATGTCACTCGGGAAGAATGTAGCTTTCTAATGGTGAAAGAATTTTCTAAATCGGTTCAGTAGTTTCGGAGCCTATTCGATGCAAACAAACAAACAATCAAATCTTTCCTCTTTATAATATTAGTATAGATAAGGAAGGCCTGTGCCCCAGCAGTGGGGACTAATAATGGCTGATAATGATGATAACGCTATTAAGAATCCTCACAAAATCTAAACATACAAATTATGGAGGAGCTCATTGCGCAGTGGTTCGCACGCTCGGCCTACGATTGTGGCAGTTAAGCAACTTTCGCAAAGGTCGTTCGCGGGATGGGTGACCAAACATTATTATCTGAAGCTCCTCTGTACTCTGAAAGGCATACTTTTTAAGCCTTTGGCGCCGGCTACATTCGCAGTCTTTAACACTCACGTCAGGGCCAATTCTCCTTATCCATCCATAAGGAAACCCAGTGCTCTAGCACTGAGGACGATTAAATGTCTGCTGATTATTCGGGCCGACTAATAGAAAGTTTAACAATCGACATAATGAACTCACCAATTCTTCGAATTTTGCAAGCAGCATTTTATAACCTAATAGGAAAAGCTAAACACAATAGCATAAGGTGCGATTCGGCCTAACTAAGTCGAACGCCTCTCGTAACCACGCTTCGCCCCTCGCGTCCGCTTTAGCTGCGACAGTTTGTCTCGTAATGACGCCCGCTGCTTTTATGCCTTAATACAATAGCATATTTAAGGTGCAAATACGACCTACCTGCAACTCGTCATCGACGGCCGAGTCGAACGTCTCCCGTAACCGCGCTACGCCTCTCGCGTCCGATTTATTTAGCTGTCAACTGTATTTCTCTTAATGACCCCCGCTGCTTTTATACCTAAACTCAATAGCATATGGTGCAATTTGACCTACCTGCAACTCGTCATCGACGGCCGAGTCGAACGTCTCCCGTAACCGCGCTACGCCTCTCGCGTCCGATTTATTTAGCTGTCAACTGTTTTTCTCTTAATGACCCCCGCTGCTTTTATACCTAAACTCAACAGCATAAGGTGCAATTTGACCTACCTGCAACTCGTCATCGAAGACCGAGTCAAACGTCTCCCGTAACCGCGCTACGCCTCTCGCGTCCGATTTATTTAGCTGTCAACTGTTTCTCTCTTAATGACCCCCGCTGCTTTTATACCTAAACTCAACAGCATAAGGTGCAATTTGACCTACCTGCAACTCGTCATCGAAGACCGAGTCAAACGTCTCCCGTAACCGCGCTACGCCTCTCGCGTCCGATTTATTTAGCTGTCAACTGTTTCTCTCTTAATGACCCCCGCTGCTTTTATACCTAAACTCAACAGCATAAGGTGCAATTTGACCTACCTGCAACTCGTCATCGAAGACCGAGTCAAACGTCTCCCGTAACCGCGCTACGCCTCTCGCGTCCGATTTATTTAGCTGTCAACTGTTTCTCTCTTAATGACCCCCGCTGCTTTTATACCTAAACTCAACAGCATAAGGTGCAATTTGACCTACCTGCAACTCGTCATCGAAGACCGAGTCAAACGTCTCCCGTAACCGCGCTACGCCTCTCGCGTCCGATTTATTTAGCTGTCAACTGTTTCTCTCTTAATGACCCCCGCTGCTTTTATACCTAAACTCAACAGCATAAGGTGCAATTTGACCTACCTGCAACTCGTCATCGAAGGCCGAGTCGAACGTCTCCCGTAACCGCGCTTCGCCCCTCGCGGCCACTTTAGCTGCCAACTGTTTCTCTCGTAATGACGTCCGCGGCTATTATACCTTAATACAATAGCATAAGGTGCAATTTTGCCTACCTGCTACTCATCATCGACAGCCGAGACGAACAACTCCTAACCGCGCTTCGCCTCTCGCGTCCGCTTTAACTGCCAACTGTTCCTCTCGTAATGACGTCCGTGCTTTTACACCTTAATACAATAGCATAAGGTGCAATTTTGCCTACCTGCTACTCATCATCGACAGCCGAGACGAACAACTCCTAACCGCGCTTCGCCTCTCGCGTCCGCTTTAGCTGCCAACTGTTTCTCTCGGAATGACGCCCAGTGCTTTTACACCTTAATACAATAGCATAAGGTGCAATTTTGCCTACCTGCTACTCATCATCGACAGCCGAGACGAACAACTCCTAACCGCGCTTCGCCTCTCGCGTCCGCTTTAGCTGCCAACTGTTTCTCTCGGAATGACGCCCAGTGCTTTTACACCTTAATACAATAGCATAAGGTGCAATTTGGCCTACCTGCAACTCATCGTAATGTCTCCCGTAACCGCACTCCGCCCCTAGCGTTCGCTATAGCTGCCAACTGTTGCTCTCGTAATGACGTCCGTGCTTTTACCCCTTAATACAATAGCATAAGGTGCAATTTGACCTACCTGCAACTCGTCATCGACGGCCGAGTCGAACGTTTCCCGTAACCGAGCTTCGCCCCTCGCGTCCGCTTTAGCTGCCAACTGTTTCTCTCGTAATGACGTCCGCCGTACAGACCGCACTCTGAAATGATATGGATGTTCAAAAAACTTGGCACAGATATAGAGAGAAATCTGTTGAAGACGTAGCGTATACATATATTTTTTTAATTGTCCCGCTTTGATTTATGAATCAATCTTCCTTTCATCTGTGGGTTTTGTACGACAATATCGTAGACCTAAGGCTACGCCCACTTTGTACACGTATTTGTTCGAATTTCACTCGTGCAAACACGCACGAATAATCCAAACCTAATAAGTGCTATGGGTGCACGTAGACTAGGTGTGAGTATATGTACGTCGTCCTACGACCTCGTTCGTACGTTTACGTATTCGCATTCAAAGTGAGCGTACCCTAGATGACACCGCCGACGGAGTGTCGCTAGTATGTTACAGATGTTTTAACTTTTATCTCACGAGCGCGGGTTAGCCACGCTTGAGCGGGTAAGTCACGCTTGTGTGTGTAAATGTGCATAATGCATGTTCGCCGGCCGACGCACACAGGAGCGCGTGTCTATACACATTACAACTACAAGTATGGCTCACCCGCGTTCATGAGATAAACCAACTGTAAGGCTTGGAACGCACTGCTATTAAACGCGAGCGATTTAGGAATAGCTGAAAACACAAACCGCATGCAAACACGCACTGCGGCTGGCGGTTTGCATAATTTTATATCAGTACCACCATGGATTTCTGGCGAGCAGCGTGTGTTGTGGCTTTGGTTTTAAAATTAAGAAAAAAAAGATAAGTTTGTGCATTCTCTTCCACAAATTTTGATATACCTCCTGCCAAAGCCGGGCCCTAATATTTCTGTCTCTATATTGATTCAACGATTTGTCGTATAATGCCGGCCTTTTTTCCACTTCAATAATACTATTTTTAGACACATTATCGTAGTTTAGCGGCGTTGCTTCTGAGTCAGCAGACGACATGACATAACTTCTTCACATTAGCTTGCACTGCAAACGACTATCCTCTGCGCTAGCCCAGTCGAGACTGAATATAAACCGAATGCGGTTAAACGCTGTGCATGCGTCACCATACTATTACCACCTATTACTAAGGTATGGGACACAAAAAAATCGCGAGTTAGAAACCGCGGTCAAAACGTAGCAAGTTACGTTTTTTAAATCAGTCACTGAAAAACGTCGCAAATGCGTGCGCTCGTATAGTAAACGTATGTGCTACATTTATTGGCGGTTTCAGACCTACGATTAAACGTGTGCGTTTTATCGTAGTGCATGATAATAAGCCTAACACCAATAAAAATAATGTACCTGCTAGTACTGGCGGTGGATGAGGACCGCCACGCGGTAGCAGCTCTTTCTGTGTGCGTGTGCGTGTAATGCTCGTCTAACTCTACATCAATCGCAATCGCTTTCAGTGTGACATCCATCATGCATCCATCACTTGTTGTTCAAGAAAGTTGTCAGTTTTAGTTGACAAAAGCAGCAATCATCATCATCATCATCAGTTATTTAATGTCCCCACTGCTGGGACACTGGCCTTCCTTATGGATGAATAAGGAGAATGAGCCATGACCCACCACGCGGGCTCAGTGCGGATTGGTGGGTATTAACGACTGCAAGTGCAGCCGGGACCAACGGCTTAACGTGCCTTCCGAAGCACGGAGGAGCTCGAGATGAAAAGTTTTTGGTCACCCATCCCGTGACCGACCATTGCGAATGTTGCTTAACCTCAACGATCGCAGGCCAAACGCGCTATCCACTGCGCCACGTGGAAAAGCAGCAATGGCCGTGCAATATCTTTCAAACTGAATGCGATTGCGATTGATGTTGAGTTAGACAATAACCCCCCTGGTCGTCCGCCTGCCGTAATATTCGCGCACACATCTCGCCTTCCTCGCAGATATCTAGGATGTAACAAGTATGGCTCACCCGCGCTCGTGAGATAAACCAACTGTAACACCAGTAATAATAATGTACCTGCTAGTACTGGCGGTGGAGGAGGACCACCGCGCGGTAGCAGCTCTTTCTGTGTGCGTGTGCGCGTGTAATGCTCGCCTTCTTCGCTCTTCTTGGGCAGCCGCCAGCCGTAATATTCGCGCACGCATCTCGCCTTCCTCGCAGATATCTAGGATGTAACAAGTATGGCTCACCCGCGCTCGTGAGATAAACCAACTGTATCACCAGTAATAATAATGTACCTGCTAGTACTGGCGGTGGATGAGGACCGCCGCGCGGTAGCAGCTCTTTCCGTGTGCGTGTGCGCGTGTAATGCTCGCCTTCTCCGCTCTTCCTGGTCGGCCGCCAGCCGTAATATTCGCGCACGCATCTCGCCTTCCTCGCAGATGTCTAGGATGTAACAACATTTGTAAAAAAAAAAAAATTTTATAAGTTTTTTTAAACATTAATAAATTGAAAATGAAGTATTGAACGACTCCGTAGGTTCGAGTCCCATCGGAGCTGGTTGTCAGACGGGTCAAGTTTTTCTCAATACTTTCATTTTCAATTTTTCTATAATAAAAATTGCATTGTGAATGCAAAAAAGTAAAAATTTAAAAAAGTGACAAAACATGTCATCCAAACCGAACCTGTGTGCAATAGTTTAATCCAATCGGACAATGGGAAGTAGGTCGAATTTAGCTTGGAAGACTTGACCCGAATGGACATGCAAACACTGCAAGTTGAGCAAGCAAGCTTGTCATGAGTCGAACGTCACTTCCTGTCAAAAGTACTTTTAACTACTTGTAGGCGTATAAGTAACGTTATACTCTCAATAAAATACATAGGTGTGCAATGGGAAAGAAAAGGGCCTAGCTAGAAAATATTGCAATAAGTGAGCCTCTTCTGGCGCTTCGTCGCAGCACGCTTGCTTGGCTCGCTCGGTTCAGATTTTGTTTCGGTCACGGTTCTAAAAAAAACCTAATAGAATATGACAGTTTTTATTTTATTCAGTCAAATATACTTTTTACTGCCTTTGCTGAACAATTTCTTTTGACTTGACACTACAACTACATACTATGAGGCAAATGTCCACCAAAGCAGACCAAAGTTTCGGAAAGGTGAGCGACTAATGACCAAAAGAATTACATAAAAGCTCCGCTCGTCTTTATTAGATAGGATTTCATGAGATTCTATTAGTCGATAATAATAAATATACGTCAACATACCTGCGGGCGTTTCATCATGCTTATTCCTAACGTTGAGATCAGCGCCATATTGCACAAGTAGTTCTAAAACCTCTAACTGAAACAAAATACTACAATAAATATATATTTACAGTTCTTCCTTTGTAAGATAATGACTAGTGCAGTAAATTAGTGATAAAAAAGTTAACTTGGCAAATTCACAACGAAATGTAGGTACCTATTTCTTATGAATAAAAAAGACGCGAGGCGCATACCAGCGCGAGTCAAAACGTCATCAATCGGAAACTGATGTACGTCGTTCAATCTAATTAATAATAATAATCTGTCAAGCAAGCCCTGCCATTTCCTTTTGCGACATTCGAATCCATGAGGCCAAATTTTTTCACCCGGTGGCGGTGTCAGAATTCACATATAAACCGTCAGGGCTTTAGAGGTTAATATAAAAACGAATGAGTACACGCGAATTAATAAGAAAAGGCGTGCAGTCATTTAGTGTACAATCCTATTTTTGATGTGCTTCGACTTTGCAAAAGCATGAACTGATACCTACTACTATTTTACTTACTTACATGTAGGGACAGGCCGCGGCGACAGGCTGCCACATGTCGTGTTCCACCACGTCGGTGGACGCTCGGTGGTTATTAATACTATCTCATTCACTAACTCCTTCATTCACTTTCTCACTCACTTACAAACTCCCTCATGCACTGTCTCTAGTTCATATCCGGCTCGAAGGACAAAATATGAATAGGAAGAAAGTAAAAGGCTTTGATAGCAATAAAACATACACCTCAATCCGGGCTTTTGCACATATATTTTTTACAATAGTGACAAGACAGACCGAAGACATAATCAAAGTATAATATTTAAAGGAGTAAATAATATATAGACGTTTTATCTCACGAGCGCGGTCCGCCTTTTGTTGTGTACACGGTTTGACAGACAGTTTGTATGACAAAAGGAGGCTGCGGGCTACACACGCAAAAGTTGCTCGTCCGCGCTCGTGAGAAAAAACATCTATACCAGGTTTAGAACATGTACTCACATGTCCCCAGCAGGCCGCGGCGTGGACGGGCTGCCACATGTCGTGGTCCACCACGTCTGAAGACGCTCGGTGTTCCAGTAGGAACTCCACCACCTTTATGTACCCGTTCGCTGACGCTATGTGAAGCTGGAACAAAAATATATAATTACGAACTTAACTTGATACAGTATCAGCCTGAGTTTCAAATAAATATAACAAATGTTTATACTTACAATCCTTTCGAGGAGTGAAAGTATTCATCAACACGAGCATTTTTTATTGTGAGGCCAGCCAGCCAATGCGAAGAAAAATAAGATGTTCCATAGAAAAGACAATACCAATAAAATGTATGGAAATAAAAATTAAGGGTGTATTATTATGCTTTGTAGCATGGGTCCTATGATAGCTCATTCGTGCAAAGCAAAAAGTTCTTTATGCTATTGGAATAAAACTCAAGAAAACAGCAAAAGTAATTTTTAATGCAGCTTATTCTAGAAAATTAGACCCAATTTCTTTCTCAGAAGCAACATTTTGTTTTGCACTAATATGAGCTGCCATAGGGACCATGCTACATCGTACAAAGTATAATGGTCAATTTTTATACCTACAATCCTTTCGAGGAAAGTATTCATCAAGACGAACAATTTTTATTATGAGGCTAGCCACGAAATTGCGAAGAAAAAATAGATATGCCATAGAAAAGACAATACCGTTAAAATGTAATGCGTTTAAGGGTTGGACAACATCTGGCAGCACAGAACAGCACTTTCTTATACTGCTACCCTTTTCTGTCGCACCAAACCGTTAATAAATAGATCGAGAAAGAGAGCGGGAATGCTATAGCATGCGGCAAAATCGACGAGGCGGTCGCAGACCCCCGCTCTTTCTCGTTAAAGCAAATGACAATTCTGAAAGACAGAAAAGGATAGCAGCATTGTCAGCAGTAGAAGTGCTGCCAGATGTAGTCCAACCCTAAGCATCCTTCGCCCTCGAATGCAGGGGATTCGGAATTCAGAATGTAGGACTACACATCAAGGGGGTCCTAGGGTGGTCCTACCTACACACTAAAGTGCTAAAACTATGTCGGCAACCCCTCAATAAGGCATGATCGTTCGTTATCATCATGATCACCATTGCGCTTTGAATTCGAGTACATCAACTTCTGCTTAGTAGCCCAAACAAGATATTTCTAATTACCTATATCCCCATCTCTGTATCTACTTATTGTGTATTGCAGAACCGCATCTTGGTAGCAAATCAATTCTATAGAAGACGATTTTGGTAGTATACATGTAAAGACATTAATTACGATTTTCAGTTGTTAAATACGTGAATAAATATTGGGATTTCTTTACATTACATGATCACACAAACGTTAGATTTGTGCTAAAATAAATTAAATTGATTCAGTAGGTACCTTAAGCGTGAAAAACTAACAGGCTTAGATCGTAAATAACCATTTCTATATGCAAACTAAACAAGCAATTGACATTAGACATGTGTGTTTGTCGGTTATGGCTGAAATGACGTCACAGTCGCCTTGAATACTAATAACAGAAGGTGTCAGTTCATGATAAAACGAAACGACAATACATGATGTATGGCACTCAGACCAATGAATAGAGATACCTACATAATCGGTCACGGCGAGTACGAATGCAGTTTTTTTATCTCGCTTTTCAGAAGTTATCTTTACACATCGAACAAGACAAAGTCGATTTTGTTTTGAGAAAACGTTAAAAAATTTGGGAGAATATAAATAGTTATTAAAAATTTTACTTTTTTGCATTCACAATGCAATTTTTATGTTTGAAAAATGGAAAATGAAATAGTAGAATATAAATAGTTTAACAACTACAACACAAATTACCGTTATTAATTTATTTTCGCTTTCACTAAAGGGATTTATTAACGTTCAACATATTCTGTTCTATATACTAAATGGCTTATGAAAGAGGATCTATATAAATATAGGGTCAGTCTGGGGTCAGTTCATTGCAAAATCATTTATATGAAATGAAAGTACAATAATACAGTCCATTTTTTTGTGAAACTAAATTTTTATTAAAAGGGTTTTTCTAAATGTAGGTACTTTAATATTGTATTTTCAAAACTAATTTTTCGGCTTCACCAGGCACTGGGAAGTGGGTCAAATTTAGCTTGTAAGTTTTGACCCACACTTACAAGGCAAGTCTAATAAAAGCTTGTAATAATAATGGTTTGATAAAGTACTACATGAACAACGTCTGTATAAATTTCATATTACTAGCCTTCCGCCCGCGGCTTCGCCCGCGTGTACAACATAGCCTATATCACTCTCCAGAACTATCCCCATACCAAAAATCACGTCCGATGGTCTGTTTTGACTTGAAAGACGGACAAACCCACAAACACACTTTCACATTTATGATATTAGTAATTACGAGTACAATTTGTGTTTCTTGTAATACAATAGTTTACTCACACAAGAGAGATAATATTTATCCGAAAATCTAACGCAGATCCGAGATTAAAGTCCGCTACAATTCATCGTAATTAATTTCCCTGATAAACTGTGAATAAAAACGCCAACTCACCAAAGTAGCACCCTGATTATCCCTCGGCTCGTCCAAATCCATTCCTTCCTTCACTAATTCGGCTACATCCATCAACATTTTCATCTCGGTCGCCGCTCGCGTTTCGTCTATCAATCTTTGTGTGACGCCCCTAGCTGCCATCTCGCTCTCGATAGCGTCTAACGTTCTTTCTTCTTCACAGATGTCGTATGGCATATTCCCGTCTCCGTTCACAGCCAGTAGGTTAGCTCCTCTCTGTATTAGTATGCGGACAAGGTTGAGGTTCCCACAGGTGGCTGCGGCGTGTAGGGGTGTCCACTTCTCGCTGTCTTCGGCGTTGACGTTCGCGCCGTGGTCGAGTAGCAACCGCATCATGGCTTCGTTATTATCGATGCAGCATTGGTGGAGGGCCGTCAAACCGTCTTCGTTGGTGGCGTCTGGTGTCACGCCTCGCGCTAAGAGTCGCCGCACTGGAATATAAAATTGTTTTGCTTATTTGATAGAACGGGGATGTTGATTGAGGAATAAAATAACGAAATACTAATTAAAAACGTGAACATATTAAACGTTTAAGCTCACTTGTAGACCTTTTTGTATAATATATTGTGTTTTATTATGGAAGAGTCCATTAAATGGAAATATTTTAATAAATTCGTATGGCCAAACATTCCTTCTGCTTGGATGCTGGTCATCTTCAGTGCGCACTTCGCCTAGGTGAGTGACGGTCTGCGCCACGGCCCTCCAGGGACGTGGTCGCCTTAGATATGGTGAATTACCTTCACGGTAACAGCTGACTGCTGATGCCAGGCGATGTTCTGCCGTTATTCGTTAAAAGTCAGACATAATATCATAGCCGGCTGTGAGTATATCCATGAGGATTCACCGCCGCCCTGTGTCCGAAGGGTTGCCGAATATGCGATTATTTCAATAGGAAATGGTCGGACATTTATGAGCAAAAAAGGAATTAATTTCTTACTTTTAAAATTTTAAAAAGTATAAATTTTATTAAAATTAATAATACCTTTGAATAGTTCATACAAGGTAGACTTGGAACACATTTAAAATAGCTGCCGAACACACACTGCTGGGGCACTAGCCTTCCTTATGGATGGATAAGGAGTATGGGCCATGACCCACCACGCGGGCCCAATGCTGAATGGTGGGTATTAGCCACTGCTGCAAATGCAGCCGGGACCAACAGTTTAACGCGCCTTCCGAAGCACGGAGGAACTCGAGATGAAAAGTTTTTGGTCACCTATCCCGTGACCGACCATTGCGAAAGTTGCTTAACCTTAACGATCGCAGGCCGAGCGCGCTAACCACTGCGCCACGGGCTCCTCAATCCTAAATTGTTCAAAACCAAGTAACTATAAAGTAGTCGTATCAAGAAACAAGATTAGCCACTTCGCTAGGGTTTGTCATGGGATGAATATGAGCGCGAGAAGCACAGTTATTGCACTGTTCAAAATGTACCTTCATCGATGTCGTTCCTGGCAGCCGCTTTCAGCAGCATCGCGCTGTAGTTGAAGTAGATGTTGCACTTAGTGCTCTTCTCTAGATCGCGATGAATATGGGTGCGAGAAGCACAGTTATTGCACACGCACAGTTCAAAATGTACCTTCATCGATGTCGTTCCTGGCAGCCGCTTCCAGCAGCATCACGCTGTCGTTGAAGTAGTGGTTGCGCTAGGTGCTCTTCTCTAGATCGCGATGAATATGGGTGCGAGAAGCACAGTTATTGCACTGTTCAAAATGTACCTTCATCGATGTCGTTCCTGGCAGCCGCTTCCAGCAGCATCGCGCTGTCGTTGAAGTAGATGTTGCGCTTGGTGCTCTTCTCTAGATCGCGATGAATATGAGTGCGAGAAGGACAGTTATTGCACTGTTCAAAATGTACCTTCATCGATGTCGTTCCTGGCAGCCGCTTCCAGCAGCATCGCGCTGTCGTTGAAGTAGATGTTGCGCTTGGTGCTCTTCTCTAGATCGCGATGAATATGAGTGCGAGAAGGACAGTTATTGCACTGTTCAAAATGTACCTTCATCGATGTCGTTCCTGGCAGCCGCCTCCAGCAGCAACACGCTGTCGTTAAAGTAGATGTTGCGCTTGGTGCTCTTCTCTAGATCGCGATGAATATGAGTGCGAGAAGGACAGTTATTGCACTGTTCAAAATGTACCTTCATCGATGTCGTTCCTGGCAGCCGCCACCAGCAGCAACACGCTGTCGTTAAAGTAGATGTTGCGCTTGGTGCTCTTCTCTAGGTCGCGATGAATATGGATGCAAGAAGCACAGTTATTGCAATGTTCAAAATGTACATTCATCGATGTCGTTCCTGGCAGCCGCCTCCAGCAGCATCACGCTGTCGTTGAAGAAGATGTTGCGCTTGGTGCTCTTCTCTAGATCGCGATGAATATGGGTGCGAGAAGCACAGTTATTGCACTGTTCAAAATGTACCTTCATCGATGTCGTTCATGGCAGCCGCCTCCAGCAGCATCACGCTGTCGTTGAAGAAGATGTTGCGCTTGGTGCTCTTCTCTAGATCGCGATGAATATGGGTGCGAGAAGCACAGTTATTGCACTGTTCAAAATGTACCTTCATCGATGTCGTTCCTGGCAGCCGCCTCCAGCAGCATCACGCTGTCGTTGAAGTAGATGTTGCGCTTGGTGCTCTTCTCTCGCTTTGCCCGCGACCGCGCCCACTCCTTCTCGCGCTGTTGCCATACCTTTAGCTGCTGCATTCGCCGTCTGCAAACAAATGAACGAGATTTTCAGTTATATTCTTTATTTAGAATTTATGTCATTTCTGAAATTCTGACTTTCAAAGAGCTTGTTGTCACAAGCAGTAGGTACCAGCGACAGTAACGCCATTGCAAGATTTTGTGAATATCATAGAAACTGCGCCATCAGTTTGCAAAGCTCTAAGGCAGAAAAACTTGTCGGTAACGCGTAGAATAATAGTTGTGGATCATAGTTTGGAAGAATCGTATAGCTTCAATGAAACCAACAACTATACAATATTATTTCTTGAAAACATTAAAATTTGCCAAATCATCGTTTAGAAGATATCAAGAGTTACTACATGGTTCTTAAGATAAGTGTTTACCATTCTGTTAAGCTTTAGCGAACAAGCGTTTTCAACAGAACTAAATGAACATGCGAAACAAATCTCAATTTGTTACATATATGTCCAAGAAATTTTCCATCAATTAAAGACTGCTTATTAGACTCTTACTATAACTGGCTTGAACCGAATTTTCTTTGTCTTCAATAATGATAATTTTGTATGCTTGCATAATGTGGTGCGGCTAATAACAATACTTACAATGAAAAATTATTGCTAATTCACTACCAAAAAAGGATCGTATTTTCGACTCGAATGAGCCTAACATAAAGAAATTCAGTGAGCAGCTAAACGCTTTCTACGTAGAAAATTAGTTTTTCACTTCTCATGCTCGTAAAGTTCGTCTAGGCTGCATAAAATTGCTTTTTATGCTGTAGTGCATAAAATAAAATCTTCGTCTACTTAAGTCTCAGACTCTAAGACAAAGGTCGTCAGGTCAACAGTCACACACGTAATTAAACTTCGTTAAATAAACTTTTATTTCAACTTTTAGTCAATAAAGTCAAAGTCAATAAATTTTTATTCATATAAGTAGATTAAATAAAATTAATGCTTATGAATCGTCTAAAGTTTTTTTACCTACCACCTGTTATGGACATCTTTTAACTGACAAGAAAAACTGGCAAAAAGAAGTTATTTAAATTTTTACTTTTTTTTTGCATTCACAATGCAATTTTTATCATAGAAAAATGGAAAACAAAGTATTTAGAAAAATCTGTGGTTGTGAGACGGGTCGATTTTTTCTAAATACTTTGTTTTCCATTTTTCTAGGCAAAAAGAAGTCAAAACTAAAGAAAAACTACTTAAAGAAAAAGCAGGAACCTAGTCGTTTCGGTAAGTACCTATCATCATATCAATTTATGTGCTCGTGTTTGTTTAGGTCCTCCTAATCCTAAGACTTAACCGAAACACGAATCAAACAAAATCTACGTAAAGTACATAACATACAACGTAGATACTACCCAGCACTCGATGTTTGGACATAAAATTGTAAATCATATAAACAATCTTCAAACTTCAATGGCACTGTAAACATCATTTCGCTTATATTTATACCTGATAGTGATCAGATCAGATTAAAACAAATATGAACGATGGCTGTAAACACGTAGACGCCAGAGTTATGGGATAAACATCCATTGGAATTCGTCGGTGTTAAACAACCGTTCTGAATTTCTGATACACACAGGTTGTTACTTGAATCACTGCTTGTACGTATCTCTTGTTTGCATTATCAGATTACTGTGAAAAATTATAATCCAAATCCTAGACAAGGAAAGGAACGAGATAGTGTTGCCTTCTAAGCTTCGCATCGGACACTACAGCATATAGACGCTTCGATATTATAATTCTTAATTACGATAAAAATTCGGACGACCGATGCGACGCGACGACGACGCGACGGTATGAAGATAATTTGGTTCATAACATTTGTAATAAGACCGTTTGAACCTTGGCATAAAAATAATACCAACAAATAAAAAACAATTAATTTAACTAATACTTTTTATCATCTACATACCTCTTCCTATCGCACACAGACACAAACCAATTAACGTAACGACTTCCTCAAGTGGATCTTCACCATCAAATAGATTAAGTTGTCAGATCAGTCGTGCGACAGCTAGTCGCGTACAATATGAATTAATCTAAATTACAATATACACTCCAGTCGGAGAACCATCCTTCAGCAACCTTGTATTGATCGTGCCCTGTTCATTGGCGCCAGTCAATTGCTGGCCAAACATCACATTATGTAAATTGGTGTCCAAATTGACACAATTGAGACTCAATTGGCAAGTGCGAACTATAGATAGGCACCCCTAATGTAAATTGAAAGTTTGTCAATGTGGAAACGTACCTATGGCGTTCTCGTTAATTAAGGATTTTAATTCTAGGCCTTTTTCCTTTATAATTACGATCTATCTGTAAAATAAAAATGTAACGCAAACAGTTCTCGTTGACAAAATGACACTTCGGTGACCGATCACATGTGTGTAACATAGCTAGCTTTTGTCTCTCTATGGCCTAGATAGGTTCTGGTCATACGATATTTTCTAACGCAGAACCTGTTTAGGACAAGAATCAATGTCGACGTTGGACAGATATAGCTGCTAAGTATTTGATTGGTTAGCGTTCATTATCAGGCTCGTTGAAGTTTCCATAAAAGGCTAATTTTATGATCCGATGATTAGAAGTGCTATAAAGTTAGGACCTACATTTTTCTTTAGAAATGATGCTTCGGAAATAAATATAGCAATCACAACCTAATACTTTTTGGATATATCGAAACGAAAGCTGAATACTTCCCAAGTTTCAACCTTAAAACCTCCATATTTTGGTAGATACCTAGGTGAAGGGATGAAAAGTGGGACAACTTTTAAATAAGAAAATGACTTATACGAAAAATGTGATAGTAAAAGATTTTAAATTATTTTTATGCATTCACAATGCAATTTTTGTAAGAATACGAAAAATGTGATAGTAAAAAACCTCGAGCCCTATAAGTAGCTTTCGGGCGGGATTCGAACCCGCGCCTCCGGGAATCCGGCCCGATGCTCTGACCAACTAAGCTACCGAAAGGCTAATTCGAGGATTTTAGGGAAATTCAACGAGTCGTGTAAGCCTTTCGGAGGCGCGGGTTCGAATCCCGCCTGAAAGCTACTTATAGGGCTCGTGGTTTTTTACTATTACATTTTTCGTATACTTACAAAAATTGCATTGTGAATGCATAAAAATAATTTAAAATCTTATTTAATGGCTGTTTCATCTTAATCGACTGTTAAACATTTGTAAAAATGTTTCTTTCGGATGCGAGGGTTTCCTCACATTGATGAAACAACGCTGGCCTACAGCGTAACAAGTGATAGCAAAATTCGACGAGTCGTGTAAGCCTTTCGGTAGCTTAGTTGGTCAGAGCATCGGGGCGGATTCCCGGAGGCGCGGGTTCGAATCCCGCCTGAAAGCTACTTATAGGGCTCGTGGTTTTTTACTATCACATTTTTCGTATACTTACAAAAATTGCATTGTGAATGCATAAAAATAATTTAAAATCTTAGAAAATGACTTTTAAAGGCGAAAGATTCCTTAAGGACAATAGGCGTCGACGCTGCTGTCGCCTATGTTGGTTGACACTGTTAGCAACAAATAAATATCGCACACAACACTGACCTAAAATACGAAATAGACAAACTCTTGTAATAAAATCAAAACTTTAGTAATAACATATCGCAATCATTTCACGCTCAAACCCGCATGGGATATTGAGAACCGTCATGCGATCATAAAAAGTGAAAACGAAGGTTTCTCTTTTTACAAGCAAAATTTTATTGTATCATACAATAAAATTACACACAATTATTTGTATCATAAAAACCTTTTATTTAGTAGTTAAGTCCAGTCCAGGATAAAATGTCAAGAGTTCTAAAAAAAGTATAAGATCCATAATGTATGTTAAGTTTCTCGTATTAAGAGTGGGTACCTAGGTAAAAATTTCCCTCTAGTACCTTAGTACTTATTTTGCAGTCGTTATCTCGGTCGGCAGCTTAGTCTTGTCGTCTCAAGATTAGCCATAACCTCATGCAGACACGTACGATTTCTGAACAAAAATAACTTGTAGCCGTAAAAATGCAGACATAGTAAGTATCAAATGTGTGAAGAAGCGATTAAACGATGGGTAAAATATAAAAAACAAAATTTTAATTATTTAAGTTGACATCACTAATGAGAATACTTTCAATTGTCTTCAACGCCTGATGCTGATTGGAATCATCATCACCATCATTATTAGACATTTAATGTCTAATAATGATGATGTCTTACTTATAGATGGATAAAGACAATAGGCCATGATCCACCAAGCGCGCCCAATTCGAATTGGTGGATATAAAAGTGATTTCCGAAGCACAGGTCACGTTGATTGTATTTTACTCTGTATGTAACCTTTTTATCGCTGTATTGATACTATTCTCAATATCAAGCAAAAATTATAATAAGAAATACCAACTACCTATCCATACTAATTTTATAAATATGTTTGTTTGTGTGCTTGTCCGTCTTTCAAATCAACACGTAGCAACGGATCGCCGTGAATTTTGGTATGAGGATAGTTTGGAAGCTGGAGTGACCATACGCTACTATTAATTGTCCTGAAGAAATAACACATTCCCGCGGGATATCGTCGTATAGTCCACGCGAGCGTAGCTGCGGGCGGAAAGCTAGTTATACCATTTCATGAACTTCCGAAGAAGTTAATCTAGTACTAGTAGTAGTAGCATAGGGTAAAAAAAACTACGCAGTAGTAGTGGACTTCATTAAGTTGTTGAGAATACCTCTCTATACAAAAGCTTTACACCTTTTAATAACGCACATAGGAGTTAATGACCAAACAAATATTCAAGGCACGTGAGTAATAGTTATTTGCTATACAAGAGAGCAAAATCATTTTTCGCTGCGAGTGCTGAATTTAAATCACGAACTAGCGAAGTAGTCTAAAATTGAATCACGAGCGTAGCGAGTCATTCAAATATAGACTACTGAGCACAATGAGTGATTTAAAGGCACGAGACATCAGAAAATTTTGCTCTCGTGTTAAACATACAACTTTTCACCTCTACCAGCGAGAAAAGTGTTACAGGTCAGAAAAACAACATTGAAGGCAAAATTTAACAATAAAGAAAACATCAAAATTACAAAATCAATAATTAAGAGTAAAATTGGTGCAATTATGCAAGTTGAAGGTAACTGTTTGCATTGCGTTCAAAAACTGCACTGCATGTAATTTTTATGAAAACCAAACATGATATTTTAGTAAGCGATATAATGTTCACTTCATATTATTTATTTTAAAAAAGCAATAGTAGTACAATCGTATTTATATAATTTGTTATTAGAATTCATAAATTTTTCTTATTTTATATTTATATCATGCATGCGACCTCATTTCGTCCATACTCTTTATTTCGAACCTTTGGTATCCGTGTATTTATTTTTTAAGCTTTATATTTCATGTCCATCGACATAAAGCTATCTATCTATCCTTTTTGCTCATATTAATTTTAAAAGTCTCATCCTTGTCACTCTATTTCTTTTTTCTTAATTATTTCAAAAGTTGGTGTAAGAAATTAAAAAAGCACTTTGCCTCACGCTCGCAGCAAAAATCGATTTTGCTGCGAGTTTTTAGGCGCCAAAAGCGCCCTTTTCGAGCTGGAGAGGTGAAAACAAATATGTAACATTAAATGAGTATTTCCGAAGTGCATACTTATTTACTACCAACCACGTTAACGTGGAAAATACTTTTCACTTAAAATGGACGACAGTGTACTTCAGGAAAATAACCAAGTTTAAAATATGATGGCTTGTAGTGATAAAAAAGTGTGAATCTGTCATACCCATCGATGGTTCTGTGCATGTGTAATATATGTATATTTGAGTCTACGACAACTCAACCCCAAGACAACTCGACACCACAACTCGACCCTGACAACTCAACCCCGACAACTCAACCTCTGGGACAATTAGACCCGGACAACTCGAACCCAGGTAAATCAACGCTCTTCCTCCAAGCCTCCGGCGGGGTCGGATCAGTCGGCTTTTGACATCAACTGTCACGAAGATTCAACTGAAGTGACGCCAGATTGATCGTCTAATGGTCACCAAATATTTACGACATTTGTCTCTCAACAAGTTGTAATAGAGAAAGATTAAAGATATAAAAAATCGGCCAAGTGCGAGTCGGACTCGCTCATGAAGGGTTCCGTACCCACTTAACGTACCGATTACGTACACTTAGCAAAAATACCACTGTCATTTTTTGCCATGAAAAAAATAACTTTGTTTTTCATAGTATTGGTATGAATGACAAAGTTATATTTGCGGTTTTCGAAAATGTGTTTTATCTCAAAAACTTGTAAAGCCTACTTAGCTGTGATAGTTTTCCTTTTAACATCGTCATATGTACTACTATCGTGAATTTTTTCACGTATTCAGAAACAAACATTTGGCTGGTAGGGGGGGGGGGGGGGGGGGGGGAACTTGACTCTAACAAAATTTTGCACTTTAAAGCTTAATAATTCACAAACGGAGACCTCAATCAAAAAACTGACTTTACGAACCCACAACGTTACGTTTTAAAATTGCTATCCAACGACATCCCACACTATATGGTAGACAAGAAAAAAAAATTACATACCAACTTCACGTTTAGGGGAGGTAAGCTAAAGAATTTTTTTTGGTCAAAATTTTACTTTACTACTTTTTTTGCCGTGACAAATATGTATATATATTCATGCCAAATTTCAGCTTTCTAGTACTAAGAGTCTATGAGCTAGACTGGGGTCAGACGGACGGACGGACGGACAGACGGACATGGCGAAACTATAAGGGTTCCTAGTTGACTACGGAACCCGAAAAACTGTCATAGATATCAATGAACCCCATCGGCAGATCTATCTTCATAATCAGAAGCCGACCAAAAGTTATCATCGACTTCTCAATTTATCTCAAAAGGTATGATACATCTTGATAAAATAAATGTTGCTGAGCGACGGATATTGTAATAATTGTTTATATTTTACTTGAAATACTTTCTTTTAACTTTTTTGCTATAAGTAAATAAAATAATGTTATTTTAATTTTTGTTTTTTTTGCATTCACAATGCAATTTTTATTATTGAAAAATGGAAAATGAAGTAAGTATTTAGAAAATAATCGACCCGTCCCACTACCAACTCCGATGGGACTCGAACCCACGACCTTTCGCTTTCCGAGCGACTGCTGCTTGTACTTACTTACATGTTTCACGCCCGAATTCAAAGTACTTACGTTATTTGGTGAGGGATTATTTCTTACTTTTTTGATGTCATTTTTTTTAAGGCGGTTTTAGTTTTTTATTAAAATAATTTTTATTTCACTCTTTTTAATGCATCATGCAGGCAACTTCCGTGTATTCTGGTAAATAGGTATGTGATCAAACTGACAACCTCCTTTTTTGAAGTCGGTTAAAATACCTTAAGGTATCCCCTTTCCAACAAAACAAGAATCATCTAAATCGGTTTATAAACAAAGGAGTTATGCCTCAAGATACGTAATAAATTCACATGAAGTGGTAACGAAAACGACAGTATTTTCAAGATTTCCTGAACACTACTGAACCGATTTCAAAATTTAAAAAAATGGGACCAACTTGGGAAAAAACCTGATGTTATAAAGTTTGAATCATTTCAATCGGTTCAGCCGATTCAGCCGAGTAATCGGTGTACATACATATAAAAAAAAACGCGACGAATAGATAACCTCCTCCTTTTCAATTTAGTCGGTTAAAAATGGCATTGCGAATGCAAAATTTAAAATATATGCAATAAGTACTAATATTTCAAAATTAACAAAAATACAGAATATTCTAAAAAAAATCTACAGAATCTCTATGTCCACTTATACTTACAGCAAAATTTTTAAAGAAGAAAACAAAACGATTGGTCACACGAAGCAAAACTGCAATTAGCCACATCGATTGTTGATGGTTTGTTATACAAATAAAGGAGGTGAAAACGCAAAAAAGATCAGCGGCGAAAGTAAGGAAAGCTTTCTTTTAATATTTATTTAACATATGAATGTTCTTAATTATCGTTAAAACTCTTTTAAAACTACAAACCATCGACCGTGATAACGACAACAGAACGTTGTGAGTTTCAATCGCAATTAATTATGTTTATCAAAAATTTAACAAAATAAACTTGTAAGTAATAAGTACAAAAACGACCCTTCATCCGAGTAGCTTCGCCGGGAATCGAACCCGGGACCTTTCACTGCTCTGACCGTTGTTGCGCTACGGAGACGTTAAAATTGATTTTCAATAATAATAAAAATTGCATTGTGAATGCGAAAAAGTAAAAGTTAGTTGTAATAAGTCGGTTAAGTCCCTAATTTTGAAAAGACCACATTTTTTCCACTTGCAAGTTAACGCAAGAAACTTAAAAACATACCTATTTATAGAAAATAACAAGCAAAAAAGCAATAGGTAGGTACTATTTCACACACCCATCACACAATTTCAATTAAAAGTTATAGTAGTGCCGTCTAACAGTTTGCGTCTAATTTGCCATGAACGGTTCGGTGGTTTCCAGCACTGACCGCATGATCTACATTTCGCACATTGACAAAAAGCGAGAACACTCCGATATTAGCAGCCAGAGAAAGATATTTACATTGAGTCATCTTCAGAAGTTGAACACTTTGGCACTTTGTTTACTTTGGTTGGTGACATTACCACATTACGATCGCAACAAAATTTAGATTTTTTTCATCAGTCACAGTTTCAAATAGACAAACTGATAATGTAATATGGAACTGTGATGATCAAAAAATATTGAGCGAATTTTGAAATGGGCTAAAGTTACCACTAACTCACTTCAGTCTCCACCTCAACAACTAAGTAAGTATGTAGGTAAGTAAGTTATTTAAATTTTTACTTTTTTGCACACAATGCAATTTTTATTATTCCCCATCGGAGCTGGTTGTAAGACAGATCGATTTTTTATAAATACTTACTTCATTTTCAATTTTTCAACTAAGTAAGTAAGTAAGTATATTCGAAGTTTTAATGATTTAATCGACGCGACAAGGTTTTTCTAGCCGAGTACCCTGCAATAACTCAATCAAATAAAAGATAGTATTCTAATGTTGACACCACGACCATGTTTAATACTTTTTTTGCAAAAAATCTAGTATCAGACAGTAAGTCTTTTACTATAAAAAGTAAAAAAAACATAAACGTAGAGTTATTTTTTTAAGCTTCTATTGAAAAGACTACAGCAATGCAAAAAGGAAGCCAGATAAAGAGACATAATCATTTTTTCGCCCGCTATTAATGATATAATGCCCAAGGTTAATTCAATACTAGCTTTCCGCCCGCGGCTTCGCCCGCGTGGACTACGCGACGCGAAGTAATCCCGCGGGAATGTGATATTTTTCCGGGATAAAAAGTAGCCTATATTCCTTTCCAGGCTGCAAAGTATCTGTATCCCGAATTTCAGCCAAATCCGTTGAGCCGTTTTGGCGTGATTGAGTAACAAACATTCAAACATCTAAACTTTCACATTTATAATATTAGTAGGATTATACACAACTAGCTGATCCGGCGAACTTCGTATCGTACCGCCCGCCTTATCGACAGCACGCCACCTACTGGGTCCAATTGTAAATCTAAATCATACTCGAATCCACCTAGACTCACAAAAAATTTCATTAAAATCGGTCCAGCCGTTTAGGAGGAGTTCAGTTACATACACACGCACAGAAGAAATCTATACTAATATTATAAAGAGGAAAGATTTGATTGTTTGTTTGTTAGTTTGCATCGAATGGGCTCCGAAACTACTGGACCGATTTAGAAAATTCTTTGACCATTAGAAAGCTACATTCTTTCCGAGTGACATAGGCTATATCTTTTCCCGATATTCCCACGAGAACCGCGAGGATCCGCTAGTATATTATATAAAGATACAATATAAAGTAACATTAGTTAGAGTACCTTTACATTAGTCTGCGCATAATAACGCAAGTATATTTTACTCCTATGATGTCATATTATGATGATCACATACTTGTTGTTTTAATAAATCCTTGATAAGTTTCGTTCTATCACTCGGGCTCTAAACAAAATGATCACCTTTTACATGCGAATATAGTAATGAAATGTCACATATTTCACTGGTATCCAAACTGTTTAGTATGCCATGGTCCTTATATATTATATAAGGACCATATTATAAATAGGTATGAAAGTCTGTTTATTTGTTTGTTCGTCTTTCAGGTCAAAAAGGAGCAACGGATCGACATGATTTTTAGTATGAGATTGTTTGGAGCTGCAAAGTGACATAGGCTACTTTTTATCCCGAAAATACATCACATTCCCGTGGAATAACGTTTACGTCCACGCGGGCAAAGCCGCGGCCGGAAGGCTAGTTATCTAATAAAGATAATCAAGGTTAAATTTTAATGGTCATTATCACGATGATGATTATTCTAGACTAGATTTAAAACTTAACTATTACAATATACGAACATCGTCCGCCTAACAGTCCAATAGTCACATTAAAACAAAAACTAGGCATTAGAACTGGTAGTAACATCAATAAAATAACGACCCGAGAAGACAATAAGAAGACACTAAAGTAATCATTCTCATTTATTTAGTAACTAACTTCAGTGTCTAATAAATAGAACATGAGAAAAACATTGAATCAGTTTGGTAAAGATGAGATGGTGCGTGAAGAATTATGCAATGAGCTGTAACAATTATTATGAGCAAATTATTCAATCCCACGGCCATTGTATTAACAAATAAACCGTTTATTCGGCGAAAGTTCGTGTGAAAAAAGATAACATGTAAGAGTAAATTGTATCGAAGAATATACCAACATTTAAAAAAAAGTCTTTTAAAATAAAAATTATGATTATGATTTTTTTTGTGTATATTTGGTAGGTCTGAGAATAGGTCCTATAGGCATATTCTAGAAATTCCACGGGAGCGAAGTTCCGGGGCGCAACTAGTTTTTTTATAAGAATGGATTGCCAACGTAATAATATATGTTTATATCAATGATATACATCCTATCAGTGATTTATCCGATTTATCGAAGCTATACGTTATCTATCGAGTGATAAATATTAATTAACATAGTTAGCGTATAAGAAAATAATAATAATTAAGTACCTATATATACCTATAACAAATTGTTTCCGGTGATCCTTATAAAAGCGATATTCCGTATTGGGAACCACTGATTTTAATTTTCGTAATTCTAGGCTTTGTGCTGTTAACTTTACGAGTTACCCGACTGTGTTAAAGTACATAGTAGTGTAATTTGATATTAAAACTCGATGGCTAAGATTTTAAAGGTTTTATTCCACTTATTCTTAAATTAGCTTCCTTATTAAGGATTCAGTCAAGTAGAATAGCATCAAGAGGAAGCTGAAATCCTAACTAGCATAATTTTCTATTAGAGACTTTAACTACTAAGCTCCTAAATACTTTTTCACTTCTCATGATCGTAAAGTTCGTCTTTATGTTGGTTATAGGCTGCATAAAATCGCTTTTTATGATCTTGTGCATAAAGTAAAATCTTCGTCTAAGTCTCAGACAAAGGTCGTCAGGTAAACATTCACACACGAAATTAAACTTCCTTAAATAAACTTGTTATTTCATTCTGTTTCTTCAATTTTGTACATGTATAATCCATGTTTCTAGGAGAAAGTTGTTCACTTTCCGATTCTGAGTCGAACTTAAAAAATTGGCCAGTGATTTCAAAATAACCCTGTATGTTATTATATCACAGTACGAGCTTACGTTTCTTTAGTGTTTGGTATACTAAACAACTGTTATTAACATTTATATGTTGCATTTATCTCGCTGCAGGCACTTACGAATGCAGCCTCACCGTCAATTTACAATTCTACGGCGGTAGACCTTGCACTCTTGAGCTAAATGGCTTAACAAGTAATTTTATGAGTTCCACATTTCATACTAATGATAAACAACGCAACATAAGTAATATGATTAAATCGAGGAATATAAAAATTAAGAGATAACTTCACTACACCTACATATTTTTTTTTAATGACTGGATGCAACAATGATGATGGGGATGACAAAAAAAATATTTAAAACTCTTGCGTTACTGTCTGACCGACAGACAACGCACAGCCGAAAGGATTTTTGGAAATTTCCCCTCTAACGGGGAAAAAGGGGAGTCCACGCAGACGAAGTAGCGAGGGGAGCGCTAGTCTCAAATATACGCTTACACTCACCGCCAGTTGAACAAAGCTCCATTAAAGTTAATGCTTCAATAAATCTATTGTTGTCACTTATTTTCTTGACTTGAGCTTTCTGCAACTAGCGGTGTCCTTTTATCAGTTTTAAATAAGCCTGATTACATTGGAGAAAGGTTTTCTTTATGTTCCATCCAGCTAACGCTTTTATGTGGTAAATGTAAATTCCGTAACCTTCGATAGAGTTCTTTTCTTTTACTTTTAAATAACAAAAACTTTTTATTTACATTTATTTATTTATTTACGCTTTACATCTTGGCCTGGCATGGCAAAGATATTTTTTTTTTTGTTTATAAAGACGACTCATTATTTGTTTACAAATACACATCAAGAAAGAAGGTGCTTTACTACCTACAACTGGCAACAATTGGCCACTTTCATACTTACACGATAACCAATATATTTAACTTTTAAGAAATCAAAAGCATGGTTATCTATAAGTACTAATATTATAAAGAGGAAATATTTGATTGTTTGTTTGTTTATTTGCATCGAATACGCTCCGAAACTACTGGACCGATTTCGAAAATTCTTTCACCATTAGAAAGCTACATTCTTCCCGAGTGACATAGGCTATATTTTATCCCGATATTCCCACGGGAACGGGTACCACGCGGGTACATACAATACTCCATCAACATGACCTAAGTTCATGGTCAAAGTCCTGGGAGACTGGAAGGCTCGGCGTTCTTGCGGCTCGGTAAGCGAGAGGTCGTCAGGCTGACGTAATGTGGTTCTCGCTTTGCACCACGTACAGTCAGGGACTTTCGCGCCTTATCGCTTCCAATGGACTCAATAATGGGCGACAACTGGGCTACATTCATAGTTCACGGGAAAATCAATATTCAAGTTTAAGCTTTCTAAAAAATTCAAAAGCGCTGTTAAATAGCAATGGCAATACTCTATCAACATGACCTAAGTCCTGGAAGATTAGTAGGCGCGTTCTTGCCGCACTGTCACCGTGGTCGTCAGGCCGACGACGGACGTTCTCGTTGTGCACCACTTACAGTTAGGGACTTTCGCGCTTTATCGCTTCCAATGGACTCAGTAATAGGCTACCACTGGGCTACATTCATAGTTTACGGGAAAATCAATATTCAAGTTTAAGCTTCCTAAAGAAAGCGTCGACTTTTTCTTGGCGCCGCGCCGCCCGGCCGCCGCCTGCCACGGACTGGTTACTTTGCTTTTGAAAAATGCATTATCTATCAAACAGAAATAGGGTCTGCAGTCTGCATGTTAGCGGTGAGGCTAGGCACCAGCCACACGAAAATTTGTAGGTAATGGTGAAGCGCGAGTCCCTAAGTGTGCCCCACGTAGATTTGAGGCAGATTTAAGCTTCGTCTTTCTGCGCTCCGCCCCGTGTTACATAGTACAGTGTGATAATGGCTTAAATCTGATTTCATTTATCATCGTATTTGATTTTATGGGACTATCTCTTTCCTACTCATGCCGTTTCAACAAAAATAAAAAGTAATGTGAGTTTGGTAGCGCGGAGTGTGCCTCACCTCACGAGGCTTCCGCTGAAAATCAGCGTCACGCATATAGCTGAGCGGAGACCTTTTTGGCGCCTTTTTAAAATGTATTTTTAGTTTTAAAATGATGTATTGTAATGTTGAATAAACGATTGAGTAAAATGATGCTAAATAAACGTTTTCCATTCAGTCATTCATTCATAGAATACGATGGTAAATCGTGATTTTATTTTATTACTGGTACTTAACAATACAATAATCTATACTATATAATATTATAAAGAGGAAAGATTTGTATTTTTGTATGTAACGAATAAACTCAAAAAGTACTGGACCGATTTCGAAAATTCTTTCACCGTTGGAAAGCTACAGTCTTCCCGAGTGACATAGGATATATGAATCACTAATTGCAAAAAGGGCACATTTCATACTTTCGGTCAAAAATGATTTTTTGACGTTATTAACTTCTCCAAGGTTTTATCTACGTTCTCTGCAAAAACGGCACATTTACTCTGTATATTTTCCGAGTAATGTGGGTGCCATCTTCACTGTTTATCGCAAAAAGGGCATGCAAGCATTCTCACGTGCCCTTTTTGCTCAAATTTGTAAGTTTGCCATACTAAACTAGCTGCTTTATTACGGGTGTGTATGGCCGGTCGGTTTATGTCTCAAAAGATAAAAAAGTATAACATCTTGTCTATGGTAATATCTTAGTTCTGTCAATGTCTAAATTACGTCAGTAGGACGTTTATTTACCGCTTTTTTCATGGTTAAAAATATTGGACCCATGACGGCTTATGCCGCGGATTTGAAGAAAAAAAAGAGTAGGGGACTCTTTTTTTTTCTAACTATTGCAGTTTTTTTATTTTTTGAATGCGGTTTTCGATGTTTAAAAGAGAGATAAACTCGTCGTACTGTAAAAATAAACTATAATATGTGATCCGGAAGAAAAAATAAATAAAAAAAATTGAATTTTGATTTTTTTTCAAAACGGAAGTACCTACCTAATTAAATTTTTGAAAATTTCAAAAAAAAAACAAAAACTTTATTTTTCCTTTTATTATATTCTTATTCGATAGGTTTTTTCATGTAGATTCTAAATATATATACTTTTTATATGTTATTTCATCGATAAGTATGTGAAAAAATTTTATTTCGAATGGACCGCACTATTGTCATTTGTTTACACAAAGGTGGAGTTTGAACGACGATTATAAAAACAAAACATGTCGTAAAACTGTCCATTAGCTTAACTTTATTGCTTTTGCTAATCAGCTACTCATAAAATGTAACCAAAGACCTCTTAAGTATAACCAGATGTTCGGGAGTGCGATAGCACGCTCTTAAGTGCTTTGTTTACATAAAAAAATGGGCCAATTAAAAAAACCCCGGTCCTAAGGAGGTTAATATTAAAATATTAATAATATTTAAATATTAAAAATATTATTCTAATAAATATTATTATTTCTTTCATAAATAAATTGTTTGAATTTACTGATTTAAGTGTAAAAAGGGCTCAGTGTGCAGTTTTTTGCATAAAGGGCACAAGTCCATGAATTTTAACAGTCAATAAATTGTAGATTGTTACAGTACATACCTTTATTTGTGTCACAATAGATTCATAAAAAGTATATAAATATATAGGAAAACAAAACGACAGTAAAAATAATATTCTACAAAAAGATATTCAATATTTTTTAGTTTCTGAACAGTTTACATTCCTGCAAGTGTGCCCTTTTTGCAATTAGTGATTCATATGTTATCCCGATATTCCCACGGGAACGGATACCACGCGGGTAAAACCGCGAGGATCCGCTAGTTTACAATAAAGTATCAGTTATTTTATTTCACTTTAAGTGGTGAATTACACACATAGCAAGCAGTCAGCTTTCACTAAAACACAGAGTAATGAGGGTAAGGGCCTAATAAGAACAGAATAATTAAAGCAGTTTTCTTGGTAATACATTAAAGCCATCATGATTTACTATAAAATCCTTTTTTTTATCTTCTTGTCTTTCCCAAGCTTGTACCTTGGTATTGTAAGTCTAATGGATGGAGTGACGACCGATTTCGCGCAGGGGTAGGTAATTAAATTAGACATAGTTTGACGATTTAAAGTACTTATAAACTATGTCTAATTTAATTAATGAGCGTTTCAATATTTATTATGAGATGAATTTTAATATACAAAAACTTTTATTTTGTAAGAATATATTAGTCTTGTCTTATTTAGTAGCATGGGACAGCTACCAAATTCTTATAAATGAATCCCTATTTCCCTTGGTCACGGCATCACGCGTGAACGGCTGGACCGATTTGGCTAATTTTGGTCTTGAAATGTTCGTGGAAGTCCAAGGAAGGATATAGGGGTAGGGTAGGGGTAGGGGTAGGGTAGGGTAGGGTTGGGTAGGGGTAGGGTAGCGGTAGCGTAGGGGTAGGGTAGGGGTAGGGTAGGGGTAGGGTAGGGGTAGGTTATGGGTAGAGTACGGGTAGGGTAGGGTGGAGTAAGGGGTAGGGCCACGGGAACGAAGTCGCGCTGGGTCAGCTAGTCTATAATATTATTTAAAGCCAATAAACAATATATTTTTCGTACTTTATTTAATTTTAGCTACTTCTCACATAAAGCTGCCAAGTGTCCATTCAAAACTGTGACATAATAAATCAAAAAGATGACAAATAAAATTGCTCACTTTTGAGTCAATTTGAACTTTAACATAACTATTTAGTAATCTGTGCTTTAACTATTAATTATTGAGAGGATATCAATGTTTCGAATTTAGTACCCTTTATTTAACCATGTTCGAAATTATTGAACAGGCTTTTTCTTGGCTTGTATTTAATTTTTATCAATAAAATATTATAGGAAAAATGTGATAGTAAAAAACCACGAGCCCTATAAGTAGCTTTCAGGCGGGATTCGAACCCGCGCCTCCGGGAATCCGGCCCGATGCTCTGACCAACTAAGCTACCGAAAGGCTTACACGACTCGTCAAATCCTGCTATCACTTGTTACGCTGTAGGCCAGCGTTGCTTCATCAATGTGAGGAAACCCTCGCATCCGAAAGAAACATTTTTACAAATGTTTAACAATTGATTAAGATGAAACAGCCATATTGAGATTTTATATTATTTTTATGCATTTACAATGCAATTTTGTAAGTATAGGAAAAATGTGATAGTAAAAAACCACGAGCCCTATAAGTAGCTTTCAGGCGGGATTCGAACACGCGCCTCCGGGAATCCGGCCCGATGCTCTGACCAACTAAGCTACCGAAAGGCTTACACGACTCGTCAAATCCTGCTATCACTTGTTACGCTGTAGGCCAGCGTTGCTTCATCAATAAAATATTAATTGAGAAACGTTACAAACACAAGTGTGTTTGCCATAGAAATGGGACAGGAGTTGTTAAATATATGAAAACGCTAGTTAAATAAACTCAACCATGCATGGCCCAATTGGGCTGCTTGGAGTTTGAGTAGTAAAATATGAGAAATAATTAATTGAGCCACAAAAAAATAATAAGTAAGGATCTAAAATACTGAAATGGACGCAAAGTGGTAAGTCAGTGTTTTTGTGGGTTAGGTTAGGTTAGTTTGGTGATCAATTAATTATAACCCGTAAAATATCTTTACTTAAGTAATAAATTATTAAAACATATGAGATAAATCTAATATTCGTTATTTGTTTATGTTTCAGGTAAGGAGACACAAGTACTGACTCACCTTCGAGCAAGATGCAGCCGCTCCTGAGTGGTCAGGTGTTCCACCTGAGCCATCTCGGCCACCAAGTCAGAGTGCTCCATGGTCATTTACCTGTGACCAATTAATAATATTTGATTTAAAATTAGTAGACAAACGAAAAATAAACAATTGCTTTTGCAAACTTTCAATCTATCCCTGCAATATTTTTTATTATTATAACACTATAATTAATTAAAGGAATACACATATATACACATAATTTTTTTATAGCAAGTCATATCTACACAATAACTAAATAAAGGGATAGTAATATAAGCATGTTTTTTTTTAACTGCTAATGGCTTCTTTTAGAAGAAGTTTTTAATATGGCTCTGCTAGCTAATCAAGCTTTATGGCACATTTTATGCAATAACTATTGTCCTTACAAAACAACTGTGTTTACAGTGGAAATGTGTATAATAATAAGTAGAAAACCTGTCTTATAGGTATTCTATATCTCTGGAATTTCTCATGTTTCATTGTTACTTTCTTACATTCTGATTTCATAAAATAATGAACAACTTCGGCAAAACTCACAATATACCTAAGTACTAAAAACTTTTTCATCAAATATGTATACTTAGTAAAGTCAACGTTTCAATAACGTCATGCAAACGCATCAACAGGCATTGTCACTTTGAACTTTCAAAGGAGATCAGACAATCACAAGCAAAGAATTTTAAAACTAAAGATGATACAATTTGTTGGTCAAGTTTACATTCTGCTTGTACTTGAAAATCATCATATTCAAATTACTTATTTAATTTGTTGACATAATTTAAATCATATCATAACCACTTAAATTTTATCAATTAATTAATCAAATTAGATCAAATCATAAATTTTTTGATACTAATTTTAAGCAAGAGGAATTTTAATAAGGAAAATGTTTAATAATCTAATAAACATGTACGGCAACTTTAAATGATGCTTAGAATACATGATTTTATAGATTTTATGTAGATTTTATAGATATACAAATTTATAGATAATTGAATGGATTGTGTTGCAGAACAAAACGCTACAAAAGTTCAGCACAGAATAAGACTATCTAAATGAGTTTGTAGTTACAGTATTAGAATAGACCAAATTATCTTTGATAACAGGTTATGAAAACAAAATGCAAAGGAATACAGACCTGTGTAAAATTCAAGTTTTAAAAAATAAACCAAGTAGAAACCAATAATAATTCCATGAAACTAGATAGATCGAACACTGTAGATATTTGCCCATATTAACTATTTTTGAGAATGGTAAGGTAACGCTGATAACTACCAGTATTAACTCTGATAAGATAAGATTTGAAAGTAGCCACAGAAATAGTGTTATGTCAAAACAAGTAGAAAATTTATAGAGCTGTATAAAAAGCTCGTTTTAAGTCTTGTAAAAGCACCAATACGTATCGAAAACATTATTTAAAACGAAACTGTCAGTTTTAGAAAGGCACTTGTACACCTTAGACCACCTTTACAGGTCAAATTCTACTAGGTAGGTATTCGCAGGTATGACGGCGAATCACAAAAACGCCCTGTTTATTGCATACTCTTCAATTAAAATGTTTACACACTTACCGCTACAATATTTATTAAAATTCAAAAGTATGTTTCATTCTTGTCTTGATGCACTTGCCACACATGATTTATAGAATAACCAAAAATAAAGAACTTGAAAGCACATTGACGCATTGATTACATATTAATGAATTCTCTGGTGCAAATGTTTACAGTTATAGCACATTTTCCGTTATTTTTCATGAAAAAATTACAATAATTAAAAACCAGAAGAAAATCACAAGACAAGAGCAAGCGAACGGCACACACTAGCGATGCGCGACTCCGAATAATACTAATACTAATCATTCGACTCCACGAATCATTCGACTAAGTCGACTGCGATTGAGATTATTCGACTGGAGTCGACGGCATACGTCCGGCTGTACAGTGTCCAGTCGCGTTCGGATTCGGTTCGACTCGCGCTTGGTCGGGTGGGCGGGATCGAAACTATTGTGCTTTTAATACTGTGCTGTGGGAATGATCAATGAATGAATAACCTATCGTTTATTCGTTTCGTTCCGTATTGACATTAGTAGTTACTAATTAGTAGTCGTTATTCGAATAAAGACATTAGTATACTACTAATTTTGCATTCGAATGGCCAAATTAGTAGTTATGAATTAGTCGAAAAGGAAAATCATTCGGAGTCGCGCATCGCTAGCACACACACACACACATCACACAGCGCTAATGGGTTGCCGCGTTACTAAACAAATAAATGAAACGTCAGAAATAGAATGTTGCCTAGAGTCAAAAATCTGAATCGATTTTTTAGAATCGATTTCCATCTATTGATTCATACAACCAATAACTAACTAGATAGATTAATAAAAAGTCAGCTGTTTGATAGTGGCCTTGGGACTTAGCCACCTAAGCAGGGCTATCATGTGCGAAAAATCGAGAATCGTAAATTAAACTTCAAAAATCGTATACTTGTGCAAAAACCATACAAACTCGGGAAAAACATCTGAAAAATGATCGTACACGGCAACACGGCAAAATAAATAATCGTACTTCCATACAAAACCTGAAATTTGTGATCGTACACTGTTATAAATAATCGTACAAATACAATTTAAATCGTACAAATGGCAGCTCTGCACCTAAAGGCTGATTTACATTTGCATAAGTACAGAACTAGCCCTCTCGTCTAGCTAGTCAATCAACCAAATACCGCTCCAGTCAATGTCATCCACGCGCCAAAATGATAACGTCACAATAACAACCAAGGAATTTGTAAGTAGAGTGTGTGTCAGTCAGATAACTCTGCGCGTGCCTGGCGCGGTTTTTGGCGCTAGTTACAGTGCATTTTTTTGTTCTAATGTTATAGAAAAGATTAGTATTCGATTTTTACCGTGCGCAGACTTATCTGACGAGCACTTCTACTACGTACAACGTTGTACGTAGTCACAGCCTTCTCTATCGTCTTCTACAAGCCATGCTATGAAGCGGAACGGCAACATTGCTGTGAACCGGTTTACTCCTCTGAGTACTAAATCTTATGGAGATGGCATAACCTACGAAAAAGTGAGGCATACCTACACATACCGAGAAACAAAAATGGCGACCGGTCACCGACCTCAATTATGCATTACTGTCATAGTAATGCATAATTGAGGTCGGTGACCGGTCGGTCACGTTTTAATGTTGCCAAAAATAGTACAAATAAATATATTGCTGTCTGCTGTAAAAACAGACAGCAATATATTTATTTGACCTATTTTTTGCAAGCCTGACCAGAAAAATAACAAAACAGGCTTGAGGCGCCACTTTCGCCTCTTCATTGTTACAAATATCAAATTCTATAGAAAAAATTTTTTCGTCACATTTTCCGCAACATGGCGAGGTTTTTTATTTTTCTAGTCAGGCTTTAAGATAGAACAAGATGGCTGTTTATGAGCACAATGTCGATTTAGCTCATATTTGTATAACGGATAGTTCATATACTTAGAACAATATGCCATCTCCATAGGATTCAGTACTCGAGGTTTACTTGCTGTTTATCTGTCAAACGGTGTCAAATAGGTTCACTAAAAACTAGAAATGCGACGTTGCCAACTTTATGCGCATGGCTTGTAGAAGACGATAGAGAAAGCTGTGACGTAGTACTTATTGTTATTATTCATTCCTGTGAATGAACGAATAGAACACATCACTATTACATTGAACATGGCAGCATTATTTCACTAAGTGACATTCGTGACATTAGCAAGAGCTCTTTTTTTATACTCGTTCCTAAAGGAACAGGCTAAGGTCTGAGACCATACTGCCTCGTCATTAGTAGGTTTTCTTTCTTCAGTCGTGAAAATATGTCTTTAGTAATACCACAGCCGTCTCTATCGTCTTCTACAAGCCATGCTATGATACGGAACGGCAACAAGCTGTGAACCGGTTTACTCCTCAGAGTACTAAATCCTATGGAGGTGGCATACTTACGAAAAAGTGAGGCATACCTACACCATAAACTTATTTATACTAGGGGTAATAGACGGACAATGGTACGAGTGAGAAACAAATCCATACATCATAACCTATGTGCGAGAAAGAGTTGGAAGAAAATGACAGCAGAACCCGATTTGATTCATTTAGCGTCTTTTATCACGTCGATGAAAAGCGTCCACTCGATTATTTTGTGATTTTTATCGCGATCGGGTCGATTTGGCTGTTATAACTATATAAATCAATAATGGGGTAGTGTTCTGTGTTGAATTGTAATGTTACTTACGACAATAAACCAAATAAACTAATTATCGCGATACTTAGCGCGACAACGCAACACGAAGCTTTGCCCGCTAATGTAGACAAGAACATCGCGTATGCCCGACAACGATAATTTTAGCGCGACAACTCGCACGAATTATCGGCCGCTAATGTAGCCGCAGCATTATGAATACAAGTTTCACTATATTTTTCTGTCACTAGATGTCTGTCGCTAAGCTATGTTATAAAAATATCAAAAATAAATTCGACGCGGACGTCTGAACAATAAAACAGGGGGCCAAGTCTGCTAACGTTAAGTCACAATCGTGTCTCAATAGTGTTTCAATTGTAGTTCAGTTGTAGTGCTTTTTACCACACTTTTATTGGCGTCACCTGTAACTAAGTCACAATGTAAGAAAATCTTAGAATTCAATTTTAAACTACTTCTAATTGTCGTATTAATCGGTTCGTCAAAATCGGTCCAGCCGTTTCAGAGATTAGCCGGAACAAACAGGCAGACAAAAATTGAAAAACATGTCATTTTGGTATATGTATCGTAGGGCAGGCGTACCGGTTTTGGCCACTTTAAGGATTTTTTCACTTTAAAACGCTTAGTGCTTAATGATCTTAAGTCTTTAAGAAAAAAATTATATCTATTATTATAGAGAATTTATCGACCTTTAAGGGTACAATTTACAAAGTAAAAAAAAAACAATAGTTTTTTTTATATAAAACAAAATCTGCAGGGAGGGCCAAATGTACCGGTTTTGGCCATTTTGCATTGGTTTTGGCCACATCGTTTGCATTGGTTTTGGCCACTTTCATAAAATTACTATATTTAGAAGTTGAGTTTATGCTTAATTGATGTCTTATGAGAGTTCTGGACTAAAACACTACATGAAATTGTTTTTCAATCCCAGCTAGCTCCTTACTACAATTTTATAAGTATACCTTTATCACTTGAATAGAAGAAAATTAACGGATTTAGGCTAGTGTTGTAGGCAATAGCGTCAATTCGCTAATTTAGGTATTTGGGGCAGTAAAACAATAGTGCCTCTTACCTTTGACATCAGAAACACGTCGATGTCATGTTTGGATGAGATAAGTGTCACTTAACTTTAAGGGACACTTGAATTTGATGTTCTTCTACCTCTAAAATCAGTCAATGTCACGTTCAGTGAGAGGCACTTATCCATGACGGCGTCTTCTACCTTTTTTGACATCAGCAACACGTCAACGTCACGTTTAGTTAAGATAAGAGTTATCTTTCTTTGAAGGACACTTAACTTTAAGAAGCACTTAACCACTATGGTGGTTTGTATCGCTGTTGTAAATATGAGTGTCACTTAACTTTATGGGACACTACTACTACTACTATGGTAGTTTCCATCTTTGACATCAAAATACGCCGATTTCACGTTAATATGAGTGTCTCTTAACTTAAAGGGGCACTTAACTACGATGGTGGTTTCGATCTTTGACATCAAAACATGCCGATTTCACGTTAATATGAGTGTCACTTAACTTTAAGGGGCACTTAACTACGATGGTGGTTTCTATATTTGACATCAAAACACGCCGATTTCACGTTAATATGAGTGTCACTTAACTTTAAGGGGCACTTAACTACGATGGTGGTTTCTATATTTGACATCAAAACACGCCGATTTTACGTTAATATGAGTGTCACTTAACTTTAAGGGGCACTTAATTTTAAGGGGCATTTAACTACTATGGTGGTTTCCATCTTTGAAATCAAAACAGGCCGATTTCACGTACAGTTGAGTGTTACTTAATTGGGATACCCAGCCTTAATTGGCACTCGACCACGAGTAAAAATTTCAACTGTCGTCTGTCTAGCTGTCACGGTTCATGAAATACAGCCTGGTGACAGACAGACAGACAGACGGACAGCGAAGTTTTAGTAATTGGGTCCCGTTTTTACCCTTTGGGTACGGAACCCTAAAAAGAAGCGGAGTGAGGAAACCTAGCAGAGAAGCGGAGAGAGAGAGCCAAGCGGGGCAAGCATCCTGACTCCACTTATCCACTCGACACGCTCGCTCCACTTCCTCTACCGTGTCACTATAAAGCACGGAGATATATATCACTTTTTAAGTGAAAAGTGGCCCTAACAAATACGAATGATTCCGAAGCAGAAACAGTGTGCGACTCCGCTCTGCATTGCTGACCCACTCCGCTTCACTACCGCGACAGCGGACAACCTAAACATTATTAAAAGTTTAGTGAGTTGTGAGTCTTTTATAATAAATGAGCTTGAAAAGTTGGATACTTCCTACTAATGCCAAAGTGGCCAAAGGTGGCACAATGCTAAAATTTCCAGCCCCACTTTTGGCCACTTATTGTTTTCATACTTTTTGTGAGAACAGTGAGAAAACAACACTTAATCCATCTAGAAGAAACATATTATAATGTGATATAAAATATTAAATAACCATAAAATAATTTAATTGTAGAAAAAAAAATGATTTTTCAAAACCTTTACTCTTAACATTTTGCTTAAGAATTTTACAAAATGTTAACTTTGAAACATAACATGGTGTTTATTTTTAAAATATCGTACTACGTAAAAAAAGCTAAGTGCTGTAATTATTAACTAAAAGTCCAATCTTTTATTCGCCATTAATAAATATAAGCAATAGTTTTTTAATTCTTAAATAAATAACTTTAAAGTGAAAAGTGACCAAAACCGGTACAGTGGCCAATACCGGTACGCCTGCCCTATATTTAGTCATATGCACGTGGTAAAAAGCGGTTATTTAATGTTACAAACATAAGTTACATTTTTTTATTTGTATAGATGTATAGAAGATATGCCATCTCCATAGGATTCATTACTCGAGGTTTACTCGCTGTTTACCTGTCAAATGGTGCAAACGGTGTCAAATCGGTTCACTTAAAAAGACGTTGCCAACTTTATGCGCATGGCTTGTAGAAGACGATAGAGACGGCTGTGGTAATACTTGTTCTTACGTTTTAGTCAAAGATATTATAGGTAATATAACAAGATTGTGCACTATGAAAAAAAAAGCAATGTCATTTCGATTCTATGCAGTTACAATAAGGTTAATTTTCGTATGACATTTCGATAAACGGAAAAACGAGCCGAGCGAGAGGCTCCTAAAGCCCCCAGTACACGATGGCCGATCATGGTCGGCGACCATGACCAATACATCGTACATTGACACTTTTGAACGAACAAGTTTAAAAAGGTTCTTTCAAAAGTGTCAATGTACGATGTATTGGTCATGGTCGCCGACCATGATCGGCCATCGTGTACTGGGGGCTTAATATATCTATGCTTAATAGGATTGCATCTAGGGATGGGTAAATTTCATGAAATTTTTGTCAGGGAAATTTTTCCGAAAAATTTCATTGTTGGTTGAAAAATTTCACATAAGAGTGAAAAATATTTTTATTGAATGTAATCCTCGAAACTAATTTAAAAATAATACAATGTAGTGATTTATGAAGTGTTAAATTGTTTTAATGTCAACAACGTCACAAAATCAACAGAAAAATAGTATTTTAGTTTAATATATAATATGTTAGGCTCAAAGACCGAAAACTACTTCGGGTTACTACAAAATGTCAAAATTTATTAATTGAAACTGAACTCTTTCTGTTGGAGATAAGGTTGAATTTTATTTAAAGAAATTTGACAGTTTGTAGTGACCTGACGTGCTGGCGACTGTACCTGTAGTCTATTTGGCACCTATGGAGAGACTGCAGCACCGCCCAAGTCTCAAACGAATCAAAGACTTTCTCATCGTCCACGAACGCCAAGCAAAGTGGCAAATTATACTCTTCGGTCTTCTGTATAACTTGCCGCAGCGTATAAATGTGGTCTATGGTACTGTAGCCTTTCCGGAACCCGGCTTTATCGGGAGGTTGGAAGTCGTCGAACCTACGAGCGAGACGAGCGAGACCTTGCCAGGTGGGATCTAGAAGAAGAATTACCCCAAGAGCTATCCGATATTTTTGTAAAAAATTCAATAACAGGCCAAATTTTTGTAAACGGCCCTTAAATATAATTTTAAGAGACTATATTTTGGAATCCAACATAATATCGCATTGGAAGGTATAAAAAAAAAGTTATACCCCGAAAATGGTGCAATTCTTTCAGCAAATATGCTATCACCAATTTTATCATAAACATGTGTTTATGTTAACCATATCTAAGCACCAAAGTCGAAATCCATAAAGATATAAAACGGGAAACTAATACTTTAGGAAGAAGTCGGTTGTTTCTGATAGCATTTTTAACATAGGTGTAATGCCAATTTGAGTTTACGTAGAGAGTTTTTTTTAAGTTTATTTGTTTTTCATTTACAAATATAGGGGGATTATATACTTTTACGAAAGATAATAATAAATGTATTCAAATGTAAAGTGAATAACACTTATACCATTTTTGCCTATTTTTTATAGATTTTTTAAAGCTTTGTATTTGTTTTTTTTTAATGTCGCTGTCATCAATATTGGTGGATTACTAATGAATTATTTATTAAACTAGATAATCTAATTTTCAATGTTAAGAAATTACTGATATAGAATTATTGTTGAGTCTCCATAGAGCGAATTAGTTTGGCTCTCGGGCTAAATACATTTAGCGGCTTATCAATTGGCTTAATACATTCACTTTGTCTCTCTAATGACTCTAATACTCTGTATAGTACGGTAAATTTTTCGGTTTCATTCAACAGATCGATATTGTTTAATAATGTTGTCAACAAACTTTATGTCTGAGTATACTTTCCTGACTTTATGTATGTTATAGCTATCCTACTATTCTACTTCCTAGGTACTAATACTATAAATGTGAAAGTTTAGATGTTTGTATGTTTGTTACTCAATCACGCCAAAATGGCTGAACGGATTTGGCTGAAATTTGGGACACATATACTTTGTTGTCTGGAGAGGAACATAGGCTACTTTTTATTCCGGAAAAATATCACATTCCCTCAGGATAACGTCGTGTAGTACACGCGGGCGAAGCCGCGGGCGAAAAGCTAGTTTGATTCTAATTCAAATATCCATTTACAAATGGGTTGAAATAGTACCTAAGTATTAATTCATTGGGTTGGGTACGCGTGCGCTCTACTTTAGAAACTGACTAGTTAGATCAGGATCGGGAAGCTTACGCAATAGGTACGCTTCAATCTTACATATTATTATAGTAATTCTCCCTAATATTGAGTTCTAGTAAAAGAAAAACATTAATTTAGTTAAAACTTAAATAAAATATTGATAGTATTATATTATCTGTGGTTATGCATAAAACTACTCTACTTCGGAGTTTGAAAGATCAAAAATATTTTTCACGCATATTTGAAATTTTTCACCCCAAAATGAAATTGTCTACTGGGCTGCCACCATTAAATATTTTTGGTTGTAGTAGAACTTAATTCAAATTCATATTTTATTTCCTGTTCTCGAGAATTTTCAAAATATTAATTAATTAAAAGGAATGTTAAGCTGATAATAATAAAGTCCATATCATTTGTATTATTTAAAACCTTGAAAAACTACTTGTTTAATGTAAGAGTCGGTGTTATGGTAGTTTTAATTATAATAAATATGCAACACTTTGCGTCTGGACAATTTTAATAAAAATAAAAACATCATCAATATGGCGACGGCAAATTAATTTACTATGCGATTATTATAAGAATAGGACTGTCAAACGGCATTTTTGATCTTTGTTCCTTTTCTTGCACATCCTACACCCTGAAGTGGAAGCGAAACGCAAACAAACATGGCCGTTTTGACAGTCCTATTCTTATAATAATCGCATAGTATGTGTGTAAAGTTACAGTCGTCAGTCGTCACAAAATAAGATGCCCGTTTTGACACATGCCAAAGTGACGTGATTAGGCATGTAACCATACGAGTCTGTGATCGATTCTCGCGATTAATCGATTAAAGTTCTAAGTAACTAAGTAATCGATTATAGTAGGTTCGCAACTTATGTGGATTAAGGGCGACTTTCATCACTGATATTTAAACGTGATTAACGCTAAACGTGTTTAATACATAGTACTGTCTCTGTCATCTGTTTGAATGTGACAGGGACAGAAATACGTTTTAAACACGTTTAGCGTTAATCGCGTTTAAATATCATTGGTGAAATCGGGCCTAAGACTAAAGTTATTATAATAAAATGTTAAACTTACTATATAGGTACTTATACTTTTATTAAACATATTATTAAAGTATAAATTTACCTTTTATGTTATACTAGCTGTTGCCCGCGACTTCGTACGCACGGTAAAGTGACTTTTGTATTTGTTTATTTTATGTGTAATCTACACTTCCTTCCAGTGACCGCAAGGTACCTATTATGTGTGTGTATATGGGTGTAGGTCTCGGAAGCGCGGGATTCAGTGTTGCGCTTGCGATTGCTTGTTAACCGAGCTTCACGGTCCTCATCGATTTTAAAAGCACGAAGTAACCTCATCCTCTTAGCTGACCTAGAGCCTTGCGATAAATTACTATTTATTTTTTTGGTATTTCAAATAACAATAATCGTAATCAAATCACAATAATCAATGTCCGTTTTCCAACAATTCAAATTGATCTACAAATCAATAAATCGAAATCTAATTCAAGTATAGTTTACGTATTTTTAATTCATTAAATCACAATAACTGAGTTTTCTCAGGGTGTCAGCCGTCCAGAGTAAGCAATTTAATATAGTCCCACACTTCTGTTTGTTCCGGTGACAGCCGTGGCAGAGGAGCCACTTGCAATACGAAATGAGCTGTCAAAATGGACTGTCCTGTCGTATGAAAACTGTTTTAGTTCCAAAGATTATCACTGCAACAGAAAAGCACGTAAGAAGCCATCATGTTAGTAGCTTTGTAGTGATAACAAACTGTAAAGTTTTTTTTTATTGATTGATAGGCAAGCGCTTGTCCTCTATCACGCCCCTAAGCGTTCGTTGATGCGATCTACGATGAATCGCGCTTGCCTAATGCCATATTCTGTGCTAATGCTGCGTACACACCGGACCAACAAAGGCCAACGAACGCCATCAAAGAGGTTCTGTTTTCCCCTCTGTCTCAATCAGATGATCAGAAACTCCGAATGTGTACTGGAATCGCTCCCAGTAATCCTTTACCTAGCTTTAGATTGATCTTCGAAGGCCAGAAACGTGAAGCGAGCAATGCCTGATGTCGTTCGTTGGCGTTCGTGGGGCCGCCGCCCGCCGGTTCGTACACAGTCTAAAAGGTACCGGAATATAATATAAACAAAGAAGAAACCGGTCAAGAGCCAGTCGGACTCGCGCCCCGAGGGTTCCGTACCATCTTTTCTTATATAAAATAGAAAAAACTACAACTGTGCTTCACCCAAAGCGACCTGCGAGTATGTAGGAAGGAGGACATTTTAAACGTAAAAATGTATTCATCGGCGTGGCATATTCGTCCGAGAATTCGCGATGTAGAATATTGCAGTTTTTGGTCAGCTCCATCTCTTGACCGATAGTGGAACTAATATAATTTTTGTTGATGATTTCTGACTATTTAGAGGCATTGTTTTATTTTTCCTGTAATCTTTTATCATTATCAATAATTCATTATTTGTCTTAAGCATGGTATTAGGTACATTATTGAATTATACAAATAATGGAAAATATCTTAAAATTGGTTATATGTCTAAGTAATATCACAGAAAAAAACTTTTACAAACTTTTGACCTAGAATCATAAAATTTGGCCAACTTCAGATCTTACAGTACAAATAAAGTTAAAAAAAATGGTAATTTATAGTTTAATCAATTAAGTAAAAATAAAATTAAATAAAAAAACTATTACAAACTTACAATTTTGTAGTTAATTTCATACAAAATGTGAGTCAGTTTGTCTACGTTTTATAAGATGTCAAGAAATTTTCCCACAATAAAAGGTACCCTATATGTTGAACCAGGTTATAAGTTATTACTACACAAAATTTTGTAAAAATCCGTCCAGTAGTTTTTGCATGAAAAGCAAACATACAAAGAGACGCCCGCAAATATAAGTTGGTCAACGTTTTTTTAATATAAAGAAATTTTCCCGCAATAAAAGGCACCCTATATGTTGAACCAGGTTATAAGTTATTACTACACAAAATTTGGTAAAAATCCGTTTTTCCGTGAAAAGCAAACATACAAACAGTTGTTATCAACGTTTTTTTTAATATAAGTAAATTTTCCCGCAATAATAGGTACCCTATAATTATGTTGACCCGGGTTATAAGTTATTACTACACAAAATTTGGTAAAAATCCGTCCAGTAGTTTTTGCGTAAAAAGCGAACATACAAACAGACAAACAGACAAACAGACAAACAGACAAACAGACAAACAGACAAACTGACAAACAGACAAAATTTTTTTTATCTACCGTTTTGGGGTCTATATCCTGTACACATCACATAGCAGTAATTATTTTTTTTAAATATTTCATGTACAGACTTTTTTTCCGTTTCTGTTTTATTATATGTATAGATTAATGACATTTTTTGAAATTACGAATCATAAATGTATTTTATACGCAGATGACATTTCCATAATTGTGACGACTGAGAAGAGAAATAATTCATTAACTATTCATGAAATTGACATTAATAAAACTAAAACTTGTCACAAAAAACAACTAAAATTTAACCAAGTTGTTGAATAAATTGCGTGAAAAAATCCGTGAAAGTGTTTTATTTATATTAATAAAACTATTGACATTTTAATTGAATGGCTCGATGCACACAATCTCATTATTAATTTAAATAAATCAGTATTTATTCAATTTAATCAATCCAAACATAAGCAATATAATTTTAAATTAAATATCACTAAAATCAATGAAGTAACAAACGTAAAATTTCTCGGAGTAACAATAGACCAGTTTATGAACTGGAAAGATCAGATCGAAAGTATTTGTAACAAAATAAATAGATTCGTGTATGCATTAAGACAAGTTACAAAAGTTACAAATAAGAAAACAGCAATTTTATGTTATCGTGCATATTATGTAGAATCCGTGTTGAGATACGGTTTGATGATATGGGGTAATAGCACGGACTGGAATAAAGCATTTGTGGTACAAAAAAAATGTATCAGGGCCATTTGTGGTATTATGCCTGATGAATCGTGCAAACCTTTATTTAAAAGCCTAGGTCTCCTGTCCCTTCCTTCGCTTTACTTGTATGAAGTTAGTAATTTTGTACATCAACATAGGGGTCTATTTACTAAAGCATGTGACGCCCAGAATACCCGAGTGCGCAGAGACAAACATAAACTTGTCATAAGAAATGTTCCCAAAACATGTAAATATAATAATAGTTGTCTTGCGATGTGTGTCAGAATATATAATAAGATCCCTAGTGAATTAAAAGTGCTGAATAATTTTTTGTTTAAAAAAAGATTAACGGAATGGCTGAATGACAAAAACTTCTATAGTGTTAAAGAATTTATTGACAAATAGATAGATTTAGCTGACCTACTTAATAATTTTGAGACTTCTTGACATTTAATAATCTTATTTTAATTTTTAGTTTTTTGCATTCACAATGCAATTTTTATTACTGAAAAATGGAAAATGAAGTATTTAGAAAAAATCGACCCGTCTCACAACTAGCTCCGATGGGACTCGAACCCACGACCTTTCGCTTTCCGGGCGACTGCTCTAACCACTGAGCTACGGAGTCGTTACGAGAAGCGTCGAATTTTTCCAATACTTCTTACGCACTGTATAGTCAGTGTTAATTTCATCAATGTGGAGATATTACTACCCTCACACGCGAAAGAAATACCTTTCCAGGTATTTGGCAATCGCTAAAGATGAAATTACTATTGCAACTTATTTTAATTTTTAGTTTTTTGCATTCACAATGCAATTTTTATTACTGAAAAATGGAAAATGAAGTATTTAGAAAAAATCGACCCGTCTCACAACTAGCTCCGATGGGACTCGAACCCACGACCTTTCGCTTTCCGGGCGACTGCTCTAACCACTGAGCTACGGAGTCGTTACGAGAAGCGTCGAATTTTTCCAATACTTCTTACGCACTGTATAGTCAGTGTTTTTCTAAATAGGTACTTCATTTTCCATTTTTCAGTAATAAAAATTGCATTGTGAATGCAAAAAACTAAAAATTAATAGTAGATTGTTTAGCAAGGGCTGTATGGCACCCATAACAGTCGAGTGTTTTGTCGCACGAACGAAGTGAGGGCGCCGATAGTTCGAGACTGTTATGGGTCCATACACCCGAAGTAAACACTCTACTTTTCATTTCGAATATGAGGATAGTAAAAATAAACAGAAATAATCTACAAAATATTTTTCCTAGGCCGCGGAATTTTCGAAAGACCATAACGTTTTTGTTCATTTTCTCTATTTTAGGGAAGGCAAGGGAAACTAAGTCCATACAGTCTTGTTTGGTGTTTGACCCGTACTCTATGCAATTCCATGAAATGAATAGCCTGATTTTTTATGTTACAAATAACTTATTTGGTTTAATCTGTTTCTAAAAACGCATTCTTTTAAAAAAAATGTTTTAGATATTAAAATAATAATTCTACGATATTAAATATTTTATTTAATAGCAAAACATTGCTGTATAAGCTTCTGTGCCTGTGCCTGCATACTTTTGGTAAAAAAAATGTCCAAAGAGCCAAAGAGATACTTAAAGATTCTACACACGTTCCTATCCGACCTCCGATTCGGTCTGCTCCCAGACCAAATCGGAACGTGTGTAGCGCAGATTTGGTCTGGGAGCAGACCAAATCGGCTGTCGGATCGGAACGTGTATAGATGCTATTTCAGATTTTGACATGACCCCCCTATTCCTTTTTTAAATTTCATATCGGCCCTAGGGCCGCCACATACCACTTTCAACCCGCATTTTAGGCAAGTTTGCAGTTACTTTCAGAATATGAGACATGAAAAATAAGTTGCAATAGTAATTTCATCATTAGCGATTGCCAAATACCTGGAAAGGTATTTCTTTCGCGTGTGAGGGTAGTAATATCTCCACATTGATGAAATTAACACTGACTATACAGTGCGTAAGAGGTATTGGAAAAATTCGACGCTTCTCGTAACGACTCCGTAGCTCAGTGGTTAGAGCAGTCGCCCGGAAAGCGAAAGGTCGTGAGTTCGAGTCCCATCGGAGCTAGTTGTGAGACGGGTCGATTTTTTCTAAATACTTTATTTTCCATTTTTCTTTAATAATCTTGTATTAATTATTCTAGAATTATTGACATTTGCTTTTTTATTTTTATTTATTCAAAACAATGTAATTAAATTAGACCAATTAGACCAATGATGATGATGATAACATTTATAAATGATTTGCATGCTATTGTATTAGCGAAACATGAGCACCTTTATTGTTTTTGTGATCATTTTATACCATGTTTTGTGCAAATAAACGATTTTATTTATTTATTTATTACTTACTCAATAAAAGCCCCAAAACAAACTAATTTAGAAAATTAAGAAATAAAGCCCGTCCTTTTCTTCTCGCTTATCGCGCAAAACTCCCTGTATTAATTCGTCCATTTCGTCAAATTAAAAATAACTCAAGCAAAGTAAAATCGAAACCTCAATTCAAGCAACGAATGCTCAAAAAAAGTATAGAGGGAAATGCTTGCAACACAATTTTTTTACTTCGTAACTTTATGGTGAACATAATATAATAAAAAAAAATACTTAAGCTGATTTTTAGGGTTCCGTAGCCGAATGGCAAATAACGGAACCCTTATAGATTCGTCTTGTTTGTCTGTCGGGCTTGATAGGTAGGTCGTAGATAGTAGATCTATAGGTCTTATCTATAATGTTGACATTTTAGACCCAGACTTACACCAAATATCAAGTAGGTTTCTAAATTTGTTTAAGTCATTTGATTTATTGCATGCTTTTAACGAACCTACACGAATTACACCCACATCTGCCACTTGTTTAGACAATATCTTTTCGAATTGTAAAGTAATAGAAAAATCAATAATAAATATTATTAAATCTGACCATAGTGGACAGCAAGCCTCTATAGAGCACCATCATGTTTGCCCGAAACGCAAAATAATATATTGGCCAATTACAAAAAAGGCCACACATAAATTCAGAAATAATGTCATTGATAAAATTGAAACACTGCCTGCTCCGATTGGGGAAGCCAATAAACTTTATAATCACTTGTTCAATGTGGTTGAAAGTGAATTTAGTAAATCATTTAAACAAAAAGTTATCAATTGTGATACTAATAAAATGAAGTTTAGTGATTGGGCCACACCAGGAATCTATATAAGCAGAAGGAAATTATATGAACTTTATGCATTAAAGCACACTTCCTGTAGCCCTGATTTTGTAGAATATGTTAAGAAGTATTCTAAAACATTTAGAAATGTGTGTGCTACTGCTAAGTCGATAACAAAATTAAGGCTACATGGAACATCATTAACTAAGAAACTGGAAAAACAAAAAATCATATAAATTCCTTCTCTCTCAAAGTTGGTAATAAAACATTTGATTCTGACGTTGAGGTTGCCGGTGTTTTTGAAGATTTCTTTTCCCGCGTTCCCTTAGAAACTACCAGTAATTTAAATTCCTGTCCAAACGTTGCAGCTGCCCTCTTAGTATCTGGTGTTGATAAGTGTAATGAAGAGTTCAATTTTAAATACATTAATACTGAGGATATCCTTAAAGCTTTTAATATGATTAATATGAAAAAATCTGAAGATTTATGGGGCATATCAACATGTGTTATTAAATCAATAATTGATGCAATAGCTCCTTCATCATCATCATGTCAGCCGAACGACGCCCACTGCTGGGCATAGGCCTCCCCCAAGGATCTCCACAACGATCGGTCCTGCGCTGCCCGCATCCAGCGGCTTCCCGCGACCTTGACCAGATCGTCGGTCCACCTTGTAGGGGGCCTGCCCACGGAACGTCGTCCGGTACGCGGTCGCCATTCGAGAACCTTTCCGCCCCAACGGCCATCGGTTCTCCGCGCTATGTGTCCCGCCCACTGCCACTTCAATGATGCAATCCTTCGAGCTATGTCGGTTGTTTTAGTTCTCCTGCGGATCTCATCATTTCTGATTCGATCGAGCAGGGAGATACCAAGCATCGCTCTCTCCATTGCTCGCTGGGTGACTTTGAGCCTTCTTATGAGACCCATAGTAAAAGACCACGTCTCACTTCCATAGGTCATTACTGGCAACACACACTGGTCAAAGACTTTCGTCTTGAGACATTGAGGTATTTCGGACGCGAATATATGCCGGAGCTTCCTAAACGCTGCCCATCCGAGCTGGATTCGACGAGAGATCTCTTTCTCAAAGTTGGACTTACCTAACTGGACCGTCTGTCCTAGGTAAACATAGTGGTCAACAACTTCGAGTGTAATGTTCCCAACATTAACTGGAGCGGGTGCAACATGGGCATTGAACATGATTTTCGTCTTGTCCATGTTCATCTTAAGACCCACTCTTTGCGAAGCATTACCGAGATCTTCGAGCATTGTGTTCAGGTCTTCCAAGGTCTCAGCCATAAGAACTACATCATCAGCAAACCGTAGGTGCGTTAGGTACTCGCCATTAATGTTGATGCCGCATCCTTTCCAATCCAGCAGCTTAAAAATATCCTCCAACACAGCTGTGAACAGTTTGGGAGAGATGACATCTCCCTGTCTCACACCTCGCTGTAGTTGGATAGGATTAGAGCTCTGGTTCTGTAATCGGACCGACATGGTGGCGTTTTGGTATAAGTACCTCAGCACCTCGATGTACCTGTAGTCTATTTGGCACCTCTGGAGAGACTGCAGCACCGCCCAAGTCTCAATCGAATCAAAGGCTTTCTCATAGTCCACGAACGCCAAGCAAAGTGGCAAATTATACTCTTCGGTCTTCTGTATAACTTGCCGCAGCGTATGAATGTGGTCTATGGTACTGTAGCCTTTCCGGAACCCGGCTTGTTCGGGAGGTTGGAAGTCGTCGAACCTGCGAGCGAGACGATTCGTAATGACTCTCGAAAACAACTTATAGATATGGCTCAGAAGCGAGATGGGTCTATAGTTCTTCAAGAGAGTTTTATCACCCTTCTTGAAAAACAGCATCACATCGCTTCTGCCCCATGCCTTTGGCGTTTTGCCCTCAAGGATGACTGAGTTGAAAAGCTTCTGGAGGACCTTAAGTATCGGCTTACCGCCCGCTCTCAGAAGCTCTGTTGTGATTCCGTCATCGCCCGCCGCCTTGTTGTTTTTAAGCTGCTTGAGAGCCATTCTAATCTCGTACAGGCTGACGTCCGGGATATCTTCGGTATGGTGTCGGGTAAGCTTGGCTCTAGGGTCTGTAGCCTTGCTTTCAACAGGTGTTTGTGTGGAATATAGCTGTCCATAGAAACTCTCAATCTCCCTCAGGATTTCAGGTGTTGACGAAACGATGCTACCTTCCTCAGTTTTCAGCCTCGTCAATTGACTTTGCCCGATAGACAGATCTCTCGCGAACACTTTGGAGCCTTTGTTCCGCTCAATGGCTTCTTTAATACGCTCGGTATTAAATTGGCGAAGGTCGCGTGTCAAAGACTTAGATATCTGTCTATTGAGCTGTCGATAACGATGGGCATCCGCTGAGTTCTGCAGCTTCATTTCGTGTCTCTGATCCATGAGTAGGAGAGTCTGACTGGAGAGTTTCTTCAATTTGGGACGGCGGGTTTTATAGTACTTAGACCCTACCGTGCGGACAGTATCCACCACCATGTTGTATAGATCGTCCACGTCTATGCTGTTCTCAAGGGCTTCGAAGCGGTTTTGAAGCTCGAGCTGAAAGCACTCGGGGTTTTGAATTTGAGCTGGTATTGGTCGGAGCGTGGATTTTATCAGTCGCGATCTTTCGAGCTTGACATCGATATTCAATGTGCCTCTCACCATACGGTGATCGCTTCCTGTCTTAACAGCGTTGATCACACTGACATCATTGAATATGTGCTTCTTCGTCGACATGATAAAATCGATCTCGTTTTTGACTTTACCGTCCGGACTGATCCAGGTCCATTTGCGGCTTACGGGCTTCCTAAAGAAGGAGTTCATCATATAGAGGCTCTCCCTCTCCATGAAGTCTGCCAGCATCTGGCCTCTATCGTTCCGTTGCCCAAATCCAAATTGCCCCACTCTCAGCTCATCACCGCAACGTTGCCCCAACTTTGCATTGAAATCCCCCATCACAACCGTGTAGTGGGTTTTATAGCTATGCATGGCTTTAGCGATCTCCTCATACATAGCCTCCACTTCGACATCGTCGTGTTTCGAGGTCGGAGCGTAGACCTGGATAACATTCAGCGAATATCGTTTCGATAATCTGAGTATCAGGTACGCTACCCTGCTCGAGACACTTCCGATGGTGATCACGTTGTTGACAAGGGATTTATGGACGATAAACCCGACACCACCAAGGGACTGTTGGTCGCCCTCCTGGAAAACTGCCATCAGGAGATGGGCAGCAGCGTCTCCAGGCTTCAACAGGCTATACTGCGATCGCCAACCCGCCTGCCAAGCGTGGCGATTATGGCAAACCCCCCCTGAATGCTTACACAAGAAATACATCGGCCCCCAGTCCCCGGCGGCCCCGCTATTCCTAGCTACGGTAGCGGCTATGGTAACGGCGGGGCAGGGGGTGCTAAGAATCCCCGGGTAGGCTCCGGCTACCAACACCGACGACTCGACCTGGCAACCTACAATAGCTCCTTACTTAGCTTTTATTTTTAATGAATGCATTGACGAAGGTATTTTCCCAGACCTAATGAAAAATAGTAAATTAATTCCGCTTTTTAAATCAGGGGACAAAAGTGACCCCAATAACTTTAGGTCAATATCAATTTTACCGGCACTTAGTAAAATTTTTGAAAAAATTATATACTTGCAACTTTTAGATTTTTTGACAAAAAACAAAATCCTACATCCGAATCAGTTTGGATTTTCTAGAGGTAAAAATACTACTGATGCTGGAATTGCACTTCTCAAACACATATTTGACGCTTGGGAGGTTAAGCAAGATGTTATTGGTGTGTTCTGTGACCTGTCTAAAGCTTTTGATTGCGTTGATCATCAAACACTTTTAAAAAAGTTAGAACATTATGGTGTCTCTAATAAATCAGTTAGCCTTTTGCAATCATATTTGTGTAAAAGGAATCAGAAAGTAGTTGTTAATAATACTGCATCTGCTGGAGCCCCCATTACGTACCCCAAGGTTCAATATTGGGCCCTTTACTATTTTTGATTTACATAAATGACCTACCTTGCTACGTGAATAATTTGTGTGAGACAGTGCTGTTTGCAGATGATACCTCATTAATTTTCAAAGTTGATAGAGGTAATAATTGTTCTGACGACGTAAATAGTGCTCTTTCTAAAGTTGCTCATTGGTTCAACATTAATAATATGGCCTTAAATTCTAAGAAAACGAAATGTGTTAAGTTTTCCCTACCTAATGTAAGGGAGGTTGATTTGGATATTAAGTTAAACGCAGATGTAGTTGAGTTAATTGAAAGCACTAAATTTCTTGGTGTTACATTAGACTCACGACTTCAATGGGATCCACATATTGAAGCCTTGTCGAGTAGACTCAGTTCTGCAGCTTTTGCAGTAAAAAAAATAAGGCAATTAACTGATATTGAAACGGCAAGACTAGTATACTTTAGCTATTTTCATAGTGTAATGTCCTATGGCCTTTTGTTGTGGGGTTCAGCAGCTAATGCTGGAAATATCTTTGTACTCCAAAAAAGAGCTGTTCGCGCCATATACAATCTTCGGCGAAGAGATTCTTTAAGAGACTTGTTTAAGGAAATTGATATATTAACCTTGGCAGGACAGTACATTTATGAAAACTTAGTGTATGTAAGAAAGCATTCTAATTCATTTGTAAAGAAAATTGATGTTCATAACTTAAATACAAGAAATAAGAATAAACTTGCCGTTCCAAGATTTAGACTAGAAAAAACTAGAGGCTCGTTTTTGGGGAAAGGCATAGCCTTTTTGAATAAAGTTCCACAAGATGTAATTGAATTGCCTTTGCATGAATTTAAAGAACATGTTAAAAAGACTCTCATGAGCAAAGGTTATTATGATGTCAAAGACTATATGAACGACCACAATGCTTGGTTATGAAATGTATATATACTTTTATATTTGTTTGAAAGGAAAATATTCTAATGAGAAAATTTTCCTTTTAAATGTTATAATAATATTGTATAATATGTGCTCTATGCTTGTTCAAATATTGTAATAAGTAACGATATGTTTTTTTGTAAATGTCGTTACCTGAGATACGCGCTGGCAAGTTTCTTGCGCCCATTCTTCTTGTCAGTTAAAAAAGTCTTGAAGGGGTGGTAGGAAAATATTGACAATTCATAAGTACATGCTTATTATGTCTATGTGAATAAATAAATATTTTGATTTGATTTGATTTGATTTAAAAATAGTTGGGGGATGAAGTTGTTCACGTCCGCAGGAACGCCGCCCGTACCCTGCACGTATCCCCTGGGTGGCGCTAAACGAACAACAAACCATTGGCTGCTGTATTGTTGCTTTCTTGCGACCTCACAGCACTAACAGTCGTTCAACAAGTCAGGAATATTTTAGAATTTCTCAAAATGCCTCAATGCGATCTGCCCTCCTCGGAGAGCCACCAGACTAGAGATATTGGACCTATTACCCGAATCTGCCAACTTAATATAGAGAGCATTAGTTTAGCTTAATGCGAAGTAGTCAGTAAGATTTTATTTGAAAATGACATTGACGTACTCCTTTTACAAGAAGCTCATGCCAGGGATGAACAGGATCTAGACAAACGGGGCGTCATACCAGGATACTAACTCGCTCATGCCATCAATCACGCGCAATACGGTA